>OY101447.1:27132656-28332656 GCA_956483635.1 Panzeria rudis | reverse complement strand
TATGTCTTTCTAGACTTAGATCTATCTATGCTCTAAATTTCATCAAAATCGGTGCTGTGGCGTAGCCGTTAAAGCGCAACAAACAAACAACAAACTATCAAACTTACTTTCGTATTTATAATATTAGTAAGGATAGTTAGTTAGCAAGTGACACCTTCAGCTATCACTGCCATGAACTAGTTAGTCAAGTCACAAAACATTTAGGAAAGACACAAACCATATTGGAAATTCTCAAAAATTACACCAAAAGTCCCCAAAATACCAGAAGTTCCACGGCACTTCCCAGAAAGATTACGGCAGCACTGAAAATCTAAAAATCTGCACCAACAACACCATTATGTTGTCATGGTAAAAGATTTAATATTATTTACAAGAATTGATAAAATTAGCAGAGACACCTCAACTAGAACCGCCATGAAAAACTTAGCCAAGCCATAGCCCATTTAGTAAAAACACATAATGGAGATTCCCAAAAAATAGTCCAAAAATCCCCAAAATCTTAAGACTTCCCCGGCACTTCCCCGGAAAATTACGGCAACACTGAAAATCAAAAAAATCTGCAGCGGCAACACCATTATGCTATGTAGTTGTAACCAGTATTTGCAGCCACTATGTGGGACCAGTATTCGCAGCCAGTATTTTTTCATTTGCAAAAAGTTTTTAGATTACCCCCCAAGAAATGATTTTTGAACCCGAAGTAGTGTATTTAGAGAAATTTTTCATACATATGAGTACCTAAATAGAGATTACTTTATTATCACATAGAAAACATTTTGACACATTTAAATATTTCGCCGGGAAAATCGCCAATTTTCTTTAACACCACCTGCAGAGTTTTATAAAAACTTGCTCAAACCATTTTCTCTCCTACGAACAAGCTAAAAATTGTTTCATGAATATCTCTAAAAAGGACAGAAGGTTTAAACAATGAATAAAACGAAGCTCTCAATCAATATAGGTGCTGCTGCTTTGCTGCTTTGTTCTGTTGCAATATTGTTGCCTTAACTGTTACTCTTGATGTCATCGTCAGCGTCAATGACACATCAGCACGAAATGTTCGAATGACCAAATGCATACAAAAATCTGTGTCTACATGCTCGGGGCATGTTGATTTCAATCGAAATACGATGTTTGATGCAGTCAGTAAATAGAAACAATCAAACACTTGTCCTTTTACACATTAAGGCACGTTGTCAACGAAAGACTTATGTAAAGCATCAATCTTATTTTTACTGCAGCACAATGAGGGTATTGTCACTTTGACATTAATAGTTTGACTGCAATGGAGAGTGATAAGAAAGTTGAATTTTTAAATTTGCTTAAGCAGGAGGCTTCAGTGAAAATTATTGTAGTTTTAGCTAATAATGCTGTGGCATTAAGAAACTGAATTAAATTCATTTTATACGAAAAATAATATAGCTGTTTTCAGTTGACGGCTAATAACTTTCTTATTTTTATTTATCAGAATTTAGTAATTTTATGCATAATGTGCTCATCACAAAATTATGTTTAACTTACAGCCAGAAAAAAATAATGCACAGTTAATTTTTTTATCTTAATGGAGCAATTTAAAATGACAGTTTTTGGGAAAAGGTCTAAAAACACACTTTTTTAAATGTTAAGGCCTGTAATTCAATACATTTTTATCCGATCGGCACAATTGTTGGCTGAAATAATATAAATATATATTCAACAGTGTAAAATCTAATTTCTTTAGACGAAACGTTCTCGGAATTTTCGCCAATAAACAAAAAAAAACTAAAGAAAACAAAAAAAAATTTTCGCGAATAGCGCGAAAACACACATTTAGCTAAATCTGTGAGTTGCATATTCGTGATCAGCGACATCAAATTAGCTTAGAAAATGTTTTTTTTTTTCCAAGATATGACAAAGCCTTAGGCTGAACCCACACCAACAAAAGACACAACGTTTTTATCTTTTAAGTCAAATACACTTGTTTGATGCTAACCCACACCGAAAAAATACGCCTTATCAGCGATGATAAAGTTGGTACAATTGTACTTTTTTTGGTACTATTCAAACCAAAAAAGTACGATGGTACCGCCGTGACTCATTTGGTACTCTTTGAAAAATTTCCTAATTTGTTGGGTGGTATCCATTGATTATTCAATAATAATTTATCTCTATTTTGGCCCTTAACTTAATTCTCTCTTAAGTCTACTTAGGCGGTTACATCGTGAGTGGATTTGTGTGCTTATTTAAGGAGAACACATAACAGCTGGTCTCGAGAGCATAGCTGTTAATATTTGCTTATTAGTGTGTTCAAGGCCAAATATCAACAGCGATGCTGATGGAGTAGCTTAATGTCAAACTCCATATTATATAAACAAATCATTGGTTTTCTTGAATAAAGGTGTATGTATGTGTCTTAAAACTGATATTTTTAGTAGAGCAAAAACGAAATATTTCTGAAATTGTGTCCACGGTATGAACATATTTGATTTTCTTAACACTTTCGGCATATATTTGCCAAAATTAATTTGTGTAAAAGTTTCAGACAAAAATAACGTAAGAACGAGATCCTAGCAAGGATGCAGAAAACCGCTTATAAAATTTACTAAATAAAATAGAACAAAATATTTAAAAAGATTTAAAAATGTGTTTAGATAATAACATCGTATCTCTGTGTGTGTTTGAACAATCCATCACACAGGAATACTAAAGTCGTTTTTGCTGAAAATTGATAGATTCAATATAGAAGTCAGGTAATTGTGCATGAAAAAATATCGAGAATAGTCCATAATATTCCGAAAATTTTTACTCTCATGGAAAGAGCGTTTAAAATGGAGCTATACTGCATTAATAGCTCAAAATCTACGTAAGTCGACTTACGCATTCATTCAAGAAAAACACAGAAATGTCGGACTTAAAATTTTAATAGAAAAAATATCTTGTGCTATGGCTTGTTTATCCATTGTGAACGAATTTAAAATTTTTTAGCAAGCTTACTCTGTGTGGGTATGTTGTATCAAACCTCATGTATTTTCTGCAACGAATGTTTTTGGGCAGTAATAAATGAGCCTTAAGTCAAAGAAACAGTATTGCGGTTGTTTTGTATGGTGTGGGTTGTCTCATAAGAACTAATGTACTGATGTCGTTTTAGTCAGATAAACAGTTTTGTCTTATGTTGGTGTGGGTTCAGCCTAATTCATATTTTTAGTTATATCAGTGATTTTTTCGGGAATCGCTAAAATGTTTGTTTTTTTTTTAATTTATAATCGCACTATTTCCCAAGATTAATATTTTACTTATTCAGTAGAATATTAATTGTTTTATAAATTCATATTGACTTTGATTACTGTACACCCCTCAGTAATCAATTAGCTAGTTCCTATGCGCATTTCATTAGGGCTAAATGCAGATCGTCAGGGAACCTTTAACCAAAAATCTCCTAGCCACAATGAAATGCGCTAGCTAATACCCCTCAGTAATCAATCCTAATGTCTTTTAATCAAATAGTTAATATTCTTCTGCGGCTGCTGTTGGCTGAGTAGTTATCCCGTTTGACTACAAACCCTGAGCTCTTGAGTTCGAGACTAGTTTCAGGCATGCCAACAACATCATGCATTCTTCTCATGTGCATTGGTGTGTTATTGTGCTGGTTGTTGTTGGACTGTTAAAGTGATAAAGACATAGTACTGATACTTACTTACAATATGTTATGCACTTCTCATCACTCTACTTCTTCGGTATTGTAGCAGAACCGTAGGCGAAGTAAAAGAACTAATAAAATGGCTACACAGCTTAAAACAACTCAATGCCTCTACTTGACATCAGAGGGGCTTGGAACACTGTTTTCCAAAAAAAAACGTGCAATTGCAGGGCTGTAAATGAATTAAGCTTTCTATCTCTCTCCAACTTCGCCACCTGTTCTCTCTACCCTATCCCTTTCCCAAAGAAGATAACTCATTAATTAATTAACTGGTAGCCATTAATTGCCTGATTTTGTTACTTCTCTTTAAATAAAAAAATATAAACTAATTTTGGGAAATATTGCGATTATAAATTTAAAAAATATATATTTAATCATAATCCCAACAAAACGAGCCATATTTCATTATTATGGATCTACAACTTTTGATTTTATTCACAATTACTTGATAAATAGGATTTTCGTACAATAGTAACATCCCACTAAAAAAATTGCTTCAAATAAAGCAGGTTTTTACCATGATAGAATAAAAGTAGTGCTGACAAACCTGCTGATAACGCTGCTGATTTTTGTATGGCGAGTTCCCGGTTTGGAGTACTACATTTTTGATACAAAAAGCGCTTCTTGAAGCGCTGTAAATCATCACCATTTTCAGCACTAAAGCTGTAAGTATGTGGAACTTTCTCGCTTAAGAACCTGCATTATATCAGCTGTAAAAAATCTGCTTTTTTTGTATAGTTTGTCTCATATACATTCACTGCTCTGCAATAAGCTCTTCTTTTAAAGCGTATTATTATGCGCTAGTTACCGTAAGAGGAAATGAAACCTCGTTTGATGCCAGTTGATTAATAATAATTTTTATTTTCTTCCACTTCTTTTTATGTTCTTACAAAACGTTGTGTTTGCATTTTGCTGCATTTTAATTAATAAATTGAAAATTAAATGTGTTAATACAATTTAGGTAAGCTAAGCTATTTGTTGTTGTTCTTAAAGTTTTTAAAATTCTTAAGAAATTGAAAATAGAATGTGTCGATACAATTTAGGTAGTTGAACTTATTTGATTTTGCAAGGTAAGTTATTTGTTGTTGTTCTTAAAGTTTTTAAAATTCTTAGGAAATTGAAAATAGAATGTGTCGATACAATTTAGGTAGTTGAACTTATTTGATTTTACAAGGTAAGTTATTTGTTGTTGTTCTTAAAGTTTTAAATTACAATTTATAAAATTCTTAGGAAATCTAATTGAACTTATTTAATTTTACACAGTGACCGTTGATGATTTGTTGTTATTGTTGTTGTTTTTGGATGGGTTGGTTGCCGTTGGTAACTCGCTTTATTGCCTTAGTGCTTCAAAAAACATGAACATTTTTCAATGGAATATTGAGCAAAGGAAAACCTTGCTCCGAATTAGACAAAATTTAGTACAAACACTATGTACTAACTATAACTAGCTTATAAGAGAAGTATCTTGAAACTATAATTACACTGTACAACAAAATCAATATTTTTCTTTTTTCTTTCAAAAAAAACAAGCTTCTAGTAGCGATTGATTCTGGTAGATGGTACCAAAATATATTAAAATAAGTCGGTGTTTTGAAAGTTTACATCTATGATTTATTTTAGAGGAAGTTAAGTCCCCAACCCCATTTTCCATATAGTTATAGTGACTCGGCATAGGAAATATTTTAAACATTACTTTCAAAGTATATGATTTATTCAGCAATTTTATATAAAATCTCTAGCTCTTCGTTGAAAGGGTATTTTTGTTTCGCAGTGATATCACAGTCTGAAATGTGCTTTAAAAATATTTCCCGTGTTGTTGTACATAAAACAACTAAACACATTTTATACCTTAAACTTATAAGATTTCCCATGCCGAGTACTAATTATGAATAAGTACAAAATTAACCCTTAAATAAATTTTAAGTTTTAAATGATTTCTGCCGATCAAGTTGAGTATGGGGGCTCGGGTGTCTCTGATGATTAATACTAGAGTTTTATGCCAAATGCTTACAAGATTTCCTATAACGAGCTACTATAACCATATGCTAAAGGAGGAGAATTTTAATGTCCCCTAAAATCAATTCCAGATGTAAACTTTTAAGACGGCGATAGACGTGTATATTTTTTTTTGTGTTCTCTACCAAAATCAGTTGTTAGAACTAAGTAATCTCTTTTGTTTTTAAGTGCTATGTCTCAACAGCTTCAGGATACCAAAATATTATTGCGCCAATGAATCCAAGTTAGGCGCCTAATATCAATGATTGCTCTCGTACCCTTATATAAGCTATAACAACAAATATGTCAAAACTGTTTAGCTTTATTTCGTTTTTAACAAAATATTATTATTACTGTTTGTTCTTGCCTCATCTAAATTTTAGGTAATTAAAAATTCTGCAAAAGCCAATTCTAATTTATTATAAGCCTTAAAATTTCTAAAATTGAAGCATTTAATTAAATTAAATGGCAACATTCTTTATATTAAGATGCAAGTCGTATGTTACAAACTATATTTTTCTTAACACACATACGCACCTAGGAACTAATATTACTTGTTGAAGAAATAAATAAACTCATCTTCAAACAAAAATCTCTTTTTGGAAATGACTCCATAGAAAATTAAAAGAAAATAAAGAAATGGTTTAAGAACACATGCCAACATCTGCATATGGAAGAATAGACTTCAAATACTTCAATACACTTTATCCAAAATATGTATAAACTTCGTCTTTGTATTTTTAGGTAAATAAAAGTAAAAATATAATGAACAAAAATATGTATTATGGAACAGCAAATATACTTTGTACAACCTCCAAAGATAGACATACATACTATACTTAGCAGGAATTATCATATTTCTATATGCATGTACAAAAACAAAAATAAGTAAACTTATAAATATATAAAACTGTTATTAACCCATTAAAATTGCGAAAAAATTTACTATTCAGTAATTATTATAAAAAATTTTAAATAATTTGTATGTATGGGATATCCCAAAGTAAAAATTGTACATATACATACATATATATGTATGTAGGTGATTTTAATTCTTAGATATGCAACTTTTTCATAAAAAGTTAATACGAGAATTAAATCACTTAAGTTGATATTAAACTGTACTCACCCAGTATTACCGTTGGTTTATTTTTCTTCATTTTCATTTTTCTGATTTTTAGTTTTACTGAAGTAAAACTTATTTTTACGTATATATGAACATGCAAACATGTCAAAAAGTTGTATATATCGAGGGCTTATATTCAAATAGTGTTATCTACAAACAGAAAACTTTTTTAGGAGGGCAAAAAACCGTGTCGTTCTGGCATTATTAAAACTTTGCACAATCAATCTTCGAATTCTATTTGAATATAAAGCGTCGATATGTAAAAAAGTTGTATATATTAGAATTGAAATCAACCACATTCAACTGAGCCACCTGATAAGTGGTGATAAGCAAAATATACATGTGCACTGACGATGGAAGTGTAGCGGCTTCCTATTGTAGCGCTCCTATGTTCTGCTGTATATTTTGAAAAATTTAGTTGATGCTAATTTTTACCTTGTTCTTTGGAATATTAATCATGCCCGATTCTTTCTGAATATAATGTTACGAACCTTAGACTAATAATCAATTTGGATTCACAAGCAAATATTTAATTAATTATTGCGCACATAGTGCACATGATTGTATTACCATAAAGTTATTAATATGAACAAAAAATGCTTCTGTACTAGTAAATTTTGCTGTTGCAAATATAATAACAATACTATATTTTTTTCTCTGCTTTGAGCTAGTGTTGTTGTAGGAAAGGCATAAGACAAACGGCTGGACTTTAACGCCAAGTTTTTTACGTCGAACTCGCCGTTAAAGTCTTCGTTAGTTTTTAATCACACATTGTGAAAAGGGCCGTAAAACAAAGAGAAAGTTTAATAATTTGAATGTATATAAAAAGGAAAGAGTTGCACTGCAAATATTAACATGACTCAAGAGCGGTTTATCCTATGCAGTTAAGTAGCAAAATTTGAAATTGCACAACAATATTGTCTCGAATCCGTGTCACATAAAAGTCTCCTAAAAAGGACATGTATTTTATGTTTCTTAACGTATTAACGCATAATATTTTTGTTATTCATTACCTGATTTTAGGACGTTGTGATTTCTATATCAATTCACTTCATTTTAATTGCTAAGACATTCTTTTAATCAAGACTAAAGAACTATTAAATAAAATAAGATATTTTAATATATTTAGCATAGCGTTTTTCGTCTAGTTTTAACGTTATTATTCTTTGCTCTGGTTAATATAGCTTTCTTCTCCTTTTAAACCCGAAACAATAAAAAAAATAGCGAAATCAAATATTAGAAACTAACAGAAAAAAAATCCGTACAAATAGAAAAGTCACGAATTACAATTTTTAGCGTTTCTTATGCTTCACAATCCAATTTTAAAGAAATTGTCTAATATAATTGAATTATTTACGACCTAAAAAATTACTATTAAGCTACCTTGAATTTTCTTAATATATATTCAAGCAAAGAATGACGAATTCGTATAAAATTAATAAAACTCATGCTACAGATTTTTCAATAAACACTTCAATTTCTCAAGTTTTTATTAGCTTTTTTGCATTGCAATTAGTACTCATAGAGCTTTCATCAATTTATACGACTCACCATTTATTGATTTATTTGATAATAACCTTCAATATTCAAAAGAAAAGTCACGAATGACAAACGACTTTTAGACATGCTACATATTTTTCCATAAACACTTAAATTTCTGTATTTTTTATTAGCTTTTTTTTCATTGCACTTAGTATCCATAGAGCTTTAATTAATTTATACGACTTACCATTTATTGATTTATTTGATAATAATATTCAATATTCAAAAGAAAAGTCACGAATGACAAAGCACTTTTAGATATTGCTTTAATATAAAAAACAAAGACTTATCTTTTGAATTTGCTTTATTTCGCGGCGATGTGAAACGATACTGATATGTTTGCTTTTGTTTACGGTTATTAATTTTTTAAATTTTTTTTTCTATTTTTGGAGATAATGCAATCCCTACATTTATATACATCTTAAAGCGAAGACAACGAAATGTCAATGAAATATGAGAAAGATATCATTTTATAGGAATAAAAAATTAAAAACGACATTTTCTTTTATAGAAGCAAAGTAAGTTTGTTGCTCAAAAGTAAAGGTTTTACTAATTAAGTTATGCGTTTTAGTCGAACTGTATGGGTGTAGATCCAAAGAAATTTAATTATTTTGGCTTGAGTTCGGTTTTAGTTTAATTTTCAATTAAATTATATTTTTATTTAAAGGTTAATATACTTTTAATATTTTTAAATATATTTGGCTTTGAAACTTAAAATTTTGGGTTTTGGCCTCGACTTTGTTCCTTATTTTGCCAATATCTCCGGTAATGCATAGCCAACATTTTAAAAAAATTTTATGTTTTTATCACAATCCTTAATAACATGCAGAAAAAGTTATTTTGTTCTATCAAGCCTCGCTGTCGTGAACAGGAATCAAAGACTTGAAATTAGAGTGAAAAATGGCTAAATTTTTACAAAAATAGAGCCTAATTTTTTCAAAAATATTTTTATTTATTTCCAATATTTCAAGAAATAGACTTCAAAAATGACTGAAGTTGAAATTTTAAGTTGATTAAAGCATGCACGCTACATCCAGCATTGGACGAAAGTGCAAACAGAAAAATTACCATGTAAAATCGCCGAAAACCAGGTTAACTTAACATTATTCGGCAGTGATTTTGCTTCATAGGTGTTTCATGTTAAATCAACATGATTTACAATAATCTTGAAAGAAAATTTTTCCTTTTGATCTAACTATATTTCATGTTGATTTATTATTCCAGTACAGTTAAATCAAAATGAAGTTGATACTGAAATAATACGAAAAATCATATTGAATCAAAGTAATTTCGAGTTGAAACAACGTGAATTTGATATTGGAACAACACGAAGAATCATGTTGACTCAAAGTTATATCAAGCTGAAACAACATGACTTTAATGTAGCTATCTTATTAATTATTTTACTTACGTGATAGTCATCAGAAAACTTTTCGTTGTAGCTGACTGCCCCAGCCAAGATTTGAGCTCGTGCCACCCGCATGATAGTCCACGCGCTAACCACTGCAACCACAACAGCTTCAAACTTTTCTTTACTTATACACTAAATAAATACCATCGTATGTAAAATGCATTTCATTATAATTCAACATGATTTAAATGATTATTTAACATGAAACTTATTTGAAATAAAAGTTATAGTCATGTCGATTGAAAATGAAACTTAACGTTTATAACAAAATTGTTTTAACGGTGATTTAAGGTTAAATTAATTATTTTCCGTTTAAAATTAATATGAAACAATGGTAACTTTAAACCAGCAGCAGTAACTATTCGCTGGTAATTCGTTTTTTGTCGTATACATAGACGACACATGTAAGAATAAACAGCAACAAGTCACACAACTAAGCAGAACAGAGAATTGTAGCAATGAACAAAGAGGGTAATCACTAACACACTCAAACGACAAATTATTTCTTGTAAATTTAATATGATTTGCAATGAAAATTGCGGCATGTGGATTTTACACTCCTTTTTTCTGTGTGTGGTGAATCTGTGTACGAAATTTTAAGTTAATCGCTTAAGAAAAACAAACGACCATCGAATTTTTAAAATTTCTCTATTATATTAGATACCCTAGAAGGAAAAGAACCTGTCGAAATACAGGTCACGTGACTGGTTCCAAAGGACTAGCAACCTGTTCGAGTTCCGGAACTTTATATGAAAGGGACTGGTAACTTTTACATGGCGTTGTCATTGGAGGGGTCAATTGACATAATTAAGATACTCAGTGATAGGTTCTAGACCCAAACTTAAAACTTGTCGTGTGATGGACTCTTTAATACTAGTTAAATTAGTTTTGTGATGTGTTGCGATATAGTTCTTTACGCCGGTCCCAACTCGGCAACATTTCGTGACATTCCCATTTCCACCAGTCATAGGACAAGTACGTTCAAGACTAGTGGTACAACATTTCCCGCAGAGTATATTTAATATAAATAATCTGGCTTTTAATTATTACCCGCCCACCCAAAAATGTGGCCATGAAGGAAGACTTTCTAAAAATAGTTAAGCTTTCAGAAGCATTTTATTTACCCACATGAAAACTGTACTAAAATTAACTTTTTTAATGTCATTTCTTTACTATTTATTAAAAAACTTAGCAATATTTTTTAGGGAGAAGGTTACGTATGAGTAATATAATGGCACCATCATATTAATCATACGCTCTACATTAAAAATATAGGATATCTGCTTGTTCTTCGCATAGATTTGTTTAAATTAAAAATGTATCCAAAAAAATTACCGTTTAATATATAGCTAGTGAAAACACTGAATTTTCTTTATATCGACCCCTTTGCGCGAAACGATCGTAAGCGACATTTTATAAAAAACCTAATTTTTTATTAAAATCAAAATTTTATTAGGGTACCCATAGTTTAAAATCGTCAAAATGTCAAAATTGTTGATGGCATTTGAAATACAGGATGTAACATTTGATCGTAAGCGACAGTTTATTAATATAAATTATGTTTAAATACAATAAAAACCACTTATCCTGAAAAATTAAGTTTATGTCACTTACGATCATTTGGCGCTAAGGGGCCGATATATTTATAAGCTTTACACCAAGTTTGAATTTATTACAATCGGATAATATTTGTAAAAATTATGAGTCCGACAAACATTTTTATAGCCGAGATAGTCAAATTCGATACACTTCAGCTCCACGTGTATTTCAACAGGGCTATCCAAATTTCAATGTTCTGAAACCTCCTCCATAATTTTTGCATACATCGTTTCAAAGATACAGATTTATTACCTTTTTTTTCAATAGCAATCACTGTGCAACGTACTTCATGCAAGTGAAAGATGTAAATAGAAGAATCAAGAAACTCTTTATAGAACGTTCGTTCACCATACTGTAAAATAATTTTCATCCAATATATCCATTTCTTAATGGATTAATCTTGTATATGTATCATTTTAGCCACAGTATATCGAAAAGTTTTTATTTTATTTTTTGTTATTCGACAAAAGTTTATTTTTGCCAAATATTGCTTAAAATTATTCATTGTTTTAATATTTAAACAACATTAAAGTTTATTATAATTTGTGATGCTCTAAACTTACAAAGAAGATTTCTTTACCCTAAAAAAAAAAAAAGATATAATAAGTTAGTTGCCTGGTTGCATGCCTGGTAAATGATAATTTTGCAAGTAGTAGACTAAAGTTGCAACCTCAACACACTTAATATGTCATATACACACTAACATTTACTTGCACACATACATAATCACATAGATTTTTATCTCCATTACTGAATATATGCTTACGTGCATGTGTATACTAGTCATATGTGAATATGAATCAATGTATGCATTATATGTTCATCTATAAATTTATTGTACAAGTCTGGTAAAGATTTGCATTTAGATTTAAAGTATTTTAATACATTGAAATATTTGAAGAAATAAAAAAAGTCTGCAGACTACTATTACAGAATAACTCACACTGAGATAATAGGAATGACTACAATTTTGAAAAGATAGACCTGCAATAATGAATGAACAATTGTAAAATGCTTGTAAATATTAGGGTGATATATATTTGAGGCATACAAAATTGTTTCAACTTTCCAATGAAACTAATTACACTATATAGCCCAAAAAAAAACAAAAATACTTGGTTCTAACGACTTATTCTGGCAGAGGGCACCAAAAAATTATATACGTATATCGGCATTTTGAAAGTGTACATCTGAAATTCATTTTAGGGGGAGTTACATACAGTTCAGCCCCAAAATTGCCCATACACACAGAAATCTTATTAAATATCTGCAAAAGTACAGACTTTATTTAAAAATACCATTGTTTTATATTAACTTAAACGAAAAACTATTAATCTTACCTAGAATCTCTTTGATTTAATATTTTTAACTGTTAAAACAACAATGTTCAATATTGAATCCATGCAATCCTTTTTCATAGTAAAATTAATTTTTATCGAGTTAATTTAAAGTGTCATCCACTATAGTCAATCAATGAAAATTCAATATAACATTTTATTTTAAATCAACATGGCTATAGCTTGAATTTCAAATAAATATGATGCTAAATCATCAATTAAATCATGTTGAATTAAAATGAAATTTATAATGGTATTTACATATATTAAAATATACTTAAAGTATATTTAAGGCTGTTAATGCTATATTGGTTAGCACGCTGACTACTACGCTTGTGATGATGGACATTTCCTGAGCTCAAATCTTGGCTGGGGCGAGCCAACTGCAACACATAGTTTTCTGTACCCTTTGGTAATACACATCACTGCGCCCTCCTTAAGTTGTAATAAAGTGCAATATATAACTAATAAAATGGCTACATTAAATTCACGTGGTTTCAACTTGAAATAACTTTGATTCAACATGATTCCTCGTGTTATAGTAGTATCAAATACACGTTGTTTTAACTCGAAATAACTTTATATATAATGCCTTCGGTGCTATAAGGAGCATAGGGCCTCAACAAACTTCTTCCATTTAGATCCGTTCATCGCAATACTTTTTACTTCACTCCAGCTTTTATGCATTTTTTTAGTCTCGCTATCAATTTGCCTTCGCCATGTATGTGCTGGTCGACCTCTTCTGCGACCCATTCGACAGCATTCCAGGCAAGATCGGACAGTAGTTTATGGAGTGTGTATCCAATCCAGGGCTCAAATCGTCATATCCGTGAACGTACAACTCGCCACGTAAAAATGCAATTTTGAGTTTATACGATTGACGTGTCACGTAATTCATTTTAGTACGATTGCCGATACGATCACGGATGTGACGATTTGAGCCCAGTTCCTCTTTCTTCTCTGTATTTCTACACACAACGGAATTTGACGCGTTTCACCCAACAGATTGTTGTTTGAGATGGTTCGTGGCCGGAACATTTGTAGAACTCTTCGGAAACATTTATTTGCGAAAACTTGCAAAGTGTTAATATTTTGGTAGGCAGCGTTCCAAGTTTCACCTGAGTTGATTTTACGTTGGTGTTGAAAATGTTTATTTTAACACGGTGTGATATTGAAGACGATTTCCATACTTTACTGAGCTGGCCAAAAGATTGTGTTTCTTACCACTATATTGAACAGCAGTGGAAACATCACACACCCTTGAAAAACGCCAGTGCCAACCTCAATCTTAAGACTAAACATGCGATCATGTAGAATTCGGCACCTTGCCCTGGTGTACATACTTTTTATTAATTGGATGAGTTTAAGTGGAACCCCTTTACATTCGAGAGCATGCCAGATAACATTATGGACCACGGTGTCAAATGCCTTCTCGAAATCAATAAAGAGAAGGTACAGAGGTGACATCTATTCAACTGACTGCGCTTCGATTACTCTCAATGAGTTTATATGGTCCACGCACGACTTGTTAGGGCAAAATCCAGCCTGTTGTTTTCTTAAATTTGGCATTCATTCATCAGATAACCTTTTGGTTATAACGTAAGATAAGACTTTATTCAGCATGCTTAGTAATTCCCTGCCAGTTGTTGCGATTTGTCCATATTTCTTCTATAATAGGTAGAATCAGATCTGCCGTCGTTCTCGTATTTACCTTAAGTAGTTCTTAAGAAATATTGTGGCTGCCTGGGCTTTTGATCACTATCAAAAAATCTAAAATTAATTTTGCTTTCGACGATTTTATCATGAAATTTTTTTGTGTGTAGTTATAGTCATTCGGCAGGGGAAATCGTAGTTAGCCTTACGTTTAAGGTATAAGAGGTGTTTAGTTTTTTGATTTAAAACATCATGGGAGTTATTTCTTTGGAGCATTTTAACCCTCCAACACTTCGTTTTGTGGGTCTTTTTGCCATATACTTAAAAAATGGGCAAAAAACTCCCTTTCAGGGGCGATATAGTAGGCTCGGAATGTTCTGCAAAAATATTTGTCATAGAATACTTATTCAGTGTTCACAGACATCCACTCTCCAAACTTAACATAAACGCCAGAAATGATTTAAAACACAAAATGTGTTTAAGGGTTAATTTCGTACTTATTCACAATTAGTACTCGGCATAGAAAATCTTATCAGCCTTTCCTTTAAGGTATAAAATATGTTCATCACTTTTATGTACAACACCACCAGAAATATTTTTGTTAATTATTTTAACCCTCTCACACTTCGTTGCATGGGTCTTTTTGTCTCTTTCTTAAAAAGGGGGAAAAACTTTCCTTCAGCGGTGATAAAGCGGGCTAAAATATCATACAAAAATATTCGCCATAAGATTTTACTGTGAGCCTTTGAATACACCTTAGCACAATACTCAACTTAAGCGTTAGAAATCATTCAAAACTTAAAATGTGTTTAAGGTTTATTTCGTACTTATTCACAATTACTACTCGGCATAGGAAATCTTGTAAGCCTTACGTAGAAGGTATGAGATGTGCTTAGCACTTTCATGTAAGACACCACGATTAACATTTTTCGTGAATTATTTTAATCCTCTGATACTTCACTGCATGGTTCTTTTTGTCTATTTCTTCAAAAAGGGACAAAAAACTCCCTTTTAGCAGCGTTTTAGTGGGCTGAAACGTTTGTACAAAAATATTTGCCATAAAGTTTTACTTTAAGTCTTCCAATACATACAACTTCTACACTCAATTTGAACGCCAGAAATCATTTATAACTCAAAATCTATTTCGTTTAAGGGTTAAATTTGTGCTAATTTACAATTAGTACTCGGCATATGAAATCTTGTAAGTCTTACGTTTAAAGTGTAAGATATTTATTTTTTTACTAAATGTTACAAATGAGTGATTCCCGTAAAACAGCACTATGCAAGGAAAAAATAACTTTCTTATTTTTAATAATAATTGATGTTTTTTAGAGCATGACAACTATAGAAAAAATAAAAAAATTAATTATTTAATATTTATTAAGCAATTTGAGGCACTTTTAGATGATCATCCATGAATCATTTTGTTCTCCCTCTTTGTACAATTAATATTTATTTCGGACTTTCTTTTCTTCCCTTTCCCATTATTAATAAAAAACCCTTATCTCTGAAAGGAATATACTTTTTTGCGTTTTATTGAATTTAAAAAAATACTCAGCTAGAGTATTCTGCTGTCTATAATAGAATGGATAGCAAATAGTTTAATGTGTTATTATTTTCTTATGATTTATTTTTATATTATTTACATTAATGATATCAATAAAAAGGTTTATTTCTTCGAATTTTTTAAATTTTCGTATTATGTCACACCCGTCGGTCATACCCGTCACATTTTAAAAATGGTTTTTTGTTAGGAAAATTTTTTGTTTTTCAAACAGTAAATACGTAATACAGCTAAAAACATTTTGAACAAACAGCTATACCAAAATTATTGTGCACGTTATAGTAAAAATTTTACAGAATTTATGCTGAAAGTCAATAATTCTTTAAAACTAAAATTTGTAAGGTCACACCCGTCGCAGCTTTCTGACGACCATTATGAGTAGGAATCGTGTTCTTTTTAAGTGTCTACCCTTTATTCAACGACTTTAAGCTTAATGGCCTTGCGAGTCGCAACATTTTGTTAAGTAAAAAATTTTATATTCTTTATTTATGACAAAAAATATGTGTAAAGTGGTCACACCCGGCTAAATGGAATTACTCAAATACAATTACAAATTATATCATAAAATAATTTAAACGACAATAGTAACAAGGACCTTCACTCGTTGTAATGAAACAGACCAGAGTCTATGGTGGGAATCGATCCCACAGCCTATACACTGATAGGCTAGCACACTACCCACTAACATACGGAGGCACTCAAGTGTAAAATATGCCCAGCACTTTATGCAAAATACTATGAGGAACATTTATGTAGAATATTTAAGTTTTCTATATCGCTGCTAAAGGGGGGTTTTTGCCGCATATTTAAGAAAGTAACAAAAAGACTATGGGTCTTTTTAAGAGTTAGAGCGCTAAAATGTTCTATAAAAATGTTATTCGTTGTGTTTTACATAAAATTAGCTGAACACTTTTTATACAATAAACGTGGGACTTTCAAGATTTCCAATGCCGAGCCGAGTCAATATAAATATGTGCAAAAGCGGGTGAAATTTAACTCCTCTTAAAATTAATCCCAGTTATCATAGGCGTAACTAGAAATATTTCCTTTGGTGGGAGTAAGGCCCACCTTAGTCCTTGCAGTTCGCTTATATTATCAAAAAATTACTTTAATAGTTTGATTTTCTAGGAGGCGCTAAAGCGATCCTGGGGTGGCTTAGGCCCCACAACAGGGGCTAGCTATACCAATGCTAGATATAAACTTTTTTTTTGGTTTCCTCTACCAGAATCGATTGGTAGAACCTTATAATTCAACATAAAAATTTTATTTTGCTGTTCAGTGTTATTGCTCCTTTGGCACAGTGCTTACAATTGTTATGGTAATAAGTACAAAAATATGTTCAAAGACGTCACACTAAGAGTCTGGAGGATATATTTATAATATCCTTAGTAAAACATCAGAACGTTCAAATCGCTAAAAAAAAAAAAATTTTATATATTCAAAACTAAAAAAGAAATAATAATCGTTTAGAATATGAACTCAAACTGTTCATGGTGTTTTTTCATTACAACAAATTTCATTTATTAATTAATTCTTATTACAACAGCAAACTGTTGTAGTCTTACTATATGCTACGTGCATGTAAAGAAATTACAAATGAGTACCGCCTTAATGAAAATATATACAAATGCATATTTGTAAAGACTTAACAATGATTGCCATTTGGCATCATGCATTAAGGGGTTTTTAGTTTTAACATTTTGAATCATTTTGAGGATTTTAAAATGAATGACTTTTGGCACTAATTAAAACTAGCAAATACGTAATTTTCATTCAACTTTACCCTTAACATACACACACACACACTCACATGAATACACATATTTACACATAGATATACACATCCTACAAGTCGCTAGGCATTTAAAAACTTTTGACTGGTATTTTTTTTAATTTACATTAAAATATTACAAATACAGACACTAAAGCCTCAAGTATTTATTAAGACATTCACATATATTTTAAGCAGTTTCTTCAGAAATGTAATAATAGTTTGTTTTTAAGTAATACAGAAGAAAAATCATTTATTTATTAACTGCCTTGAAAAGCAGAATTATTTGAAGTTGCAAATTATATATTCCGTACTTGGTAAATAATTTTTTTATTGGAGTTGCATTGTTTGTAAACATTATCGATTCAGTTTTAATTACTTTTTCGGAGTCTAATTTTATATATTATAAAAATCATTTTAAAGTTTAATATAGTGATGAGAGGACTTTGCCTTCGTCCAAGAATATGATGTGAGGAAGAATTTCCAAAAAATAAACACACATGTATCATTATAACATTCCGAATTAAATTCGAATCTGATTTGAATCTGTGCTCGTTTTCTTCAAATTGGTGCTAGTTTCGGAGATATACCGTTATGTTAAAAAGGAAGCTGTTGCACGACGTATAGATATTAATATAACTGGAAAAGGAATCGTTTTAATCAGTTAAATAAAAATGCCAAATTCGACACTCAGTATTTTCAAAAATATTGTGGAAGTTTTACAAAAAGAAAATAATTTCTATAAAAAATTTTTTCTTGTTAAAAAATTCAATAGAAAATTAAATTAACTATAATTTGATTATTTTTCCTACTAGTATAGGTAAGCAGGCTCCAAACAAAACGAGTCGTATTTCATTAAAATCGCTTTACAAGTGTCGATTTTATTCGCAATTAAGTTATGGAACTCAATTGATAAAAATCACGGTTTTCATGAAACATGAAATTTCAAGTTGTGTGTGTGAATGTAATCCTCCTGTGGGCCAAGTCTTTGAGGTATCAACGATGCTTAATCGAAACAAGTATTTATTCACGACATATCCGAACACAAAAGTCGTTGGTGATAATGTTTGTAACATGCTACTAAAGTAGGCGTTAATGAAAAATAATCAAATTTTAAAATGTAATAAAAGAATCTAGCCCACAACACACAGAAAAATGTCATATTAAAATCGTAATTTAACATTTTTCGCTAGCGGTTTCGCTTCATAGGTGTTTCATGTTAATTTAACATGATATTACAATACCCTTAATTTTTCTTTTGAAATAACTTCAATTCATGCACGTTCAATACTCCAGTACAGCGGAATCAAAATAAAGTCGATACTGCTATAATACGAATAATCATTTTGAATTTAAATTATTTCAAGTTGAAATAACGTGAATTTAATTCTAATTTAATTTTATTCATCTTGTAACAAAAATTTTTATAATCTTGTCAGAATAAATTCTTTATACACGACAACGTATACCACCTTGAAGCCATACTTATTACTAAATGTGTTTTATAGGCGACAAATAATGGGGACTACAGAGATAATAAGATATTGATATCCCATTTTTGCTCATTTTTGTTTTAATTAACTGAATAGGACAAACCTTTCTCTAGCTATGTTAATATCTGTTAGGCAACCGCGTCCTTTTTGGCATAACGGTATGTCTAGAAAACTCGAACGAGTTTGAAGAAATTGAGTGCAGATTCGACTTCAGCGTCCCACATAACATAACTCAGCAAAAGCTTTTCTTACTGGTAGGCAAAAAATATATGAGTATTTAAGCCGTAACTAATTAGAATTTGACTCGATAACTACTTATTTTTATTTGGGAAGTTCAAAATATAAGGGGTGCCCCTGAAAGGCAGAAAATCTTCAATGTAAAATCGTTGAAAGCCAGGTTAATTTAATATTTTTCGATAGTAATTTTACTTCGTAGGCGGTTCACGTTAATTCAACATGATTTACAATAATATTGAAGGAACATGTATCTATTTGAATTAACTATATTTCATGTTGATTGAATATTGCAGTACAGTTATATCAAAAAGAAATTAATACTGAAATAATACAAAAATCATATTGAATCAAAGTTATTTCAAGTTGAAACAACATGAATTTGACATTGAAATAACACTAAGAACCATGTTGAATTATAGCTATATCAAGCTGAAACAATATGACTAATTGTAGCTATTTTATTAATCATTTTACTTGCGTGATGGTTACTAGCATAGACATCAGAAAACTTTGTGCAGCAGTTGGATGCCCCGGACCAGATTTGAACTCGTCCCACTTGCATGATAGTCTACGCGCTAACCACTGCAGCCACAACAGCTTCAAACTTTACTTTAGCTAAACATAAATAAATACCAATCGTATGTAAAATGAATTTCATTTTAATTCAACATGATTTAAATGATTACACAGGTCAACATGATTTATAAGGTCGATGTTTCCTTAGTCAATTTGCGTATATATGATATCCAGCTCCATTGGCTTTAAATTACTTTTTTTGAATTGACTCTGTATCTCGAGATTTTCCGTTATAAAGAAAAAAGAGGATGCTGCATCACATAATTTGCATTTATTCGAAAACTAGTTCTTCGATTAAATAAAACAACACAAAATAACCTTTGTATTACGTCTTTATTAATTTTTTAACAGTCTTATAGTTTCGGAGATATTCATAAAGTTTTATCAAAAAACATAAATTTTTTCAAAAATTTAAAAAAAAATGTAAAAAAACTCATTAAAAGTTTAACCTGAAGAAAAGTTTATTCTTAATTGATAACTTCCCCAGCAAAAACATATTTGGTACAAGGCTGCACTAAGATTAAATAGAAGGGCTTCGGAGATGCGCAAAAGCACATAGTGCATCCCCTCTGCCTTACGAGGCTGCAATAACGTAAGCGAATGAAGAAATTTAACGCACACACGAGAAAGGTGGTCGGATATTTATGTTTTATTTTCATGTTTTTTAAACCTGAAGTGTTTTTCTTTCAACTCAAGCTTTTTTATAGTGCATCCTCTCTCGCTTACCTGGATACAAATATGGATGCGAGTGTTAATTTTACTTCGCAATTTGATTTTTTATTCTTCCATTGAATTGTGTATAATAATAAATGTGCCTCGGTAGCTTAGTGGTTAGTGTTCAGCCTACCATGCGGATATCGTGGGATCGATTCCTCATTCAATACGCGAGCAAAAAGTATTTAATAAAAGTAAATTGTAGTGTAATATAGTTTCCAATTGTGTTTGTACCACTTAATACATAAATAAATATAAAAACAACATAAAATAATTTCAAATAAAAAATTCATCCAATTGTAGGTGAAATTGTGATATAAAGAGCAAACATTTTTTTAATTATATACATATGAAAAAGACATGAGGTTAATGCATCTAAGATGCGCAAAAAGAAGCTCATGCCTCCAGACATACCAAATGGGACATCCCATACAAAAATCATGTAATATGGAAGCAGGTTGGTAAGGGATAGTACCGAAATCTCTTTCTTACAAACCTGCTTCCGGTAGACGGATATTTTCGCTGGGTCATATGTTACAAATAAAATGAGCTTAAATTTATTAAAATCATTTCATAAGTTTTGAATTTATTCAAAATTCAATGGTAGCAACTAACTAAAATATAATAGAAAATCCCGTACAAAATGATTTTCTCAACAGCTTTTTTTAATTTTTGTAAGTCAGCTTAAAATAAATAAAAATTAAAAATATATCTGTAAAATATGTGTTACTACTAAATTGTGAATAAATTCAGAACTTTTGAAATGATTTCAATAAATTTTAGCTCATTTTATTTGTAACATATGAAGTTATCACAATTAAGGCTAAAATTTTAAATTATCATCAGTTTAAAATTTTAAAGAGTATTATAAAAATTTTTTTTTTTCAATTTTTTTTTTGAAAAAATTAATTTTTTTTGATAAAACTTTCTCAGTATCTCCGAAACAATAAGAGTGTTTAAAAATTAATAATTTAAAGGTTATTTTCTTTCCGATCCTTTTGTGTTTTTTTTTAATTTAATCGAGGAACTAGTTCTCGAGTAAATGCAAATTATGTGATACAGCATCCTCCTTTTTCTTTATAACAGGAAATCTCGAGATACAGATTCAACTCAAAAAAAGTAATTAATAGGCATTGATACTCAGTACCAAGTGAATACAAATTGTCTACGAAACCTTAGACCTTACAGAAAAATTTTCATTTTGTTGGTCTGTGTTATTTAACATAAAACTTATTTGAAATTAAAGTTATAGTCAGGTTGATTTAAAATGAACTGTAACGTTTATAACAAAGTCATTTTAACAGCGAAAAATTTTAAATCAAAGAAATTTAAGGCTAGATTAATCATTTTTCATTTAAAATTAATATGAAACAGTGATAATTTTAAGTCAGCAGCAGTAAATTTTCGCTAGTAGCTCGTTTTTTATCATTTACATAGCCAGCACATGTAAGAATAAACAACAACAAGTTACACAACTAAGCACAACAGTGAACTTAAACAACAAATTAGTTTTTGTAAATTTAATATGGTTTCCAATCACAATCGTGTCATGTTGATTTTACACTCCCTTTTTTCTGTATGTACTAATATACTTACATTTCCACAGCAATTAACTAGCTATTATTTGAATTACTTGAAGCTAAAAAATAAGTAGTCATATAAAAAAAAATAAAACTAAAAACATTTTTATAGGCGCTTATTTAGTTGTATTTTTTTACTCCTTGTTTTGTTTACCTCTGGTTCGTGGGATACGAACCAGACATCTTTCAGATTTGCGGACAAGCACTTTACACATTAGGCTATTGTTGATTTATAATACTAATCGCTAAAAGTTTGTGTTCATATGCAAACACATGTTAGCTTAAAAAGTGTTTCCCTACTTATTTTATTAATATATAACAACATATTATAACTTATTTTAGATAATAAGATAAATACGTACTCAGTTTATTAAATACGAAGTAATAGTTTTAGTTTAGAGCATAGTATTAAAATAAATAAGTACCATTCATTAGTTTGTAGCCCATTAAAAAAATACTGCCGCTAACAAAAATTTTAAAAGCTTTTGCTGGGAAGGAAGAACTTTTCGTAGTCCACTCAAAAACCTTGTGTACTTAATTAATAAACTGTAAACTCCATTCGCAAATGCATAAACACTAAGAACAAAATATAAGGAATATTCGCGTGTTATAGTTAATATTTTTTTTTTTTTTTGCTCTTGATAAATTGGGCTAGTTTTTTTAATTTTCCTCTTAAAATATTCTTTAAAAATTTTAATAAAATTTGTAACTTAAAACGACTTTTATCCAAGTTTTACACACTATATTTCGCCCTTAAGCAATCTCTGACTGGTTTAAGTTAAAATAATTTCTAAATAAACAATAATATTCACTGCATATCCGGAAATAGCAGACAATATTTTTATTTGCAAAAATTGTTAATGTCTATACATAAATATATTGCATAGAATAACATAAATAAACAGATTTTGGCATTGTTAATCTTCGCTTAATACTTTTTCAAATCCTGTTTATTATTAAAGAAAACATTGCTTAATCGACTTTATTCACTTTTTTCTTTATGTTTTCAAAACTAATACCATTTCCTAACATTTATTTATTTATTTACTTTTTCTGTTTTTTTCTCTCTCTCTTTTATTGTTATTATTATTAAAAGTCAATATCTACATAGATTACCAAAATGTAGCCACTCTTGTTAACAACTATAAAAGAAACAACTAAACAAACAAGAAATAGAAAAAGAAAATCGCAAAACTTATAATACTCTGATCTCTGTATCCTCAATGTGGTAGATACAAAACCAAACAAACAAACAGAAAGAGATACTCGTACACACATGGATAAATAAAAACATATACAATAATCTTTATAAAAGTATTAAAGTTAAGCCCGTTTATTTATTATTAAAAATATTGAGAAAAACTTTGCAGTAACTGGTAACAGCAATAACTGCAAAAACCACACAGATATTTATACGAAATCTTTCAGAAAAAAACTTAAAAAAATGCGAATGTATAAATACTAATATTCTCTTAAGTGTATGTTTTTACGCAGATGAAAAGGGAATATTATAGATGTATATGCATTCATATGTGCGTATTAGAAACTCTAGTAATAGCAGTTTTTCGTTATCAACTACAACAATAATATCAAAAATAATGAAAGTAATACATTCTATTTATATATAAAAGTAAAAAAGGATCATGTAATAAATACATTGCAAAATGGCACCAAATCAATATTTTAAGCAAAGTTCAGTCAGTAATTTCTATATGGCTAGTTAGGTTAACTTAAAATTGTTCTATGGCATATCAAAGGAGTATTTCAGACTGGTTCGGGCTTAAGAAAGAGCCTTACATAGCTCTGGAGTACCGCAAATGAAATGTAGAGAGCCTCACTATTGTAGTTATGCAGCTATATAAATATTAATAGTTACTTTGTATGGGGGATACCCGTTTCTCCCTCTGACACCCCCAAGATTTTGCAAGAGATACACTTTATTATAAGAGTAAACCATATTAAATTTAGAGCGCCTCACTCTTATAGTTTTGAGATATAGGAAAATTTATAATTAATTTGCATGGGGAGGTACCTCACCGCACCATCTGATACCCACAAGATTTTGCTAGAAATTGCACTTCATTCTAAGAGTAGCCCACAGCAAATTTAGATTGCCTCACCTTTATAGTTGTGCAGATATATGAGAATTTATAATTCCTTTGTATGGGTGGTACCCGACCGTGCTTTGCCCCAATACAGTGAATCGGCAAAACTAGAGTAATTCTTGTAGAAGGATGAAATGTCGTATACTGGTAGCTAATGACTAAAATAAAAAAAATTTAAGTTTGGGGAGAAACACTGTAAGGACATGCCTACCGTCTATACATCCTGAATTTTTAAATCTTAATATTATCTACAGTTATTATTAGAATGTAGCAAACACTAGTATCTGTCCTTAGAATCTAGCATTATAATGCTGTTGTAAACTTTGTTTCATTCTGTGGAAGGACACGAATACCTTCCATATATCATTTTTTGCAAAAACTAAATTTTAACTGCATTAATAATTACAATGCACTAATAATTTATAAATATTTCTGAAATTATGCATTTTAGCTCTGTAGCAAATTTTGTTTCACTCGGTGCAAACACATGACTATCTCCTATATGTCCTTTACCGGAAAAATTCAATCTCAGCTGCATTTATGATTAGAGTACACTAAAAATGTATACATATTTATAAAATCATACGTTTTAGCTCTGTTATAAATTTTTTCATTCAGAGCTAGGACATTACTACCTTATACATATCCTTTTTCGCAAAAACTAAATATTAGCTGCATTTATGATTAGAAACTATGCGCTTTTGCTCTGTTGTAAATTTTGTTGCATTCGGTGCAAAGACATGACTACCTCCCATATATCCTTTTTCGCAAATACAAAATTTAACCTGCATTTATGATTAGCATGCACTAAAAATATATAAATAATTCTAAAATTATGCGCTTAAGCTTTTTTGTAAATTTTGTTTCATTCGGAGCAAGGACATGACTACCTCAAACAAATCCTTTTTTTCAAAAACAAGAAAAAGTAAAAATTATTAAATATTTCTAAAATTATGAGTTTTATCTCTCTTTTAAATTTTGTTTCATTCGGTGCAAAGACATGGGTACCTCCCATATATCCTTTTTCGCAAAACCTAAATTTAAACTGAATTTATGGTTAGAATGAACATAATATGTACAAATATTTCCAAGACTATGCGTTTTATCTCTGTTGTATATTTTGTTTCATTCGGTTCAAGGACATGACTACCTCCCATATATCTTTTTTTTCGCAAAAATAAAATTTTAACTACATTTATGATTATAATGCACTAAAAATAATTAATAATTTATAAAACCATGTGCTTTAGCCCTGTTGTAAATTTTGTTTCATTCGGTACAAGGACATGACTACCTCCCATATATCCTTTTTCGCAAAAACTAAATTTTAGCTGCATTAATGATTAAAATGCACTAAAAATGTTTAAACATTTCTAACATTATGTGGTTTACCTCTTTCGTATTTTTTTTAGTAAGACGAAGGACTTGACTACCTCCCATATATATACTTTTCGCAAGAACTAAATTTTAGCTGACTAGAATGCGCTAAAAATTTATAAATATTTCTAAAGCTATGCGTTTTAGCCCTTTTGTAAATTTTGTTTCATTCGGTGCAAGGACATGACTACCTCTCATATATCCTTTTTCGCCAAAACTAAATTTTAGCTACATTTATAGTTGGAATGCTGTAAAAATGATCAAATATTTCGTAACTTATGCTTTTGTACTCTGTTGTAAATTTTTTTTCATTCGGTGCAAGCACATGACTACCTCAAACATATTATTTTTCCCAAAAGCTAAATTTTAGCTGCATTTATGATTAGAATGCACTAAAAATTTATAAATATTTCTGAAATAATGCGTTTTAGCTCTTTTGTAAATTTTGTTTCATTCAGAACAAGGACCTGACTGCCTATAATATATCCTTTTTCGTAAAAATGAAATTTTAGCTGCACTTATGATTAAAATGCACTAAAAACTTATAAATATTTCTGATATTAAGCTTTTTAGCTCTGTTGTAAATTTTATTTCATTTGGTGCAAGGATATGACTACGTCCCATATATCCTTTTTGCAAAAACTAAATTTTAGCTGCACTTATGATTAGAATCCACTAAAGATTTATAAATATTTCCATAATTAGGCGTTTTAGCTCTTCTGTGAATTTTGTCCCATTCAGAGCAAGGACATGACTACCTACCATATATCCTTTTTCGCAAAAACCAAATTTTATCTGTATTTATTATTGGAATGCACTAAAAATTAATAAATATTTCAGAAATTATGCGTTCTAGCTGCGTTGTAAGTTATGTTTCATTCAGTGCAAA
Organism: Panzeria rudis; assembly: GCA_956483635.1. NCBI lineage: Eukaryota > Metazoa > Arthropoda > Insecta > Diptera > Tachinidae > Panzeria > Panzeria rudis. The sequence goes on along the minus strand of OY101447.1, from coordinate 28,306,014 downwards.
TATAGGACTACCTCCCGTATATCCTTTTTCGCAAAGGAATGCACTAAAAATGTTCAAATATTTCTAAAATTATGCGTTTTAGCTCTGTTGTAAATTTTCTTTCATTCGGTTCAAGGACATGACTAGCTCCCATATATCCTTTTTCGCAGAAACTAAATTTTAGCTGCGTTTCTGATTAGAATGCACTAAAATTTTTTTATTATTTTTAGAACAATGCGTTTTAGCTGTTTTGTAAATTTTGTTTCATTTAGAGCAAGGACATGACTACCTCCAATATATCCTTTTTCGCAAAAACCAACGTTTACCTGTATTTATAATCTGAATGCACTAATAGCCCAATAACACAAGTCTGTGAACATATTTTTTGGCAAGTTTTTTTTCAAACTATAATTATTTGTTGTTTTTTTCATACAAGTAACGGGAAACGATATTGATGTGATTCATATCGCGTCACATTTACCATATAACGGTACATTTGAGTTTTTCGATGTAATCATCTTTTTTAAGCGCGATGCAGAGTCAAAGGCTTGTTCGATTAAAATTAATTTAAAAACAAAACTCAGATTTTATGAAATTTTTAACGTTTTTCACAAATTATTGTCATTTCGGAAGCTCTTATAGTACCACAATTAAATATTGGCGAAATTCTTTTTTATTTTTCACTATTTCCTAATATCCTGAGCACTGTTCATTTTAACTATACAAATGTTGCACTGTTGCATAGATATGCCTTACCTCAGCCAATATATACGCTATCATTATCGGATCAATATTTATTGAATTACAAGACTTAAAATTAAAAAAAAAAATTTATATTCTTATTATTATTATTATTTTTTTAATTTTGAGCCGCTAATTTGGATTCATTCAAGTCTCATAGCCCAAATCGATGGATATTTATAAAAAACTACCCTAAAAAATGTTTCAGGTCAATCAGTTGAGATTACGGCGTGTCGCACTCCCACCAACCCACATTCAACCATCAAATCATATTCAACAGAGCCACCTCAAAAGTGGTGATAAGCAAAATATATATGAGCACCGATGATTGAAGTATAGGAGCTTCCGAAAGCACCTTTGATATATTCTGCTGTGTACGTTGAAAATTTTTTTTTTCTAAAATCGTCGGTGGGCTAAATCACAAATAAGCTGACGATATAATAAATTAGTTAGCTAATTTAGTACGTTATATTCGGTTTGATAACCACAAATCATAAATATGTCCTACATTAACTTCAAGATTTTTTCCTTATTAACTAACTGCCTTCTCCTTTTTTGCAAATAATGTCTTAAAATCTCTTCCAAACCACAATTGAATGGCAATACAAAAGAACCTTTTGAAAAGCATTAATATTTTCAAAATCTTTTCTAATAGATTTGAATAATGAAACCGCAGATTAATAACATCTTCTAGACCAAAAAAAAAAAGAGAAAGATTAGACGTGAAAACCGCAAATCAAATTGCAAAATACACGTCAACTTTCAATCAAAGTTCACAAACACTAATAATAGTTTCTACCACAATGTGGCAAAGGAAAAATAACAGTAACAACAAATGCATTAGTCATAATAGCAACATTAGCAACAGCAACAATATTTGTAACAGCAACAACATTAGCAATAGCAAGGAGAGCAACAACAATGTATAACATAAACTGCAAAGCATTTGTACTGACAATAAACATCTCTTTAAAAAGCTTTTGGGTGCGGTTTTTCTACATAAGTGGATTTTAGATACTGTGGTCAAATCGCATTTAGTTTGTTTGTACTTCAGTGTGTGTCTGTATGTGTATGTGTGTGTGTGTGTGTTTGATTGTGAGTGTATGTTTAGTTATTGGTTTGTTTGCATCTTTGTTTGTATGGTCATTTGCCGCAATAACAAATCGATGTTGCAAACTGTGTATTTCTACGTCTTGTACTTGTCCTTCTTTTAAACCGACTTTAGATTGTATGTCTTTTCATTTTGCTTCTTTCCTCAGCACACACAAACATTTATAAATTTATAGCACACCCTACCAAACAAATATTGCAGCAACAACTATAACAAAGTTGGCAATAATAAAAAAAAGATAACGTTTAAGCTATTTGGTAACAGTAACATGGTTATACGACATATATCGAGTACATACATACATACATATAGTTATATATGTATGTGTATATATATATTTGTTTGTATTAATACTTTTCCAAGGATTCACATATCTGTCTGTCTGTACTATAAGCTTTGGCATTCACACACAGTACACACACACACACACACATACTTACATCCATGCTTGTCCGTTTATAGATGTTGTCATTGTAAATAGCCATTTTCCAACAGATATCAACATTGTTAGTTTAATGTTACTATAGTTTTGGCTTCGGTTTTTCGGTTTTTCCATTTTATTTATTTTTATTTATTTTTTTTATTATATTTCTGTTCTTTTTATTTCTCCCTTCAACTTATTTTGATTTCCATTTTGCTGGTTTGTTGATTTTCCAAATACTTATACGAAATCCTCTTCATCAGTCTTGTGCGAGTAAAAACGAAATTATCTCAAGTTGAATTCTTGCAACGGCTGTCACTAATGTCCTCATCATTTCATTGTAGTGCTTAAGAGTTAAGTTTTGGCTTTTCATTTGTTTGAATAGTATAATGGAATTAAAGATTATAATATAGAAAAGTATTTTTCTTATTTTGTAACAAGTTGAAAATAAGTATAATGAAAAATTAAAGAAAGAAAGAAAAAACGTTGTAGCATACATATGTATGTACATACCCATGTATGTACATCCCATATATATTTTAGCTTATAGAGCAAATAGTTACGAGGCGTATGATTGATGTTTATTTAATTAAATATTAAGTAAAGCATTTTAGGATCAGCTTGTTTTTGCAAAAATAACAATGAAAATTGGCATTTTTAGTGTAAATGTTTTGATTTTTTTAAACTTATTAAAAATATGACCAAAAGCCTTTAGCATAAACAATGTGAAACGATTTCATAAATAATATTTTATATTTCCTATTACTTTAACAACATGAATTATTTCGAATTAAATATGTTCTACAAAAATCAAAGATACTCGTATATTGAATATTTTTTAATATTTTATTAACAAAATTTATCCGCCATGTCACTGAACGCCACTCCCATCAAATTTTCTTTTTTAATTGTGTAAATAGTTTTTTTCAATATAATGAAAATTTCTTTCGAATCAAACCAAATATTAATTTTCAAATTGGAATTTCCGAAACTTTTTCTACTTTTGGCAACAAGATTTGCATGTTGATAAAAAATGTAATGTGTGTGTATAAAAAATTTGCGTGTAAAGAAAATTTAAAGTTTTGAATTTATATATTAATAACTGTATTCATAAAAGCTTACTGTAGACTTACAAACGATTATTAAGTTATATTCCGTAGAGTTGTACAGTGGGGTATTCAAAAAAAAAATGGAAATAAATATGCTGTTTCTAAACGAGCCATGCGATTCTTATAAAATTTCATACGGAATTTCAAGAGATGTTGCTGACTTTAAGTTTAGATATTATATCTCAAAAGGGGTGGAGCCACAAGACCCCAAATTTGGTTAGATCCGGCTTATAAAACATTAAATATATGCCAAGGTAATGTTTTTAATCTGAAAAACAAGATTTTATGGAAGTAAATTGGCGTATTCAAGATGTGAAAGAATGAAGTTTTGCAGTTATATAAGAATTAGTATATTTTGGTGTTTTTGTACATAGTAAGCTTTCTTGCAAAAAGAACATGCAGGGGATGTTTAAGTGAGGGTCCAATGCTTGCTACGCATGGAGGAACCGAAGGAGGTAACTGGATTTACAAATTGGTCGTCAGGTCGGTTATTTCCTATGGTTATGTGTTATGGTGAGAAGTACTAAGGAAAGAATGTCATAGAAACTACTTGCTAATTTCCAGAGTTGTGCCTCGCTGGGCATCACAGGTGCCCGAAGGAGCACGCCTCAGGCTGCCTTCGACTTCATTCTTCACATGCTTCCCATAGACGACTTTGTGGCAAGAACTGCGGCAAGCGGTCTCCTTAGACTCTTACAGACAGGTTTGGTGAGGGCACGATTAACAGGCAACACATCAATCTTGAATGAGATCAGTTTAAGTGGGCGGGTCTCCGTAGCGCCTGGGTTCATGGAATATAAGTTCGGTGAAATGGATTTTAGTAACACACCCCCACTGCTAATTCTGGATTAAGACTTTTGGGTCAAATCTGATAAGTCGTATGAGAATTGCGGGGTCTTTACACATGTGTCCAGAATGTGGACAGGCACGCGCTCTGGTGTCTATATCTTGGAGACAGACAATCGTAGTTCTTTCAGACTACCGAATGAATGTCGCGTTTTCCAACCTGAGATCCTGCGGATCCTCAGGGCCACGGAACTGGTAGCCAGAAATGTTGCTAAATGCACAGAAATAACCTTCTACGTCGACAGTCAGGTGTTGCCAAAAACTTTGAAGGCACACAAAGTCAAATTGAAACTAGTTAGTGACTGTGGAGAGCCTTCAACTGGCTTATGGACAAATATAGTGTCAGATTATGTTGGGTTCCTCGTCACTGCAATGTTGAGGGAAATTTAACTGCCGATGAGTTGACAAAAATAGGGTCAGCTTTAGCAGAGGAAATGTGTGAGCTATTACTATAGAGAACTCCGTAATTGGATGTTGAGCAGGGCCAACCGTTCATGGGGGAATAGGGAGGATTGTGGAGTCTCGAGGGCTTTGTAGCCAAAACTTGACTTAGGAAGATCCAAACTGCTATTGAGTATAAACAGAAAGCTAATAGGAACATTGACGTAGATAGGCCCTTCTGGCGAGGGAAGCGAAGCCACCCCTAGTACAGCTGTAGCCCCCCCCCACCCCTCCAGAAATTCAAAAAATTAGAGTAATTTTGATAATATAAGTGAACTGTAGGGACTGATGTGGAATTTAGGCCCCCCGCAAAAACATTTTTAGCTACGCCAATGGCTAGGAGTCTTGATAAGCGCCTTGACTGGTCACTACTCGGTTAGTGCAAGGACCAGCATTTTGGAAACTGACATTCCAGATTTCTGTTGGATGTGCGAAGATGAAGAGGAACCAGAAACCATCGAACATATTATCTGCCATTGCCCGAGGTTGCAAATTGTTAAGGATACGTTTTCGTGAGAGCATTAGTAATATCGTGAAGTGCAAATTGGAAGATTTGAGGGGCTTCAGTAGGCGAATTAAGTGGCTTAAGGTCAGTTAATAGGGATTTTCTGGAAACAAAATGGGGTTAATTAACTAACGGGTATAAGTAGAAGGGAATCACAATGGATCTAATGAGGAGTGAGTAAAACTTGCACCTCCAGATGATACCTAAAAACAAGTACAAATTATTCCCACACTACTATTTCATAAATAAATGAGATTGTATTCATATTATAAACATGTTATTTCTTCTGATTAAATATAATTTATCCATCAAAAAAAATCTCCCTATAAATCAAAAACTTGATGTATGTTTGTATTTTTTCAAAACACAACATTTTTATTTCTTAATAAGGGACATTTTATTCAATTTATTTTACATAAATTTAACAACACTCCTAATCAACATTTTAGAAACCATACAAACAATATAATCAAGAATATACACAAACATATTACATTTGACCGAACAACAGCAGACCTTTAAATCAATCTAAAAAATAAATAAATAAAATACCTGGCAAATTTTGAATTCTCACAGAAACTCACAATAGAGCATACACACACACACACACATAGCGGTACACTAACACTTACAAGCTTGTTACTGAAAATCGAATAAAAAGATCTCTTACCCAAATCAAATACAAGTTGTAAATCATGAGCTTGTTGTTCAAAAATTCTCTCTCTTCTGGTTTTTATTTTCGTTTTCGTTGGTATCCATTTTTAAGGACAATTTCGTATCTTACTTTATTTCTAAAACACAAAATACAAGTCTGTTTGATTTTCATATTTTTTTTTTACAGAAACAAATCAGTAAAAAACTTTTTTTGGAAAAACAAAAAAAAAGCATGGGAATTTTTTGTTCTGAAATCTATGCTGGTTTGGTTGTAATAGAAAAACTATAGAAACCTGTAACGACAACAAAAATGTTATCTGCATACAAACATACTTTTTCTTTGTAGAAAATACAATAATAAAAACAACATAAAACAAGATATATGTATGTATTTATGTACGTATGTATATGTAAAACATTTTTAAATCCTTTTTAGAAAAAAGAAGTATTTTTAGTATGGGGTGAGTTCCATTTAAGAGGTATAACGATTTAATTAATGTGAATTAAAATTTATGGTTAATATGAAAATGGATAAAAAAAAATAATTATATGACTGCTATAAACGGCTGCGCTGAATTTTATACACCCTAAGTCTAAACAAAAAGAAAACAAAATTAATTGAAAATTTTAGACCCAAAACTTATTAGTTTAAATAACCCAGTTAAATCTCTTATATAAGGCTTTTAAAGAAGAGAAACACTACTTTCGCTTACAAACCTGCTTATTAGAGAAGTGATGTTTATATGAGAATTAAGCACTAATTGCCTAGTAAAAAAGCTGCTTCAAACAAAGCAGGTTTTTACTATTAAGCCTGGTTAAATTTGTAAATCTGTTTAAATTTTTGAAAATTGGACATGTAACCAATATTAACTAGCCCTTGAAACTATGCCCTTCGGTTTAAAAAAAAATCCGTGTGATTTTTGTAAATTCCATGCGAAACAAATTCCTCTCTTAATATTTCCCATGGAAACTTAAAATCTTCCCAATACATTTCATGTGTTTTTCGCAAAATGAATAGAGCCCATGCACACGGAATTTTGACAGCATTTCGCACGAAATTATGAACAGAGTACCATGCTTTATAGAATAAAATTAGAGCTTGCAAGCCTGCCGTTATCAGTGCTAATTTTTTAAGCGCTAAAAATCATCAACATTTTCAGCACTAAAAATGTAAATATATGGAAAAATGGATGATGGATAGACGTGTTCCAAATGCACTAACGTCAGTTTAATTACACAGAGAAAACAAATTAGTTGTAAATCGATTACATCTACTGAAATTTCATTATCTTAACTAATATTCAATTGCAAATGCTAAGTTTTAATAAATTTAATAATATTTCTGTTCTTATATCTGAAATAATATACCTCAGATATATTTTCAGTTACAATAACAAATCTTTATTATAAAAATTCGGTTGTAAATTCCAAAGTACTGATTCGAATCGAATAATAGTTTAAGGTAATTAATAAGGTGGTAAAATAAAATGACATATAAAAAATAATTGATATCAGAAAATAAACAATTAAATTTAAAAGCAGTAAAACCATATTAAAAAAGTACAAAAGTACAAAAGTTGCAAAATCTTAACCGGTCTCAATTCTCTTCACTATTAAAAGATAAGTTCTATGAATATGTGATAAAAATTTAATTTTCTGAATATAGTGATTAATATTGTGATTTCTTAGAAATCGTGCCAATAATAGCTTTAATCAACACTATTGCGCAAAATAGTTTTTACCGCTTAACATATCTCGTTTTATATAGTATATGAAGGAACCAAAAACTTTAGTTTATGGACCACAAAGACCTGTTATGTATGGCACTCTACTTAAAGAGGTATATATGAATATCTTTGCAAACAGAGAAGAAATATTAATTCAACAATTTGTTTAAGGCGGATGGTGTTATAAAATATACATCGCGAAGGTCTGGTGAAAGCCTTAAAGTTATCGAAGACTCTAAATGTCCTGAGAGAGTAGGACAACTTTTTTTGCAGTTGAAGTTACAAAGGTGAGTAACAAGTAGTGGCTTTTGATATTTTCAAATATGTTTTAATATTAAATATTTAAATTGCAGCTTATAATTGATAATTGCAATAAGCATACGTGGCTCAAAACTTGCTTTTTAATATATTATTTTATAAATATACTTTAAATTTATATGAATTTATCTATTATTTTAATATACTCAACATTGGTTTGAGTCTGAGATAACATAAATAAAATTTCAACATTTTATTATACAATAGTATTTTATTTCAATTGCCTTCCTTGTATATTCAATACTTCGAATCGAATTCGTTCCGCATACACAATAGAATTATAAGATAGTGGATGTAACCGACAAAATTCGATTGGCTACATTTTCGATAGTCACAATGAATCTCTTTTCTCTGTATACTTATTATTTCGTACACTCAAAATATTTTGTAGTTCAAATCAACTGAAAATTAATTTTAAAATATATAAAAATTCATTTGAAAACCGGTCTACTCATTTTTTCATTTATATCAAATGCAAACTCAATTTAATTTTCAATGTTAAAAAATTAACTAACAAAACTTGAAAATTACTGATATTTTCTGTTAATGCTGTTTTTCAACTATCAATAAAATTAGCCAGCAAAACCATAAAATTTACTGATTTTCCCTTTTATTTCTGTGTTTTGACTATCAATAAATTAACTAAAATAAATTAACTAAACTCCTTAAAAATTACTATTCTTCTCTTTTATTTCTTTTTCCAACTGAAAAAAAATTTAGTCCTCCCAAAATAATACCTTATTTTATTAAGTAGATGTACCTGACTGACTATAAGGTGTCTGTAAAACAACGTTACCCAAGCCCTATGCGCTTGATGCTCATTTTTTTTTTTGTAAAAGCTCTTAGCTATAGGCTGTGTGTTTTAATACACACATACAGCACTTTGTATGTATTGGTTTTTACAACAAAAACTATTGAATAAAAATTAGTTTTTCTTTAAATGTATTGGTGTTTGCTCTTCCATAAGAAACTTTTGGGCACCCCTGCTGTAAAATATGATATTATAAAGTTCTTTACATGTTGTTTAAAGTTACCGTTATGCGAAATAAACTGTGCTACCAACGTTCAAAAAAACATGTTTCTAATTTGCAGTTGCTCTGACATAATCAGTTATGTAACAATTTTCGAAAAAACAATATATTGCACCAATTTAAATATTAATTAGTCATACATCTGCCCAGCAAATAGTTTAAGGATATTTTTATAAAATCTTGCAAAATAACACAGTTATATGCTCAGAAATATTCTATATTAAAAAATAATGTTATTAGAAATGGTCGAACAAAATGAGTTATATGTAGTTATTTGAGAAATTTGATTATAACATGTCAATGTTTAATTACACAGGTATGCGATGAAAAATTTTTTTACGTAATAACATATAAAACATTTATATATTTCGATATGCACGTCTCTTTTAAGCTCCGTCCAGTGTCAAAGGCTGGTTCGATAAAAGCAAGCTATATATATATTTCAAAGGCTACTAAATCATACATCGAATGGTGGCTAATTGGATTTGATCGGTTAAAAAATGCCTAAGTTATAGTAGATCGAAGTTAAGATTTTATGAAATTTTTAAGATTTTTCATCAATTGTTGTTAGGGCTGCCAGATTCAAATAGTGCTTTAGCTTGACATTCGATTAAAGTCAGCTTGATTTTCAAAAGAGCACTTGACACACTAAAATATTTATGTAATGTAAAGTTTACTTAACAATCTAAATAACGAATATTACGAACATAACATAAATAATACAAAAACCTATAATAGCTATAAGAACCTGTGACTGGTTCCCAAGATTGGCTTTTTCCAACTCTAAGTCTAGTTGTAAGAGATCATTAAAAATCGATGTAGAAACAACAAGAGCTACATATTGCTCTCGCAAACAATTTTGGTAATTGTATACTTGACTAAAAGTTTATGAAATGTTTTTTCTTAAATATTTGAAATTATTTATTTTTATCTATCACACATATCATTTCAACTTGACAAATTATATTTGAGCTTGTAACTTGACAGCACCTAAAATATCTTGGCAATCAAGCTCATTCAAGCTTGTCTGGCAAGCCTAGCTATATTACAGAAAGTGGCAACGTTGCACCTGAAACTTGAATTTTTTTTAATGTATTTGTTAACGAAATCGGGCAAATCGCAGCAGCAAAACTACATAAGCGATAAAAGATACAAACACTTAGCACCATTTATAATTTTATTAAGTTTCTTAGCTGCTAAATATAAAACTACTCCCACAAATAATTTTGATTTTTGGCTACAGAACTGTTTCTATATTTTTTTTAAGTTTTTTCTTTTTATTTTTTTTTTAATTCTTGGTTCAAGTACTTGGGTACTTAGCAATAAAACAACGGGTACGAATAAAAATATCATACTCATTTACATCCTCTAGCTGGCCCGCATTGCAGGTGTTGTTAGCATTGCGTCAACGGCTTTTGCCCGGAGGGTGGCTGTAAATTGTATCCGTAGCATGAAACATAAATTGTTGTCAGCTTCCGTTGGTGTAAGTTGTACAAATACATATGTTCGTGTATGGTAATATGTAGTGAAGTGAGTGTTTTTTTTTTGTGTGATTGTGTTTATGTTTTAAAAGCTGGCTAACTGAATGGTTGGTTGGCTCGTTGTTTAGTTTACTTTTACTTGCTTCATGCCTGCCTGCCAGCCATCCTGGCTTGAATGTGACGTTTTCCAATGTTGTTGCTGTTTTTTTTCGCTTTCTATTGCGTCCAGTAACTGTCCAGTATATCGTTTGCTTCTTAGCATGATTTTGCTCTTATTGCTTTTGCTGTTTTATGTTGTTTTAAATCTACCTTTACTTTTTGTACGTTTTGCAATTTTTTGAGTGTTTTGTTTTTGTGTAGCATTAAACTTTTAGTTCTTACTTTTTTGTAAGTACATACACGGTTTACCCATTTTTATTTTTGTTAACTTTTAACTACTTTTTGAACTTTTTTTATTATTTTGCAGTTAATAGTATGTATTTGTGCTAAAATATTTATGTGTGTCAGTTAATGGGTAGAAGTGAATAGAAAAGTCTCATATTATAACTCCTTGAATAAATGTTATAAATTTCCTTCTTTTGCAAAAAGCTTCTCGAATTTTTTTAATCTTATCTTTTGGCTTTTATAGTAATAGAAATTTGAAGAAATTATAATTACCAGGGCTCGAACTTTCATGCCAATGCATATTATAATGCCAAAAGTTAAGAAGATATTGACTAATTATCTTTCAGAATTATCAAATTCGAAAGGTACGGTCACACTTGGCAAATATTTGCCAAGAAAAAAATTTAACCAACAGACAATATTTTTTTAAAAATGGGTTCGCATTTATTAAAAATAATATAAAAATAGCATTTTGCAACATAATTGACTTTATTTTGTGATATAAAAACCAAGATAAATTACACTAGCCCTGGGCAAAAGTAGTGGCTTTGTTTTTTTGAGCAACTTTTTCCCAACTGTGACCGCACCTTAAGTTATATGGTACTGGTTTCTAGTTGGGCATTTTTGCATATTTTTGCATATTTTGGCAATAATAGCATATTTTCATAGTTTTTAGTGCATATTTTGTACAAATATGCAAGAAGAAAAATGCCAAGGAGCATCTCTAAATTTATTTGATGTCCATTAACTACAAAAGGAGTGTTCATTTTAAGTTTTATGAATAAATAAATTTTTTTATAAATTAAATTTATTTGCTGTTGCTTAAGCATTGTCTATATGCAGCATTTCATTGGTGCTTTAACAAATCGTCAGTAGACTTCAAACACAATTTTGAACAGTGACAAAACCTTTAGCTTATATACAGACTTTCAAAAACCATTTGAGAATTCACAATTATGTAAATGATTTTCAAAAATAAGGAAAGTAGGCTTTGAAAATTATACAAAACCCAGCAAATAATTTTTTATTCGATATGAATCTATTTTATTTCTACATTGATGGATAAATATTGATTTTATTCACAATAAAGTGAAATTACCTAATTTTTTGGGAAAACATTGAACTTTGCAGAGGCTGCTCCACCGATTTTATCATAACTTGGGAAGGAGTTGTTAAATTTTATTACAAAAACCACTACAAAGTGAAATAATCATCGTAAACAAGATAAATTTAAAACTGATTTTGCTTCATAGATGTTTCATGTCGAAAGAATATTTTTGAAATAATTATATTTCATGTTGATTTAGTATTGGAGTAGAGTCATATCAAAATAAAGTTGATACTGAAACAATATATGGAGAATCGTATTGAATCAAAACTATTTCAAGTTAAAACAACGTGAATTTGATACTGAAATAGCACGAAGAATTATGTTGGGTCAAAGTTATTTCAAGTGGAATTTAATGTAAACACTTTATTATTTCATTGATTTAAAATGAAATGTAGCATTGATTTTTCATGGATTCACTAATGTACGTCCAACCAACTTTAATTCAACATGATAAAAACTGATTTTATTTTAAAGCGGGATTTTATGGATTCAATTTTATTTTAACAGTGAAAATGTTAAATAAATAATGTTTGCATGTAATGCGAAGTTTGTCGGCTATTTATATTTACACAACGCCAATATCAAAATAAACAACGGACAAGGGCATAACTGTGTGTTGTAGCTATCAACAAGTCAAAGAAACACCAACACATTAAATAACTATTCAAATAACTATTTAAATAACTATTCAAATCAACATTGTGACATGATGATTTTACATTGTAATTTTTTCTATGTGTAACTGTGTGTGTGTGTGTGTGTATCCTAAGTTTGAACGAGGACTCTAAGATACTGCCATACCAAATTTAATAAAAATCCGTTGAATATATTTTGCGTGATGCATGTCCGGACAGACAGACAGACAGACAAAATTCCAAAAGTTGGTGTTTTGTGTTCTAAATCTGTTACTGTGTTCGCCACCATAAAAACGTTCATAAAAATATTTTATGTACAGTCACGCCCATTTTACAGCTTTATTATATGTATAGATAAAGTGAAGTCACCTAATTTTTGCAAAAGTTGCAAATATGTATTTACACTGTACAAGAAAACCTTATTTTTAATAATAAGGTTCCAATGGCTGAGTCTGATAGAGGCCACTAAAAAAATATATATACGCATACCGACGTTTGGAAAGTCTACATGTGGAATTCATTTTTATGGACTTAAATTCCAACCATAACGTAAATACATCGATTTATTTATATGAAAATTTTATATACGAACATTTTTGTTTCCCTTCACCAATACTTCTTTTGAGTATCCCTCTACCTACACAATCTCTCCTTCATATATGACAATATATGTTATTCGTTTTGTCCTCTTGATTCCCTTCTTTTTCATTTCATTTTTGCTATTGTTGTTTTTGTTGTACTTAAAATATGCAAAATATAAAAAAGCAAACAAATGTAAAATACAAAAATTCATGTACAATTCGTTTCCAACTTTTGTAATTGAATTTTTAATCTCGTTTATAGTCAAGTGATCTCTGGTTTATATTCCCGTAGACAACTTCGCATATTTTATTACTAAATTTTGGTTGGTCAGAAGAAAAAAAAGTACAACATTCTTAGATTCATATCCAACATAACATATACATATGTAAGCTAGCAAAGATATTTCAAAACAATTTCGTAGCATAGTCAAGCTCACACACACACACACACTGGGTTGTTGACCACTGAAATAAATGGTCATGGCAGGTTTTTTGGAGTAATACAACATACCTACAATTTAAAAAAAATTTATTTTTGGTTTTAAGTAGCAGAAGTTGATAGTCAAATAAAATATTTAATAAAAATGTAAAACAAATACTATTGTTTTGTTGCTTAGAGGAATAATTACGCGCAGTATTAAATTTTAAAAGCAGCACACCAAAAAATCAGTATCAGATTAACACACTTTAAATAGGTAAAACTTTTAAAACATTCTTACTTTCATATATTGGTGATTATAATTTGGAATGAACAATAATTAGGGCCATTTCTATTTTTGTTTTATTTAAAAATCGCTTATATAAGACATTTTGACACAAAAATATTCCGCACCAAACGCAATTTTTTAAATTTTTTAAAACATTTTTTCTTAAATCTCTTAGTAATATCTAAATTAGAGTGGTCGTAAAAACTTAAAATTTGGATTTCTTCAAAACACATACCATAAATCGATGGGTATTATAAGAAACTACCGTAAAAATTTTCAGAGCAATCAGTAGAGATTAAGGCTTGCGACACGCCCACCAAAATTTTAGCAAGATCTCTTTTTCTGTGTTTTATGGCTCATAAGTTCATAAATATAGTGTTTACAAAAAAGAGTTGTTATCTGTGAAGTTTCCAACATCTCCTGCCTTACCCGCTTTTATTTAAATTAACTGAAATTGCAATATAAAATTAATTAAAACTCAATTAAAACCCGATCTATATATTTGTCATTTAAGTTTAACAAAACGTTTATTCAACTTTAATGGCCCTTTTCACATTGTACGATTAAAAGTTAACCTGGACTTTAACAGCAAGATTTGTATGCCGAAGTTGCCGTTAAAGTCTACGTAAACTTTTAATCATACATTATGAAAATGGCCATAAATCTTAAAAAGTTAACAGACTTAGGCTTGGTTTTTGAGATGTGGATTAAGAATAAACTTAGTTTAACGTATTCTGAAACTCTGATTTTTTCGCCGAAATGTGACTTTCATTTTATTATTTTATTAAAGACCAACATTTTAGGCAAAACTAAGCTGTTCCGTCAAAGTTTTGTGTACAAACTTGATAATGGCGGCAAAAATCTGTTTTCAGATTAACTAAACCTAGTTTAACTGATATATCAAAAATCCAGCCTTAAAACCATAAAATAATTAATGATTCCTTATTTGTTTGGATCAATTTAACTGTCAGAAGAAGTAATAGCAGCTTGCGTAAAATAAAAGGGGTTTCTTTGTTTCTGCTATTTTTACTGTTAAATAATCAAACCCAAGTTCCATAAAAATAATTGATTTTTGCTTTATTTTTAAATACAAAGGCTTATTATTTCATATCTTTAATTATTATTTTATTAAATTTATATATTTACTAACTGTTTGTTACATTAACTTGTACTGGGAATCGAACAAAGCTCATTCAGATTTCAAATCCAACGTACCAACCACTTAGCCAAAGTATAATATCAAAATTAGCTGCACGAAGACAACATAAACTTACTAAATTTTATGATTTTTAACATTACAAGTTTAAAAAAACAGACGCATGGTCTTGGCTGAAATTGAACATGTGACCTCTCGTTTAATAGTCTAAAGTACTAACCTCTACACCACTGATTTGAAATGTGTATTTACCCAGGAAACATTTTGTACCGACACCTCTAGCGTCAGAAAAAAATATGATACTTTACTAGACAATCAACCGAGTTGTCTAAAATTCCCTTAGACATTTGGCAAAGTAGTCGGCTGTTTTTTGGTACGACATTTCTGCACATTTTCTGAAATATTCTCCGAGTAATATCAGACTAGCCTGTCTGAACATTATCCGAAGGCAATTTAATTTCCTTTAAGACATTTAACAGAATAGTCTGCACATATTCCGATCTGCGTCTTACGAATTTTAGCAGTCACTTTTTGTCTGATTTTAGTTTTCGTAATAATTCTCATTTATCTCTTGAGATTATATGCACAAATATTTGAGTTCTGAAACTTATAAAATATGACTAAATGTTTTCTAATGATCTGCAATAAGCAGAAGAACAAAGCATGGAGAATTTTAAGCGACATATCTGATAAATTTCTAGTTTAGCTCCGACTTTTCTCCGACATTAATATGACAGGATGTAAAAAGTATCAGATAAACTGGAAAATTTTCTGAAGTTTTGTCAGACATTTTTCCGATATTTTTCAGACATCTCGAAAATTCCTTTAGAATTTTCCTAGAAATTTTTTCAGAATTCGCACAGAATTCTCTTAGGCATTTTGATAATATTTTTAGAATTTCCTCAGAAAAAGAGGTTCGGTTCTTGTCCACCACTCATATGATTTTCGGTACGTATTCTGACCGACATCGGATACGAATTCGGCATCTTGTGCAGACTTTCTGACCGACTTCGGACCGAAATCGGAAAAAATTTAATGCTGGGTACATATTTTTAATTTCAATTTCAGCTAATTTTACGTAGAGAATATTTTGAGTATTTGTGTGTGTGTTATTTCTATGCATGTACTTTTTTTGGTACTTCTACCATAAACAACCGGCATATTAAAAGCAACCGAAAATCCTTATTAATGTGTACTTAGTTTTTTTTTAATGAATGTTACAATCAGTTGAAAATAAGATTGCTTAGAATTTTAAATGTCTACTCTTTTAAAAACGATTGCACGGAATACTTCTTGAGCAAAATACAGTCCTTTACTGTCATATTATTGTGACTGTATTATTAAAATAACAAAAAAAATGCCATAAATTTAGAAATTTTGATAGATTTTTTCGTTCCCTAGAACTTAAAGTTGTTTCTTTAGTTCTTGGAGCGGCTTAACACGTTATGTCAAAAATGAAGGCACATGCACGAAATATATTAGAATAACTGGAGAAAATTTTGCCCTATTCAGTAAAAAAGAAAAACCGAAATGTGACTACAAAATTATCTTTAAGCCGAACGAACATTGTTTCTAAATCTGCCCAATAGTTTTATAAATATCGTAGAAGTTCAAGCCTTAAGTTTAAAATTTCACAAAAAATTTAAATTTTTTTTTTTAAATCAATAAAAAAATAAAAAAAACTCTAACGATTCCATTGTTTACCATTTATTATGAAGCTTAATATATTACAAAATAAATGAGCTCTTTTTTGTGGAAATTGGAGCTCAACTTTTGATTTCATTCACAATTTAGTGAGAGAAACTTTTAAAATTGTTTATGACATTTTTAATTTTTGATTTTTATTTTACTCAAATACGAGTAGAGAAATTCATCTTCAAGATTAAATTTTAACTAAATCTACTCTTTCTTTTAAATCCTTTACAAAAATGTCTCTATCTTACACATATGATAATATGATGATAGTTTGGTTTTTTTTTCATTTCGTTTTTCAACGAAATTCTTTGTGTGCTGCAAAATTATACATGCAACTAACTGTGTGTTTTTTACATAGATATTTCAAACAAAATTTACATTTTCTACTTTTAAGCTTAGTAACATTCAGTGTGCTTATTTGTAAAACTTTAGTTTATTTAAATTAATAGATTTGAATGTTAAAAAAATACTTTCAAAAACAAACTCACAAATTTATCTCGAAAAAAAACATCAGTAAAATAACAAGTAAGAAACAAAAAAAAAACAATATCACCTACCGTAACAAAATACCTGAATATATCTGAAATTCTGAAATACATACTGTAACTGATACATGCAAACTTGTATACGTAGTACAACTGACACGAGTATGCTAAATAGTTTAAATGTTGTTTTTTCAAAAGGTTTAACTTCAAACACAAACACACTCAAACAAATAGCAATTCATAAAACAAAACAAAAATTGCTCTTGTTCGCTCGCACACACATATTTTTATTCGTTTACACATGTATGTGTACACCACCACCCCCTACAAAAATGCTCACAAAAAACACTAACAGAATTAAAACTTTTGAACACTTCTGTACTAGAAAGTAATTTTTTAGGAATTAATAATGAAAAAAAAGTTAACTTTATTTTAATATTATCCAAAAAAGCTTTTTACTATTAAATGCTATAATTTATATGTAATTTATACTGGAGTTAAATATTTTATTTTAAATTATTATTTTTTGGATCAATGAAGCTGTTTACGTAACAAGCTTTAAACATTAAATGCTTAAAAAAAATTTGGATTTTTCACAAAACTGCTTAAATATAATTTTGAGCATTTTCAGAAAAGCACAAATGCTATTATAATGGCACCGTTTAATCGTAGTCATAATCGTAATCAAATAAAAATTGTATCCTATTTCAAACAAATAATTTATGTTAATGAACTTATTTCCTGACCTGAAATTCAGTTTACATTAAAATTTAATAAACAGTTTCGATATTTGGAGCTATATGTAAAAGAGTTACTTCTTGAAGAAAATCTTCCCGAAACGAAATATGTACTCGAATAGTCGACGTAAATTACTCGAATAAATCGCTCAAACATTGTTCGAGTGAATACTAGTGTTGTCATTCGAAGAAGAATTATTCGAATAGTCGAGAACCTATTTTTAATTTTTGTTCGAATGAATAACATTTTTCAATTTAGAACAAAAATTATTCGATCACTTTTTCTCGAATATTTGAATTTTTACCGAACAACTTTTTTAAACTACTTTCAATAAAAATTTGTTTACATTTACGAATATTAAATATCACACTAAAGCAATTCATTTTTTGGGTTCCGTTACACCAAAAGTCTAAAGGACACTACTGTTTTCGCTACGCTGTCCCTCTGTCTGTCCGTCTGTCTGTCTGTCTGTCACAGGCTATTTTCTCGGGAACCGTAAGAGCTACGGCCCTGAAATTTTCACAGGATAGGTAGAGCTTCTGCCGCTACAACAACAAATATATCACAGCTAAAAACTAAAGCGTATTCTAAAGCGAGCAACGAAAAATGTTGAAATACTAATGTAATGTTTTCTCGGGAACCGTAAGAGCTACGGACCTGAAATTTTCATAGAATATGTAAAACGTTAACCGCTATAACAACAAATATATATATGACAGCTAAAAATTAAAGGGTGTTCTAAAGCGACAACGAAAAATGTTGAAATACTAATGTAATATGCAGACACTTATATATAGACACTTCAAATTTTCAAAGTTCGTGTTAATTGGTGTAGTCTGTAGAATAGACTACACCAATTCACACCGATATTTAGAACAATAGAAATTAAAGGATGTTCTATCAGTTAATGTAATTTCTCTATGTAATTTAGACAATCTGCTGTATCTTGGGAAGCGTAAGAGCTACGGACCTGAAATTTTCACATAATATGTAAAACTTTGGCAGCTACAACAACAAATATATGACAGTTAAAAATTAAAGGGCGTTCTAAAGCGAGCAACGCAACATGTTAAAATACTAATGTAATATACAGACACTTATATATAGACACATTAAATTTTCAAAGTAAGTGCTAATTGGTGTAGTCTGTAGAATAGACTATACCAATTAACACCGATATTTAAAACACTAAAAATTAAAGGGTATTCTATCAGTGAATGTAATTTTGACTATGTAATTTGGACAATATGCTGTATCTTGAAACCGTAAGAAGTAAAACCTTAAAACTTTAAAAAACTCTAAAAGTAAAAAAATCCAAAATTAAAAAATTTTTAAAAACGAAAAAAAAACTCTAAAATGGAAAAAAACGCTTAAAGAAAAAAAGCACCAAAATTAAAAAAATCGCTAAAACGCAATATATCACCAAAACTAAAAAGATCGCCAAAAAAAAACTAAAAAAAAAAACCGAAAAAACCGAAAAAAGTCGTAAAAACTAAAAAAACCACAACAAAATCGCTAAAACTAAATATATAATCAATAAATGAAAAAATAGCCAAAAATAAAAAAAATCACAGAAACCAAAAAAAACGCCAAAGTTAAAAAAATCGCCAAAAACCAAAAAAATAGCCAGAACGAAAAAAAGTGTCAAAACAAAAAAAAACAAATCGCTAAAACTAAAAAAAAACACAAAAAACCGAAAAAAATCCACAAAAACGAAAAAAGGGCCAAAGCTGAAAAAAATTGCCACAACTAAAATAAATCGCTAAAACTAAAAATATCGGGAAAACTAAACAAATCGGCATAAAAAATTGATAAGGCGCCAAAACCAAAAAAAAACCAAAAACAACGAAAGATACTTAAAAAATAAAAAACTAAACGTAAACAAGAAAGCACAACGATAAAACTGCCAAAATGACAAAAGGGGCAAAAACAAAAAGGGATATACATATGTGTATTCGTACGGAACCCTTCGTGTGCGAGCCAAAGTCGCACTTTACTTAGTTTATTTAAGTTGTTAGCAATAGGAAGCGTTGCACAGAAATAACTTAATTTCATTTTCTGTAAAGCAATTTAATAAAGAAGTAAATATTGTCTAGAAACGGACCTGCAAACAAATTTTTAAATATAGATAAAAATATCTCAACAATTTCATTGAAAAAATTTAATTTTTTCAGTGAACAAATTGTTTAAATCTATAAAACAATTTGTCTAAAAATATTGGCAAATTGTTTACAAAAAATTTATTTACTAAATCAAACAATTACACTTACTGAATTTTTGTAATATATCAAACAAAATTTTTGTTTGGGTCTTCATCACCATCCATTAAGCATTTTTGAAATTTCACTTTGTTAAATGTGTTCAAGTCTGAATGTTTATCTACAGACTCTAAAAAAATGAATCAGAGTTAACGCAATGACATTATCGATTCACTCAAAAATCTTCAGTAAACAAATATGGTAGAATCGCATTCTTTTTGCTATAATTGTTGTTGTTATTTGTGTGTATGTCGTAATCTGGGATGTTTTTTTTTACTCAGAAACCATGGTTTTCTTGTTGTTTCTGGTGTTTGCGTCCTAAATAAAACTCAAACAAAAAATTCATTGATTCAGTAAAGAGCATTTACTCAAAATAAAATTTATTTTGAGACAAACTTTTGTTTGAAAATTTTTTGGTGATAATTTTTTCTTTGTTTCACCAAATTATAAATACTTGTGAAAGGGGCTTTGAGATGTTACATATCTTCCTTTAACATTATATTTTAACTTACAGCATGATCTTAGTTGGGAAGTATTGTTAGGAAGACAATTAGAAAAATCAAACAGCTTTTCAAAAGCGTTCTAAGGCTTACAAATGTCACGGATCAACAACTTCTCCACTTTTGCACCATTTTCGTAAACTACACAATATACAAATTGAAACTTTCAGTAAAGATCCAAATATATCAGACAAGAATAATATGGGCCAAATGGCAAAACATGTAAAGAAGAGTTATGTTAATTCAATTAAAGAAATAATATGTAGGAAGGAGTTTGGCTGAAGATGAAATTTTTGTTAACGCCTTTATAAAGTCGAAACTATCCTAGAGGAAAGAAAACCTGCACAAGACAGGTCAAGTGAGTCACAGAAAAAATTTAATTTCATTTTCTGTAAAGGAATTCAATGAAATAGTAAATATTTTGTCTAGGAACGGACCTACAAACAAATTTGTATATATAGACAAAAATATCTCAACAATTTCATTGAAAAAGACGTGTATTTTCCAGTGAACAAATTGTTTAAATCTATAAAAAAAAACAATTTACTAAATCAAACAAAAAGATTTACCGGACTTTTTGAAAAATATCAAACAATATTTTTGTCTAAATTTATAAAACAATTAGCCAAAAATATTAAAAAATATTAAGCAAAATAATTTACTTAATCAAACAAAAATATTTACTGGATGTTTTTGTAATGTATCAAACAAAATTTTTGTCTGGGTCATCATTATCACCCATTAAGCATTTATGAAATTTCAATTTGTTAAATATATTCCAGTCTAAATGTTTATCTAAAGACTCTAAAAAAAATGAATGAGAATTAACGCAACGACATTAACGAATTGATTTACTCAAAAATCTTCAGTAAACAAACTTGGTACAATCGCATTCCTTTTGCTATCAGTGTTGTTGTTGTTATTTGTGTGTATGTCGTCATGGGGGTTGTGTTTTTACGACACAGTTCTTCTTGTTGCTTTTGGTGTTGGCGTCCTAAATAAGAGTCAAACAAACAATTCTTTGATTACGTAAAGAACATTTACTGAAAATGAAATTTATTTTTAGACAAACTTTTGTTTTGACATTTTTTTGCTGATAATTTTTCCTGTGCTGGCTCCCAAACGCTAGCAACCGGTTCGAGTTCAGCAACTTTATATGAAAGGAACCGGTAACTTTTACATGACGTTATCATTGGAAGGGGTCAATTGACGTAATTAAGATACTCAGTGTTAGGTTCAAGACCCAAACTTAAGGTACTTGTCCGGCGTTGGTTTCTTCAATACTAGTTAATTACTTTACTTTAATCAAATATTTTGATTTTGAAAAAAATTTGCTTGGCCAGTGAGAGTATTTTGCTAAAATGTTTGCTATATTTAAATGAAAATTTTTATTTGTTATTCGTTCGAACATTCGAATAAAAGTTTCAAATTATTCGAAATTTTATTCGATCGATTATAAGCCCCTATTAATTGAAGAAATTTCTTAAAATTTGATTCTAGTATAAGCTACCCACACCATTAGAATCTTTTTCCATTGAGCCATTTCTATAAATTTGAAAACAGGAAAAAGTATCTTAGAGTTAAATACCTTCTGTATATATAAAAGTGAATATTTGTTTGTTTGTTTGTTTGTCTGTTTGTATATGTGTCTGTTTGTATGTTTGAAAACTATGAACTTCTAAACTACTGAACCGATCTTGCTGAAATTTTCGCAGTATATTACTGACGGCCTGGAAGGAACACTAGGCTATATATTTTGGAAATATTTTAAGTGGCACCTCCCATATAGAAGATAATTTTAGTTTAGGATATTTGTGGAACTAATGCATGTAAAGACTTCAAAGTCTGTGCGAGTAACTCTTTTTACAATGTTTTTAAAAAGATATTATTAAGGAGTAGACAAGTGGGCGCGACATATCCCATAAATATCAAATATATCTTCCGACATATAATGGGAACTAATACGGTAAGACACATGAGATTTTATAGAAGTTACTCCATTGATTTTGTGTATTGTTGTAGAGGGAAAAGTCAGAAAAAAATTTGTGGGCGTTGCACTTCCCATATATATTTCTTTAAATATCTTTAGAGCTAATGCAGCAAAAAACTTCAAATTGAGCAAAGTTTTCTATAGTTTGCGCTGTCGTAAAAAAATTAGTCAAGATTGGACATGAGGGTGACACCTCCCATAAAGAGCAAATATTTATTTTGAGGCATAATATAGGGAGAGCCTTGAAAATATGTAGGGATAACTTTGTCGATACTGTGCATTGTCCGTGGAAAAAAAATTTTAATTGGAAAAGTGGCATGGTGCCTCTCCTGTAGAGCAAATATTTATTTTGAAATATTTTCAATACCAATATAACCGGGCCGATATTTCTGAAATGTTTTCAGCGTCTTGCTGACGGCACTTTCCATATAGAAGCAACATTTACTTTAGAATATCTTGAAAGCCAATATAGGCAGCATTTTGAATTTTTTTGTGAGTGTTAACGTCAAAAACGAGAAAAGTCCTATAGAAAGAGGTCAACATCTCAAATGGACTAAATATTTATTTTTTAATATACAATTTTAAATAAATAAATTTGAAAAATAATTATATATAAAAGTTTTATTTCCCTTTTCATTACAAAGAGGATATTGTGTAGCGAAACACACGGACTTTTGCTAGTAGAAAATAAAATGGATGAAAGTACAATTTTGAGTTAAATTCTGTTATACTCACAATTTCTTTTCTACAATACCTTTAAAGGTTAAGTACATTTTTACACGATAAAATATATCGCAATAAAAGCATAAAATTAACTAACTGTCACATTAGAGACACTTGAGATTCTCCTTTTTTCTTTCAGTTAAAATGTGAGACAGATTTTTTCTTAGTTGTCAAAAACTCTAAATGTGTTTTGACAGTAAATGTAATTAAGTGGCAAATGAAGAGGACTAACAGAAGAAAAAACTTTTTAAATATTTATTATAAATTGTTGCTTCTTTAACAAAGACATATACTTGGATATACAACATAAGAACTAATATACCAGAACTTAGACAGCAAATTTTTGACAGCGGTCACTTTTATAATTTAGTGTTTATTATATCTCTTATATAAAATAAGCTTATAATAAATAAGTAATCAAATCTTAATTTAAACTTTTATTTAAATTTTTTCAATTGCTCATCACAAAAATCAACATTGTTGGAACGGCTGATTCTGTCAGAGGGCAGTAAAAAAATGTACACGCGTGTCGGCGTTTTGAACTTTTACATCTGGGATTCTTTTTTATATTTAAGGCACAAAATGTGTTCCTCACTTTTATGTAAAACACGACTAGAAAAATTGTTGTGGAACATTTTAACTCTATAGCTCTTCGTTGTGTGAGTCTTGTTGCCATTATATTCTACTGAGGGGATAAAATGTTCTACCAAAATATTTTTCCAAAAATTCTACTTTATACCTGTACAGACATTGATTTTTAATTGAGACATTTAATTTTGATTGAGCAATTAAATATAGTATTCACACATAGTAAATTAAGCTTACTTAATTAGCATTTGACTTGCCAATGGTGTAATAAGTATACAGGTGGTCGCATAAGGACAACGAATACAACAATAAAACAAAAACTAGACAAACAAAAAATTATCATCTGATGTTATACTGTCATCTGTATACTTATTACACCATGGGCTTGCCATTGTATACAATTTTTGCTTCTCACTGAACATACTTCGCAATAAATATACTTGTCACAAAGGGTCGCATTGCGAACTTTACTCAATTTATGAAACAATTAAGTACTAATTGCTCAATTTATTAATTGAAGCCTTATATGGTAAATTGAGCTCAAGAAAAGCTCAAAATTGTTATATAGTGCCATTTCAAGGTTTTCCCGAGTTAGTGACTTTCCTTACAGTTTTAGCGAGTTCTAACAAAAACCTTAGGGCTTGTTTCCAGTACTGCGATTTTATACCAATTGTCGACATTTTCGCGAAAGATGTGTTTTATTCCAGGTTTTGCCTTTTTAAATGGTTTTATTTAGCTTACCCTGTTTGTGGAGCTTATGGAGTTCGTGT
Organism: Panzeria rudis; assembly: GCA_956483635.1. Lineage (NCBI taxonomy): Eukaryota > Metazoa > Arthropoda > Insecta > Diptera > Tachinidae > Panzeria > Panzeria rudis. The sequence continues at coordinate 28,281,329 of OY101447.1, read as the reverse complement.
CGTCGGGTCAAATCTAGTAATTGAAAATTTATCCACTTCCTATTGACCGATTGATCTGAAATTTGGTAAGCGCCTTTACTTTTAATGACAATTTAATATTGTGTTTAGAAAAGATTGATGCTCTGCTCCTATAAGAAGTAATATTCAGTTTTAGCCCCTTTTTGTTAACCGATAAAGCTGAGATTTTGTAAGCAACTTTAGTTACGATGACTATACAATTTTGTGATTAAAACAGTGGGTGGCGCGGCGCCACTCCCATAAAAAGCAATACTTGGTCTTAGCCGATTTCTCTTGAACGATTGCTCTAATATTTGGTAAACACCTTTACTAATGATGACTGTACAACTTTTTAATTAAAATGTGGGCGGGCCACACCCATAAAAAAGAAAACTTCGTTTTATCCCCTTTCTCTTAACCGATTGATATAAAATTTGGTAAATACCTTTACTTTCCATGACTATACATTTTTAAGATTAAAAATGTGGGCTGTACTACGCCCATAAATAGTACTATTTAGTTTCTTTCCCTTCCTGTATTTAGTATGATCGATTGATCTGATCACGATATGATTATGTGTATTCAGTATTATTATAAATCAAACATGGCCGCCGCTACAAAATTGCGAATTAGTTTTTTGTTTACAAACACCTCAATACGGATATCAAATGAAAGCGTTTGACTAGTAGAACACAGAACACAATGAAAAAATTCCAATTCCAAAATGGCAGTCAGTACAAAACGGGGGACTATATATGTACATACATATATATTGCCAGCCCCCTCAATATGGGTATTAAATGAAAGCGCTTTGCTACTAGAATGCACTACGTAAAAACTAAAAAATTTTTAAATAAAATAAGTAAAAAAAATTTAAGCTAAATGGTTTTATTGTAATGAAACATAATAATGTTGCAGATAATGCACTAAAAGCTAAAAAAATAATAATTACGTATTAACACCCAGTGGTAAATGAAACGAAGTACTTAGATAATAATCAATGATGTCAAGATGACGTTCTAAGCGAACATCTAAGTACTTAGATTGTAATGTACACGTACATCTAATATGTCATTTACTAATAATAGCTTCGATTGTTTTGCATTGTGTATGTGAGTATTTCGTTGTATTTCATAGAATTTTTCCCTTATATGTTCAAAGTAAAAATTGTGGCTTACAGTTCCGCTTACACAGAAAAAACTAAATTTAATTTTCTGTAAAGGAATTCAATGAAATAGTAAATATTTTGTCTATGAACGGACCTACAAACGAATTTGTAAATATAGACAAAAATACCTCAACAATTTCATTGAAAAAAAAAGTGTTTTTTTTCAGTCAACAAATTGTTTAAATCTATAAAACTATTTGTCTAAAAATATTTACAAATTTTAGTCAAAAGTATTTACTAAATCAAACAAACATATTTACTGGATTTTCTGAAAAATATCACACAATATTTCTGTCTGAATTTAATAAACAATTAGTCTAAAAATACTAACAATTATTAAGCAAAATAATCTAATTAATTAAACAAAAATACAAACAAAATTTTTGTCTGTGTCATCATCATCATCCATTAAGGATTTACGAGATTTCACTTTGTTAATGTGTTCAAGTCTGAATGTTTATCTAAATACTATAAAAAAAATTAATAAGAATTAATGCAACGACATTAACTAATCGATTCACTAAAAATTCCTTTGTAAATAAACTTGGTACAATTGCATTCCTCTTGCTATGATTGTTGTTATTTGTGTGTATGTCGTCATTGGGATGGTTTTTTACGACACAGTTTTTATAGTTGTTTTTGGTGGGTGCATTCTAAATAAAAGTCAAGCAAGCAATTCATAGATTTATGGACAGAACATTACTGAAAATTAAATTCATTTTTAGACAAAACTTTGTTTGAAAATTTTTTGGTGATAATATTTTCTGTGTTGGATATGAAAAACATTTTTCTTGAACATTTTAATCCTCGAACTCGTCGTTTTATTAATTTTTGTATGCATTTCTTAAAAAAGGGACAAACAACTTTCCTTCAGTGGCTATATAGCGGGCAGAAATCTTCTACAAAAATGTCATAGGAACATACGTAAGACTTACAAGATTTCCTATGCTAATTGTGTTGTATATGTTGTAAATCGTACAGATGTTGTTGGCGATTTCAACATAAACTTGTTTCTAAACAAATGTTTATTTGCAAATTTCAAACAATATTTATACGATCTGCAGCACATACAACAGGTTGTGAATTGGCCAATTATAAATATTTAAAATTGATATTAATAATATTTAAATAACAACGTCACGAATTTATTTCATGTAAAATTAACAAAAAAAAAATACATTATTTGCTCAAAAAAAAGCTCTGAAAAAATATAAAAAGTATCGTCGTATCGACAATAAAATATAGCCGATACCGATGTATCGGTAAATTTCAAGTATCGCCGATATATCGGATGCCGATGTATCGGTTACATCCCTGAATAATATGCTATTTCGTTGCTACAGCAACGAAAACAAGCTACTCTATGTTGTTACCGTTCCGCTGGCGAATGACTAGTTTTTCATTGCTGAACGACACCATTACGTTCCTGATTTCGATTTCTGGAACGATACTCTTCGTAGCAAATTTAGGGAATTTCGTTTACGTCAATGATTTTGTTGTCCGCGGAAACGCACCTTAAGATGTGTTCTGCTCTTTATGCAAAACACAATGAGGAACATTGTTGTATAACATTTCAGCTCATTATATCGCCGTCCCTTTTTACAGCTACAAAAAGATCCATATTTCGATTAAACTGTAGCACATAAATTTTCCTCGTGGTGTTTTATATAAAAGTTTTGAGCAGATCTTATACCTGAAACATAAAGTTTACAAGATTTCCTATGCCGAGTCACTATACCTTTGTGCGAAAGAGGAAAATTTAACTCCTCTTAAAATGAAGCCCAGATATAAACGTTCAAAGCTACGATACACGTATATATTTTGTTGTACCTTCTACCGGAATCAGTTTTTTTGTCTTGTACAGTGTTGTCTTTTATACTGTAACTGCACATAAACGTTCCCAAGATCTCACCTCTGAAAGAAAGGATAAAAATATATTTAGTGTATATATTTATTATTGATGATATTTTAGCTCACGAACACTTAATAAATAAGACAATAGAAGGTAAAAATATATGTATTTGCTTTGGAATTTCGCAACAACTAGACACTTTTGTATCTTGTTTGGAAATATGTAATAATAAATTGTTTTAGCTTATTTTCTTCTTATTTTTAGTTTTCTCTGTGACAATGCCACATATAGAAAATAACTTTATTAAATATTCAATATTGATTAGACCATGTAAAGTGTGATTTTTTAAGTGTTTGGTATAAACTCGCCTGGTATTATGGAACCCCAAATAAACCAGTTTTGTATTAAACGCCAATCACTTTATACGAGTACTAGTCTATAGAGTTTAAAAACTGTTACAATAGTTTGAGATGATTTTAGTTGCCTGTACCTTATTACAATAGATCTGGTTTTATATAAAAATAGACTACAGGGGCTAATTTTTCAAAACTACAAATTTCATATCCACAAGTAAAATACCCAGTTAACAACAATAAATTTTGTAAAAGTGTTGCTGTTCCGTGTGTATTTTAGTTGCAAACTTGTAACTTGTAGTTTTAGAAATGGGGCTCAGGGCATAGGTAATTTTTCGAAAAAAAAATAACTGTGGCACCAATACTGCCCGCCACTTTAAAATACATAGAATAATTAATAATAATTAATTAATCTTATTTATAAATGCTGTACACAATATTTTGTGGTACATTTTTAATATTAATGAAACCTCCCAGCAAAAACTTTTATGATTTTTGTAATCGATAGCACTTTATTAATGGGTTACAAAGTAATGAGTAGTACTTATCTATCTTATTACTATGCTTCAAATTAAAACTACTACCTTGTTCTTAATAAAATTAGTACATATATTTCTCATTATCTGAAAATAGTTAAAATTTGTTGATATGTATTAATAAAATAAGTAGACAACCAATTTTTAAGTCAACATGTGTTTGTATATGAAAACTAATTTTTGTCGCTTAAAGTTATAAGTCAACAATAGCTGAGTGGGCAAAGTTCTTGTCTTCAAACCTGAACAAACACAGGTTCGTATCCCAGATGGGTCAAAAATAAAAAATTAAAAAATTTAATTGATATAAATAAAATATAATCTGGGTGATTTTTTTTTTACTTTAATTTCTATATTTGAGTACTTATTTTTTAGCTTCAAGTAAGCCAAATAATAACTAGTTAATTGCTGTGACAGTGCAAATACATTTGTAAGGGGTACCCCTTATTTTTTGGAATTCACAAACAAAAAATAAGCAGTTATCGAGTAAAATTGTTAGTACACGGAAAAAATTCCATGCAACATATGCACGAAAACGCTCGTATATATTACGAAATATTTCGTAATATCGCACCACGAAGTTCTGTCGTAAAAAATACGAAATGTACGAAAATAATCAAAAAATAATATTTAAAAAAAGTATGGCCCAACCAGGGCACGACCTCGAAATTTTCGTATTTCAAGTCATGTACTCTACCCACTGAGCCACTTTCTACTTATTGTATAAGAGCTAAAAATTTATTTTATTTACTTACATTTGAAAAATACGTCAATTTATAAAAAATATTTTATATTATTTTTTTATTAAAAATTAATTTTCTAACAAGGAAAAATGTTTACGAAAGGTATTCGTTACTTTCGTAAGCTCAAAAATATATTGCCTAAATGTTTTTTCGTAATATATATGAAAGTTTCGTATATTCTACGAAAAAGGTCACTACGAAAGTTATTTTCGTAAAATGTTGCATGAATTATTTTCAGAGTAGTTACGTCTTAAATCCTCATATACTTTTTTTCCTACCAGTGAGCAAAGCTTTTGCTGGGATATATGCCTTAAAAGGTATTTTTCTGTAGATATGAACAATAAATTTTTTACATAAAAAAACCGGTTACAAAACCAGTTACAAGCAATCCCGTTTACGTATCAAGTGGTAAAATTTCGACCACCGGACGGGATCCTAATACATAATTAACAATTTGTATAATTTAATGGGTTAGCTTAAAAGCCATATAACAAAAAAATTACCCTATACCATAATATACATATGTATAATGTACATTGTACATGAAGAGAATGAAAGAAATGAAAGAAATGAAACAGAAAACAAATTAAGTTTAGTCCAATGTTAAATGGTTACAATATTCTATGAATATGTAACATGAATTTTTTAATAAATATTTAATACACACGTCTGCATTTTCTTACAATCAACGACAAAAAAAAATACTGAAAAAATATTTCAAATTTATTCTTCTTAAAACGAAAGAATTAATTCCTACCTACTGCTACTTTATCTTATATATCAGGCAATTTTTCATTTGTAAATTAGTCTCGGAGCGTCTTTTTAATAAGACAGGGAGCGCAACAGTCGAAAGCCATACGGGCTTAACAGTATACGTTTGATTGTATTACCATGGGTTAATAAAACCCTATACTCAGTTTGCCAAATTCGGTAACGAGTTTATTTTTAGGGCCCTCCAAAATTTTGGAAAATCAGCGGTCCCTCAAAATAGGGTGTCATTAGTTTTTGGCCAACAGCGAATTCAAACTTGGTGATATCGCTTAACTACACTCTACAACATTACGTAAAATTTAGGATCATATATTGTCTAAATTTGTGTTGAAAATTTATCGTTGTCTAAAATTGCATCGATTTTGTAGGTATTTGCAATAAAAAAAACATAATTTGTCTAATTTTACTTCACAAATTAAACATGCACATTTAGTTCAAGTGGATAAAATGGCAGACAAAGTATAATATGCCTAGAGCTGATAGATAGATATACCACACTATCAGCCAAGAGGTCGCGGTTCGATGCTGTAGACAGCCAACCGCTTCGCCGCTAATTTTTATTTGTTTAAGTAAACATATTTTGTTCAAAAATCAACAAAAAGAATGCGTGTCTTTTTGGTCGATAATAATGAGTAAAGTGTTGCCTACTATTATCGACCTAAATTTCAACAAAAGTGTTTTAGAGTGTATATATAGCAATAATGTAGCTAAGAGTTCGTTAAACAGCATTTATTAACATTTTATGACAAAAAATTATTTTTTCGTGCATTTATTTTTTATATTAGGGAACAATTTTTTTTCACTTTTTCAGAATAACTTACAGGGACTCGGAATTTTTTACTAACAGTATTTGGCAAAGTTGTAGTTACGGTAGAGCTGAACAACATTTGTGAACATATCAATACAATTTGAACGTATCTAGTCACCCCAAAATAGCCCAAATTAACTAATTTGTATTTTAAAAATTGTAGTTTTGTTTTCCAGTTAGGCTAAATTTTTATTGCATTTTCTTACCTTCTTTATTATTGTTCTACTTCTTATGTTGCTGATTTTAGTATTTACTACTTTTTATTGTTGGTTGTTCTTTTGCCAACTATTGGTAGTGAAAAATTTGAAGGCCCCGTGGGTTATGCTGGAAAAAGGGAATAAAATATATTTTTTCAAAAAACATGCAGGAAAAGATTATTTTTCATGGCACAAAATTTCAATGAAATCCAACATAACACAACAGAGAAGTATGCCCTTGAATATAATATTTTCAAAAAAATATTTTTTTAGCATAAAAAATAGGGAAAAAGTACATTTTTTAAGGTAAAAAGTGGCCTGTGTGAGCTATGAGAGTGCCTAGACACGTTCAGATTGTATTAATATGTTCACAAAAGTTGTTCAGCTCTACCGTAACTACAACTTTGCCAAATAGTGTTAGTAAGAAATTGCGACTCCCTGTAAGTTATTCTGAAAAATGTGAATAAAAATTTTTTTTTCTTAATTTTTGCAACAAAAAGTTCGCGAAAAACATTTTTTGCCATAAAACGTTAAAAAAAATCTGTTATGCAGTCTCTTAGCTACATTATTGCTATATAGAGTTAAACGGTATCGTTAAGTTTAAATTAGCTGTTGGCCAAATACTGATAACACCGTTATTTGAGGCCCCACTGATTTTCAGAAATTTTGGAGGTCCATAAAAAAAATTGGTCACCAAATTCGCCAAACTGAGTATAGGGTTTTACTACCCCGTGGTACTACCAGTACTGTCCAGTCCTTGTGTTTTTCCAAAAGTCTGCATTTGCCGCATAGTGCAATGCACAATTAAAACAAAACAGTTCTATCCTATACCGAGTGCCACACAGTGCACATTAGGGATGGGCAAGTGAAAAAAATATATCGATACATTTTTAAATATCGACCAGCATCGATATATATCGAATAAAAAATATCGATATATCGAAGTATGGATATTTTTGCAACAATGATAATTCATACGTAGTCCCCAAATTTTTTTCTAATAAAACAAAAAAGTACCTTTTTATAAATAATTAAGCTGGAAAGAGTTAAACTCCGATATCCTTACTGTTCGATCAATAGTTCATGGAACATACATCAACAATAGACAAAATATTATAAATAAAACAAAAGATTTGGTTAGTAATATTCTATTTGATGAAGGCTGTGCCGAAATGTTTTTAAAAATTGCACGAAAAACAAAAGCAAAGCTAAAAATATGGAATTTGATACCGTCTGGAAAAAACTAGATACATCGATATATCGAAACTAAAAATATCGATGTATTTTTAAGAAAATATCGATATATCGATATATTTTGCCCATTCCTAGTGCACAGTGTGATATTTGTAAAATCTATATATACAAAAAAGTTTAATTTTATTAAACCTTATGTCCTCCTCTATGACTTTTACATACATTATTTTGCAATCGTTTCGCAGTTTCAAAGATACAGATAGAGATAATGTTAAATTTAAATATGGGATCCATCTTGTGATTTTAGTTTAAGACACAGCCACCATATGATGCCTGAAATGTCCTCATTAAGGCCGTCTCAGACTATAATACAACTGTTAATACTTTTGACGGAAATGAACCTCTGACATGATAAATTGTTATTGTTTTTTGAAAATTTTCAAACAATAATGATATCAGGGAGGCATTTTCTTCAAAAGTATTAATATTTGTATTATAGTCTGAAATGGCCTTTAGCAGTTAGTCGAGTACCCAGCAAAAAATACTGCTTCTGCAGAAGCAGGTTTATAAGCGAGAGAACCTGGTTTTGTTGTTTCTCCTGCTTCGGAAAGCGCTTTGAACATGCATGCTTTTTGTTCGCGATGTCCCTCTTTCGAGCTCTTGTTTTTGATATGAAACAGCGATTCATTCGAAGCACTGAAAATGCTCTAAAATCATGTCTCTTCGTCTTATTGCGTCATTCAATTTTATCACCATTAAACTAAAGACAGAACAAATCGTGTTTTATTATAAATTTCTCTCTTCCATACAATAGGTGGCAAATGTAGAAAGAGAACATACTTTAAATGGGGTTTGAGTTTTTAAATGTGTTAGTGTTTATTTGAAACAATGCGTGCGACAATTCTTTAGAACCTATATTGTTGAAAGCTACAATGCTACTGAATATAATTTTGTTTATTTCGGAGTTCGTGTTGAATAAATGTAAATACAAACATTATGAACACTGAGATATCTCTGCCTTCTTTTTAAGAAGCGCTTCAAAGCATCGCATGTGGAAGGCATGAATGTTTTTTACTGCTTCCATAAACATGATATTTTTTGCTGGGGTAGCTACATCCTTCGGGCTAATTTTAATACATAGAAACACATCAAAGCACTATTGTTGTAAATGTTATATCAAAACATTCCTTATAATTTTCTTATTCTGATATCAAGCTCTTATTATTTTGCTGTTGTGGTCTGGCGCGGATATTTCCCCATTCCCAAAAACGAGTAAAATATACTATATAATTTCTATTGAGTTTCTAAAAAAAGTTTTTGCAAAATAGTATGTTTCAGTTAGAATACGTTTTCACATGATGTCTCTATTTTCTATCATACTTAATTTTTGTCATCAACTATAATAACAAAAAGAAAAACAAATTTTATGCCAGTAATTTGTGTGTCTACCAAAGATGTTGACATTATCAGCAATTGTTAATAAATATTTACAAAAAAGTTTTTTTTTTACGAAACAAGTATTTACAAGATTCATTAACAAAATCACACATATACACACAGATAGAGAAAAAGGAAATGAAATTTACATTATTGTTCTCAACTTCAAAAGACATATTGTACATATGCATACGGCTGATTCTCATTCTAAACGTACATTTTGTGTTATTTTTTTATTTTTTACCAATGCAACTAAATGAAATATGAGAAGGCAGTATTCATATTATAGTTTTCGCCTCATTCAATGAATACTGAAATAAAATTATATTTTTCGATTAGTATAGGGTTTGAAAGCACTATACATCTTTTCTCTAAAATCAAAAAATATAATAATCCCAGGACGAAATTAAAAGTTATGACCACTTTATCAATTTTTACTTGGGTTCATATGGAAAAATAAAAAATATTTATTTTACGTAATTTTTATTTTATTTGAACTGAATAGGTAAAGCCTGAAATTTTTTTTATTATTTCGGCTTTCTAGTTCAATAATTGAATTAATGTAAATTCAAATTATTTTTTATTAAGAGTGGAGTGCTGGAATATTCAAATCAGATTAGCAGAACGGATCAGTACTACTGATTTCGACGGCCGCTACGCTCGTCATCATCAGCGTTCTTGTTCGCTTTTACCACTTATGAAGGTGGATGCTTTTTTCAATGAAACATCAGCTATTTAACTAATTTTTGCCAGTAAATAGAATACAAGACTTATTTTCCATGGTGCTGATCCGTTCTGCTAATCTGATTTGAATAGACCAGCACTCCACTCTAAATAAAAATAATTTGAATTTACATTAATTCAATTATTGAACTAGAAAGCCGAAATAATATAAAAAATATTTAAATTTTAAAATAATTCTTTACAAACATTCATTCATATAGGGAAAGTAGGCTAACTCTTTTTTCAAGAAAGACTAACTTAAAAAAAAACCGACGGACAATGTTAACAGTTATGTCAATTACAAATAGTTTTTCGAAAGAAGCAAAATTTGTTCAAAGAACACTAGAAAATTTGTAAATATGTAGGTAATGTTTTTATATTGTTTTTGCCCTTCAGCTGCTCTGAACTTCTTTTTAACATCCTTAAATTCATAGTTCAAATCTATTTAAAAAATTTTTTACGTAACGCTCAATACATTTTTAAACGAATTTAATATTTTTTCAAAAAACACACTTTATTTTGAATTCAATACAATTCAGATGTATAACCTTCGATGTATTTTAACATAGCCTCCTGAGGTATTCACCAAAAAATTTCAATTATATTAAAAACATATGGATAACACTCAATATATATTTTTTGGAAACAAACGATGATTGATTACTGAAACCTTTTGCAATGTAATAATATTTAACAAAGTTCACAAAACTTTTAAATATTTAAAACGTACGCTGTTATTTTATTGTATGTTGAAATTTTTATAATTAAACTGACCAATGAAGCGTAGTAAAAAAGCGTAACTCTCAATACACAAGACAGTAGACAACAACAATTTAAACTAAAATAATAATTTCTAACATTTTTCAAAACTTTTAAAACCGTTATAAATTTAATTGAATATTTTGGATAAATTCATAGATTCTTAATGTAGAAAATTAACAGCAAGCATTTCGGACACGCTGTTTTGTATGAAGAGAGTAAAAACATTATTTTCGATCTTCATTTTTAACACATAATGGACAATATTAAACCAAAAAAAACTTATGTACTTATATTTATTGTCTATTAAATTATGCTAGAGCAGTTTTTTTTTTAATTTATGGGTTTATTTTATGAAATATTTTACTATACTTTCAACGGAAACGTAAGAACCATTCGATATGAGAATCAGCCATATACAGAAAGAGCAACATACAGACACTAACTTTTAACTTCATTGTAAGTCATTAAATATGCAATTAAATTGGTTTCCGTTTAATTAAGTTGTACTGTGATACACATACTCTTACATATATGAATACATATATGTATATCTTAATGCACTGCTAAACATCTATAAAATTTAAGTAAAAAAAAAACTTTTTTTAATGCTTCAAGAATTTCAATTAAATTTTTCTATATGATATTTTTCATTAATTTATGAAGACACTAATTACATAACCCAGCACTACTTTGTATCTCTTTCTGGATCATAAACCTTCTACTTGAAGTGTTCTAAATGATTTTCCATCGCGATTGCCACTACAATTAGATTATCGAATGAGTTGAAAGATGAAGATTGTCAATAACACGAAACTTCTTTGGCTGGAACAAATTTTATGAAGCATTTTACCTTTTGCAATTTTGCGAAAGTTAATCGAAAACCAATATAGCAGGATATAAATGCCAACAGCGCGAAATAGAGATAATGATAACCAATTGTTTTTGGCACAAAGTGATCTTTATAGACGTATATGACACGAGCTCGGCGATACGTGTCACATAGCAACCGCCACAATGAACATTCAGCAAGATCGCAGCAAGATGGAGCGATTTGACCCATCTTTTTTGGATTCAGGTGTATATGTTATTAGGCCGCAGTCAAACAATGCAGAGTGGGAAGGCAGCAAAATATTTTGGAAATAAACTAGCCCTTCCTAAACGGATAATCCGATCAGTATAAAATTTGTGCATATGTATTACATTTCTTCTTAATGCTATTAAATCGTTGGGTATTAATATTTTCAAATGAAATTTTGCAGTTATATAAGAACTTACGTACTATTTTGACTGGCATTCTGATAATTCCTAAGAAAGTTCCAAAAAATCCAAATATTTAATTTTTTTATGGTTTTCTCCATAAAGTCCATATTTGCTCCAAGGCTCATCAAATTCTTTGGCAAATAAGTAGATACACATAAGAGTTTCTGTATTTGTTTTTGAAACCATTTTTTTTTTGTTTGATTTCAGAACATACTGGCTCAATTTAAAACTTTGCTGTAAAATTAATTTTATTCGGAAGGGTTCGGAAGGGTTAAGTTGGACAAAATTTTTTTCTAACATCATACCTGTGAAGATGCCTTTTAGACACTTTTATAATAATTATATATTTGTAAAGAAATTTTTTGGCTTAATTTTACTTTGCCGACATTCCTCCGAATAAAAAAAAGAACCCATGGTGTCATGGGACACCGGTTGGGAACGAAATTCTTGTCGCCCTATCGGCCTGGGCCTGCCGCCTCCGGCTTGCTACTTTCGGCCTTATGCCATCGGCATGCCACTTTCGGTCGGCCCCATTCGGTCGGTATGTCAGACGCCTCCTCAACTTTATCGCCCTGATCCCCACCAAAATAGAAATTAAATGAAGATAGTAATTTTAACCTCTGGATGAAAAAAGCAGATAATTCGTCAACTTAGCCTGAAAATACACCAGGTTCGACAAAACGTATGATTATAACGCTCATCAAAAAAAATTTGGTGTGGGCTGTCTCATAAGAACGAATGTTCTGTTGTTGTATACGTCACAAAAAGCAGTTTTGTCGTATTCGGTGTGGGTTCAGTCTTAGGCGACACACACTTCTCAAACAATTAACCGAGCACTCGGTGTCTAGCCGAAACACCTTCACTTAGCAAGGAAACCAGGCATTAGCCAAGGCTCAAACCTGATCTAAGGATTCCCAAAAATTAGAACAAAGATTTCCCCAAAATTTTAAAAGTTCGCCGGACTCCTTAAAGTAGAAAAAATATCTCCCCAAAATCACAGGAAGCCCCCGAATTAGCAAAGAGTAGGACTAAAATCTCCCGAAAGTCCCAGAACTACCACGGAAAATAACGGCAACACCGAAAGTCGCGAAAATACCAAAGTGACAAGACATAGTTTTTAAGGAATATAACATTAGCGTCGGCCTGTTGCTTTCGTCTTGAACTTTCGTTACCAGTATTCGTTACACGTATTTGTTACACATATCTTTTCATTTAGTTTTTCTTTTCACCCCCCAGGATATTATATGAATAACATGAAATAAGGAACTTCGTTCCAAAAATATCTTATGTGATAGAAAATTTAATTTCAAGAACAAAAGCTAAGTATAAAAATCCTCGGAAACGCATATTTTAGAGCAAAAATTATAAAAAAATAACTTGGTCTCGGCTCACTTTATGAAAGTTTTCTTTCAGAAAGTCTTAGTTTGTGGGTGAGAAGGGAGAGAAAATTTTTGTGATCAGAATAAATTGATTTGCTCTCCTAAAATGTTTTCTTATAACCTTTAACCAAAATTTCCTGAGTATTTTTATATAAAAGACCATTTGTATTATTTTAATTTCCACTCTCTCTTCCTCTACGATTTTCTTTTCTTTTTTTCCCACAATTTTTTCTTTTTACTCTTTTTCTTTTTATTTTTTGCTTTTAATTATCAATAAAAGAACGATTAAAACTGATGCCCACGTAGCTGATGAGCAGTCCTGTGCATAATTACTCTGTGTGTAATTGAACAGTCTATTTTCTCTTCCTTTCAGTTTATTTTTATAGTCCATTTGAAAGTTAAAAGAAATTGTTTCTCCTTTCTTTTTTTTTTTTTTTTTTTTGCTATAATTATGAAGGCGGTATCAGAGCCAAAGCAAATAATAATAATGGGTGTTTGTAATGAACAGTGAAAAGGGAAGTGAAGAAAATAATAGAAAAAATTGCAATATCTCTCAATTTAGGTCAAAATTTTAAAAGAATGAAAGCTTTCATTATGTGATTGTCGGTTCCATTAGGAAAAAAATACGAATGTGTATGTACGTATTTATGTATGTATGTATGTAGGTATGTATGTATGTATGTATGTATGTATGTATGTATGTATGTATGTATGTATGTATGTATGTAGGTATGTATGTATGTATGTATGTATGTATGTATGTATGTATGTATGTATGTATGTATGTATGTATGTATGTATGTATGTATGTATGTATGTATGTATGTATGTATGTATGTATTTGTGTATGTATGTATGTATGAACTAACGTATGGATTCATATTTACATAATTGCAAGTACGTGACTGATAGCAAAGATGAGCAAGTAATAAATGAACCCTTTTGCATATCATACATTTTGTTACTTAATAAGTATACGAGGGTTCCTTTGCATATTTGAAGTTTTTGGTTTCTCTATTTAACCATGAAAACCATGTCATAAAATATAGATGATTCACCATCATTACAATGCAAGCTTTCAAATATCGGTTGAATTAAATGAAGTTTTAAAGATCCAAAAGACGCTAATTAATAAAAATTTGCCATATAGGTAAATTTTAGCACAAAACGATTTATATTTTCCATAAATCAAAATTTAAATTTTACACTGTATAACAAAATCAATTTTTTTCAAAATAACAAGGCTCTAACGACTTATTATTATTGAGGGAATCCCCTTAGCATATTGCTATAGAAAATGGGCATAGAAAAATTCTAAAGGCACATATGTAGCTAAGCGTGTACACTGTTCAAATAAATCAAATGAACAATACAAACATTCACACCTAAGTATTCGTAAGCCGATGGTTTTTATACTGGGATAGAGAGACACAAAAATTTTAATTGAACAATATCAATAACACTATGCAACAAAATGAAACTTTTACAAAACGAAAATGGATAGATATATATGATTTTATTCACAATAAAGTAAAATTAGCTTGTTTTTACATAATTAGAATTTTAGTCGTCTTTATAAGATAATATAACATTATTGTTTTATATGCGTAAAGGTTTCGGAGTTAGTCAGCACGGTGTCATGGGACACCGGACAAAGTTCCTCTCGCTTTCGGTCTATCGGCTTGGGTCTATCATCTTCGACCCACCAGTCTTCGGCGTACAACTTTCGGCCTTATACCATCGGCCTGCCATATTCGGCTTTATGCCACCGGCAGACCACCTTCGGTCGCTATGTCAGACGCCTCTCCATTTTTATCGCTCTTCGGCACACTCAAAGATAGTACTTTTAAAAGCATATGAACAGTGTTTGAAATAATTAGAAAACTTGCTGGTAAAAAATCAGCTCCAAACGCACCAATTAAGGATAAAACTGGCAAAAATCTTACCACTGTAGAGGATCAGTTAAATAGGTGGAGGGAACACCTCCAAGAAGTTCCTAAGAACAATGGCCCCATAATCCGCCCCCAACAGACTAGCATAATTAATCTCTCGCCAACAACGATATATGTATATGGTTCAAAATTACAATAAATGGTTTGAATTAACCATATGCATGGTTCAAGCAACCATGTATATGATTCAACACAACAATATATATTGTTCAAAATTACAAAATATGGTCTGAAATTACCATATATATGGTTAAAATTAACCATATAAATGGTTGTAAATAACCATATATATTGTTCTGCATAATAATATATTTATTGTTTTCTTAACCATAAGTTGATTAAAAAATTGGCACGAGCTAAAAAATTTTATTATTTCAATTTAAATCAAAAGCAAAATTTTCCAACTGGTCAGTGTGTTGAATCTGAAATAAAAATGATTATCTATTTTCACACCGATACATATTTGTTGACACATGTTATATTTACAATCGGGCATGTTCTGAAAAACATTTCGTTGCAAAATCGGCTACTTTCAGGATAGAATCCAATTAAAAAGCTCGCTTATTGGAGGTTTTCAGTTGGTTCTTGTGTTTCAGATATGTCACATATTTTATCAGAACAAAGCTACGAATGCACTAGATTGTCCGATTAAAGAACACTTTCCTTCGCTTTTGAAATTTTGCTATTTCAAAACTGAATGGTCTTCAGAACATGGCCGAACATTATTTGCCGGATATATCACTTTTTGTTATTTGAATTTAATTTTTTTTATTTTGCACACCAACCGCTCACAAAAATAAACCAAACGCTGTCAAGTAAAACACAAAACAAACAAAAAGTATTCAACAAACTTCCAAAAACTTTTTTGGAAGCAGAGAGCCATGTCTGTTTTATAACCATAGCTTTATTGCAAACAAAATAGTATAGATAAGAACGATATTTTATTATAGAACCATTCTGTCGTTGAATTTTTAAATAAACCATGATTGTAGTCAGAATTTTTTCAACAATATATATTGTTCAAGCCAACGATGAGTCAATTTTCATGAAACCTAATAATTTCAAGATTATATGTAAACGTTAGTTTTTTTTTTGCCTTAAACTAATAAAGGTTCACAGTCATTTAATACAATAATAAGCTATTTACCACATTCAAAAACTGTGCCGGGAAACATGTCATTGCTGACGCAAGCATGCCACAACCATATATTTTCTTTGCGTCTAGACGGACAACTACGAAAAGAACAAGCTGGCTTCCACACATACCATTCATGGATGGACCAAATTAAAAGCATTCGTCTAATAATTGAGCAATGCAATGAATACAAATACAACCTTTATCTCATAATCATCGACTTCGAATAAGCATTTGACGCTATCGATCGAAACAACATATGTTATGCACTCGCTAAAAAGGTATTCCATAAAAAATAATAGCACTCATCAAGGCACATTACGAAAATTCTAAAATGCGGGTGTTACATTGTGGAAGAGTAAGCGAATCCTTTAATACAAATAGCGGCGTTAAACAAGGATGTTTGCTGTTTTATTTATTATCGTACTGGACGAAATACTGTCATCAATATCAGGCGGAGGATTAATGAACAGCTAGAGAACCTTGATTACGCAGATGATTTGGTCCTGTTAGCGACAAACAAGAATGATATGCAGAAGAAAATATCAAACTTAGCCTTAACGGCAGCAAAATACTGTCTTCGAATCAACTTACAAAAAACGAAATGCAGGATCGTCAAATCTTCCCAAAACCCAACATTCCTTCTAAACAACACACCAATCGAGAATGTTGATAAGCTTTGCTAGCTGGGTAGTATAATAACTACTGATGGCGGTGCTATAGACGACATAGACTCGCGTATGTAGAAGTCAAAAATTGCTTTCTTTACGTAAAACTTAACATTTTAATTTTTTTTCTAGGTACCCCGTAGTATAGTGGATAGTGTGCAAAACTAATAACGGGAAGCCGTAGGCTCCATTCCTTCCAGGATGCTGGCTAAAAAAGGCTTAAGCAGTATGTGTGTTTGTTTCTTCTTAATATGACCTCATATCAATGATACTTTTCTTATATCACCTTTTTAATCGCATTAAAAATAAAAAACTTATATATTTTTTGTGTTGATTTTTCACTTGCATTACTCTTTATTTAATATAAATATTTTAATCCTCTCTCTCTTATGAGTATCTCAATTTCTGTTAATTGCTTATATAAAATTTGCGGAGTAAAAGAACTTTAATTAGACCATATTTTTATTCGTAATAATTTTTTATTTTCTCTTAACAATTAACAGCTTCAGCTGCAGCATGTTCCTAATTTCAAGAAAGTTAAAAGTAAAATACTTGAAAGCAACAGAACTAGTTATCTAACTTAAGGTATACTTTAATACATTCTAATAGCGATAATGAGAGACTTATATTCATATATACATTTATATGTAGTTGTTAGCACTTGAGTAATTTTAGTTGTAGTTTCATCCTCTTACCACCTCATTTAGACATTTTTCTTTCGTCTAATGATACATACCATTTTCATATACTATTCCTAGTTGCTAAATCGGCAATTACGACAAAAGCAATCATTAAATCTTGCCACTTTCATTAAAGCTTCATTTTATTTTATTGTTGCACCAGCTTTGATTGTTCTACAATTACAACAATGCAGACATACTGCACTATAATTATGGCTTTAATTAACAAAACTGCAGTAGCATTAAAATTTAGCATTAATTCCATTTCTTCTGCGTTATTTGTAGTAGTAAGATACCAATTAAATATTTATGAATGCTCTGTAGTAGTATTTTGTGTTTGTCTTAGACATAAGAAAATGTTTCATTAGATAGTTAAAGGTAAATATATTGAACAGATGCGATTTAAGTTGTTGGAAATTCTTTATTATTTTTATGTATATTATGCTTTTTAGTTGAAAACTTAAGCTTAGCTACATTTTTCTTATAGGTTTGTGAAATTTTATTGGAATCGGACGGACCGTTCAGAAATTGCAGATTTATGTGTTAAAATTTCTGCGATTTGTCACCTAGGCCGTATGACTAATAGAACAAAGAGCCATTTATATAGTGTTGTTTCACATATTAATCAAACGCCACAGCTATTTATTATGTTAAGCTAAATCGCACTTACTGCGGGAGCCAGTGACAAATTTACATGACCAAGTTCCTCCCGAACGATAATTGGTGAGACGCACCAGGGAGTTGTATCATAAAGCCTCGCAAAAATCAGCTGCGGTTCCGTTAGGGGAATGAGTGGCGGCAGCCTCCAAAACACGAAAAAAAAATTCAGTAATTTCCTCCTAACTAACAATTTATCTGATGATATCTTATAAGGAACTATGAATAAATATATAATGTTACTAGAAGTACAGCGGTGGTAAGACCGTCAGCTGATACTTTCAAGGTGGAGGCAACAAGGGAAAAATTTATAAAAAAAAATAACTCCATAACTGCCACAGAGCCACTCCAAGAGAGAGGTAAAATGTTGGGCCGACCACACTTATGGTATTTTCTTTTCGTCATAAAAAATGTCACCTTGTTGAAAGGTGAGCATGTATAAAATGTCTGGCCAACCCTGCAATAATACTATTGTATTACGAGTTACGAAAAAGTGGATAGCCCCGTTTTTTAACAGCAGACAGATAAGTTTGTTATTCAACTAAAGACTATGTTTAGATAAATTTAACATTTCTTTTTCATCAGATGGCGAGAATAAATATAATAATTGATTTAGTGTAATTTCTGCACAGGTAATGCATTATTTATCCTTGTACATGCTTTTAACTTTTCCCTTTAAAAAAGTTTAAAATTTTCTTTAGTCTATTCCCATAAAATATGTAGGTACAAAAATACAGCTGCCAAAGTGCCGATTTATCGACCTGAAGTTTTGGCGATTTTCTTATGTGAAGACTTTTTTTGAGAACAATTTTATAACAACGAATTCAATAAGATTTTATATCACTGACAATTTAGAATTAACAATATAATGTTTTCTTATAATTGTTATATAAAATAGTTGAAAAATTCACTTTAAAAACTTGTTTTTTTACTCTCTAATTCGAGGCGATTTTTTCCCAACTTCGTCTGGCAGCACTATTTAATAAACAAATCCACCATTTTACAGGGCACTAACAGATTTATATGGGACGAAAAGTGCAATGCCTTCCACCATTAGTGAGGGTGATTTTCTTAGAATAAAATATACCACTCTTTTAGAGAGCAAAACATTTTTAGAAACGAACACCAAATTGCAGTTTTTACATGGAAATGTAGCATTTTTATGTAGAAGAGAAAATACCATTCGTTTTTCCTTTTCGACATTTTTTCTCATCATATTTAGTCCCTATCACCATTCCTTAAAGGGGCTCACAAACAAAGTCAAAAATTTTACAAAACTCAAAAAAATTGGCCCCTACAGCTTCTAGGATGCTCCTAGAAGGGTAAAATGTAGGAGCGATCTTCCTTTATTTTTTCTCTTTAATAATTTCTCTGTACATACCTACCGCCTATCTCCATTCGTTAAGTGGCTCCCATACAAAATTGCTTTTCTATTTACAAAATTTTTTCAAAACATAGTTGCCACCTATCTCGACCCCTTATTGGGCTTCCCATATACATGGGGTGCTTTAATGAAATTGTTAAATTTGGCCCCAGCAGCACCTACGATGGCTTTACGTGGATAACATGTATAACGGACTCCAATTAGTTTTTTAGCACCAACTTTTTTTCTAAACATACTTAGCCGCTATCTTCATTCCTTAAGGGGGCTTTCATACAAAATTTACAATACAGAATAGAAATCTATTTAGAAAAAGTCCTATAATGTATGACTGATCTGAATTAATTTTTTGCTCTCAACAATTTCTCAAATCATGCTTGCTCTCGATCTACAGCCGTTAGAGGTCAGCCATACAAATAAATATTTCTTCGTAGTTCCATATAAGCTATCGTCAGGTACATTTTTAGTTAGGAGGAAATGACTGAAAAAAATTTGTTTGTCGTGTTTTGGAGGTTGGTCCCTCTCATGCCTCAACAGCGCCGCAGCTGACTTTCACGAGGCTTCATGGAATTTCAATTTTTCACTTTACTAAAACTATGGAAAAAGTCATGGAGTGCAGAAAACAATGCTTATCTGTATACAACATTGTATTAAACTAACTCACACGTGACGCAATTTGTCTGTACGTGACAAAAAAAAACGTATGTATGTTTTTATTTAATTTCTTTTCGCCAGTAGCAAGCTTGGCTCTTGTTTATAATTTGCTTCTTAAAAACTTTTTCCCCATATGTAATAGTTTCGCTGGAATTTTCATTTAAATCTAAAACTAAAAATGTTGGTCGACTAGAAAGAACTGCCCCACACGTGGCCGAATATGTAAAGTTTTTTTCTTCAATGTTTGATGAATTATTTAAAATGTTCCTATGTAGGATTAAAGGCTTAAAAGAGATGAGATATACACTTTTGGTGTACGGAACCCTAAAATAGCGCTAAAACGAATAAGTCCCTAAAAAACTGCAAAAACGAGTATATGTATTTGGTATTCGTTCGGAAGCCTTCGTGTGCGAATCAAAGTCACACTTCACTCAATTTATTTTAATATGCATCTTTGTTTAGATATCAAATCTAACAGGTGACCTTCCAAAAGTTTTACCTCTTATCAAAATCATAAACATTAGAAACATTTCGCGCGACAAAAAATGTTGCAATAAAATTTAAGCTTTTCTCATATAGTTGCCAAATATTGCTTAAAGCAGCCAGTCTTCAGATGGATATGATAATTTTTTTAATAATGATTCTCTATTTTTGTAGGTAGTTGACAGCGTCATCAAAAATTATCAAAGATACAAACGAATAAACAGAAAGCCAAAAAATTAAGAAATTATACTAGTGTCTATAAAAAGTATATTCAACTCTCTTTGTTCATATTAATTGCTTAACTAAGAAATCTTTGAATTAATATATTTTTTATGGAATATTAGAATAAGAACTCCTTAGCTCTGAGCCATAAGTAGAATTTTTGCTATAAAAGGTTAAATTTATTTAATTTTAGCTTCACAGTCAACTAATTTAGTTTGTTAAAAAAGTTCGAAAATCATTTATAAGGAAAAATGAAAATATTTACCCTGATATTATTCTCTGTTCTTTTTTTAATTTCCACAGCAGTGCCTATTAAAAAAGGTACATTAAGTTAAATATTTTCGCTAACTTTGTGTTTTATACTAATTTAAATTTTTTGTTTCTTTTAAGTTTTTTGTAGTTTGAAACAGGTCAAGGAAGATCTGAATGGAAGTAGAAACCCAGCTAGTGTGGACAATTTCGTAAGATTCGGTTAACTTTATCAATCAAGATTTATATGTAATATATGCGCTAGAAATAGTTGAATTTGTCTGTATGTGACGCTGGAATGCTGCATTGGATTGGCAGCTTGTTTCAGAATCAGCCATTGAAACCTTGCTATAAAAAAAGTTATTTTGTTGTACAGTGTATATATTCGTAATTGTTGCAAAAATCAGCTCATTTTACGTTAATATGAATAAAATCAATATTTATCCATGGATTTTCATGAAATAAAGCTAATCGTGGATATACTTTCCACCCAGGAACTTGGAAGATAATAATAATAATAATAATAATAATAATAATAATAATAATAATAATAATAACACTATACAACAATTTCGAACTTTTTCCTAAACTACGGAGATCATCAAACCGATTCTGGCAGAGGCAACCAAAAAATAATATAAGTGTGTCAGCGTTTCGCAAGATCACTTCGGAATTTTGTTTAAGGGGGGGGGGGAAGTTTCGGCCTGTTCGTTCAGCATATCTGTACATAAAACTATGTGATCCCTACATCTGAGGTGTAAGTTGTGTTCAACAACTTTATAGAAAATATTCGAGCAAACATTTTTTTAGAACAGTTTAACCCTCTAACTCTTCGCTTTACCGGTCTTTTTGTATATTTCTCAAAAAAGAGTCAAAAACTCCCATTCAGCGACGATATAATAGTAAAAAAATTTCTTTGGATATGTACAAAAAGATACATAAAGCGAAGAGTTAGAGGGTTAAAATATTCCAGCAAAATGTTTATCGTTATGCTTTACATAAAAATGCACATATGAAATGCTGAAGTTTTTGCCATTATCGTTTTCTTATGAATTTTTATCAAATGAAAATTTTTCAATTCCGCCTAAACAAGATATATTGCGGTTTGAATAATTCCAAAACTATTGAGCTAAAAAATTATGTTCATACTGCTTAAAATTTGTTTTATTTGAACTTTTTTAGTGATTGTTGTAATAAAATTGGACAAACCTTTCCCAAGTTATTATACAAACGATAGAGCATCCTCTTTAAAACTAGATTTTTTTTAAAAGCAAGTAATTCCTTTTTGTTATGAATATAATTAATATTTATCCATCATTTTTCAATAAGTAAAGCGTATTTCAATTTTTATTTTATTTTCCGTCGTTATCACTAGTTTTAGACATTTTTGATTTTTTATACATGTTTTAAAATTAAAAGTTTTCCATTTGTATAAGTAACGTGAACAAAAAAGTTCGCTAATACATACAACTTTAGTTTTCTCAAATTAAATTAAATTAATTATAATCTTTTTAATATTATTTAATACCGATAAAGTATCTTACTAATCTAAATAAATTGATAACTTGCATTTGCAATTCCAACTTTGTAATTGTATCAAAGAAACAACAACAAAAAGTATCAAGTTAAATACAATTAAAATCGATTCGTTAAATCCTTATTAAAACTTTAGAAATACTTTCGAAAGAAAACAAATTTCTACAAGTGAAGTTGTTACAAAATATTACTTAAAACTGAGGATTTAGTAAAGCTGAGACAAAAAAAAATCTAAATATTTTTGTTAGTGCAGTAAATAACCAACAAACGTTTTGCTCAATTGTATTCTCCAAATAGCAATAAATCAAAATTTTGTTTATTTTTTTGTATTGTGAGTTTTTTTTTTTCTGAAATTCTATTTGTCTTTTCCTCGTGTTTGAATGAACCTCTGAAGTATTCGGTAAATAAGACAAAAAGTTAAAGAAAAAAAACAGCAAAAATAAGCATCAAATGGAAATGGAAATAAAAAAAATTTTGATTAAAAAGTTTGTATAGAATTGTAGGAAGGCGGAGGGAGAGGTACATAAATATACTTATACAAATTAAAAATATAAATAACTAACACCTCTACAAACATGAGCACCCAAACACCTGAAGTAACATTTGCCATACGACACCCACTCAGTGTCTTTCATTTTCATTTGCTTACTCACACACACACACGCGCGCGTTTGCATAAAAACAGCTAGAAATAAATAAAGATTTGTCAAAATATCAAATGGAGGGACGTGCTATAAATCTTTTTATACTTTTACCAGGAATAAATCTCAATTTTGCATTGACATTTGACAGCTGAATTAAAATTTCAATTCTTATAAATGAAAAAAAAACACTACCTGTATAATCTTTTTAGTTTTTGTCCTTAAAAAACTTTGTGAGGAGTTTGTATTGGAAAAAATTTATGTTTAATTGTCTTCTGGTCTTTTCTAATTGAATTTCTAAAATAATTAGTTTCATTCTATTTTCTTGTCAAATGTTTTACTTAAATATGTGTTTTATTGGTATTGTTGAAGATTAACCACAACAATTTTAAATACGTAAATAAATAAAAATTGAAATTTCCCTAGTCAATGTAAGTTCAATCTAATGTACAAAGCATGTATCCTTCAAGATGATTTTAATACTAATCCAAAGTAATTTTATATCAAGCTAAAGCTTTCAGAAAGAAGGTAATTTCCAAGGAACAAGAAAACAATTAATGTTAATTAATTTAAAACTAGACCATTTTAAGCTTTAAAAAAATGTAGCCCATGTCATCCGGAGTGCAATAACGTATCAATTGGCAACTAACTTTGCTGTTGTTGTGTAAAAACAAATGCCATCTATTTATTATTTATCAATCTTTAAAGTCTCTTGAAACTTAAATAACTGAACAAGTTTTATAAGTAAATAAGTGAATACTTAAGTATCGGTTTGTTTAGTCTTACAACCCTAAAGAAAAGTTACAGAAATTTTCTAGACACTTGCAATAAATTTCTTCATTATGCACTCAATTAATTTGAAATATCAATTTTATTGCTTTAAATAGACTTTAAATGTATAGATGCATCTCTTACGTCTTTTCAATTCACAATTATTGTAGTGTTTAGACAAAATTTATTCAATATCAAAATTTTAAGTAGATATTTATTTCCATGTCTTTTTTTGACAGCAACATATTTTAGTATACTTGTACTATGATGTGAGAGTGGTCAAGAGCTTTCAGTTGAATATTTCCAAAAATATTTTCATATTAATAATTTACCGAAAATCTTTTACAATTAGAGTGCATTGACTTGTTAATGTAATAGATGTACAACATGATTGTTATATTTGATAATGATGAGTGGTGAAGAGCTTGGAGTACTGTGTCTAATTTGAAGTATGTTTATAAGTTTTAATAATAACAATATTATTAAAAAGTTGTATAATATACATATTATGAAAGCCTTACTTTTTAGGGTTCCGGACACCAAAAGAGTAAAGGACACTTAAAATTGTCTAAGCTAGTGTTAATTAGTGTAGTTTGTAGAATAGACTAAACCAATTAACACTGATATTTAAAACAATAAAAATTAAAGGGTGTTCCAAGAGTTAATTTAATTTTGACTATGTAATTTCGACAATTTGCTATATCTTGGAAGCCGTAAGAGCCATACTTTTGAAATTTAAGAAAAACGCTAAAACATAAAAAATGTCACAAAGAAAAATCGCCAAAATGACAAAATCGCTTAAAAATAAATCGTTAAAACGCAAAAATCATCAAAAAAAAAACATCAAAAACCGAAAAAAGTCGTCAAAACGAAAAAAAACACTAAAACCTAAAAAAATCGCTAAAACTAAAACTATCATAAAAAAAAGTTTGTAAAATAGACTAAACCAATTAACACTGATATTTAAAACAATAAAAATTAAAGGGTGTTCCAAGAGTTAATTTAATTTTGACTATGTAATTTCGACAATTTGCTATATCTTGGAAGCCGTAAGAGCCATACTTTTGAAATTTAAGAAAAACGCTAAAACATAAAAAATGTCACAAAGAA
Organism: Panzeria rudis; assembly: GCA_956483635.1. Classification (NCBI taxonomy): domain Eukaryota; kingdom Metazoa; phylum Arthropoda; class Insecta; order Diptera; family Tachinidae; genus Panzeria; species Panzeria rudis. The sequence goes on along the minus strand of OY101447.1, from coordinate 28,256,013 downwards.
AAATCGCCAAAATGACAAAATCGCTTAAAAATAAATCGTTAAAACGCAAAAATCATCAAAACTAAAAAGATCACCAAAAAAAAAAAACATCAAAAACCGAAAAAAGTCGTCAAAACGAAAAAAAACACTAAAACCTAAAAAAATCGCTAAAACTAAAAGTATCATAAAAAAAAGTTTGTAAAATAGACTAAACCAATTAACACTGATATTTAAAACAATAAAAATTAAAGGGTGTTCCAAGAGTTAATGTAATTTTGACTATGTAATTTCGACAATTTGCTATATCTTGGAAGCCGTAAGAGCCATACTTTTGAAATTTAAAAAAAACGCTAAAACATAAAAAATGTCACAAAGAAAAATCGCCAAAATGACAAAATCGCTTAAAAATAAATCGTTAAAACGCAAAAATCATCAAAACTAAAAAGATGACCAAAAAAAACATCAAAAACCGAAAAAAGTCATCAAAACGAAAAAAAAACACTAAAACCTAAAAAAATCGCTAAAACTAAAAGTATCATAAAAAAAACGTAAAAAACACGTAAATATCGCAAAAAATGGAAAAAACACCAAAACGAAAAAAGCGATCAAACAAAAGAAGCGACAAAATTTACAAAAAAAATCGGTAAAAACCGAAAAAAAGGCCAAAACGAAAAAAAGTGTCAAACACAAAAAAAAATCTCTAGAATTAAAATATCACAAAAAACCGAAAACCCCCTTAAAGTCAAAAAATGCCAAATTTAAAAAAGCGATAAAGCTTAAATAAATCGCTTAAACCAAAAATATCGTAAAAAATCGAACAACAAAAAAAAACTTAAAAAAAACAAAAAACCCCATAAAACTAATAAGCACCAAAACCCAAAAAAGTCGTCAAAACGAAAAAAAAGCACTAAAACCTAAGTAAATCGCTAAAACTAAAAGTATCATAAAAATACGTAAAAATCGCCAAAAATGGAAAAAACACCAAACAAAAAAAGCGCCTAAACAAAAAAAGAAGCGACAAAATTAAAAAAAAAAGCTGTAAAAACCGAAAAAATCGCCAAAACGAAAAAAAATTTCAAAACCAAAAAAATGGCTGAAACTAAAAAATCACAAAAACCCGAAAAACCCTCAAAGTCGAAAAAAGCGCCAAAATTTAAAAAAGCGCCAAAATTTAAAAAAAAGCGCTAAAACTTAAATAAATCGCTAAAACTTAAATAAATCGCTAAAACTAAAAATACCGTCAAAAATCGAATAAACTTTAAAAAAACAAAAAACAAAAAAAAAATTGCAGAAAAACGAAAAATCGCAAAAAAAACCAAAAACTTACCAAAAAAAAAAACGCCAGAGCAACGAAAAAAAGTTTAAAACTAAAAAACTAAAATTAAACAAAAAAGCAAAACGAAAATATTGCCAAAATGAAAAAAGGGCAAATAAGTAAAGGGATACATATGTATTCGTGCGAAACCATTCGTTCGCGAGCCAAAGTCGCACAAAAATTTTTATATATTTTATGAAATTTTAAATTTTTAGGCTTGTACTTTTACAATATTTCTGAAACTAATGGGCACATTTATGTGCTGTTTCCACAATGCAAACAAGCACTGCTTGTCTAAAATTTGTATGGAAATCACTCAAAAAACTGAGGGCTTTTCATATAAATCTTAGACAAGCAGTGCTTGTTTGCATTGTGGGAACAACACATTAGAAATAATATTGGCTCCGCCTAAAGATAATTTTGTTGTCGAGTTTTGGTTTTTTATTGAATAGGACAAACCTTTCTCCAATTATGCTAATATATTTCGCGCAAGAGCCTTCATTTTTTACATAACGGTATATCTCGAAAAGTAGAGCTGATAAAAAAATTTTTTTGAGTGCAGATTCGCGTTCAGAGGCCCAAATAACTAAAGAACCAATTTCAAGTTCTAGGGAATTAATTTTACCGAAGCTTGTAAATTTATGGGCTTTTTTTTCGTTATTTTAGTAGTTATGAGCTATTGGATACTTTGCTGTTTATTTTATTAAATATGCGATTTAGACAAAAGGAGGTAAAACAAAGGATATTGGAAACTTTACTAACAACAACTTTTTGAGAGACAAATTTTTTTTCAAATAATATATTTATAAAGTTATGAGACATAAATACATAAATAGGGCATTAGCCCAAACTTTAGTGGGCGTGCGACACGCCTTAATCTCAACTGATTGCCCAGAAATTTTAGAACAGTTTTTTATAAATACCCATCAATTTTGCGTATGAGATTTGAGAAAATCCAAATTTTAATTTTTTACGACCACTCTAAGGGGCTATTCACATATTACTTAATGCTGGAGGGGGGAGGGTTAAAGATTAGCTATGGATTAGATAATTTGTACTGAAAATTTTGTAAAAAGCGTTACTAGGGGGCGGGGGGAGGTGGTATAAAAACTTTAAAATAGTGTTACGTAATATGTGAATAGCCCCTAATGTGCACATAGCGGCAAGAACTCTAATTGTATACGCATCAAATGTAATAAAGGGGATAACCTAAGATAATTTTTTAAAAATTTTCGTTCTGCAAGTAATTATACTGCATAATGTCCACTATAGCCTATAAGAGACTGCCTCTAAAAACCATTTTACAAGTCTTTTTAAATAAATCGGTTAAAAGTGTTATTATAGTAATTTTTGATAGCATATTAACAAAACAATTCTTTTAAAGTTCCTAAGGCACCTCATGTACTATTTGGTTAATAAAGGGTCAAAAATTCCTATATAGAGAAGAGATAAACGAGTATTAAATTGTTCCCAAAAAAAATCCTCGTAGTGTACGTAGTATTACGTACACTCAAAATATTCTGTACGTAAAATTAACTGAAATCGTATTATAAAATAAATTAAAACTTAATTAAAGACCGGTCTGTTATTATTCATTTGAGTTTAACAAGAAGTTTATTGCATTTTAAATGTTAACAAATTAAAAGACTTGAAAATGTAAAAAATTAATCGTTCTTTCTTTGTTTGGATCAATTTAACTGACACAAGAACTAGTTTCTGCTTTTTGTTTCTGCTATTTTTACTGTTAAATAATCAACCCCAAGTTCCGTAAAAATATGATTTTTGCTTTTTTTTTTAATATTATAAGCTTTTTATTTCGTTTCTTTAATTTTTATTTTATTAATTTTATATTTTTACTCACTATTTGTTAATTTAATTTCCACCATGAATCGACAAAGCTCCTTCAGGCTTAAAATCCCACGCACAAAGCAATCAGCTACAGCATAGTATGTAAACCAGCAGCACGAATTTAGCATAAACTTACTCATTTGTATGCATTCAACATTAAAAATTAAAAAAAAACACATGTAAGGTCTTGGCTTAAATTGAACATATGACCTCCCGGTAAATAGTCTAACGTAGTATCCACTGCACTACTAATTTTAAATGTGTATTCATATATTTTAAATTACAATTTCAGTTAATTTTATGTACAGAATATATTGAGTGTTTGTGTGTGTGGGTGTGTGTGTGTTGTTTTTATGTAAAATATTGAAAGCAACCGAAAATCCGTATTAATGTGTACTTAGTTTTTTTTTCATTGAATGTTAGTGTCAGTTAAACATAAGATTGCTTATTACAGTATTATAAAAACATTTGTGTTAAAGGGGAATTTTTAACGGGCCGTAAAATTCATCCCAAATGTAAAGTTTCAAAATGATGATATAAGTATATCGACTTTTCACGCTCCGCCAGATTCAGCCGTTAGTATCATGTAATTTTTGGATTCTTTTTGTACAGTGCTGTCTATTATTTTTTTTATATTTCTCAGTTTTTTTTCCCCAACCAATCCCAGCAAAAATTACCATCTACCGGAAGCAGGTTTGTAAGCGAGCTTAAGCATAACTGTACTGCTATCAATCCTTTAACACTTTCTTTAGACATATTTCTACCAAAATGCATATGTAGGATACTCTTAAGCTACTGGAAATAATATCTATTATATTTGATATAACAGCTTTCTGAAATCTTACTTATTTCACTGACACGAATATAATCCAAAGCTCAACTCTTAACAAATACAAGAAGATATACAAAATTAAATTCATTTTTGTAGCAAAATTGCTTGTGAACACACACTAAAATATCTATATTTAGGATGTATTTACATAGTCAAAGGTTTAATAATTATCAATAAACCATTTCTATAATAAGACACTCTTACATACACACATTAACTCAATGCAATATTAGTTTCTTATTCAGATGCATCTATACCCTGCAAACATTTGCTATCGAAACTGTCACTTAATCGTTACAGCAAGAAGTGCAAAACTATCACTATGATAATCCTTTCGTTTCATAGAAATTTCACCGCTCGGGAAGAAACGATCAACTACGGTTATACCTACAAGACAAAACTATTTAGTGGAAGTGTTCCTTACATTTCGTTTACGTTGCTTAACAAATTAGTGTGTCTTTTTTGTTACATTTTACACAATCTTATAACTAACTCTTTAGTGACTTCTTCGAGGTTGTCGCTGATATTAAAATTTGTAGAAGGAAGTTTAAAATTCGATACTAATATAATTGTTTTTGTAAAAAGCGTTAAAGAAGCCACTTTTTAGAAAATGTATCAGAAATTGCACTTCCAAATGTTGGCACGGTAGCTACAAATACATACATACAATTAGGATGAACTACTAACCATACTGTTCTGCACAAAATACACTGATAGAGTCTATTTAACTTCTGTGTAAATAATGCGGCAAGGACTCATAATTAAGATAAACTTTATAGTTGAGTGGCTAGAAAAAGAGAAATCAAATACAAAATATATTCAAGTGGTAAGAAAATGGAAAATACGTTTTGTATTTCTTCAAAGACACAAATTTATTTGTATTGCTTATGTAGGGCTCCCAGATTTTTTTCGAGTAGCATCCCCAGCTTTAACATTTTCATCCCCGAAATTCTTCCATAAATCAATTTATATTAATTTTAATTCATTAAAGTATTAATTTTGAATACTTTATTTGCACTTTAACTCATTTCATTTGTACATATTGATGTTCATACGTTGACAGCACGTAACTGATATTTAATTTTTTTTTCACAAAACGCAGAAAACGTTATATAAATCGCAAAAAAAACGTTCCTATCCTCAAAGTGAAAAAACCGAAGTTAGTTAAGAGTATTTACTAAATAATGTTTAGTCATTTTATTTCGTCTGTAGTAACGCTCTCAGCCTATTTATAATGTAATTTCTTCAAGTGTAAAGCTGTAAAAATCAGTTACGTGTTGTCAACGTATGACCATCGATATAGCGTATATTTAAGTATGTATTTGTGCATATATTTCTAACACATTATTTAGGTTAATTAATAATATTCAAAAGTTCGGAGTTCAAAACTTCTTTATCGTTGTCTAAAGAGTAAAACAATTTCACCTTTTCTGGAGTGGATCAAAAGTGTGACAATAAATTACATTACTTTTAAATTAATATTAATAAAATCTCAACAGAGATTCGAGCAATTCGTACTACATTTTGTTTCTATTTTTAGGGTTCCGTACACCAAAAAAGTAAAGAAACCCTATTCTTTTCGCTACGCTGTCCGTCTGGCCGTCTGTCTATCTCTCTATCTGTCTGTCACATGCGGAACCATAAGAGCTACAGAGCTGAAACTTTCACGGAATATGTAAAACTTTGACTGCTACAACAATAAATATCTGACAGTTAAAACTTAAAGGGTGTTCTAAAGCGAGCAACGACACATGCTAGAATACTAACGTATTATACAGACACTTATATATGTAGACGCTTTAAATTATCAAAGTAAGTGTTAATTGGTGTAGTCTCTGGAATGGACTACGCCACATAACACTGATATTTAAAACAATAAAAACTAAAGGGTATTCTATCAGTTAATGTAATTTTGACTATGTAAATTAGACAATTTGCTGTATTTCGGAAACGGTAAGAGGCAAACTCTTGAAATTTTGAAAAACGCTTAAACTAAAAAATTACAAAATTAAAAAAATGTTAAATCGAAAAATCGACAAAATGAAAATCGCTTAAAGGAAAAAAGCACCAAAATTAAAAAAACGCTAAAACGCAAAAAATCTTCAAAACTGAAAAGATCGCTAAAAATCTAAAAAAAACCCCAAAAACCGAAAAAAAGTCGTCAAAACGAAAAAAGCACTAAAAGTTAAGAAAATCGCTAAAACTAAAAACATCGTCGAAAAACGAAAAAAATCGCTAAAAATGGAAAAACACACACAAACGAAAAAAGCGCTGAAAAAAACGCCAAAACTAAAAAAATCGCCAAAAACCGAAAAAATCGCCAAAACGAATAAAGTGTCAAAACCAACAAAAAAAAACGCTAAAACTAAAAAAATTACCAAAAACCGAAAAAATGTCCAAAGCCGAAAAAAGCGCCAAAACTTAAATAAATCGCTAAAGCTAAAAATATCAAAATATCAAAAAGCAAAAAAAACGTTTCAACAAAAAAAAAACGTCATGACCAAAAAAAAATCGTTAAAGCTTAAAAAATCGGCAAACAACGAAAGGAAAATCGCAACAAAAAACAAAAAAATCTGCAAAATGAAAAAAGTGCCAATACCAAAAAATCCCCAAAACAATGAAAAAAAGTTAAAAAATAAAAAAACTAAAATTAAACAAAATAGCTAAACGGAAAAATTGCTAAAATGACAAAAGGGCAAAAACGAAAAGGGATATATGTGTATTTATACGGAACCCTTTGTGTGCGAGCCAAAGTCGCACTTTATTTAATTTATTTGTTTTTATTGAAGAGCACTTCGAATATGTTTGCAATTGGGTAGTGTGCTACGCTATCAGTGTGGAGATTGTGTGTTCGATTCTCACCATAGACTCTGGTCTGTTTCACTACAACGAGTGAAGGTCTTTGCTACTATTCTCGTTTAAGTTAAGCTATGATATAATTTGTAGTTATATTTGTAACATTTAGTAAATAAAAAAATATATATATTGAAATTAAAATAATCCCAGAAATAAATAAAAAAATATATATATATATATATGTAATGTAAAATAAAAATCCCCTCGAAATCTTATAAAGTCCCCAAAGCATAAGAAATATCCCCAGTGAATTCCCCAACCCCCAAACCAAATCTTTTATCCCCATTTCGAAAAATAAATCCCCGATTTGGGTAGAAATCCTCTTATCTAACAGCACTGTGCTTATGCACTTCAATGTATAAATTTAAAATGCTGAATATACAATTTCTTTATAAATCTGGTCTATTGAGAAGCAGCCAAAAGAACATTCAAACAAAGCCGTACATATTAAATAGTTGTTAAGCAGACATTTTCACCTAGTGTGTTAAATTAGTCATTAGATAATATGGGAAACTAAATAGTTTCCTTTTTTGCTTTGTATATTCAATTAAACTAAAGTAAATAAAATAAGATACTCGTAGTTGAAAATAAATTTGTATAGTATGCATGCAAGTGAAATGTATGTGGCCAAAACCTTAAACATGGGTTTTGGAGAATAAAAGAAATTTGCTCGAATACATCAGAGAACAAGATTGTTTGTAGCTTGATCATGTTTTAAGAGTGATTATTGCTAAGAGATCAATCTCGATCTAATAAATACAATGAAATATATTGACAAAGAGATGTAGTTTCTATTGCAGATTCCACTCTTCAGAAAAACAAATTTATGTAGAAATAGAAAATCTTGCAAATATTTGTAATTTTTCACAAATGGAACAGCCCATAACAACAACTCACAAAACATTAAGTTGCAAAATTCTAAAACACGTTGTTTTGGTTATACAAAAACATGCCAGGATTTTCAAATTTTCAATAACACTGAACAATTACATACACACACACACACACACACACACATACAACTGCAAATGTACAAATTTTGATAATACTTCTTTATAAACAAATTAAATTTGCAAACACACAACAACAACAACAACAGAAACTCTCTATATAAATTGATGTCTTTTTGTATATTTAGCAAATTTACAAGAACATTAATTTGTGGCAGAGTGCAATAAGCTTAATATTTAATTAAAATTTAGTCAATGCACACATACATGTGGTTTGTAAGAAAGTTTCAAAATAAGTAAATATTTGTTAAGATTAAAGAAATGTTGAAACATTTGTGTTCGATTTATTCGTTAAAGGTAAAAAGTTTGCTAAAAGTCCTTCTACTGCACAGCAATTTATTAATTTTGGTTATTTTCAATTTAAATGTTTACAATAAATAAACATGGACTTTAAGATTGACATTTTGGCAATTTAAGATATACAGGAAGGAAGTAGAGTGCATTGTAGCAAGAGAATATAATTAAATTTTATAATTTCCTTAGAACAGATTATTTGTTATCTTTGTAATCAATGAAACATTAACAATATTGTTTATTATTTAATTACTTAGAAATAGAGTAAAATTATTTTATCGGTGCGTGTTTAGTACAATATTGTGTTTTTATATTATTTTTAAAATAATGAATGATTTACAGATTGATTATAGTTTGAAACTTACACTAAATTTCAGACCGAAGTAATGAGAAATATTTATTTTTATTCAAAATTTAAAAAAATTTAATTCAGCAAAAATTAAATGTTTTGGTTTTATACTGTTGCATTAATAGCACAAACCCTTCTCCAGTTTTGCTAATATATTTCCTGCTGCTGGTTTTTGTATAGCGAGTTCCCGGTTCGGAGTACTACATTTTTGATACAAAAAACGCTTTTTGAGGCGCAGAAAATCATCCCCATTTTCAGCAATAAATCTGGAAAAATATGGAATTTTGTAGCTCAAAAACCTGCTTTGTGTCAGCAGAGAGAAATTAGCTTTTTTGTATAGTTTCACTGTTCCGAAATAAGCTCTTATTTTAAAGCGTATTATTATACAATTTATTTCCTTAGTGCTTCAAAAAACATGAAAAAATTTTATCGGGTATTTTTGAAGTTATGAGTTATGGGTTTTTCTAAATTTGAGCGGGCTGGCGGTACTGATCCGTTCTGCTAATCTGATTTAAATATTCTACCACTACACTCTTAATAAAAATAATTTGAATCTACATTTACAATTCATATATTGAACAAAAGCCGTAATAATAAATTTCAGACTTATAACTATTCAGTTCAAAAAATAAAATAACGTAAAAAAATAATTAAAAGCGATCGGCCAGCGCAAAAGTTAATATACTTATCTGTTGACTGTCTGGAAACCAGGGCTCAAATCGTCACATCCGTGAACGTACAACTCGTCACTTAAAAACGCCATTTTCGGATTATGACATACGTGAACGTACTATAATCCCATACAGTTTATATGATTGCGTGTCACGTAATTCATTTTAGTACGATTGCTGATACGATCACGGATGTGACGATTTAGCCCCAGTTTAAGCATGTATAAAAACAAACAAACGAATGGCTTTGATTATAGGCATTGATAAAAATAATAAGAGCTTGTGAGTGTTGGATTAAATCAGATTGGGCAAATTTCGGCTAACTAAAATGAGTGCAAGAATTTACATGAAAAAAGTCTTGTATTCTATTTCGTGACAAAAACTAGTTAAATAGCTAATGTTACCTTGTAAAAAGCATTCATCTTCATAAGTGGTAAAAGTGAACAAGAACGCTGATGAGACGGTGTAGCGACCTGTCGAAATCAGTAGTACTGATGCGTTCTGTTAATCTGGTTTGAATATTCCAACACTCCACTGTTAATAAAAATAATTTGAATTAACATTAATTCAAATATTGAACTAAAAGCCGAAATAATAAAACTCATATTTTTACCCAATTTATATTGAGTTTCTAAATCCAGTTTTGCTAAATAGTATACTTTAGTAAGAAGTTTAACCCCCTCTCCGCACAAGCTCAAGCTGTATCCGCGCCTGATGGCCGGAAAGTGGAGAGTTCATAACATCTTGCAAAACAGCGCTTTTATACTCAGGCAGACTAACAGGGCAACCAAGGATGAATGGTGGTGGTATCCCACTATCAAAAGAAGCTAAAAGTGCTGTATTCGAGTGGAAGCCATGAGCAGACAGGATAATATTATCACACTTCGGAACACGCGCTAGGTACATGACTGTCATACAATGCTATGCTCCGACTGAAAATGCGTATATTGTTATCAAGGATGACTTCTACAAGCACCTGGCAACTGGTATTGCATCAAGAAATCGCGGAGATATGCTTCTGTTACTGGTAGATATTAACGCTTAACTGGGATCAGACAATCTTTAATGTGAAGACGTAATGGGACGCAATGGCAAACCTCAGATTAACATCGCCAAAACGACGATCATGCGAGTTAACACAACAACCACCAATAGCCTCCACATAAACAACCAATATCTGGAGAACTTTACTTAATTATCCTACCTAGGAAGTATTTTAATATCATCCGGGTTTCGAGTAGAGACATAAGAAACCGAATAAACGCTGGAAACTAAGCGCTTAGCCGACTGAATTCTTTGTGGAGATCTTCGTTCATTTCTACTAAAACAAAACTGAAAATATTCAATTCGTGTGTAAGATCTACACTTTTATATGTATGCGAATCATGAAATGCAGCAAGCAAAGATATAAACGCTGTCCAGGTATTTACCAGCCGATGCTTACAAATTCTGGCCAGCTACAATATCAAATAACTGTCTTTGGCAACATATACACCAATCACAAATCATAGTGTAGGTTTGAAGACGTGACCAAAACAGCAAAATTTTTGAAAAAGAAAGATCTGCTTCTTATAAATACTCGTCTGCTACCTTAAGGTGACTTTATATATTGATCATATTAGTCGTTTAGAAATGGCTGATTTATTTCCAAAATATTTTGATTCTCCGGCTGTGCCATGGGAAAAAACAAAAAAATATATTTTCCTTTTTTTTTTTGTTGCTAAAAATAAATAAAGGAATGTAGGTTTTGCTATTACCAATATAAAATGATTCTAAGCCTTAAAGAAAAAAATCTAATATATTTGAAAATAGCCCAGATGACAGCGCAGCAGCGAGAAAACACAAGAGCTGCTGAGGGTACATAACAAATTTAAGGCATCTGCTGCCTCGGCCAGCCAGTACGGCTTACGTAATTCAATGCACCTCTAAGCCTCTTAGCTTTTTATTTAGCTTTTAAGTACGACTAATAGCAATAAAGATAAGATATAAATAACATATTTTATACTTCAATATAAATTTTGAAAAAGTAAAGTACTTTTAAAAACTAATCATAATGCAGAAGATAAATAAAAAATTAAGTTCTTTGAGAACGACGTGATTATAGACTTTTAAATGCAAACAAAAACTTCGTTGTTCAAAAACATGCTTTTACACATGCATACATATTAGCACATATTTACACATACATACATATTAGCACATTCTCATACAGAAAACTACCTCGCATTTTCAACTTTGTTTTACTGCAACAATTACACTGCAATTAGTAATGTTCAATTATGCATTTGTCCGTCCATAACCATTTTTACAGTTATAGTTTTTGCTTTACCCAGCAAAAAAACACAATCTTGATTTTGAAGCATTCATTGTCTTTATTGCATTTTTACTGCTTCTATTTCCTTGGTGGTATGAAAATAGTTAGTGATATTGCCTTATACTGAACCTCTAGTGCAAGGCAAACATAAAACAGTGCGCATATGAAAACATTTTTTCCGTTTAAGGTAATGGTAGCTCAGAAGCAGTAGAGTAAGACAATGCCGTAGAAGCATTTTTTGTATCACAAAAATCATAAATATTTCAAGCATTCTACACATAACTGCTTTAGTTCTATGCTGGGCTGCTTATGGCGTTAAATTTATAAAAAGCGTAAAAAAAATTTGTTTTTGTCTAAAAAACTTAATTACAAAAATTTTACTCTCCAAAGTTTTTTCGACTTCTGCCCTACATACTTACATACAATAGTGTATTTACCCAGTTGGCCAGACTGCCTTGCACGACATTGTGATCTAAGATTCTTGAACAAATTGTCCTCTGTCGATTAGTTTTCTAATCGACAATTTAAAGGAAATCGTCGCTCAGGACAATCTTAGCGAAAAGTTCATGCAAGTTGTTCCCTAGTAAATACTTTTGACGACAATATGAGCGACAATGTCTTTCGTTATGTCCTCAATCCAACTTTGTTGAGGACAATATGAGTTACATTGTCTTAAATGTTGTCCCCATTAACATTGTGGAGGTCAAGATGAGCGACAATGTCTTAATTATTGGCCTCAAACCAACTTTTTTGAGGACAATATGACGGACAATGTCTTACACTTTGTCTTCAATCAAGGATATAAATATTCTGGCTTCTTGTTGTCGACGTTTTTGGTGGTGTAGCAGCAGGGTGTTAAGCGCGAAAACTTATAAACATGCAGCCTCATTTCGAGTCTCAGTTAAGTCAGTCAATAATTTAAATGAAACGGGAAAAAACAAGTAAGCAAAAATATTAAATAACTAGGTAGGTGACATTGTTGCTATGTAATCGTTGATGACAAGGTAAACGACATTGTAGCCTATGTAATCATTGAGGACATAATAGGTAGGCGACACTGTCGCTTATTTAATAATTGCCGAGAAGACAAACGACCTTATTACTCATATATAGTCATTGCCGACAAAATAGGCGACAATGTCCCTCACGTAATCACCTTTTGTTATGTGAACGACAATCTGAGCGACATTGTCGCTCATTGAATCGTACACTATTTTCGCGACACTTGTTCGAAAAGTGCATCCATCATCGAGGATTTAACATTATCGTGCACCCGCCATTGATGATGTCTTAAAGACGTGGCCAACTGGGTAAGTAGTTGTATAATACACACACACATACGCACATATCGTCATTCATACCCTTGCTTATTACGATCATTTCTAACAGCGAAAGACAAAGTTGTGGCACACACTCATACAACTTTAAAAGTTTACATTCGTTTGAATATGTGTTAGCTTGTTTGTTTATATATGCTGGAAAAGGGCTAAAAGCAAAAGGTGTCTACACAATGTGCCACATATGGTGGCAAAGCAAACTATATTGCACACAAACACACTAACAGAAGCACTCATAGTTTAAAGCAGTTAAGATAAGCAATAAAATTGTAATTACACATAGTTTTACTAGAGTTTTTTTTCAGCTTAATCGCATTTAACATTTTGTGGCACATTAAGAAAATATGGATGTTGGTAATATTAATAATTGTTGTATTGGAAGTGAGTTTTATTACTTTACTTAAGATAATTTATCTCTCGGGCTTACATTTTTTTTGTCATATTGACCTAGTAAAGAAAAATCTTCTGTTTTTTTGCATGGATGTGTGAAAGTTTTATTTTTTTCTTTTTTTTTTAATAAACATGTGTAAATAATGTGAAATTCTAAAGAAAGATATTAAATTGGGAGCTACACTCATAGAAAAATGTATCAAGGCATTGATGGCGCCCTATCATTAGAATTCGGACATCAATGCTATGACAACTTCATCAATAACTCGAAAATAGACATCAATCTGATTGCCAAAGTCATCATAGAATTTTGTTACAGTTTAAGTGTCATCAATGCTATGATTGGAATGGTGTCACTTATTTTATATTACTAAAGTGTAGAATATGTATGAAAGAAAGAAGTAAACAGTGTGATAATGTTTGTAATTTGTATTTTAATACAAATGTAATTTTTTAGTTTTTTTTATTTTTGCATTTAAGCGCATTTTTAAAAAGTTAAAACACATGACACTGCATTGATGTACAATTGTCGTCATCACTATGACAGAGCTAATAATTAAGAATATCTTTTTAAAAACTGAGCCACTACGGCATACATGTAGAGACAAAACATTGAAGCAAGCGATGTTATAATACCTTTTCATCATATTGATGACACTTAGTCATCAAATATATATGTCGCATCAATTTTGGATGGTGACATAGCCGAAATGCTAGTGCCCTTAGTGTGTAAATGTTCGATGAATTGAGGAGCCTGAGATTAAGACCAACATTAGAAGGGAAAATTAAATAAAAAAAAAATAAAACCAAAATAGAAACAAGTGAAAGTAAGAAAATATAAATATATAAAATTGTTTCAATCATTCCATTGATGACAGCTGATGTTAAGGCTGATATCACAATGAAAAGTGTCATTAGATCAGAAACAAAGACACTTGTCATAGCATTGATGACAAATTACATCAACACTATGACAGTTTTGCTATCAGCGACATATATTAATGACATTTTGTCAAAAAATGTATGTTAATTAGTCACTTCCCTGAGGTCTATGCGTCATTGCATTGATGATACATTTGTCATCATTGGCATTATGATCACCTGCTGTAAAAGTTGACATCACAATGATGAATAGTGTCATTGGGTCAAAAACGAGGACGTTTGACATAGCATTGATGACAAATTACCTGAGCATTATAACGGTTTTTCTATCAGTGTGCAAGTAAAGATCTCTTATAATTAAATAAAGAACCGTTTACATCTTAAGTGGCACTTTACACATTTTAAGCACACAAAGATAATGGAAGCAAAACTTTTTTTGCTCCTAAAAGTATGCTTAAAATTCTTTTATTATTTAACAAATGCGAATAATAACACTGGTGTGCAAAAAATAAAAAAAATTTGTTTTTAATTAAAAATATATGTAATATATAAATTTAATGCGCTAAATACAAATCCGTTTTCAGTTTTTTTCTATCAGGCGCAGATTTTTTATATGGGCATGACTAATATGGAACCCGAAATAGGGCGGTCACACTAATATGTTTCATCATAAGTCGAGAACGATTTGCACGATTTAAATGAATAAAGCGCTAAAAGATATGGAATTACTTTTAAACCATTCATACACGATTTTTTCATATTTTCAACTGTTTCGGAGTTATTCAGAAACTAACCGCGTGAAAATATTCTTTCATGCAAAATTACATATATTTTTTTTTCAAAGGCTCATAAAAGAATTAAAAAGGCAACAATTTTAATTTCATTAATCAGATAGCTAGGTGTGTTAGGAATAAAATAAGCCATAAGTTATTAAAATCGATGGACAAATGTCGATTTTATTCACAATTAAGTGAAGGCACTCAATTGATAAAAATCATAAAGGTGATTTTATTCCGCATCTTCGAGTTATGGTGAAATATACTGATGTACCTAGTGGAAATATTAGTCATGCTCGTTAAAGGAAATTTGAAAACGGATTTAAATTTAGCACATTAAACTTTTATTCCATATATTTTTATTTAAAGGCGATTTTTTTCTGTCCAGCAGTGTAATTTCCAATGCATCTAACTAATTGTTAACCAATGGTATTTGATGATATAACTAATGTAAAGGAGTTAATTGCGAATAAAATATATTTGCCATTAGTTAATTAAAGACCGTGAATATGGGCCCTCTAAATAAAAACTCGTATTGAAGTAGCTTTACTTGGTTTTTAAATTGATATGTTCCGTATTCTTAATATCGTTAATTTATTTCCGCCTAAAGGTATGCAATTTAAAAAACTTTTTTATGACTTCACATTAAAATGTTGATGGACTCGTATCTCTTAGGCCCAAATTCACAGTCATTAATTAACTAGTGACAATAGTTTAGACAATGATATTTTATTCACACTTCTTTGTTTACCATTAGTTAAACTGCCAAATGCCATTGGTTAACAATTAGTTAGATGCTTTGGAACTTGCTATAATATGTATATAGGTGGTAGTGTAATGTCAGCAGATTACATTTTGCTCTGGTAGTTTTATACACAAGCCACATCCAGCACGTGTATATTTTTGACAAGCATTATCTAGTTTTTTGTTGTATTTGTTGAACCTGTAGACTTATTACACCATGCTTTAGAAATTATTATATGCATATAGGCATACTTTTAGGAACGAAAAATAATATTTGCTCGATTTGTGTGCTGAAAAATGTTTAAATTGCCGCCTTAAGATGTGAAGTATTCTTTATTTCTTTATTTTTGTTTGTTTATTGATATTTGATAGGGTTACCATTCTTTACCCATATTAAAATTATTAGCTAAACTAAACACTGTGAATATCAAGTTTTAGTTAAACAATAGTTATCATTTTAGTTTACTAATAATTAACAAATGAGTGTAAATTTGGGCCTTAATGCTCCTAAATAAACTTGAATATATTTGCAGACACACTCATGTTTCTAGCTTTAACAGACAAACCTTAAAAACTTTAATATTTTAAAATTTTAACATACAAACATAATAGTTTTTTTTCCTTGTTTTAATAAAAACACTTTGGCGTTCAATGACTGTTGTATGTTAACTATAAAACGTTATCATGTCATAAACGTGTTACAATAAGTATTTCAAAAAAAGATTTAACTAAATATTATTTTTTTTTTTGTTTTTTCTGCTGCTCTTCAAGTGCTATTGAATTTAGGTGTTAAAATTGTTACATGGCTGTTGAAACACACACACACACAAAGACGTATTGGAAAACATGACAAGTAATTTTTTAGTTCGGGTTTTTTAACAAAAAAACACACAACTGGAATATACATATAGAAAATATTAACCCAAAAAAACGTTTTTAATTTAAAATAAAAAAGTAAAAATACTAGAAAAAACGTGTTCAAAATTATTCAATAACAGTTGTGCAAACATGACCTCAATTGCCATAGATTTCCCATTGAAAAATGAATGAACAAAAATCAAGCTGCAGAGAAGGAAAGCTTCAAATACACACATACATATATAAATATGTCAAACATACACATGAAAATACCCTCATACACACATGTGCATTTAAACGCCAACTAAAAATAACACTCTTCAAAATCTGAGTGCTAAATGTTGGAAAAATAAACTATCATCGGCGATAGTAATATCATTATGGAGAAAACACTTGTTTAGTAAAATATATGTATTTTTTCTCGCACATCTATTATTGCTTTGATGTATGTATATAGGGTAAGCTTGCAGCAAGTGTTATTTAGAAATTTGTTATAAAAAATATTAAAATATTTTATTTTATTTTATATTTTGAAAACTTTTAAATTTTTCTTTGAGTTTTATATAATTTGAAAGTCAGATCTTTAGAGTTCACTCTCTTTCTTTTAGTTATTTGTATATGAGTTATGTTTGTATGCGCTTTTGTATTTATATATAAGTACATAGTTCAACATACATGAAGTTTTTAAAATAAACTTTTTTTTGCTTATTTATTATTTACTTGTAACGTCAATCTGATGACAAGTGCATTTTCAGTATACAATATCTATAACAATATACCAACTTGATTTTTAAATTTTTTTCACAATTTATTTAAGCACTTCAGCATGAGCGGTTAGGAAATGAATAAGTTTGTCTATGCATTTGTGACTTTTAGAATTCTCATTACACTGTACAATATAAAAAAATAACGTAGTTCTACCGATTGATTCTGGCTGTCCCCTATCAAACAGATATATATATATGTATCAGCGCACAGTGCTTGATCCAATTTGAAAAAAAGATATTAAATTAGTATCTTTGAAACTTGCGATCCGATTACAAAATGTAAAAATCATAAGAGAGGACTTAAGCTTTAATAATATTCAAACTTGGACCATCCTGTTGAAATACACGGTGAGCTAGAGGGTGTTAAAGTTGACTACCTCGGACATGAACAACTTTTTTGGCCTCATAACTTTTACAAATTTTATGCCATTTTAATGATTTCAAACTTGTTGTAAAACTCCGCAATAGGTAAAGAAAATACAAATGTTTCATTAAGGGCCAAATTTACAGCCATTAGTTAATTATTAGTAAACTAAATTATTAGTAAACTAAAATAAAGAAATAAAGAATATTTCACGTCTTAAGGCGGTAATTTAAAAATTTTTAAGCATACAAAGCTAATGGAGCAAATATAATTTTGCTATCCTAAAAGTATGCCTATATCCATATAACAATTTTCAAAGCATGGTGTAATAAGTATACAGGTTCAACAAATACAACAAGAAACTAGCTAATGCTTGTCAAAAAAAATACAAGTGCTGGACGTGGCTTATGTACAACACTACCAGAGCAAAAAATAATCAGCTGACGTTATGCTTTAACTAATTCTTAACCAATGACATTTGACGGTTTAACTAATGGTAAACAAAGAAGTGTGAATAAATAGATCATTGGCTAAACTATTGTTATTAGTTAATTAATGACTGTGAATTTGGGATATCTTTAATATTTTCAGAGATATTTGGCTTTCAGTTTTAAAACTTTGGCTTTTGGCATTGACTTTGTTCCCGACTTCGTGAATATCTCTGGTAATAGCAAAATTAAAAAAAAAACAATTATTTTGTTATTTTTAACATATTCCTTGATAACATGCAGAAAAAATTTTAAGTTAGCTCAAGTCAAGACTTTGAAGTGAGGGTGAAAGATGGCAAAATTTTGCCAAAAATAAATTTTAATCGTTCGATGTTTTTCGCAAAAATTTCTTAAAACTAAAATTTGTATTACATATCAATAAATTTCAAAAGAATAATCTTCAAAAATGGCTGTAGTTGAAATTTTAAATCGATTAAAGCAATCGCGCTACATCAAGCATTGCACGATGGGTCAAGATCCCAGAATTTTGCCCATAAATAGAATATTAATTAGCGGTTTTAAGAATTATTGCATTGGAGGTTCTTGGCACCACAGATTTCAAATATAAAATTTAAATTCTAAGAATCAAGATGGCGGATCCAATATGGCGGTCTAAATGTTAAAAAAATCAACATTTTAAATTTTTAAAAAATGCAAAAGAAGAAAGATTTTAATTTAAAAAATTTTTGGAACTCACAATGGTAAAATCAATATGGCGGTTATAATATTGATACTTTTTTAAGAGATCATCATCATTTTCTAACAACTTTAAGACTAGGAGCGACAGAGGTTAGAGATCAACCATATTTAGGTTTTTAAAGTCGCGGATTACTAATCCGATAGTAAAATTTACAAATCCAATATGGCGACCAAAATTTTTTAGACATCATGTTTTTATTTAAAAAAAAAGAAAAAAAACTCTGTGGGACCGTAATAGATATTTTACAAACAGATATTTGGAGTTTAAAATTGTGAAATCAATAAGGCGTGTGCAATATTGATACATTTTACAGAGATAATAATTTTGTAGTTACTTTAAGACTAGGAGCGACAGAGGTTAGCGATCAGTCATATGGAGATTTTTAGAGTCGCCGATTACGAGTCTGAAATTTAAATTTAAAAACTCATGATAGAGGATCCAATATGGCGGTCAAAATTGTTAAAACATCACATAGAAAAAACTAAATTTCATTTTCCGTATAGGAACTCAATGAAATAGTAAATATTTTGTCTAGGAACGGGCCTACAAACAAATTTGTAAATATAGACCAAAACATGTTAACAATTTCATTGAAAAAAAAGTGTTTTTTTCAGTGAATAAATTGTTTAAATCTGTAAAACAATTTCTCTAAAAATATTTACAAATTGTAAACAAAACAATTTACTAAATCAAAGAAAAAGATTTACTGTACTTTCTGAAAAATATCAAACAATATTTTTGTCTCAATTTATAAAGCAATTAATTTAAAAATACTAACAAATATTAAACAAAATAGTTTACTTAATCAAACAAATATATTTACTGAATTTTAGGTAATATATCAAACAAAATTTTGGTCTGGGTCATCATCATAATCATCCATTAAGCATTTGTTCAAGTCTGAATGTTTATCTAAGGACTCCAAAAAAATCAATGAGAATTAACGCAACGGCATTAACGAAGTGATTCACTCATAAATCTTCAGTAAACAATCTTGGTGCAATCGCATTCCTTTTGCTATCATTGTTGTTGTTGTTGTTATATGTGTTTATGTCGTCATCGGGGCTATGATTTTACGACAGTTGTTTTTTTTTTGTTGTTTTTGGTGTTTGCGTCCTAAATAAGAGACAAACAAACAATTCATGGATTATGTAAAGAACATTTACTGAAAATGAAATTTATTTTTAGACAAACTTTTGTTTGAAAATTGTTTGGTGATAATCTTTTTCGTGTACACTTTTAATTTTTTACGAAAGACAAAGAAAACTATGGGATCCTGTGATAGGTATTTTGTAAACAGATATTTGAAATTTAAAATGGTGATATTTGAAATTAAAATGGCGGCGATTACAATATTAGTAATTTCTCAAGAGATCATCACTATTTGTTAATTATTCTAAGAATGCTAGATCAATTATTTGGAGGTTTTTGAAGTCTAGAACTATGAATCGGACAATAAAATTTACTAATTCAAGATTATGATTTTGAAATAAAATTCTATAATTTTGTTTAATGTTAATAAGAGAAGTTTTAAAGCATGATATTCGAATATTAAGATCTGTAAACAAATAATTAAATCGCCTTTTTGTGAAGGCGGCCATCTGTGATTTACAATAATACTGACTTCACATAATCGTAACGCCATCAGATCCAACGGTCATGAAAATTAAATGTGTCTACCAAATTTCAGATCAATCGGTCAACAGAAATGAGCTAAAACTAAATATTACTTTTTATGGGCGTGGCACCGCCCACTTTTTCAACACTAAATTGTATTACCATAACAAGGTTAAGCTGTTTACTAAATTTCAGATCAATCGATCAAGAAGATAGGGGGTAAAAGTAAATATTACTTTTTGTGGGCGTGGCGAAGCCCAGTTTCTTAAAAGTAAAGGTGTGTACTATATTTTAGATCAATCGGTTAACAGCAAAGGTTTAAAACTAAGTATTACTTTTTATAGGCGTGGCTCCGCCCACTTTTGTAATTACAGAATTGTATAGTCATTGTAAATAAAGGTGTCCATCAAATCTTACACCAATCGGTTAACAGAAAGGGACTAAAAATAAATATAGCTTTTTATTTGCATGGCTCCGCCTTCTTTTTTAATTACAAAATTGCATAGTCATCGTAAGTAAAGGCGTCCACCAAATCTTAGACCAATCGCTTAGCAGGAAGGGGCTAAAACTAAGTAATACATTTTATGGATGTGGTGCCGCTTA
Organism: Panzeria rudis; assembly: GCA_956483635.1. Lineage (NCBI taxonomy): Eukaryota > Metazoa > Arthropoda > Insecta > Diptera > Tachinidae > Panzeria > Panzeria rudis. Next base: position 28,235,019 of record OY101447.1, on the reverse strand, counting down.
ATTTTTTAATTACAAAATTGTATAGTCATCGTTAGTTAAGGTGTCCACCAAATCTCAGATCAATTGGTTAACACGAAGGGGATAAAATTAAATATTACTTTTAAAGGGCGTGGCGCAGACCACTTTTCTAATCACAACATTAAAGGGGGTAAATTTTCAATTACTAGATTTGAAGCAAACTAGAGACGGGATCATGAGTAACTTTTCACTTAAGATCACAATAGGCTAGGTTAGGTTGGGAGGACAGTCACGACTGAACAAATGACTCACTTGGGTCCATTGATTCGGTCCCTATGTGATACCCTAGAGCAGACAGGGCGTAGAAATTACGATTGTCCTGCCGCCGTGTCAAACCATCCCGATTGAACTAAGTACGAGGATAGCCTGACTAGTCCTACATTAGCCAGACTGTCTAAGTCTGGAAATATGCTAGCGCCAAAGATTCTCGTCCTTAAGCTGGCTAGAGCCGGACACTGACATAGAAGATGAAGAACTGTCTCCTCCTCTTCCTCATGATTACAACTTCTGCAGTAGTCGTTATGATTTAGACCCATCCTTCTGGCGTGGGTCCCAATATTTCAGTGCGCTGTGAGCACTGTTACTAATAGTTTCGTTCGGCCTTTACCGAGCCTGAGCAGATCCCGTGTCCTGCTGAGGTTGTAGTGGGGCCACGGGGACTTCGCGTTCCCATCTATGTTGTGCCAGCCTGTATGATTCAAGCTGTATCAGTAGTTTACAATGTGATAGAGGAATGCCAACGAAGTAGGTAAGATTGTAAGATCACAATAGCTCACCTTTCATTTTATTTAACTATCCTCTAAGTATTTCTAAGCTTCTGTATATTATGGCGAGAAGTGCATCATACAATTCGATGCAGCCCTATAAAATAATTTTATTTAGTTCCAAAAAAAAAGTTCTTTCTACTCTACCAGCAAATAAATATCGCTTTTCAGTTATATTTTGTAAATCACAAATATGTGAGCAGTTTTATAGATAATAGTTTTAAAATCCAATTAAAAAATGTGTTAACTATATAATCATTATGTATTGATTCACCACAATATTTAGTGCTAATTTAAAAGGATTATTGCTAAAATGTATTTAATATGTATTAAATTTAATATATTGCTTAAACAACATAATTACAAATCTAAATAGCCATAATATGATATTATAATTTTAACGATTTCCAATAGGAACTTTCAGTGATTTTCAAACAACAATGCACGATATATAAAACTCTCCCCACAACTATTTACTACTCGTAATAAATAAGCTCACAGACACAGGCAATCCAACAAGAAAAAACCCATCATATATTTATAATAGAACACACAGTTGGAGGTTTTAGCTTCCGTTTTACGTGTTGGGTGCCATATTGTAGTTATTTTTTAAACTGCTTCATAGAAAATGTACATTCAACACCAAAATTGAAAACAAAAATATTTCTTTTACATTTACCCGCATCTCACTGCCAAAAAAATACACCTACACACAAGCACACACCCACAATTTTATTTGTTAGTTCCCACAAAAGACGAAAACCTAAAAAACACACACACACACGTAAAAGCAAAAGAAAAATAGTGGAAAACCATAACAAACGAATAGTACTCAGAAAACAAGTTAACTCGAATATAGCCCTCCTCTCAGTAAACGTATGAGTGTGTGTGTGTTTGTGTATGTGTATGTGTGTGTGTGTCTACATGAGAGTGTGATTTATGTTGAGTATATGTTATATACATATTGCGAGTTTCCTGTTTCCGTTAACATTTTAGAATATTGTCAATTTTACCAAGAATTATGTGTTAAACGTGTTTTATGCCATATTAATGGTTACCCAGTGTTGAATGTTAAAGCAGCAAGAACAACAACATATAACTACAATAATACATTGGTACAATACTCTTGTAATAAAAGCTTAAATACATTAGTGTGTAGGTGTATTGGGCTTCTCTTTCTGAACAGCTTGTTGGACTTTTTTTTTTTGTACTTTTTTACAGCCGCACAAGTATAAAGTAATTGAAAATGTTTGAAGGACCCGAGTACTATTAGGTGTGTTACTACCAGAAAAAAATCATTTATAATATCATGTTTATTTTACATTTTTCATTTCATTTTCTATTTTATTGTTCAACTTTAACACACTGAAGATACAACAAGCACATCTGTCGTCATGTCATGCATATTAAATGTCGATAGATATTCGTATGTATAAGTATGTACGTAAATATTAGTGTGAAAATGTGTAAATGTGTGTGAGCATATTTTGTTGCAAGAAACTAAAAACGAAAACTTGGCACGAGGTTAGAGTAAGTGACGAAATTGAACCGAGTTTTTCCATTTATTATGAAATCAGCTATCACCGCAGGCAGAATATAGTCATGTGTCTCGACTGCAATCTTCAGTGATTTTTAATGCTAAATTGTAATTGTGCAAAACTCACTACACTTCAGCTCAATTTTCTCACTTATTGTATAGCAAAGTTTTCGTTATGCATACGGCCGTTAACTTTAATCGAAAGAATTAAACATCTATAAACATAATTTGTTTGATCGCTTCCTTGATAAAGCATCATTGTTTGATTAAATATTAATAAAATTAATATTTTAGTATTCTTATTTGTATCTTTTGCATATGAATCTAATTTAATCACTTTTTTGTATTGGTAAATGCAATTGCTGTCTCAGTTTTTGACCGCACCAAGGAATAGAAAATATTGCAGCTAAAAATAACGCAGATTTACATATTTACATACACATAAATATACATAAATATGATCACGAAAAAATTTTCAAACAAAAGTTTGTCTAAAATAAAATTTAATTTTTAGTACATGTTCTTTACTGAATCAGTGAATTTTTGTGTTTGACTTTTATTTAAAACGCAAATGCCAAAAATAATAACAAGAACCTGTTTTCTGTGTCAAAAAACAAAACAGTCGCCATGACGAGATACACATAAGAAACAACAACAATGATAGCAAAAGGAATGTTATGTCGGAATTTGTACAATTACTATCAAACTTAAATTGTAACAAGTTTGTTTAATGAACATTTCTGAGTGAATCAATTCCTTAATGTTGTTGCGTTAACTCTCATTGATGTTTTAGAGTCTTTAGATAAACGTACAGAGTTGAATACATTTACCAAAGTGAAATTTCATAAATGCTTATTATTTAAAACTTAAAAATATTTTTTAAAAAGTTTTTACTGACTCAGACAAAAAGTTTGTTGGATATGCATATTACAAAAAGTCCAGAAAATATTTTTGTTTGATTCAGTAAACTATTTTTGACTAATTATTTTATATATTCAGATAAAAATATTGTTTGATATATTACAGAAAATCAAGTAAATATTTTTGTTTAGAATTTTTTATAGCTTTGTTTTATAGCTTTGGACAATTTGTTTACTAAGAAAACCTCGAAACATTGTTGAAACATTTTTGTCTGTATTCATAAATTTGCTTGTAGCTCCGCTTCTAGATAAAATATTTACTAATTCATTGAATCTCTTTACTGAAAATTCAATTTAGTTTTTCTGTATAAATTACCGTGTGCTCTAACAGGTCTGAAAGAACAACAATTTTCTGAAATTGTAACCAGATCAGAAGCTCTGAAAATGTCGAACTAATGCCATTATATTTGCAATCAGCCCGGCTTAGCATTAACACCTTTGCGAAAAAAAAGTTTTAGTCACAAAAATTTTGGAATCTTGCTAGGATTAATAAATTTGTTCTTCAAAATTTAATAAGAAAATAACACTTCAAATTAAATTCCATTGAAGACAATGTGGCAACATTCACTTAAATTCAGAGAAATACATCGTGTTTGTGTGTATTGTATATGTATGTATGCGTATGTGTATGTGTTACAATAACGTATGTTTATTACAGATAAACATAATTTTAGTGTAAAAGTAACACATACAAATGCTCACAATAAAATACGATACCTTTTCTAAAAGCACCATAAAAACTTGAAGAATTATCTTTTTTGCAATCGAATGTGTGAATTTTATTTTGCTGTTATATTTTTATTCCAGTATTTCATCTGTGTTCAGATGTATTGGAATTAAATAAGGCATCCTTATTTAACGTGTAAAAGCAAAAGTATTGTGTATGAAAAACAACACAATAACGATGAAAAACGCTCATACTCAACTAAAAAAAAATTGAGTAAAATGCGACTTTGGCTCGTACAAGAAGGGTTCCGTAGGAATACACATACATCCCTTTTCGTTTTTGCCCTTTTTTTTATTTTGGCAATTTCTTCGTTTTGCTTTTTCGTTTAACTTTAGTTTTTTTAAAGTTTTTTTTGGATTTAGCGATTTCTTTCGCTTTTTTCATTTTAGCGTTTGTTTTTATTTATTATTTAAATGTTTTTTAGAGTTTTTACGATATTTTTAGTCTTACCGATTTATTTTAGTTTTGGCACGTTTTTTAGTATTGGCGCTTTCTTGGTTTTGAGGATTTTCTTCGGTTCCTGATATTTTTAGTTTTAGCAATTTTTTTTTTTTTGGTTTTGACACTTTTTTCGTTTTGGCTCTTTTTTTTGCTTTAGCGTTTTTTTTTTTTTGTTTTGGTGGATTGTTTTTACATTTTTGCTATTTTTTTGGTTTGACGACTTTTATCGGTTTTATGCTTTTTTTAGTTTTTTGGCGATCTTTTTAGTTTTTGTGATATTTTGCTTTTTAGTGAGTTTTTTTAATATTGGTGCTTTTTTTACTTTAAACGCTTTTTCCATTTTGGCGATTTTTCGATTCGACATTTTTTATTTTGGAATTTTTAGCTTTAACGTTTTTCAAAATTTCAAGAATTTGCCTCTTTACGGTTTCGAAGATACAGCGAACTGTCTAAATTACATAGTGAAAATCATATTAACTGTTAGAACACCCTTTAATTTTTATTGCTTTAAATATCAGTGTTTATTGATGTAGTCTATTCTACATACTACACTAATTAACACTAACTTTGAAAATTTAAAGTGTCTATATATAAGTGTCTGTATATTACATTAGTGTTTCAACATGTTTCGTTGCTCGCTTTAGAACACCCTTTAATTTTGATCTGTCATATATTTGTTGTTGTATTGAGAAAAGCTTTACACATTATTTCAGGTCCGTTGCTCCTATGGTTCCCGAGAAAACAGCCTGTGACAGAGAGACGGACAGACAGACAGACAGACGGACAGCGGGGCAAAAAAAATTGGACTCCTTACACTTTTGGTGTACGGAACCCTAAAAACATACTTTTCACACTTTTACAGCACACAGTCACAACAGAGATGTTTATATGCGAGTGTGTATGTTTGACAGTGTGATACGTACACCTGTCTACAATTTTACTTACTTGGGGATTGCGCTGTTCCTTATCGAATTTACACAGCCACCAATTGTATGGAGTGTGAAGGTGTGTATTTGCGGTTGCTGCATGATTTTTATGAGGTTGTTAAAATTAATATTTAATTTTAATGCAGCACAAAGGAAACGTAACTTTTATTGTTTTTAAGCTTAACTTTTTCTTATTTTATATATTTTTTCTTTATTATTAATTTCTGTAAAAAAAAGAAAAACTGATGATAAAAAAAGGGAAATTTTTTTTATTAGAAGTTAATAGCAGTTGGAATGTTTACTAACTAACATTTTTTATATAATGAGACTGCATATGACAATTTACTTTCCCGTAATACCTTTGCCAACAGCTATAAAAGCGTATTAAATTTCTGATGAAAATCATTAATTTAAAAATTTTTTCTTTAAGCTTTCACTACGTTTCTTACACCAGCAATTCCCGCGCAACGCAAACCCACTTTATAAATTAAAAAACCATTAATAAATCAGTAAATTTGTATTAAGCCCCGCAAAAAAAGAAGACAGAAAAAGGAATTAAAACAATTTTTAACGATACAACAATTTAATTTTTTTTTGCTTACTGGCTTCTCTTCCTGCTAAACATGTTGCTGGTGTATCGAGGGTAAAATATCGCAACAATAAAGTTGTATTAAAAAATAAATACAACAAAAGTTACTTCCGCTTCATTTATAAACAATTTGCCACAATGTTTAACAAAACACCCTTAATTTCTTTTTGCTTTTTGCAGCGCAACAGCTTCACTTTAATAAATATTTGCCACCCATTCCAAAAGAGTTTGAGTGCAAAAATAAGTCTAAAAAAAGTATAAAAATGATTTAATATTTCGTAAAATTAAAATTTCGAATGTTTTATGATTTTAGTATAATTATAATTGATATTCTTGTGGCCAAAATAGGAAGTACAGATAGGAAACTATGAATATTTCAAGGTTATTGTATTACGGCAAATATTTTTGTGGGTTATATTAACCCTCTAACTCTCCTATATAACGGTCATTTTTGGCTCTTTCCTAACAAATCGGAAAAAACACTCCTAAAAAGGGGGAGTGCGGGGATAAAATGTTCTAAAAAAATCTTGGCATAGAGTTCTACTATAGGTTTTTAAAGACAGCAAAGCTCTAGACTAAACTTGTACTACAGGAATTATTGAAAACTTAAACTATGTTTAAGGGTTAAGTTCATACTTATTCACAATTAGTAATCGGCATAGAAAATCTTTGAAGTCTTACGTTTCAGGTATAAGATGGGCTCAGCAGTTTTAAGTAAAAAAAATCTTCTATAAAAATGTTCCTCGTGGTCTTGTACATAAAACAGGTGAACACATCTAGCGTCTAAGTTAAGTATGGAGCTTGGCTCTCTTTAAAGACCTGTAGTAGAATTTTGTGGCAAATTTTTTGTAGAATATTTTAGTCCTATATATCGCCGCTGAAGGGGAGTTGTTTGCCCTTTTTTTAAGAAATGTACGAAAAGATCAATAGAACGGAGAGTTAGAGGGCTAAAATATTGCAGAATTTTTTTTTTACATAAAGTAGCAAAACATATATTATGCCCTAAACGTAAAACTTACAGGATCTCCTATGCCGAATACAAATTGTGAATAAGTATGAAGTTAAACCTCAAACATAGTTTAAGTTTTCAATGATTTGTGGGGTGCAAGTTAAGTCTGCAGATTCGCTGTCTTTAAAGACTTATAGTAAAATTGTATGGCCAACATTTTGCTGGAATATTTTACTAATAATTAATAAAATGATAGAGTAGACTTGGCTCCAACGCGTTCGCACTCGCTCAGTAGCTCGTTTTAGACACAAACCTATGATCAAACCCATTTAAAATCTGCTGAACGAGTGCGAACGACTTAGACCCAATTCTATGATAGAGTGATAACGATCTAAGTTAAGGCTGATTTAGCCGAGCATAAATGTAATCTAGGTTATAGATAGCAGAATTCGGATTTGCGCACTCCTTTTGCTCAGTACGCATTTCTTAAAAGCGTATTACAAATGCGCACAAGCGCATTTGTGACATAATTTTAAGACATTTGGATTTGTAGCATTATAGCGTTCTTCTTTCTTTTTTATTTTTGATCCCATACAAATATGATGTCCCTAGATGGGTCAAACTTCCAGACCGGAACCGGAAATATGAACCGCTCTACCGATCCAACTTCCGGTCCAGAACGGAACCGGATATATAAACTGCACTACCGATCCAATTTCCGGTCTAGTCCCTAAACGGGAAGTGTGAACTGCACTAACAACCCAACTTCCGGTTCAGACCGGAACCGGAAATATGAGCTCCACTACTGCACTACCGACCCAGCTTCTGGTCGAATCCGGAACCGGAATTATGAACTGCACTACCGACCAAATTCCCGGTCCGGCCCCCAAACCGGAAGTGCCATGCGGTGATTTAAAAAAAGTTACGATGGCATGTAAATTTTTTTACTACTGTAAATGCGCTATGCTCATTTCATGCTCTTTTGGCTCTTTTTTCGCATTGCGCAAACAAAAAGCGCAAAGGAAAATGCTCCTTTTTGCGCAGCGCGAAAATATTGGCGCGGCGTAAGCGCAATAATAAATTGGCTCCGCTCTTTGCGTAAAACGTAAAAAAGAGCAAAAAGAGCGGTGATAGATAGTTCGTTTTGATATATTGAAAACTTTGTGTTTCTCCGTCTAATTTCCTAACATGATGCAGTACTCAAGTAAGTAGTACTCTCACGAGGTGCGTTGAATTAAACCATTTCTAATCACCACAAACAAACAATTATATGATAAAAATAATCCAATATAAAAAAACTTGTAAAGCGAGTATTTTCAAGCAGTTAAGATGTTTTTTATAACTTTATTATCAATTTAAAATATTCTAAAATATATTTATATTTCAACATTTATTATTCAATTACAATTTAAATCAAAATGTAATAAATTTATCTTAATTGTTTTATCAATTTATTTTACCTTTTTCAATTAATTAATGACTTTTTCTTTTCAATTTCATGTACCGTTATTAATATTGTTTTTTTACAATTTTCGCTTTTCAAATAATTTATAGCACTTTTTTGTTTATAATTTGTTAGTCAATTAAATGTAAAAACACGTTAAAAAATACGACAACAGCAAAGGGCCATTTAAAGTGTTTTCTGATATTTAAATGTAAATTTTTATTAAAATTATGAGCAAAATTCATATAGCCTTTATATTAATAAAAATTAAATGATGAAAGGTTATTTTTTAAGGCAGAGAGTGAGAGTCCTTCAAATTTAAATAAAATAGGGACAAGTGTGTTATATCTATAGGTGGGAGATAAACTATGTACATCAAGTCACATATTGGAAATTTTACAGGTAACCATAAAAACATTTTGAAAATCACATATCATTGTATCTCTATAGTCAAAATAAAATGGTACGTAAATCTAACCAATTTATGTTAACTTACTGTTAATTTAAAGTGTTGTTCCATTTTTTATGAAATAACAATTTTCATTGGCTAAAATAACTTTTTAAAATTTTAAGTCATTTCATGTCTATGGTTATTTTGTGCTACCGTTATTTAACAAGATTACTTATATTAGATGCTAAATTCGCTCGGTTCATTAGCATGCGAAGAAATGTGAGAACACCAGTTCAAGACCAAAATATTACATTTTACTGAATTGTAAAACATAAATTTGGGAAAAAGTACTTTTCGAATTTAAAATTATTTTTTATCATTGCTTGATGTACACTAAAATAGTTGAACATGCTAAAAGGAAAAGACAGTTGTTGAAGTTCCGAACAATTAGAAAAAGCTCATTAATAATAGGTACGACTCGCCGCGAGGTGGCGACAAAATCTGTTAATTGAGCTTACTAAAATTCGTAGTGTTTTCGCTAGGATGTTGTTGTTGCCGTCGCTGGTAGTGTAGGTTAGAGCAGTGCCGTCTTTACCATAAGGGCACTCGGGGCTTGTGCCCAGGGCCCCTGACCTCAGGGGGGCCTTACTGTGAAATAATGTTTTAAATTGATATGTATTTTAGTTGATATTTTTTATTACTATTTTCCATATAACACATTAGAAAACTAAGGTAATTCTGCGCCATTTTTCAAGCCTAAATATATGACGTCCTGGCGATAGAAAATAAGCACTTCTGTGCTTCTAGATATATTAGAAGCAGAGTTTAGAAGCACAGCTCTAGTAGCTTTCTGTATAAAGAGTTGTATTAGCAATCAGTATTCTGTCAAGAAAATTACATAAATAACTGACATCCATCGTGACGTCTAAGAGAACACATTCGAGTTTTCCAGAGTGGGGATAGAGGATCCCCTTCGACAGCATTAATACATAAATACATAAATTAGTGTTACAATTGTTGCTTTTCATTATGAGTTTTTCGTATAAGAGTTTTACTTAAAAAACATAGATTAAATATTTCGGGATTCCCCGGGATTTTTTATACGCATCACGGTATTCGGGATTTGTCAATCACGAAAAATCCTGGGATTTTCGGGATCAGGATTTCGGGATTGGCATTCCTAATGCGGATTTACTATAATAATGTGCAAAAAGGCGGGAAATTTAACTTCCTTCCTCAGATGTAAACGTTTAAAACGCCGATACATGTATATATTTTTTTAAGCCCTCTATCAAAAAAAGTGTAAATTTCGAAAAAGTGTAAAATTTGTGTACAGTGTAATTAGTGAATTTGATCCTTTTCTTCCTGATCACATAAGAAATTGCGGAAATCGTGGAATTATATTTGTTTGCAAATATTTGCAATTAATTTATGAATATAATGGGACAGAAGGTGTGAAGCATGGTTGCTATCGAACAACAATTGTTTTCTTGTCATTATGTTTGTTTGATGTTTGGCGGGCCCCGAATTCTAGTGTGCCCGAGGGCTCCGGTATATCCAAAGACGGCCCTGGGTAAGGGGCTCTGATGAAAAGACTGTGGTGGTCTGGCAACAGCTGTCAGTTCAACCTTCCGTACATCCAAAAATTCTTCTTTGAATGTTCAATATTCACATGCTTTTTGAATTTCTTTCTTAAATAAAAAATAATAATTTAATCGAAAGATTAAATTGAAAACGAACTTAAGCCAAACTAATTAAATAACTTTGGATATAAATTATTTATTATTATGAGTTTATTATTTAAAAAAACAATAACATAACAAACAAAACAACTCTTGAACTAAATCAATTTAAACAAAATTCATAAATATGTGTTAATTAAAAAATAAGCAAGCTTGTGAGATCATTTTGGTTTAAATGATTAGGTTTTAAGTGATTCTTTTCTTTGATGACACTTGACTTGGAAAATCCTTTCACTTATCGTAGATCTTGTAGAAATCGAAAGCAATCCATTACACAAAATATGTAATTTCTCAATCCTTTTCCTGGATTTCTCTTAACACACAAAAGCTTCCATTGTGCCAGTAGAGTTCTGTTTTAATTTTTTCATATTCTTAACCCCCAATTGTTTCGGTTAATTCTGTTAAAAGATTGCTTGTATTAATATCGATAGTTTCTTCTGTTATCAGATCATCATTTAACTCATCCTGGCAAAGCTCAGCACCGAATATTCTGCAAAAAATTTTATTTGCGAATTAATTAGTTTCCTTATATCTAAACACATACTTTTTGTATATGAGACGAAATAAATAATTAAACACACAAAAAATATGTTATAATACTACAAAAAATGAAAAATTTGGGTAGTAATTTGCTGGTTAACCGATTAACGGTTAGCCGAATGAATACCCTAGACTCTAAGCAAAAACTGCCCGATAAGCTAAAGAGAAATTCTTCTTGCCTTTAATTTTAACGTGGCGTTTATGCTATTGGAGCTGCCTTAGCTTTTGAAAGTATTTAAATAAAAGGAATATTGAAATAATTTTCGAGCATAGTTTTAGGAGGAAAAATAAATACTTTCTTCCTTTGCTGTGTATATTAAAAGCATTTTAAAGTGACGCCTAAGGGTGGTAGTCGATTTTTGCTCTGGTATTGCCTTGTTTTCAAAAAGACAAATTTTATTTTAGCTATATCTAACTTTAGCTATAGCTAACTTTTACAGACGCGCACTTTTCAGGCAAGTTGTAATAATGGCCCTTATAATTAAAAGCTCGTACTGAAATAGCTAAACACATCTTATACCTTAAACGTAAGGACTACAATATTTTCTGTGTCGACTATAACAATGTGCAAAAGCGGGTGGTGATAGTTTAGCTCACCTTATAATGTATCCCGTGAATAAACTTTCAAAACGCTGACATATATTATTTTACGTATCGTCTACCAGAATCAGTTGGTAGAACTATGTTATTTTTTAGGTTCCGAACACCAAGAGTGTAAAGGAAACCAATTGTTTTCGCTACGTTGTCTGTCTGCCTGTCTGTCTGTCTGTCTGTCTGTCTGTCTGTCTGTCTGTCTGTCTGTCTGTCTGTCTGTCTGTCCGTCTTTTTGTCTGTCTGTCTGTCTGTCTCTCTGTCTGTCTGTCTGTCTATCCGTCTGTCTGTCTGTTTTCTCGATAACCGTAAAGGTTACGAAAATGAAATAAGACAACAACAAATATATGACAGCTAAAAATTAAAGGGTATTCTAAAGCGAGCAACGACAGACGCTTATATATAGACACTTTTAATTTTCAAAGTTAGTGTCAAATGGTGCAGTCTGTAGAATAGACTACACGAATTAATACTGATATTTAAAACAAGAAACATTAAATGGTGTTAACGTAATTTTACTATGTTATTCAGACAATATGCTGTATCCTGGAAACCGAAGAGGTAAACTCTTGAAATTGTCAAAAACGCTAAAACTAAAAAATTCCAATATTAAAAAAATGTAAAAACGAAAAATCGCCAAAATTAATAAAGCGCTTAAAGGAAAAAAGCGTCAAAATTAAAAAAAATCGCTAAAACGTAAAATACATATCACCAAAACTAAAAAGATTGCCAAAATACTAAAAAAAAACTCCAAAAACCGAAAAAAGTCGTCAAAACGAAAAGAGCACTACAACATAAAAAAAATCGCCAAAACTAAAAATATCATCAAAAATCGAAAAAATCGCCAAAAATGAAAAAAATCACCAAAACGAAAACAAGCTCCAAAACCAAAAAAACGCCAAAACTAAAAAAAATCGCCAAACACCTAAAAAATCGCCAAAACAAAAAAAGTGTCAAAACAAAAAAATCGCTAAATCTACAACAAACCGAAAAAAGTTTTAAGAACCGATAAAGCTCCAAAACTAAGATAAATCGCTAAAAATATCCAAAAAAAAACGCCAAAGCTAAAAACAAACGCCAAAACTAAAAAATCGGCAAACAAAATTGCAAAAAAAAAACAAAAAATCGCCAAAAAAAAAACTAAAAAACCTCAGAACGAAAAAAGAGTCATACCCAAAAAATCGCTAAGACTAAAAAAATCACCAAAAACCGAAAAAATCAGAAAAAGGCGTCAAAACTGAAAAAATCGCCACAACTAATTTAAAAAGCTAAAACTAAAAATATCGTCAGAAAGTGAAAAAAAATTTAAAAAACGCCAAAACCAAAAAATCGCCATAACTAAAAAAAATCGGTAAAAACAAAATAAATGCAAAAAACGAAAAATCGCCAGAAAAAAACGAAAAAATCAGGAAAATTAAAAAAGCGTAAAAATAAAAAAAAATGCCAAAATGAAAAAAGGGGCAAAAACGAAATGGGATATACATATGTATGTGTATTCGTACGGAACCCTTTGTGTGCAAGCCAAAGTCGCACTTTACTTAATTTATTTTGTGATCTGCTAATAACACTATCCTACTAAACTTCATCTACTTACGATGATTCCTCTTATTTTAAAGATATGTATAAGGATAATGCACTGTGCGTATAGCTGTCTCTAAAGCTCACATTTTACTTAGAACAAATATAAAGTTTATATTCAAATGCCGCTCTTTAGTATTTAACAAGAATAATTACAAGTATTTATCATAACAGACATTAAAACATCTTTTTTAAATTCAATTTTGCAATTCTACTTAATTTCACTACTTTTTAATTGTTTCTTCTGAATACTTATTTGCAGTTGTTCCCTTTTGCAATCAGTTTTTCTGACACTTTATAAAATATTGAAATTTCAAGTGCCTCACTTTGCGCCATAAAACCAAATGCAAGTTGATGAAAAAGGACATTCTTATCCAAACGAATGGAAGAGACAAAAAAGTAAAGTTTTTACAATCTTTAATAACTCAAAGTGAAAATTAAAGCACACAGAATTGCTGCATTTAGAAATGAATACGAAGATTGAAATAAAATTCAGAAATACAAAGAAATGAAGTAGAAAAAAAGGGAAATAAAAGAGGCAACATATAAATTAAATTTTCATTTATGTTTGGATAACCAAAGAAGCAAGGAAAGGGCAAATGAATGGAAGAACTAGCAAATGGACGGAGTTGAGTTTTTAAAAGCATACAGATGTCACACTGGCTGCTTGAATGGTGCACAGTAAGACTTCTTGTTATCCTAATGCAATCATTGAAATACGTACTACATAGTACAGCTCAACAGCAATAATAACAAAAATAAAAAGAACAAAAAGAGAACAAACAAATGACAAGCAAAAGAGATAAAAAGCGCACAAAAAATATAAGAAATAACGCAACCCAAGTGAATTAAAACAATAGCTTCAATATCAGCATCAATAAAAAAACTGACCCCCCGCTTCCCATTTTTATCTTTTGTCTCTTCGGCTCCCTCTTTTTTTGCCACTTCCTGTGCCAGTTATTCCAACTAAATATGAAGACATATTCATTGAAGTGTATATATTTGATTAAGATACCAACAAACAACATCAAGGATAACTGCAGGGATAATATTAAAAGGATGTTACCCAAAAAAAACACCATTCACCATATTTATTTGCTTCTTAAAAGCAGCTGTAAAATAATATTCAACTGCATAAATATTGTATGAAAATTGTGTTTGGTTCATTGGTTGCAGAGATATTTAAAGGTGTCCCATGGTCGTCATTTAATAAAATAAAAACAAGTGAAACATACTAATGAACTAAAAAACAAAGTAAAACAAGTAAAATTTTATGAAATAAAAAAATGCAAGAAGGAAAAATATAGAGATACGCGAAAGTGCCCGAAACGCAAATACTTATAACGATAACGAAACTTTTTTTAATATGTATAAGTACAGTGGGCATCAATGATAGTCATTTAAGAGATAGCGAGAGAGAGAGAGAGAGAGATACCCCATTTGATGACTAATTTACACAGCACAACGCACGCAAATTAAAAGGTTCTAACGACTGATTCTAAGTACAGGAGCAAACTAAATAGATGTGTAAACTTTGACAGTTAATAATTGCCCTAATCAGTTTTTTATGCTGGCCACTTTAGAAAGAGACAAAAATGCTGTGTTGGTGTTTTATTTTATCTAATTAAAAGTTTTACACACTTTACAAATGTATGCGTAAAATAAAAAGGAGCACCAATACTTTCTCCCTTTTGTTTGCTTGGCTGTCAAGAGTGATTCAGCAATATCTTCCGTCTCGTGTCATATCTGTATAGTAGATTTGAAAAATGTATATATTTTTAAAAATCATTTTGCAAAACAGGAGGACAATGTTAATTTTTTTCTTATTGCTATAATATCGTTGATTATGGACATTTCCGAATGAAATTTCGCAGTTATATAGGAATTTACATAATTAATACCAAGCATGCAAAGAAAACTAAGATTGGTTCTGAGAATCTCCCCAAAATGGAATTTTTTATGGGTTTGCTCATAAAATCCACATTTGGTTCCAGGCTCATTAAATGCTTTAGCAAACAAATGGTTACAGATGGGTAATTCCATTTAGCCGGGTGTGACCACTTTACACATATTTTTTGTTATAAATAAAGAATATAAAATTTTTTACTTAAAAAAGGGTTGCGACTCGCAAGGCACTGAAAGAACACGATCCCTGCTCAGAATGGTCGTCAGAAAGCTGCGACGGGTGTGACCTTACCAATCTTAGTTTTAAAGAATTATGACTTTCAGCATAAATTGTGTAAAAATTTTACTATAACGTGCACAATAATTTTGGTATAGCTATCTGTTCAAATTGTTTTTAGCTTTATTACGTATTTACTGTTTGACAAAAAAATCAGTTTTCTTAACAAAAAACTATTTTCAAAATGTGACGGGTGTGACCGACGGGTGTGACCGACGGGTGTGACCTAATACGAAAATTAAAAAAATTCGAAGAAATAAAACTTTTTATTGATTTCATTAATATAAATAATATAAAAAGATATCATAAGGAAATAATAACACATTAAATTATTTGCTATCCGTTCTATTATAGACAGCAGAATACTCTAGCTGAGTATATTTTTAAATTCAATAAAAAGCGAAAAAAGTATTTTCTTTTCATAGATAAGGGTTTTTATTAATAATGATAAAGGGAAGAAAAGAAAATCTGAAATAAATATTAAACATACAAAGAGGGACAGCAAAATTCTTCGTGGATGATCATTTGAAACTGCCTCAAATTGCTTAAGAAATATTAAATAATTTATTCTTTTATTTTTTCTATAATTGTAATGCTCTAAAAAACATCAATTGAGAGATTTTTATTGAAAATAAGAAAATTATTTTTTCCTTGCAAAGGGCCGTTTTACGTGGAATCACTCAGATAAAAGTTTCTGCAAGTGGTATTTTTTTAATTCAAGCTTTGGTATTTTAGACCGTATGGGCTAAAACCAAAACTTTGCTGCAAAACAAAATGGAATTAAAACATGCATATATTATATGTGTCTGAAATTTTTTATAGAGAAATGACTGTTGTTGCCTTTTTTTGTAAAAAAATTTTTTAAAATTCAAAATATTTTCAATTTTTAAATTTAAAATTGTATATTTTTCAACTCAAAAGGAATATTTCCGCCCAACTTTGTTTAAGCAAATTGAAATTTTGTTGTTTAACTAACAAAAAAAAACAGTTGTGGCAATTGAAAATACTGGTCCAAGGTTTTGCAAAATTTAGAATTTTTAATTTTTAAACGAATATAATACACTAACTATAAAAGATATATGCTTAATCAAATATAATTTTGTTAGAACGTCCTAAGTGCTATGGGAATACAAAAAAATTTTTGGAATCGGGCAAGAAACAAAAAAATCTGAAAAGCGCTGCAAAATTTTATATACCCGCAGTGCCCTACATTGTGATTCCACAACTCCACTCCTGAGCAATATAGGTAGCTCATCTTCTCATGTTAAAAAAATACTTCTCTTGTATGCCCATGGGGAATTTAAGACTACCTGGAATATTCGTTTTGAAATGGATGATTTATTTCCAAAATATTCACCCTTATTGGGAAAAAGAGGCGAACATTTAGTTCACGTGAAATATTTCCCGTGAACAAAAAACGATGAACAAAACAAGCAAAATAGTACAGTAACACAACAACAAACTCAAAACTGACGATCACAATTTTAGGGAGAGGTAACACTTTTCACGTGAACTTTTATTATCGATAAGGGTGATTGTATCTATGTCCTTTTGGGCACAGTAACACTCCAGCGAAAAAATGCCATGTTTCTGAAAGCCGTTAAAAAATGTTCATGCCTTCCGCATACGATGTTCTGAAGTGCTTCCGGGGATGCTCAAAAAGAAGGCAGAGATCTCTTAGTTTTCATATTGTTTAATTTACGAAGTTAGTCGGCTTTTTAACACGAACTTTAAATTAAACAAAATCCTATTCAGTAGCATTGTAGCTTTCAACAAAATAGGTTCTAAAGAATTGTCGTACGAATTGTTTCTAATAAACACTAACACGTTTAAAGCATGCTCTCTTTCTATGTACATTTCTCATTTAGTGAATGGAGGAGAAAGATTTATAATAAAACACACTTTGTTTTGCCTGCAGTTTAAGGATGGTACAATTGAATGACGCAATAAGACCAAGAGACATGATTTTAGAGCATTTTTGATGCTCGCAAAGAAGCGCTGTTTTATGTCATAAACAAGAGCTCCCAAGTGGGATATCGCGAACAAAAATCATGCATGTCCGAAGCGCTTTTCGAAGCAGGAGAAACAGCAACAACTAGTTTCTCTTGATTACAAACCCGCTTCGACCGAAGCAGTAGTTTTTGCTGGTACATATCAACTTAAAATTGTTGTAAGAGGCCACACGAAACTTGTTGTAATGACAAGCCATATGTAAAAATCATTACAAATGATCCGGATGGGTAGCAAGTACAGGATGTTATGGATATCTTTAAAAGCTCATTTTCAACTAAGAAATCTTCTGTGCCGTATGCTATTCCAACTCTTTTTACTTTGTTACAATTTATTCTAATTTCTAATACCACTGTTCTTTATTCCTGCAACAAAACAATCAAATGATATTAAAATTGCTGACAACACGTGCCAATGTCAGTTGCTCACTCTTGCACTCACTCGCTCGCTTACTAACACATTAAAACATTTTTCTTTTTTTTCACTCTTTCTCTTTATTTTTCTCCTTCATACTTCAAATTTGCATAGTTTGGTGCATAAAAATGAACCGAATACGGGAACATCAGCATCAACTTTAGTGGGGCACAAGCCAACAAACAAACGTAGACGTTCTCAATGGCATCATCGTTAACATCACTTTCAACATGATGTGAAACTTTTACAGTAAAATTGCTATTATTTCACTTGTGTTTTCTTTTTTTTTAATACAGCTTTTTTAGCTTAACAGGGTAAACAACAAAAGAAACGCGACAAGTTCATAATTTTAAGTTGTACGAATACAACATCATATCCATACATTTACCAAGTAAAAGTATCGAGAAAATTTCCATTACAGCAAGCAAAAAAGAAATAAAAGAGAATAAATTGTGTCTCGTCGTTGAAAACATTTTAAGCCATAATTTCATACGTTTTATTTTTATTTTTTTACAGTCATGCAACAAAAATTTTAGAAAGTATATTGAGTTTCTTTAGACTTTTGTGATCTTAAGTAACATTGCTCTTTTCTAACCTAAATTGTCCGGGAATATATTGTATTATAAACTTAAATAAAAGTTATTAAATCTATACCTCTAGGATCTAAGAACGTTAACTTAGTATCTAAATTTTTATACCTCTGGGTCGGGCATAATAGACCGTTACCATATGGTCACGTCCGGCACTACATACTTGGGGTTTTTTTTTTTTTGTTCAAAGAAAATTGTTAGAAGTTCTCAATATATATGTGTTTTTATTGCAAAATGATTACAAAAACTACTATAAATACGTAAGTACATATATTTTTTTAAATTAAATAAATCGCCGTCAGCAGACCATATATGTATAGCGATATGCTTCCCGCATAATGCTTCCCGCATAGTGCTTCCCGCATAATGCTTCCCGCATAAGCGTTGTTTGAATATTTTCTGGAGGGGTGAGGGGTTGCTAAAGCCAAAATTAATAATTTAGTGCGCTTATATTACCAAAATTACTCTAGTATTTTTAAGTTCTTGAAGGAACTTAAGAATACTAGCCATTGGCCCTTCTCTCCCCAGAAGGGCCAATGGCTTCACTAAGGGTAAGTTTTGCAAACAAAAAACATTCCATATCAATAATATATGTTTTCCACAGAGTATCTAAAGTATTACAAGAAAAATGTCCATATAATGCCTGATGCACCCATATGGGAACGGAAAAATGTAACGCGTCAAAAATGGGTGCGATATATATTTTATAATATGTGGATTTATGTCAAAACTAAATATGACTAATCAGCTGTATATTTATAATAAAATATTGTTCGTAAGCACAACACTGCTAAAAAGAAAGGGTAACTTACTTTTTCATGCAAGCCATTTTTCAATACTTGTAAACTTTTTTCAAAGGTTTTTGAAAAGACCAACTAACTTTGAAACACAAAACACAATTGACCTACAAACACTTTGTAAATGTTAACAGGTGTCTCTATGATGAAATGCAAGTGACTTTGTGTAAAAATTGTTTGCACATGGATCAGCAAATCAAGTTTTGTGTGTATTCATTATTTGCCTATTTAATAACGAATTAATCTGTAGCTGAGAGGTAGGAACGTTAATCTATTAGTCCAGAGGTCACCGGTTCGATTCGCCCAAGGACATTTACTGTTTTTCGCAGACAAGCGAAAATTCGCTTCGAGGGTTGTGATCCTGTATAAAAAAATATTGTTAATACAATTGTTAAAACAATTATGGTAATAAAAATTTGTTCGGAAAATCAGCAATTCACATTATTGATATAATCTTAATTGAAATAATTTTGAAATCAACAAACAAATTTTTTAAATTTTTTTTCTGATTTTCTTTTAACTTACAATTTCGTAATTGTATTTACAAAAGTCATTGTAGGTTTAAAATCAATTAATTATTCAATTGATATAACAAAAAAATTAATTGTATTTACAAATTTTTTCTGTGTATGGTTCAGATAGATGATCACTTTCTTTGGCTAAAACTATTTTAGGTCGAAGTTCTTTATCGATTCTTATAAAACTTTGTAGAAACATTCTCTCACGTGACAGCGCAATACAGTGATGAAAACATGGGCAGTACCACGCCCATTCAAAGTAATTACTATTTTTAAAATACTTCTACTTAACCGAATCTTATAAAACTTGGCACACACATTAAGCTCCCCTATAAATGCAATATTTTAATTAGAAAAGTGGGCAGTGTCACGCCCATTCAAAGTAAATATATATTAAAACTGCTTCTACTTAACCGAATCTAAGAACACACCAATGCACACACCAATGCCTGAAACTAGTCTTGAACTCAAGACCTCAGGGTTTGTAGTCAAACGCGCTGACTACTCAGCCACCAGCACCCTAATTGAAAATTTTCAAAGCTGTGAATAAAGTGGGAATAAATCAATGGAATGAGGAACATTTTTATGAAATTAGGAAGCAAACATTAGAGTAAATTGAAAATCGTGAAAAAATTTTTCTACATGTAAAATTTCCAAAAAAAAATTTTTCTTTTTGTAATTAAAATTTTTGTATATTAAAATTTATAACAGCCAAAATATTCAAGAAAACAGCCCAATATACCTCAAAAAATAGAAAAATGCCCTAATTATGCGAGTAAGCATGAAATATGCAAAATATGCTGTAAAGGGTAAAATATGCAAACATATGCACTAGCAAATCGATGCCGAAATTCTTAAAAAGTTCTGCAACGCATAAATATTTTATTTGTGTCTACATATATCGCACAGGAAGAAACATGCGATTGCATATTTGCGGTTTCCCTGTTAATAATATAACAAAATCAAAAAGGTGGAAATTTTTTTTCGTTATGTTTACTCATGTTACTTGCTGAGAATCTGACAAAGAGAAAGAAACGTATTTTTTATTATGAAGGGACTTCTGAAATATAACCAAAATATCTCTAGATTATTAGAGCAAATTGTCCGGGCGCACCAATATGGTAACGCAAAAGGCCGTTACATTAGCCGCTTCACAGAGTCTAGATATTTGACTTTTACTCTGCGAAGCTCCTATTCAACATACCTATGGACATTTTTTTATATTCGAAGCAGAAATAATGACCATGAAGCTTTAAGAGCATTTTTTTTAATTGTGGGAGCATATTTTAAAGTTTTTAGTGCATATTTAATGCGCATAAAACACATTTTTTAGGGCATATATCCGGTTTGCCTGATTACTAAATACGAAAAATACTCTCTGGGACAAATAACATATGCAGCAGTTCCAATAAAATCGTTTTTTCTTAACATTGTCAACATGACTTCAAATCCATTGAATATGAATCAAAAAAAGCTCTTCTAATTTTGGCAGAAAGGTTTGCGGAAGTAAAATAACATTTTCATTAATTAAATGGATGTTGGAACTACTAATAGCTTTCTGAGATGTGAAAAACTCAAACCTAATGGTTTGGAATTTTTTCACTAGGTCAGTGAACGGTATATAAGATTCGGCACAGTCACATAAACCCCTTTTACTTGTTTTAGTTTTTTTCGCAAAATTTTTAGTTTTCTTTTTAAGCTTTTTCACTTTTTCTTTTGTTCTTTATAAAAGTTATGATTTATGAATTCGATTTTCAATCATGGTAACGAGTATGACAACGACACCAGATCACATAAAAAAAGATTTACATATATAAAACATAAATACATATGTATGTACACATAGATATACACACAACTCACCACACATACATGCATACATCTGTATATAGAAAAATAAACATTCATGTAGTCAAAACTCAAACAATTTTCATCACTTTGCAGCCTCATAAGTTTAAATGTTTCATGCCACACAGCCCTGAATACAAGTTACAACAGAATTCATACTGGTTACTACTACCAATATGTAGTAGTCAGTGGCAACAGCAACCAGGCAGCAATGAAAGCAACACAGTATGAGGTGATGAAAATGACAATGTTGACATGTACTTTTCGCTTTCGTGTAAGAAAAGGAAAAAAAGCAGCATAACAAAGTCGTAACATCATAGACATTTGCCATGTCAGCAGCACAAGAATTATGCGCGAATGTACTCTTTATAATTTTATTTTATTTTTATAAGTGTAAACGAATAGATCATAATGGGTGGTCTCTGGATGTAAAAATGCTAGCGAAAATAAACTCTGTGCAATTTTGCAAATAAAAAGCATAAAAATCATAATAATTTTAAAAAAATTTGTACTTACATGACTAAATTATATATTTTGAGAAAAGGTTATGATGATGTTTGCACAATTTTTGTTTGTAGACGGGATAAAATTCTCGTTGTATTTTCGTTGTTATTTTATAACCTTTGCTAAAACAAAGGGCAGACTTTCTTCAACGTTGTTCAAAATTCGTATTAATGATAATTAAAAATACGATGGAGCAACATTTTTATATTTTTATTGCAATAGAAATGGCATAAACATTTTGTAATAGTAAGTAAGAGAGATATTAATTTCCAATATTAGAAAACTTTCAATTCGTTAGATATCTCACAATTTAATAACAGTTCAAAAGGATGCTTAATCGTTTTGAAGTTGAGACAAGTCGTTAAAAAAATTATGACAACAATGAATCGTGCAGACATTAGATATGATATAAAATAACAGGCATATTTATTCGCAGCACACAGTGAGAAAGAATCAAAATGTTTTGGAAATAAATCAGCTATTTCTAAACGGATAGTCCTATCACATGGACATAGCAGAGGGGTATTCCCATTTACATATGTTTTAAAAATTGCTCAGAAGCGGAGCTATGAATGGTCAAAGTAAGGCACATCGCCCAAGTAAAATTTTTTAACGCTTGATCTTAATAAAATATTAAATACACTTGTTTTGTTTTACACTTATCGTGCATATTCATTTTAAAATTTAAATTAATTAAGTTTTCAAAGTTTTGGTCTATTATTGTCCACATGCCGGATCTTTTCTTGGCTAAAAAATTTGAAAAAATTCTGTAGTCAGAGTTGAAAAATATTCAATTTTAAATTTGAAAACTGAAAACTGAAAACTGAAAAAAGCACCATCACTCTTTTATACATATCCTGCACTCTCCACGCGCTTGAAGCATAACATAAATTTCTTTACATATTGTTTGAAGTTCCTGTTATACAAAATAACCAAAATTGCGTGCTTTCGCTTGAAAATCCCAAATTTTGGAAAAAAATTAAAAAAAACCGTATCCATAGAATTTTAAACTTCGGTTGTTTTTTGTAGTTAGGGGACCATAATAACATATCAAAAATATATAATGTTCATCAAAGGTCTTGACAAAAGTTTCATTTTGTTGCATAGTATAATCAACGACTTTATAGCATTAAGAAAAAATATAACATGCATAAAACACCACATACCATAATTTTCCACTTGTTTTGCAAAAGTCTTTCAAAAAATTTTTAAATATCTAAATCTGAACACACTCTTCAAAACTACACATAATTTAGTAAATGTTGATATGCGATAAGTCTACCTTTCTATTTTGAACATGCAAAGACTCGTACTAAATAGGTTTATATAATGTACAGTGGCTACAATTTAAAAAAAATGGGTATAAATATCTAACTTGGAAACTTGCTGTCCGATTACAAAACGTTGTATGCAAAAATTATAGAAGAGGACCTACACTTTAAAAATCTTAAATTTGGATCATCCTGTTGAAACACACGTTGAGCTACAGGGTGTTAAATTCGACTACCACGGGCATGAAAAACCTTATCGGCCTCATAACTTTTACAAATACTATCCACTTTTTACAAACATATAGAGAAAATACAGTTTATTTCATTAAGATATCCTTATTATTTTGGAAGATATTTGGCTTTGAATTTTATTCTCTATTTCGCGGTGTAGCGCGTATGAGTAATATCATGGTACCATCATATTACTCATACGTAAACTTTTGCCCTAAAAATTGTGGATATTATCATTTGCTTCACATATTTTTCATTAAAAATTCTTTAAAAAAAATTACTTGCTATATTTTTGGGCGAGCTGGTAATAATTAAAAGAGAAATTTTTAAAGAAATTTGAAAAGCTGCATGGTCGTTTTTTTTCTTAAGCGATTTACATATATATTTAGAATTTCGTAGAAAAATTTACCATTTTCGTCCAATGTTGGATGTAGCGTGCAAGCTTTAATCGACTTAAAATTTCAACTGCAGTCTTTTTAAAAGTCTATTATTTTGAAATATTAAAAATAAAAAATTTTAGTTTTTAAAATTTTTGAGGAAACCGTCGAACAACTTAATGATGAAACAGAACATTGGCCAAAACTCTATAACTTTTGAACTAATGAAAAATTGTTTGCAATTCTTGTTTTAGTAGATCGATAACATATTAAGCTTTTATCCAGTTTTAATTTCATTAAAATCAGTGCAGTGGTTTTTGAGAAACTTAAGGTTAAATTTGAACTTTAAATTTTTCATTTTGCATAGAAATGTGCGCTTTTTTATTTATTTTTTGTTGAAAAAACTGCTTATAATGGAAATGAAATCATCTTTATAAAAACAACAAAGTAGGGTTTTGAAAATTTAATACATACGCCTAGTTTTTTCAGTCATAAATAGATTGTATACGCTCGGTTATTTGAATATATATATATATATATATATATATATATATATATATATATATATATATATATATATATATATATATATATATATATATATATATATATATATATATATATATATATATATATATATATATATATATATATATATATATATATATATATATATATATATATATATATATATATATATATATATATATATATATATATATATATATATATATATATATATATATATATATATATATATATATATATATATATATATATATATATATATATATATATATATATATATATATATATATATATATATATATATATATATATATATATATATATATATATATATATATATATATATATATATATATATATATATATATATGTAAGACATGTCCAGACATAAATAATTGAATCGTTTCTACTAGATGAATATCTGCCAGATACTGAATTAAAATAATTCTGCAAAAAACCAACTTCAATGCAAAGACCTTATAGAACGTATTACAAAATGTCCCACAGACTTTCGAAAAATTATTTATGGGACCGAAACTGCAAATAATAACAAAAATAATAGTAAAAATCGGTTCAAATATGACAGACTTATGACTTATGGATGTAGTGGAACAATTTTGCCATCAGATTTTCGAAAAAATTATGCTACAAGCTGCAGGCAAACCTCTTTAAAGCTATTTTGAAAATTAGTTTAAAAATGAAAGAGTTATGCGTGGGGGGAAAAATTTCCCCATCGATTTTCGAAATAAAAATATTGTCGGGCCAAACTGAAAGCAACCGCTTTCAAATAAAATAAGAATTTTGAAAATCGGTTGAAAAATGACAGAGTTATTTATGGGGGAAAAAAATATGTTACCAAACTACGGGCAAACAGTTTAAAAAAATAATTTTTCAAATTGGTTTAAAAATGTCAGAGTTATGCATGGGGAGGAGCAAATTTACCCCTTTGATTTAAAAAAATAAAATTAAGGGACCAACGAAAAGTAACACAATCAGGCAATTAATTCCTACCTTAATTAATTGATATTTTACCTTCTTTGGGAAAGCGATAATGTAGAGAGAACAGGTGGTGAAGTGGGAGAGACATAGAAAGCTTAATTCATTTACAACCCTGCTATTACGCGTTTTTTGTAGAGCAGTATTGCGAGCCCCTCTGATGTCAGGTAGAGGCATTAAGTTGTTTAAGCTGCACTCTAAAACATTACTTCAAATTTACGATCATATATTGTCTAAATTTGTGTTGAAAATTTCTCCTTGTCTAAAATTACATCGATTTTGTAGTTATTTTATTAAAGAAAAAACCTTTCAAATAAAACATATTTAGTTCAAGTGAAAAATATGTAACATAAAGTATAATTCGGCTGTGTCTGAATGGTAGATCCGCCAGACTATCAGTCAGGAGGTTGCGGCTCAAACCTGCACGCAGCCAATCCCTTTTTTTTGTAAAAATATTTTGTTCAAAAATAATGCGTGTGTAATTTTAGGTCGATAATAATCTGTAAAGTGTTGCCGACTATTATCGACCTAATTTTCAACAAAAGTGGTTTAGAGTGTGTGTGTAGCCTTTTTATTAGTTATTTTACTTCGCCAACGGTTCTGCTATAATGCCGACGAAGGAGGGTGCTGTGAAGTGCATTAGGATATGTTAGTACTAATCGTTGCCTGCACTGCCAAAGTGCTATGCCTTCATCACTTTAACAGTTCAACAACATCCAATACAATAACACACCAATACACATGAAAAAAATGCATGATGTTCTTGGGTTGCCTGAAACTAGTGTTGAGCTCAAGACCTCAGGGTTTGTAGTCAAACGCGCTAACTACTCAGCCAACAGCACCCTCATGAGCCGCTTAAGATGATTGTTATGTTTTTTAATAATTAATAATGAAAATTAAAAGATCAATTTTAGTAAAGTTTTTCTGCAGGTAAATAAAATGTTTCTGAAAATTGGAATATTTTTAGAAAAAAAAGCCTTAGACCCGTTATTACAACTTGCCTGTAACTATAGCTAAAATTGGGAATGAAGTGGCCTGTAACTATTTTCGTTATTACAACTTCATGGCAATACCAGAGCAGAAATCGGTAACCACCTTCAGGCTTTACTTTGAAATACATAGTTTTAATACACACAGCAAAGGAAGAAAATATTTATTTGTCCTCCTAAGACTATGCTCTAAAATTGTTTCAATGCTTCTTTTATTTAAATACTTTTGAAAAGATATGGCAGCACCAAAAGCATAAGCCTCACGTTGAAATTAAGGGCAAGAAGAACTTCCTTTTAGCCTATCTGACAGTTTTTGCTTAACGTCGCTAATTTGTATTAAAAATGTATCTTACGTAAAATTTCAGTATAACTAACAATAAAAAAAAGCTTCGTCCTCTTCCACTCGCTAAAATCTTGCCAATTTGTTTGTTGTACAGTGTAATTTAAAATCATTAAGTTTAAAATAAAAAATCTAAATACGTACATACACTGAAAACCAAAATCATCGATATAATAAACTTAAATTAAAATCATTGCCATAATTATTTGCATGTTGATTTATGCTGCAATTCTTGGAATGAATTCATGTAAAAGGAATAATATGTATATTCCAACTTCTTGCTTTTGCCTCGGCTTTTTTTAAGTATTATTCAAGTTTCTTTTTTCGCAAATTATCTATGTTAATTGTTAAAAAAAAACTACAACAAAGAGAATTAATGCTTTAAAATAAAAAGTAAAGAAAGAAAAAAATAAAACTTGAAAGAAAGAAAAAGCAACTAATTTAACTTTAACTGTTGTTTTGCATGTTTAACTGTTAGTTAAATTGATGGCGGTTGAGCTCCTACTGTTGTTGCTGTTTACAATGTTGGGTTTGTTGCTGTTGTTGTTGTTGTTGTTGTGTTAACGCTAAAGCTGTTGATAATGACAACAAGGATACTGGCAATGACGATGATGATGATGATGCCAATGCTGATGCAGAAGACAATGCGAATGTGAGTGAATAATGATGTTGTTACTTTTACTATTACGACTGTGTTGCAACATGCTAATTAAAATCATAATAAAATCACAATTATAGTTAAAGCATAAACGCCTCAAGTTACGAGTATAAAATGAAAGTAGTAAAATATAATCATGCTGTAAAATAAGTAAAAACAAAACCTACAAAATTCACAAATGAAAAAGATTTATTTGTAAGGAGTTTATTACGGAAAATGTTGTGTAAGTTTGCATAGTTAAAATACATTTTGGTGGAAAATTGCATAAAATTGTATGTGTCAAACAAAACAAGTACATATATGTATACATATACAATGTATATATTTATGTATGTCTATTAACATACATATGTATTTATAGCTCAAATTTATTTCAATATGTACTTATGTACTTAGATTACAGTGTTGGCTAAAATTTTAGAAAGTTTTGGTTTAATTCGATATATTGGTTTAATAACGAAAGATAACTAACTTTGGGTACCGGTAATACCGTACAACACAAGCAAATAGCATTGTTCCAACGACTGATTCAGGTAGAGGTCACCAAAATATATAAAAATACACGTGCATTTGGCTGCATGAAAAATCGCCCAAAACCAAATCGCCCAAAAATAGAAATGAAAAATCGCCCAAAATCTCAAAATGAAAAATCGCCCAAAAAAATGAAAAATTGCCCAAAATTTAATAATGAAAAATCACCAAAAAACAAATGAAAAGTCGCCCAAAAAAATGACATATCGCCCAAAATTAAGAAACACCAACAAAAAAATTTTTAATTATAGTAATTTAATTTTTATATTGAAAAAAAAGAAAACTTACAGAAAAGCATAAATAGTCTTCGTTTCTTACTGAATTGCAATAAAAGTATGAATAAAAGGCAATATTTTCCAACGGCCAAAAATTATGGTATGGCTCTCCAAGGGTAATTTAGATAATTATCATAGATACAACAAAAATTTATAAACATATAATACAGTAATGATCATTTATCGAAGGCCAGAAATTTAAGACGTCAAGGAAACCGCAGCTCATAATTTTACATATCACATAGAGTCTAAAGTCCTTCCGTCCGCCAAAAGCGCGTTTCAAATTAAATATTCCAAAGGCAAGTAATCCAAAAAATTTTCGTAAGCGAAGCCGAGATTTAATATACTATGGAGTTTAAAATCCTTCCGCCCGGCCAAAGGCCGACAACACGGAAAGTCGTCGAAAGCACGTACCAAATTAAGCATTCCGAAGGCTCCTAATATTGCAAATTGTCGTAAGCGAAGCCGAGATTTGACATACCATAGAGTTTAAGATCCTTCCGTCTGGCCGAAGGCCGGCTACACGGAAAGTCGTGAAAAGCGTATCTCAAGTTAAATATTCCAAGATTCACTAATATAGAAAATTATGGTTTGACATACCATAGAGTTTAAAATCTTTCGTGCAGGTGGAATCAAAAATTGGCTTCGCTTACGACAATTTTTAATATTAGTAGCCTTCGGAATGCTTGATTTGGGACGTGCTTGCGACGACTTTGCGTGTTGCAGGCCTTCCTTCGGCCGGGCGGAAGGATTTTAAACTCTATGGTATGTCAAATCTCGGCTTCGTTTACGACAATTTTCAATATTAGTAGACTTTCCGTATAATTGTCGTAAGGGAAAACCAGACTTGATATACCATAGAGTTTAAAATTCTTCCACCCGGCCAAAGGCCGTCTACACGAAAAGTCGTCAAAGCACGTACCAAATTAAGTATTCCGAAGGCTACTAATATTGATAATTGTCGTAAGCGAAGCCGAGATTTGACATACCATAGAGTTTAAAAATCTTCCGCCCGGCCAAAGGCCGGCTTCAGGAACATTCGTCGAAAGCACGTACCAAATTAAGCATTCCGAAGGCAACTTATATTGAAAATTGTCGTAAGCAATGCAAAGACTTGATTCCTGCACGAAAGATTTTAAACTCTATGGTATGTCAAATATCCGCTTCGTTTTTGACAATTTTTTATATTAGTGAACCTTGGAGTGTTTAACTTGAGAAACGCTTTAGACGATTTTCCGTATAGCCGGCCTTCGGCCGGGCGGAAAGATTTTCAACTCTATGGTATGTTAAATCTCGGCTTCGCTTACGACAATTTTCAATATTAATAGCCTTCGGAATGCCTAATTTAGTACGTGCTTTCAACGGCTTTCCGTGTAGCCGGCCTTTGGACGGGTGGAAGGATTTGTAGCTTTTACTGCTATAGAAGTCAAATAATGATGGAGATGGAACACATTGGAGAAACTTTCAATTATTTAATATAATATAACATTAACATTCAATTTGTTACAACTATTTTACTTTCCACTATTGGCTTTCTTTCATGCACACAACAGTACGTATACAAATGTTTTTAATTTAGTAACATAATTTGCTATAAATAAGTATACAAAGATATACAGTCATACAAATAGTTGTATAACAAACTTCAAAAAGTTGTAATTTCATGCACACACACACTCACACATTCAGACATTTCTTCTTTACTAAAAACACATCAAATACCAAGAAAACAGCAGCAAAACTAAGATATAAAAAATAAAAACAAAAAGAACATTAAATAAAATCAAAAACCAAAAAGCCTGAAAAGAGAAAACGAACAATAATATGTTGTTGGGTTTGTTGTTGTTGATGTCATTGCAACATTAGTTTAATGATGTTGTTACATATTTTTACTATTTTGTATTTTATTTCTTTAATTAATATGTACACATTTTTTGTAGTTATTTCACAAACACATACTCACACACACGCACACAGAAACACTTGGCGCTGCCTAAAAATGTGCAATGAGATTTATATTTTATTTCTTTTACAAAAAAAAAACTTATTAACACACACATACACATTTTAACTGATGCATAAAAAGTCTCTTAAATGTACTTGATTGTAGTTTGTCAGTTTTCACACATTCACACACACACACAAACACACACTAGAAATCAAAATAAAGCGAATTTGTAAAGAATACTAGTATTATATGTATTCATGTCTATTTTCGTCAACGTATTACAAGCACACAAGCCACAAATGAAAATGAACTCATTTTATTTATTTAATAAAAGCAAAATGTGACCACACTAGTTTAAAAGAATACTTTTTTTCTAAATTGCTTGCAACCACAAAACTTTAACTCAAAAAGGGGTAGGAACTACATATAAAACATTTTACTGAAATTGTGAAATAGCTGGACAATTGATAAAAGCTTTAATAAAAATCACCGAAAATTAATAAAATTCCTTATATTAAAATTTAAGGAATTGTCAAATGAGTCTTTCTATTTGTCCATGTTACTGTGAAGGATATGAAATTAAACAAAACAAAAAACGACTGATCCTGGTGGACCAAAAAAATTATACGTAGTCTAGTGTTTTCAAGGCTTACACCAGGGAATAATTAAAGATAGGATTAATTTCCTGGCTTTTTTACATTGTTATAGTGAATCGTTTTAGGAAAGTTTGTAATCCTTTCATTTCAGGTATTAGGTGTGCTCAGAACTTTTATGTAAAAAACTACGAGAAACATTATTGTGGAACACATCAGTCCACTAAATCCTTGTGGCGTACAGTGGCTTCAATTGGAAAAAAGGGTAATAAATCTGTATCTTTGGTACTTGCAATCCGATGACAAACTGTCTGTCTGTCACAGGCTATTTTCTCGGGAACCGTAAGAGCTACGGACCTGAAATTTTCACAAAATATGTAAAACTTTGTACACTACAACAACAAATATATGACAGTTAAAAATTTAAGGGTGTTCAGAAGCGAGCAACGAAACATGTTGAAATACTAACGTAATATACAGACACTTATATATTGACACTTTAAATTTTCAAAGTAAGTGGTAATTGGTGTAGATGTTGAATAGACTACACCAATTAACACTGATATTTAGAACAATAAAAAATAAAGGGTGTTCTATCAGTTAATGCAATTTTGACTACGCAATTTAAACAATTTGGTGTATCTTGAAAACCGTAAGAGACAAACTCATGAAATTTAAAACAAAAGCTAAAAATAAAAAAATCCAAAATTAAAAAAATCTAAACGAAAAATCGCCAAAATGAAAAGAAAACGCTTAAAGGAAAAAAACACAAAAATAAAAAATCGCTGAAACGCAAAAAATCACCAAAACTAAATATAACCGCCAAAAACCGAAAAAAGTCGTCAAAACGAAAAAAAGCACTAAAACTTAAAAAAATCGCTAAAACTAAATATATCATCAAAATCGAAAAATCGTCATAAATGAAAAAAAAACACAAAAAAGAAAAAAAGCGCCTAAATAAAAAAACGCCAAAACTAAAAAAATCGCAAAAAAACCGAAAAAGTCGCCAAACGAAAAAAATCTCAAAACAAAAAAACGCTGACTAAAAAAATTACCAAAAACCGAAAAAATCCCCAAAGCGGAAAAAAGCGTCAATATTGAAAAAAGCGCCAAAACTTAACGAAATCGCTAAAACTAAAAATATCGTCAAAAATCTAAAAAAAAACGTTAAAACAAACAAAATTCCAAAAACCAAAAAATCACCAATACTTAAAAAATCGGCAAAAAAATGAAAAATCGGCACAAAAAAAACGAAAAAAATCGGCAAGATGAAAAATAAAAGCCAAAACTAAAAAAATTGCCAAAACAACGAAAAAAAGTTTAAAAATAAAAAAACTAAAATTACACAAAAAGCTTAACGGAAAAATTTCCGAAATGAAAAAAGGGCAAAATGCTTAGGGATATATGTGTATTCGTACGGAACCCTTCGTGTGCGAGCCAAAGTCGCACTTTACTTAATTTATTTAATTTTTGTTTCTTTACTATTTATTAAAACACATAACAATCCTCTTATGTCTAAAACTTTTTAGAGATATATTGAACGGGGTTTTTTACGAATTTTTGATTTTTTTAAAAGCTGCACGAAAAACGAAACAAAGCTTGAAAAAGTATCAAATTCGATACTGTCGATATTTATTGGACAAAATATCGATATATAGATATGTATTAGTGATGTTACGAATATCTGAAACAATATTCGCCGAATTCGAATACGAATACGAATATTCAATCTAAATAGTTAGTACCACTTAATAATAAAAATAAATAAAAATAAATAAATTTAATTGAAAAAAATCAAACCTTTGCGTCAATAACAATAAATTGAGAAAAACTGTCACAATACTAAAGGTATTTAAAATTATTATCAAGGTAGATCTATAAGGTATACTTATCGGCGAATTGATACAACACAGCAACTTTTTTAGGAATTGTGGTGTCAAAAAATTTATGAGAAAAACTCAAATCGAATATTAAAATGTGAGTGGATTGGTAAAGTACACTACAATGTGATACCAAATTTACCGAACATTTGGGCTGATGCACAGACCTTATATATCAACCTTCATTGTTATGATATTCCGACGACGGAATTTGAAAGTATTAACTAGCACCTGAATGCCACTTTTCTTAAATTTTTGGTGGAAAGTAAATAAGGGAAAATACGAGCTTCTTTTACCTATACCCAGGCAATATTTAGTGACACCAGCGGCGAGTGTTCCGAGCGAGCGAATGTTTAGTGCTGCGAAGCTTATTTACATACCGCGCAATAGGCTTGATGGAGAAAAGACTTCAAAACTTTTGTTTTTGAAGTTCAACGTTCCTCTACTGAGCTTTGAGTATTACTTTAACATGATTAATAAATTAATTTAACAGGACCTTACTTCTTAAATACCATGTCGTTGTGAAATATATTTTGTTTCTTTTTTCTTTAATAAAAGAAGATTATTGTCTTGCGTTATAGACAAATTTTTCTTAGTAAAAACTAATATTTTTTGTTTAATTTTCAGTATTATGTATGTATTATTTTTTGGAACGTATTCACAAAATATTCGTGAAATATTCCCTTGAATTTGGCGAATACGAATATCATGAAAGAGGCGAATATCCGGCGATTCGAATACGAATATTCGTAACATTACTAATATGTATATTAAAATTATAAATATCGGCGAAACATATCGATATATTTTTGAGAAAATATCTATATATCCTTATACATATCGTTATTTTTTGCCCATCCCTAGTTGGATCCCTGTGCCAAGCAAGTCATCAAAATCATAAATTTTTCTGATGTGCATTAGTTGGTGTTCCGTTAGTTGTTGTTGGACTGTTTAAGTGATGAAAGCATAGCGTTGGTCACCAAGCTGTTCTATGCTAATATACACAACAGCGCCCTCCGTCGTCGGCAATGTTAGCAAAATCGTCGGCGAAGTAAATAAATTAATTAAATGGCTACAAATAAAGCTTAAGAAAGTTAATGTGTCTATTTACCACCAGAGGCGCTGCAACACTGCTGTAAAAAAATTATGCTTTCTTTCTCTATCTCACTTTAACATCTCTTCTGTCTACTCCATCCCTTTTTCCAAAGATGGTAATATATTAATTAATTAACTGGTAGGCAGTAAGAGCCTGAGTCCGTTACTTCTCGATTATATTGTTGCAGTAAAAGATTAATTTGTATCGTTTATTCTTAATAATGCACTCCATACTTTGCCGGCGACGAAATTTTGTTTTGGTCCCGACGATAAAAAATTTAGCTGGTTGCATTAAAATATTTTGGCAAATATGGAAATATAATAGAAATTATTTGGTCTTGTTTTGCACTTAATGAAACTAGTTAAAAAAGGAAATAAAAATATGTAATTCTTCTTTGCCTTTAAATTACAAACTTGAGTCATAATTTTAATGGAAAAAGTAACTTTCAAACCAGGGATGGAAAATTCAGTTCTTACACATGTAAACTAAAGTGGGCCAAAATAATTTGTATAAATTCATATTTAAAATTACTTAAAGCGGTTTTACACTATTTCAGAAGCCGTTTGACGTCTGCAGAAAATGCATTCCGAATCAAATGAGTTTATGAACATTTTTAAAATAGCAATACAACACATAATATCAGGGTGGCATTTTGTGCAAAAGTCGAACAGATTGTAAATAGTCTAAAAACAGTTTTAAGAAAAAGTCTTTATTAATTAATACCTTCTTTATATGTAAAAAAAATTCAGATACAATCCTAATCTAAACCATAGTTATAACCACTAAAATGGTTATAGCGGCCATATATTTGCTAACATTTTTAAAACTTTACACACGTTTTGCTAAGTTTAATTATTATTTTATCTTTTTTTTAGATATGGCTACGTTGCAATAAAGGATCGATATATCGTGTATTGTAAAATAATCCCGCATAGTGAAGCTAAATTTTAGTTGTCTAGCTGTAATATTTAAGCCCAAGCCAGACTAGAGATTTTATGTTATTAATAACACCGGCACACAAAATAAAAAAAGTGGGCGAGCAATCGGAATCCGAGGTCCATTTGGCAAATATATCTCCCAAAATCATGAGTAAATTGGGAAAAATTGTGGTTCTCCTCTCGATTTTTTGCTGCTTTTCGCAATTTACTAGAGATTTTGAAGGACCCAGAATAGGATTCAGCAGATCCATGTATACATATATGTGGTTCTTCATCAAATTACCAGCATCACCTATTTATATGTATTCCCATACACTAAATTCGAGTGCATTGCGAAAAATATAGTTTTTCGATGCTTTTAGCTGTTATTCGCAATTTATTAGCGATTTTTGAGGTGTACCGACCTTGCATTCATATTCAGAGCATTGAAATACATGGCAGTATGTGGATCTGGTCAAATGTACACGCTACTTTTTCTTTTTTGTGTGGTACTGCAATTTTTTTATTTTCAAAATGTTGACGCAACCATATCGTTTCTCTGCGTGTATATTTGCAAAAATGTTCTAAAACTATTCGAAAGCTCTTATTAGCTGCACTTTTGTTGTGGAATAACTAAAAAAAATTGTTTATTTCAGTGGTGTCCAAACATACGCTATCTTATTCTATGTTTGTGTATGCGCTTCGCGGCTAAATAGATAGGCCGTGAATCTCACATACCGTCTACGTGTGTTGATGTAAAAAAACGTCCTATGCACGAGTGCATAGGAAAATGGGAGAATGCCCACTCACCATTGGTTTATTTTTTTATCTAAAATCTACTACGATTTTTAAGTTTTTACTTTCCATGCCTGATTCATATCCACTCGCACACACACGCAAGAGAAATTTCTCTCCTAACAAAACAAAAACTCTAAATTGTTGTATATTTTCAGTATGATAATATTTATAAGCTGCTTATTTTTATTGTGATGTGTATTTGCTCATGTGTATTTATGTGCCACAGTTTTATTGTATTAATTGAGGCAATTGCCTTTACACAGAAAAAACCTCACGATAGGCAGCAGCAGCATTTTCAGCTACTTTTGTTCAAATTGTTTAATTGTATATTTTTGTATTTTGTAGTATATCCGCTTGCATGCACACGAAAATTATAGTTTTCGTAATAAAAAAATTTAATATTTTCATGAATTAGTAAAGCAAAAGTTAAAATATATGTTCATATTATTTTCTTGTGCTATAAAATGCATTCATACGTCTGTATGTCGTAAACGTTTTTCATCTCTTCAGTTTTATTTACGTATTTGTTTTTTGTTAGTCTGCTCTTTTTGTACATGGCTGATTCTCATTCTAAACGTACATTTTGTGTGTGAATCCAAATTGATTATTAGGCTAAGGTTCGTAACGTTATATTCAGAAAGAATTGGG
The DNA here is from genome assembly GCA_956483635.1 of Panzeria rudis. NCBI lineage: Eukaryota > Metazoa > Arthropoda > Insecta > Diptera > Tachinidae > Panzeria > Panzeria rudis. The sequence goes on along the minus strand of OY101447.1, from coordinate 28,198,923 downwards.
CATGATTAATATTCCAAGGAACAAGGGAAAAATTAATATCAACTTAATTTTTCAATGTACACAGCAGAACAGAGTAGCGCCACTTTCGGAAGCCGCTACACTTCCATCGTCAGTGCTCACGTGTATTTTGCTTATCACCACTTGTCAGGTGGCTGTGTTGAATGTGATTTTAATTCTTATATATACAACTTCTTCGTGAAAGTTGAATACGAGAATTATATCACTCTCAAGCTTATATTAACTGCAATTTCCCAGCGTTGCCATCGATTTATTTTTAGTCATTCCCATTTTTTGTGTTCTTTTTTTTTTAATAATGTAACTAATATATATATATATATATATATATATATATATATATATATATATATATATATATATATATATATATATATATATATATATATATATATATATATATATATATATATATATATATATATATATATATATATATATATATATATATATATATATATATATATATATATATATATATATATATATATATATATATATATATATATATATATATATATATATATATATATATATATATATATATATATATATATATATATATATATATATATATATATATATATATATATATATATATATATATATATATATATATATATTATATATATATATATATATATATATATATATATATATATATATATATATATATATATATATATATATATCTATATATATATATATATATATATATATATATATATATATATATATATATATATATATATATATATATATATATATATATATATAATGGGTGATTTTATAAGAACTATCGGAAAGTAAAAAAAAACACATAAAATTCAGAAAAATGCATGAAATATTTATTTGGATCGATAGTTGGGTCGATATAATTTAATGTTTGAAGATTATTTCATGCAAATGTTGGCCGCGGCTGCGCCTCAAATGGTCCATCCGCTTAGTCCAATTTTGGCATACTCTTTCCAACATTTCGGCCGGTATCTCACGAATAATGTTGGCAATGTTGGCTTCCAGTGCGTCAATCGAAGCGGGCTTGTCGCTATAGACATTAGCCTTAACATAGCCCCACAAAAAATAGTCTAGAGGCGTTAAATCGCACGATCTGGGCGGCCAATTGACTGGTCCCAAGCGTGAAATAAACTGTTCACCGAACTCGCCTTTCAATTGGTCCATTGTTTCGCGTGCTGTGTGGCATGTGGCACCGTCTTGTTGAAACCACATGTCATGCAAGTCAAGCTCTTCCATTTTGGGCAGAAAAAAGTTTGTTATCATCGCACGGTAGCGCTCACCATTCACAGTAACGTTGTGATTCGCATCATCTTTGAAGAAATACGGCCCAATGATGCCGCCAGCCCATAATCCGCACCAAACGGTCGTTTTTTGTGGATGCATTGGTAGCTCTTGCAATGCGTCTGGCTGCTCTTCACTCCAAATACGGCAGTTTTGCTTGTTCACGTATCCATTCAACCAGAAATGAGCCTCGTCGCTGAACACAATTCTTCGATAAAAAAGTGGATCTTCATCTAACTTTCAGAGCCCATTCACCAAAAATTTGGCGTTGTGGTAGGTCGTTTGGCTTCAATTCTTGCACCAGCTGTATCTTATAAGGCTTCACACCCAAATCCTTCCGCAAAATTTTCCACGTAGTGGAGTAACAGAGGCCCAATTGCTGCGAACGGCGCCGAATCGATAATTCACGGTCATCACCAACACTGGCCGATACGGCTGCGATATTTTCTTCAGTTCGCACTCTACGTAAACGTGTTGGTGGTTTAATGTCCAACAATGTAAATTTGGTGCGAAATTTTTTTACAATAGCCCGAATAGAAGCCTCAGTAGGTCGATTAAACTGACCATAAAATGGAAGAAGCGCGCGATGAACTTTCTTAACAGAGCACGCATTTTGGTAATAAAATTCAATAATTTGCAAGCGTTGTTCGTTTGTAAGACGATTCATGATTAAATTATAGACCAAACTGAAGATGTTTGACAGTGACACAAGATACAAAACGTGCGTGAGCTGTCAAAACTAGTGTTGCCAAAAAGATAATAGCAAAAAATCACTCAAATAAGATTAAATTTTTGGATTTTTTAACATGTTTGTGTATTGATTATTACATTTGCTTTCGCGGTTGTTCCAGGAATGACTTTTGCGAAAAAAAATAATACCACAAAAAGAAGGTACAGGGTTTGAAAGCACTATACATCTACTCTGTAAAAACAAAAAATTGTAATAATCGCAGTACGAAATTAAAAGTTATGACAACTCTTTCAATTTTAGCTTGGGGTTCATATAAAAAAATAAAAATTTTTATTTTTTTAAAAATACCTTACAAACATTTATACATGAGCAAAAAGTAGGGTAACTCTTCCTTTATATAAGACTTATTTCAATTAAATCGACCAAATATGTCAAAAGGTATGTTTATTTGAAATAATTTGTTTGTTACAAAATACGACCTACCTACACAGAAAAAACTAAATGTCATTTCCTATAAAGGAATTCAATAAAATAATGAATATTTGGTCTAGAAACGGACCTACAAACAAATTTATAAATATAGACAAAAATATCTCAACAATTTCATTGAAAAAAAACGTGTTATTTTTTCAGTGAACAAATTGTTTAAATCTATAAAACATTTTGTCTAAAAATATTTACAAATTGTCTGAATTTATAAAGCAATTAGTCTAAAAATACTAACAAATATTGAACAAAATAGATTTTTTGTAATATATTAAACAAAATTTTTGTCTAGATTATCATTATCATCCATTAAGCATTTATGAAATTTCACTTTGTTAAATGTGTTCAAGTCTGCTGTTTATATAAAGACTCTAAAAAAAACGAATGAGAATTAAGGCAACGATATTTACGAATTGATTCACTCAAAAATCTTCAATAAAGAAACTTGGCACAACTGCATTCCTTTTGCTATCATTGTTGTTGTTGTTATTTGTGTGTATGCCGTTATCGGGGCTGTTTTTTATGACACAGCTTTTCTTGTTGTTTTTGTGTTACCGTCCTAAATAAAAGTCAAACAAAAAATTCATTGATTGAGTAAAGAGCATTTACTGAAAATGAAATTTGTTTTTAGACAAACTTTTGTTTAAAAAAATTTTGGTGGTAATTTTTTCTGTGGGATACATTCTTCGAAAATAACTACCCACAGTGAAAAAGAAACGAAATTTTTTTTAAAGAAAGCCAGAAATGTGTAAACAGAAAATGTTCGTCCTTCAGCTGCTCTTAACTTTTTTAACGTCCTAAAATTTACAGATAAATTATATATACAAAATTTTTTTACGTAACGCTCAATACATATTTATAAGAATTCAATATTTTTTTTAAAGCATTACTTTATTTTGAATTCAATACAATTAAGATTTATAGTCGGCGATGTATTTTAACATAACATGTTTAGTTATTCACTATTTACAATAATATAAAAAAAATTGGATAACACTCAATACGTTTTTTTTTCATACAAACGATGATTAATTGATAAAACAGTTTGCAATATAATACTATTTAGCAAAGTACACAAAAGATTTAAATATTTACGCTGTTATTTTTTAGTGTCTATTATAAATGCAATTTTAATAATTAAATTCAGTAATAAAGCGTATGTAACGCTCCATACACATGACATATATAATATTTTTCAAAAATTTGATGCATGAAATAAGAGAATCAAATGCAAGTATTCTAAAACTACTATAAAGTAAATTTCGTTTTTGAAAAAATTCATAGTTTCTTAATGTGGAAAATCAACACCATGCATTACGGATTCGCCATTTTTTATGAAGAGGGGAAAACAGTATTTTCGACAGTATAATGGACAGTCTTCAGGATCCAATAAACTCGCATACATGAATGGCATACATGAAAACTGACAATCATTGGAATTTGTCAGTTTTTCTCAGTTTTGAAAAGAACTCTGGAAAAAAATCACAATTATCAATCAAAAGGTATGTTTATTTGAAATAATTTGTTTGTTACAAAATACGACCTACCTACACAGAAAAAACTAAATGTCATTTCCTATAAAGGAATTCAATAAAATAATGAATATTTGGTCTAGAAACGGACCTACAAACAAATTTATAAATATAGACAAAAATATCTCAACAATTTCATTGAAAAAAAACGTGTTATTTTTTCAGTGAACAAATTGTTTAAATCTATAAAACATTTTGTCTAAAAATATTTACAAATTGTCTGAATTTATAAAGCAATTAGTCTAAAAATACTAACAAATATTGAACAAAATAGATTTTTTGTAATATATTAAACAAAATTTTTGTCTAGATTATCATTATCATCCATTAAGCATTTATGAAATTTCACTTTGTTAAATGTGTTCAAGTCTGCTGTTTATATAAAGACTCTAAAAAAAACGAATGAGAATTAAGGCAACGATATTTACGAATTGATTCACTCAAAAATCTTCAATAAAGAAACTTGGCACAACTGCATTCCTTTTGCTATCATTGTTGTTGTTGTTATTTGTGTGTATGCCGTTATCGGGGCTGTTTTTTATGACACAGCTTTTCTTGTTGTTTTTGTGTTACCGTCCTAAATAAAAGTCAAACAAAAAATTCATTGATTGAGTAAAGAGCATTTACTGAAAATGAAATTTGTTTTTAGACAAACTTTTGTTTAAAAAAATTTTGGTGGTAATTTTTTCTGTGGGATACATTCTTCGAAAATAACTACCCACAGTGAAAAAGAAACGAAATTTTTTTTAAAGAAAGCCAGAAATGTGTAAACAGAAAATGTTCGTCCTTCAGCTGCTCTTAACTTTTTTAACGTCCTAAAATTTACAGATAAATTATATATACAAAATTTTTTTACGTAACGCTCAATACATATTTATAAGAATTCAATATTTTTTTTAAAGCATTACTTTATTTTGAATTCAATACAATTAAGATTTATAGTCGGCGATGTATTTTAACATAACATGTTTAGTTATTCACTATTTACAATAATATAAAAAAAATTGGATAACACTCAATACGTTTTTTTTTCATACAAACGATGATTAATTGATAAAACAGTTTGCAATATAATACTATTTAGCAAAGTACACAAAAGATTTAAATATTTACGCTGTTATTTTTTAGTGTCTATTATAAATGCAATTTTAATAATTAAATTCAGTAATAAAGCGTATGTAACGCTCCATACACATGACATATATAATATTTTTCAAAAATTTGATGCATGAAATAAGAGAATCAAATGCAAGTATTCTAAAACTACTATAAAGTAAATTTCGTTTTTGAAAAAATTCATAGTTTCTTAATGTGGAAAATCAACACCATGCATTACGGATTCGCCATTTTTTATGAAGAGGGGAAAACAGTATTTTCGACAGTATAATGGACAGTCTTCAGGATCCAATAAACTCGCATACATGAATGGCATACATGAAAACTGACAATCATTGGAATTTGTCAGTTTTTCTCAGTTTTGAAAAGAACTCTGGAAAAAAATCACAATTATCAATCATATATAAACTAAATAAAATTGCGACAAAACCAATTGTAATTTTAAATTTGAATTGAAAAATATAAATAATTTAAAAAAATATGTCGCTGCATATGAAAAAAAATCCAAATGTTGAACGTTTTACTTTGATATTTACATTCAAGTAAATTTTGTTAAATATTTTTTTTACAACTAAGTATGGACTTATAGCTGTGGGTAATATTTTATTTTAAGCCAATACTAAAACAAAATGTTTTGAAGTTTTAGTTGACTATCTACGTATAATCTATGGTATAGGGTACCCTTTACACAAAAAAAGTATGTACATTTATTTACAATCTATTAAATCATGATAAACCAGTTTTCATTTTAATATTTACGCGTTTATTTTATTAAATATTTTACTATGCTTTCAACGGACATGAAAAAAGCATTTGAAATGAGAATGAGTCGTTCATCAGAATTTGTTGATTGTGCGTGATTGTCTATCTCTAGATTTAAAATGTTTTAATTATCAAGAAAGCAAAAAAAATCTACTAAATGAAGATAATTTTTCTTTTTCCATACGTATTCAAAATACCGCAAGCGTTAGCTTCTATTCGGTTTTTTTTAACTAAGAAAAATTATTTTAAAACACTATTTATAAGTTTCACTATAAGAAAAACTAATCTTTGTCGTGTAAGCCGCAAATTTTGAAACTGGCAATAGTTTTTTCAAACTGTTGATAATTTAAATCTTTAAATTTTTTAATAAAAATTTCACACTTTTTATAAAGTCTTTATATTATTATGTACATTTTAGGCCATGGTTGTTTTTCTCTTGTCGCAAACTCTCATATAAACTTTCACTTAACATACTCGTACATATAAACATTTATGCATAAAATCTAGAACAAAAAGCTTTCTTTATATAAAAGAATAAAGTATACAATGTATTTAATTTATAAACAAAACGCATAAATTTGACAGTAAATAGGCAAAAACGAAACTACAAAAACAAATGAAAAAAAAAACTTTAAACATATGAACGAACATTAAGTCAAAGACGAGCAATATGTAAAGTAGTCCTCGTACTAGTGGCAGTTGTTGCTGCTATTGTATGTATGAATGTATGTATGTATGTACGTAGTTGTTGGTAAATGTGAAAAATGGCTGTGAAAGATACGAGCGAATATGTTAAGGAGAAAATGAAAAAACAAAAGCAAAAAACAAAACCTTAATTCAAGGATTCTTAGCACGTTCACATCTTTAACGCCATATGTTGGACTTTTAATACGTTTTCTGCACACTCTAGAAAATTTTTGTTGTCTCTTTTTTCTCTCTATATATGTGTCACAAAATGTCTGGTTGATGCGACCATCGGAATGCAATTGATCTGAGGCATGAAGTTGGTGAAATTGTATTTTCTTATTTATAATACTGCTACGTTTAACCTTTTACGCTTGTTTATTTTCTATAGATAATTGCTCAGAAATAGAAATGTATTACCACACAGATTTTTATTTTCCCAGCACTGCGCGTTAGTCAATTCCATCAAAAAATCCATAAAATTTATTCTATGAATGTGCATAAGCATAGTAGTTGGTCACATTAAATAATGCATCCTAATAAAGTAAGTGGCTTGAGTATTTGCTTGTAAGATATTCAACATTGGAATAAATTTATATAGTAACATAGTCCTGTACATAGTAATGTACTAGATATATTTGCAACCCAATGTTTATCTTTTCAAAAATGGGCAAGTCGTTTATGCTTGGAAATTTAATATATATCGAGTATCCTTTATCGTTAAACGACTATAGGCTGATAGATTCAGAGAAATTGTACTACATCTCCCTCTATTTTGTTTTAGAAATTCATATATTTTACTTTCTATATTCCTTCCAAATTATATTTGGCATTAGAAAATATTGATGGTTTTCTTCTTTTTTTTATTTTCAATTTTTATTGAATATCAGCAAGTAAAAAACATTACAACAGCAATTTCATCTACAAAAAAAAAATTATTTAGGCTGCACATGTTGCTAAATATGAGAAATTATTATGAAAATGAAAAACAGCAAAAATCATGTTCTACTAGTAAGTGTGAGCAAGTGTTTTGAAAGATTTTATGAGCTGGGAAATATAGTTGGCTTATAAATTGTAGAAATTTATCAGGATTTATACAATTCTAATAAAGAGTGAAACATAAAATATTTTTTATATTATACAGATAAATAATAATAGTAAAATATGTTCTAGTAAAAAATGCTAAAATTTGAAGATGAAATTAAAGCGTAATTTAAAAATGTAATGATTGAAGTATTCATTGAAGGTATATATATTTAATAATTAAGTTGTGAGTTTTAGTCGAACTGTATGGCTTTAGTTTGGTTTGAGTGTGGTTTTTTTTAATTTAATTTTTCGATTAAATTATATTTGTTGGCAAAGAAAATTTTTTTGACTGCTCGGAGGGTTGAACTAACATGTTTCGATAGCCCCCGCTAACCTCTTCAGAGTTCTCTTCCGCTTAAACTAAAACTCATAACTTAATTGTTAAACTCTAGAGGCACCAAGCAAAATTTTTCTTTGTCTACAAGCTTCACATTTATCTCTAAATAAAAATATAATTTAATTGAAAAATTAAATTAAAAACCCGAACTCAAGCAAAAATAATTAAATTTCTTTGGTATATATTTTTCTTAAATTTCCCTCAATCGAAGAGAGGAAGTTACTGCCCTAGAGGGAAAAGAACCAGTCACAAGACAGGTCACGTGACTGGTTCTCAAGGACTAGCAAACGGTTCGAGTTCCGGAACTTTATATGAAAGGGTGCGGTAACTTTTACATGGCGTTGTCATTGGAGGGGGTCAATTGAAATAATTAAGATACTCAGTGATAGGCTCTAGACCCAAACTAAGGCTACTTGTCCTGTGGTGGGTTCTTTAATACTAGCTGAATTACTGTACTTTAAACAAATATATTTAATTTGAAAAAAATGTGCTTGTGCAATGAGGGTTTTTCCTAACATGTTTGTTCTAGTTTTGTGATATGTTATGATATGATTCTTTTCACCGATCACCACTCAGTGCAAGACAAAATTGGTGCTACATTTCCCGCAGGGTGATTGAACCCCGATTTGCGAAAATTTAGTTTTCATCCGACATCAACGTTTTGAGGTCATCTGTATCTATTCTGACTATTTTTACGATGATGTCCATATGGATGTTTGTATGGGTGCGTGTGTGTGTGTGTGTGTGTGTGTGTGTGTGTGTGTGTGTGTGTGTGTGTGTGTGTGTGTGTGTGTGTGTAAACATCTTATAACTTATAACATCTTATAACGGCTCAACCGATTGAAAGCAAATTTCCATCATTCAAAAGACATTAACCTCACTTAGATTTCGTGATATGACCAACCAATTCAGTTCAGTCGATTTTTAGAATTTTCTAATATAAAATTTCAAAGAAAAGTTTTTTTTTATATAAATTCTAAACTACTAAACCCATCTAATCCAAAATATAATCAGCTCTTAAGCTCATAAAACAGCGTCGGCTTACAAAAAAACTAAATTTCATTTTTAGTAAAGAAATTCAATGAATTAGTAAATATTTTGTCTAAAAACGGACCCACAAACAAATTTTTAAGTGTAGACAAAAATATTTCAACGATTTCATTGAAAAAAACATATTTTTTTCAGTGAACAAATTGTATAAGGCTATGAAACAATTTGTCTAAAAATATTTAAAAATTCTAAACAAAATAGTTTTCTGAATCAACAAAAATATTTTCTTGAATTTCTGTAATATATCAATTAATATTTTTGTCGGAATTTACAAAATAATTTGTTTTAAGATACTTACAAATAGTAAACAAACTAGTTTACTGAATCAAATAAAAATATTTACTGGATTTTTTGCAATATATAAAAAAAATTTTTGTCTGAGTCATCATCACGCATTAAGCATTTATGATGTTTCACTTTATTAAATGTGCTCAATTCTGGGGCCGAATTACCGGATTCGTTATCGTTTAGGCTTTCGTATCGAATAAAATTTCGTCACGTATCGAATGGATAGATTACCGCATTCGGTAGCTAACGTATGGAAATGTTTAAAAAGTGTACCTAGTTTATATTATACCGATTGTTGAATCGACTAAAAATTTGTAATACATTAAAGAAAAATTTTGTGTTTCTAGCAGCTAGTACAACAACCAAGGCGATTGGCCAACTATAATAAGGTTTATAGGTAATGTTCCATGGTTTTTTGCAAAACAAAAAATAAATAAAAAAAAATATTGCATTCGATCGCTCTAGTGCTAACGAGTAGAATTTAAACAGCAGCTACTCGATTATCGTATGCCGTAATCCCAAAAAGAATATTTTCGAAAAATTTTACTCGATCACGTATGCGGTAATTCGGCCCCTGAATGTTTATCTAAAGACAAAGGCAACCACATTAACGAATTGAATCACTCAAAAATTTTCAGTAAACAAACTTGGCACAATCCCATTCCTTTTGCTATCATTGCTGTTGTTGTTATTTGTGTGTATGTGTTCATTGGGGTTGTTTTTTTACCACACAGAAAACGGGTTGTTGTTGTTGTTGTTTTTGGTGTTTGAGCCCTAAATATAACTCAAACAAAAAATTCATTGATTCAGTAAAGAGCACTTACTAAAAATTAAATTTATTTTTATACAAAATTTTGTTTGAAAATTTTTTGGTGATAATATTTTCTGTGTTGAATGATTATCTATGTATCTAACCATCTTTATCGAACATTTTCGAAAAACCCGCTTTATTTAAAAAACTCTAAGACTTCTTGTCAAATCGATTGTTAGCATCCATTTTCTTTTTTGGACTTGAAAAACTGCGCCGAGTACCGCAAATTTGATATAAATCGGTTAAGTTGCGTAAGCGATATCGTGGTCGTAATTAAAAAAAAATTTTTTGCTTAATTTCTTTTTAATTACTACAAAAATCTATGGATTGTCCAGCGCTTTGACCTTGAAGTTAGTGGGAAGTTCCAGGGACGGCTAAGATAAATTTAATGCATAAGCTCGGTTCCTTCCGCAAGCTGAAACGTCACTTCTCTTTCTAAAAAATATATTATATATATATATATATATATATATATATATATATATATATATATATATATATATATATATATATATATATATATATATATATATATATATATATATATATATATATATATATATATATATATATATATATATATATATATATATATATATATATATATATATATATATATATATATATATATATATATATATATATATATATATATATATATATATATATATATATATATATATATATATATATATATATATATATATATATATATATATATATATAAATATATATATATATATATATATATATATATATATATATATATATATATATATATATATATATATATATATATATATATATATATATATATATATATATATATATATATATATATATATATATTGCTTATTATTGTAGTTAAACACTTGCAAACATTTTACTATGTTTTTATACATTTATAAAAACAATATTGCTTTGATATATTAATTCAATACTGTAATAAATAATTTTCAGCATTGTAATTTAGACTTTCATATTAGAATAAATTCACTTTCCTTTTTATAAATAAATATTTGTTTTGAACTTAAACCATAACATATTTGTGGCGACGAGGATAATGGCAACAGATCCTAAAATTCTTGAATTACTTCAAAAGCAGGGCGAAATCCTAGCTAGATTGTCCATGGGTGGTTCAACAAACCAAGAACAATTAATGGATAAATTATCAAACTGTATTTCAGAATTTTCGTTTGACCCAACAAATTCGATTACTTTTAACGTTTGGTACAGCCGTCATGAAGATATATTTTTAGTAGATGGTAAAAACTTAGACGATGCAGCTCGAGTAAGACTTTTGATGAGAAAGTTGAATACTATCGCTTATGGGAAATATGCTGCCTACATTCTTCCGAAAAATGTTAGGGATATTTCGTTTGCTGAAACAATCAATATCCTAAAAAGCATGTTTGGTATGCAAGAGTCCTTGTTCAGCATGCGGTATAAATGCCTTCAAACAGTGAAAACGCCTCAAGAGGATTTAGTATCTTATGCAGCACGAGTTAATGAATCATGTGAGCAGTTCAATTTATCGGAAATGAATGCAGATCAATTCAAATGTCTAGTTTTTGTGTGCGGGCTACAATCTCATTCAGATATGGAAGTCCGTATGAAATCTCTATCAATTCTTGAGGATGACTCAAGTCAGACAGTCAACAAATTAGTGGCAACGGCTCAAAGAATGATGAATCTGAAACGTGACACTGCTATGGTGGAGGAAAACACAACATCAGTTAACGTCATCAAAAGAAATTCAAATTTTCAAAAATCCAAACATGATGACAATAAGATAGTTCCAAAGACTCCATGTTGGAACTGTGGCGCTCAATGCATTACTCAAAACATTGCACATACGTCAATCATAAATGTAGTCAATGCAACGTTGTTGGTCATAAAGAGGGATACTGCAAAGCCCCAGGCAAAAATAGTTCATTTAGAAACAAATTTTCATATAAGAAGAAACAAAAGAATTATAAGAGCAAATCAGGCTGTCTACAATCAAATGTTCTTCAAATCAATAAGATTTCACACGCATCCAGGCGAAAATACGTCATGGTCAATATTAACCCTTTATCTTCTGATCAGCATAATCAGGGATTTGATGTTAAACTTCAAGTGGATACAGCATCAGACATCTCAATGATTGGAAAATCCTTTTGGATAAAAATGGGAAAGCCTGGAAAGCATTTCAATAATCGTTTTGTAACAAGTGCTTCAAACAACAAAATCAAACTTTTAGCCGAGTTTGATTGTCAAGTCAGGCTAAAAGGTGAAGTACAATTATGTAGTTTTTCTGTTGTAGAAATTGATACGCTTTTAATATTTGGTACAGATTTGTGTGATATTTTTCGCATATGGGACAAACCATTAAATAAAATTTGTTGCCAAATTAAGCAAGCTGAAGTTGGTGCAGATGTTCTGAATCAAATACGAACAAATTTTGCTGATATATTTCAAGACATTCCAGCAAAATGTACAAAAATAAAGGTTCAACTACACCTTAAGAAAGACATTCAACCAATTTTTAGAGCTAAGCGGCCAGTGGCGTATGCAATGCTTCCTCTAATAGAAGATGAAATTACCCGTCTACAGTCGTTGGGAATAATTTCACCCGTCGATTTCTCGGATTGGGCAGCACCAATTGTAGCTGTAAAGAAACCGAATGGAAAAATTCGTATTTGTGGTGATTATTCAACTGGACTAAATGATAGTTTGGAACCACACAAATACCCACTTCATCGCCCAGAAGATCTATATGCAAAATTGGCTAACAGCTGTCTGTATACTCACATTGATCTCTCTGATGCTTATCTCCAAACAGAAGTCACATCAGGTTCAGCCAGGCTTCTTACAATAAACACACACAAAGGACTATTTACTTTCAACCGGCTAGCTCCTGGTGTAAAAAGTGCTCCAGGTGCTTTTCAGCAAATCATGGATACAATGCTCATTGGTATAGATGATGCAGCAGCTTATATCGACGATATAATTATTGGTGGCTCTACAGTTGAAAAACATTTGGAAAATGTCAACAATGTTTTGCAAAAACTACGTGAGTACAATTTTCATATCAAGTATGAAAAGTGCAAGTTTTTCGCCAAAGAAGTGAAATATCTTGGCAACATAATGTCAGAAACTGGTTTACGACCTGATCCTGATAAAATAGAAACTATTTTGGTTTTACCACCACCAAAATCTATATCGGAATTAAGATCATTCCTAGGCTCAATAAACTATTATGGTAAATATATTCATCAAATGACTAATCTTAGAGCACCACTTGATAATCTTTTGAAAGATAATGTCACATTTGAGTGGAATTCAGCATGCCAAAGGTCATTTCAACAATTCAAAAATCTATTGTGTTCAGATTTACTACTAACGCATTACAATCCAGCATTGCCAATAAAGGTTGCAGCAGATGCATCAGGTAAAGGTGTTGGTGCGTTCATTTGTCACGTATATCCAGACAAGGCAGAAAAAGTCATTGCTCATGCTTCACGCACACTCACACCAGCTGAGAAAAACTATTCTCAAATTGAGAAGGAAGGCCTTGCCTTAATATTTGCCGTAAAGAAATTTCACCGTTACATATATGCTCGACAATTCATATTGTGTACTGATCACAAACCTCTTTTGACGATTTTTGGTAAGAAATCTGGTATTCCAGCTTATGCAGCAAATAGATTGCAGCGTTGGGCGTTAACACTTATGATGTATGATTTCAAAATCGAATACGTTAATACCAAAGACTTTGGTTGTGTAGATGTTCTATCAAGACTCATCGACTCTAACATGAAACCTGATGAAGATATCATTATTGCCTGTGCTACGTTGGAAGAAGATTGTTCAGAAATGTTAACCGATCATTTTAATTCACTGCCAATAACTTTCAATATGGTTTTACATGCAACAAGTAATTGCAAAACACTTCAGTCCGTCATATCAGGAATTAACAATGGATGGAACAACAAGTTATCGTCAACACTTACTCCATACTATTTGAGAAGAGATCAACTAAGCGTAGTTCAAGGATGTCTTATGTTTAACGATAGGATTGTAATACCAGCAAAGTTTAGGAACTGCATTCTGAAAGAACTTCATCGAGGGCATCCAGGTAAAGAACGAATGAAGTATTTAGCAAGAAGCCATGTTTACTGGCCTGGTATCGACGAAGATATAGTTACTTATGTCCGTAATTGTCATCAATGTGCTGTAATTTGCTCTGCGCCAGTTAAACATACTCTACAATCATGGCCTTTAGCAAATAACCCTATGGAACGCATTCACATAGATATTGCTGGTCCCTGTAATAGTTTGTATTACTTTGTTGTTGTGGATGCTTATTCAAAGTGGCCTGAAATATTCGAAATTTCCAATATTTTATCAGTAACTGTTATTTCAAAACTCACTGAAATGTTCGCAAGATATGGAAACCCTGATACTATTGTTTCAGATAATGGTACTCAATTCGTAAGTTCTCAATTCAGCAAATTTGTAGTAGATAGAGGTATCACACATCTTAAGACTGCACCATATCACCCACAATCAAACGGGCAAGCTGAACGTTTTGTTCAAACGTTAAAACGTGCTCTTGAAAAACTCAAAAACGAAGGTACAAGTAAAGAGAACTTGGAAACTTTCCTCCAAACTTACAGATCAACACCAAGATTGGATTCGAAGTCACCAGCAGAACTATTTCTAAATCGTAAAATTAAAACCAATTTGGATTTACTCAAACCTCAAGAACAAGCACCTATTAAACGTAATATTCAACAAGAGATAATTTTCAATAGAAAGCATGGAGCAAAAGCTAAAAGCTTTAAACCTAGTGAAAAAGTGTATGCTCAAATTTTCAGAAACAACAAGTATATATGGGTATCTGGTTCAATAGTGGAACGTGTAGGAACTGTTAACTACAACGTACTAGTTAATGACAAAAACAAGCAAAAACTTATTCGTTCTCATGCAAATCAAATTAAGCGAAGATTTGAAACTAATGAACAAACAAACAAGATTTGAAACTAATGAACAAACAAACTCAACAAATTTACTATTGGAAATGTTTGATCTACGTAGGAACTCAGATGTCGTTCCAGTATTTCAATCTGATCTATCCTTAGAAGAACCTGATCAACTGATTTTACAACCTGATCTACAAAATGAAATACGATGTGAGGCAGAAACTGATTATGATTCTAATGTTCAACTAGAACCGGACTCTTCATTTCACTCAACATCGGATTTGATTGAAACTGATGTAATGTCATCACCTTTGACTAGCACATTAGAATATTCCAGACCCAAAAGAAACCGCCAACCTCCTGGATGGATGAAAGACTACAGCGCTACTTAAACAAAGGGAGATATTGTAGTTAAGCACTTGCAAACATTTTACTATGTTTTTATACATTTATAAAAACAATATTGCTTTGATATATTAATTCAATACTGTAATAAATAATTTTCAGCATTGTAATTTAGACTTTCATATTAGAATAAATTCACTTTCCTTTTTATAAATAAATATTTGTTTTGAACTTAAACCATAACACTTATCTTGAAGGAGTATCCTTTGAAATTATATATTTTTAATGTGAATCATTTAATTAAGCAATAATTTTCGCACTAAACATTACACTGAAAGAATTTTGTTCATAAATTCTGTGAATTTTCTTCTTAAATATTGTGAATTTTGACAAATCCAATGAAAAATTTGAAAAATTTAATTAAAACTCAACAAACGTCACGCTTCGTTGGACTAATGAATCAAATTTGGTTAACACTATTTTAATGAAAATTTCATTAAATATATGAAATAATTACATTGCTCTAATGTCTTAATTTCACTAAGCTAATGAACATCTTTCATTATATTGGTGAATTATTTCATCGTTTCAATAAAACTGTTTCATAATCTTAATGAATTATTTCATTATTTTAATGAAATTCTGGCATTATTTTAATGATATTCTTTCATTATTTTAGAGAAATACTTTCATTGTCTGAATAATTTATTTATTCACTTAGTAATTTTTTTCAAAAAAAACTTTTTTCTGTATATATTTGGTATTCCCAAATATTCTCTTTAAAATGACATACAAATCATTCTTATATAAAATAGTTTTTGAGATATTTGAAAACTAAACTCAACAGGATAGATAAATACGTAGATTTCCAACTCTCGGCCTGTCTATAAAAAATTGACAACTCTCTTACACCTATAGGTCTTGTGTATTCAACAAACTTGAGAGAGGCAATTCAACACACATCACAGAGCATAATTTTTGCACTTGAAAACGCGGTAAAATGTATCTTCTTTGCACACACAAACATTTTTTTCATTTTATTTAATTTTTTTATTTGTTTTGATATAAATTTTATGTTTCTTCTTGCTGTAATATAAATTATTTTTTAATATTGTTGACATTTGTGTGTTGAAATTTATCGAAGTTTTCAACCTTTTTTTTCATTCAACAGTATTGCATTTTTGTTACTATTTGGGATAAATATTTTTAGTACCAAAGAGAAAAATTGCAAAAAAATGTTTTTTTTTTAACTCAAATGTCTTAAAAATTATTCTAAATTCATATTTTCATTAATTAATGTAAAATGAATTGTACATAATAAGTAAAAATTCATGTTTAATACATATATAAATTTTGTAAAATACTTTTTGTACAACTAAGTATGGTTTGGTGCTGTGGGGAAATTTTTATTTAAACCAATACTAATAGAAAATGTTCTACTAATACATTCCTAGAATTGGGTTTTTTTAACAACCGACTTAGGTTTCTGACAGCTATTTTCCACCAGTCAGGCTTCTATGTTTTCTATGCTCAACACATTTAGTAAATTTGGCGAAATTATGACGTTTTTAAATGTCATAACTTTATAAATCAAAATTTTTAATTTATTTTAAGAAATTGGAAAAACAAATTGGAGTAAGTTTGAAATCGCTAAAGAAAACATTTCTAAATTTGGAAAATTTTGTAAAAAATTTAAAAATTTTTTGCTTGCAAAACAGGTTTTTTCGTTTTTTTTTTTTTCGTATATATGCATATTAAATATTTAAAAAGCCAAAATGTGTTGGAAATTGAGCCAAATATGCTACAAAAAATAAAAGAATGCTTTAAATATGCGGCTAAGCCTGAAATATGCAAAAACATGCTGTAAAGGGTAAAATATTGACAAATAAGTACTAAAAAATCTATGCAAAAATTTTTAAATAGTTCTGAAAAGTATAAATATCTTATTTGTGTCTACATTTATCACACAGGAAAAAACATGCAATTGCATATTACCGGTTTCCCTGCTCATTATATACACTTATATAAAGTATTAAGTAAGACCTGACATAGCTTCCATGATCCCTACAATGCCTATAATTCTTGAAAGTATTAGAATTTCACTTTCTTATATTTCTTAATTTATTAAAAACTTTAAATGTAGACTAAAATCTTTACCACTTCCCTTATTTATACTTTTCTTAATTATCTATTGTTTACTAAAACTTTGTAGAAAAGAAATTTGTGTATTTATATTTTGCAATTGTTTAATTAACAAAACTTTTAAATTTTCCTTTTACACTGACCTCCTCCTGTAAAACTTTCAATAAATTTCTCTGCATATTTGCATTTACATTAGACAGTAAACAGTGACTATATGAGTGCCAAGGGGGAAAAGAAGTTGTAAATTAAAGTAACTAAAACAAAGCAACAGTAACTTAACATCATTTAAGTTGAGTTTAAGGGCACTTGTAAAATTTTGTGAGACAATGGAGAAAATGCAACAACGTAAGTCACAATGTATTTGAAAGGAATCCTTTTTCAACCATATTTAACTCTAACAAGAGAAACAGCAAGGAGTAAATAAAAACAACCAAAATAAAATGTTCACAAACTTCAACAGGCAGGCCTTATTGTTGTTTTATTTCATTAAGTTGTTGCTACCTCTCTATACTCGCTTCTGCTCAGCCCTGGTTTGTTACTTCTGTTGTTATATTGGCAACAATAGAGCTGTTCTAATTTAGTCATTTTATTTTGATTATTGTTGCTGCTGCCTAGTGTTATTGGTCTCAAGACTTTTGAAAAGTCAATACATTCTTTCATTCTTTCATTCAAATACACAATAGGTTTTGTATTTAAGAAAATTGGTTTATTGGCTTTTATTATTTAACTACGGAAGAAACAAATCCTAAATTATGGCGAAGAACTAAGAAAACAATACAAGGAACTTACAAAGGTAGCAGAAATACAAGAATCTTTTTCAAAATCAGTGTTAAATCTTTAAAAAGAAATCTTTAAATACATTTTTATTTTAAAATAATTTCAAATAAATATTTATATTGAATAAATCAAATGTAGTTGTTTTAATCAAAGAAAAAACTAATAACAGAATGTATGTTAACTTTTAACGGCTGTATGCTAAAAAATATTTTACTTTAGCTTTAAAGTTCATAGTAGTTACCAAGCACTTTAAGGCTAACATAACTTTGTTGAGAAATTATATGCAAAAGACAACTTTAATTATTTTGTGATTTAATAATAAATACTGGTAACACCACCGTGTTCAAGAACCACTTCATAGTTTATGATGTACAAAAACGAATACAAATTTCATTCGAGTAGTCAAATAACTTTTTATTTTATTAAATAACTTTTTTTACTTTGAAGTAAAACAACTTAATTCAAAAAATATGAGCTTCTGACATTATAGTAAAGAATATAAACATTTCTATGAAGTAAAAGTAAAAATATATGATGAACATAGAAGAATTAACACAATTTCTTTTATTCAAATGAATGAGTATTTGAATATCCAGCTTTTTTCGATTTGTTTTGATTTTATATACATCACTAAGACATGTTTTTATATTTTTATTTTATTTTTTATATTTTTTATGAATTTTTCTATGTATTTCGAATCAACTAGATAATTTGATGTTGTTTTCCATTACATGAAACAAATAATAAATTTAAGCTAAGAGCTAAGACTCCAAGCATCATTTTCAGATGTAACAGGAATCAATATGTGCTATATTAAGAAAAATATTTGTGGTAAAAAATACACATTTTGGAAATATCAACTTAAAGTAGTCTTAACAAACGTGAGTGCCTACTTTAAAATTTTGATATAATAATTTTTTTAGAATACAACTTTACTCAAAATTGCATGGCAAAGCTACTTCAAGTATTTTTGCATACAGCCGTAAATCTTTAATGTTTGAAATTTTACAACAAAAAAATAAGAAACTAAAAATTACACATGTTATTTTTAAGGAAAACATGAGAGAAAGTAAAGCCAATAAACTTTCTGTAAAATATTCAGACATGAAAATTTTATGAAAATAAATTACTGCGTAATGGCACCATCACATTGAGCAGACTATTTTGTTAAAATATGTCGATTACATGAAAAAAAAATCATTAGCAAATATGTATTAGTATATAATGAATTAAACCGCCTATCTTTTTAACCTCCGACCGAAAAATAGGAGTATTATAAGTTTGTAGTGTGTATATCTGTGTGTCTCTCTGTCATCGTAAAGAAAAGATGACTCTGTTGTTTAAAATCTTCTAACCAATATTTGAAGAAAATCTGTCTAGCCGTTTTTAAGTTATCATCCATTTTCTTCGGGGGTTTTCAAAATTTTTAATATAAGGTTATTTAGGGTTCCGTGCACCAAAGGTGGAAAGGAACCGTATTGTTTTCGCTACGCTGTCCGTCGGTCTGTCAGAGGCTTTTATCTCGACAGCCGTAAGAGTTACAGAATTGAAATCGTCACAGAAAATGTGTAAATATGACCGCTATAGCAAAAAATACAAAAAAATCTTAAAAGTCTAAAATTAAAGGGTGCACTGAGCCATAATACAAATATACATGCATATATACACATATACATGCATATATACACATATACATGCATATATACAAAATTAATCATAAAATTTGGTTTTTGAATAAGTTTTTTCCTAAATAAAAAAAATTATTTTGAGTGATGGAAATCGTTATTTAGACCATTAGAATTTTTGTTGTTAAGTGGAATAGATGATATTCTCCATCGCATTTACCGAGACTTTTGGCAAGCTTCCAGTGATAACAGTTCGAATACCAGTCGAATATTCTCCTTAATGGCAGCAATAGTCTGGGGGCTGTTGGCATAAGCCCGCGACTTCAAGTAGCCCCAACAGGAACCGTATTGCCGACGGCATCCTAAAAAAAATACAGCCCAAACACTCCTCCCACGTGAACGCTGCACCACGCAGTGGCTTTGAGTGTATGTAATGGTTTTTCGTGCATCACACGCTGATTTTCGTGCATCACACGGGGACTTTCATGGAAAAGTATGACATGCCAAAAGTCTTGGAAGGTGCGATTAAACGGGCACAAATGTGTATCAACAAGGGCGGCAGCGACTTGGAGGTTATCATCATCTATTCCACTTAACAGAAAAAATTCTAAAGGTCCAAATAAAGATTTCCATCACTCAAAATGATTTCTTTTTTTTTAATTTAGGAAAAACGTTATTCAAAAGCAAAATTGGATGATTAATTTTGCGCCACCTTGTATAAACACTTGAAAATTTTACAGTTAGTGTATTATTATAAAGAGTACAACATTAAATACTAACAACCTAATTCACACAAATTTTTTCATTACTTACAGAATCAGTTACACTAATTCCTTCATTTATAGTTATATTAACAGCTGCATATGTATTTTTTATATCTGTATTAGCAATACTTTCAGATATAGTGTTGCACGTCAGGCAGGGATGCCATTTAGGGCTAGATTTATACCGTTTTTAGTGACTCAAAACGCGAAAAAAATTTAGCCCCAAAAAAAACGCGCAATTCTAGCACTTTTTACAATATCTTTTAGCCTTTTTAGCGCCTTTTTACTTTTTGATCCATGTGGGTAAATGTTTTTATTTTTGAGCACTATTTCTTTCTTTATTCTACCAATAGCGACTTGTGAATTAACGCGGTAACATAACTTTTCCTCATTTTCCTTATTTAGTTTGCTTTACCAGTAATAAAATGAAGAAGAGTCTAAAATAATCTTCCATTTCTTTAAAAATTGGTTGTGATTTTAAGTTAGTACCAAAATTTAAACGTGTTTTGATTTTCAAAAGAAACACTTTATAAGTTAGCCCTTTTTGCGATTTATCGAAAAATGTAACTAGATATTGCTTTATATGCATCTTTTTAAATTTTGCCCTTTTTAGCCCCGTTTTCAAACAGTCTTACGCGTTTTGGATACTAAAGCATGGTATTGTGTTCATCATTTCGTGCGAACTGCTGTCAAAAGTTCATATAAAAAAATTTTCAGGAATTTCTCATGAAAAATTGTTGCAGAAGTAGTATTCTGTTTATTTTGTTAAACATATGAAATGTATCTACAACATTTTGAGTCTTCATGCGAAATAATATAAGCACCACCTTTTTCGTGTGGAATTTACAACAAACACATTGGGTTTTTTTAAACGTACAGAATTGCAGCATACTTTCAAGCCATATTATAATTGGTTACTTGTCATATTTTTCGTATGAAAAAACTAATGTTGATCAAAATTTTTCGCAAATTTGAAGTACATAGCTTAAAAGTTGACATCACTGCTCATACATACATACGCCACCTACTTCATTATTTATCTTAAACGCAATTCGCTAGATTATATACCACAGATGGAACATTGACTAAAACAATGGCGGATAAAAATTAACGAAGAAAAATATCTACACATTACTTTTACATTGTGCAAAGAAACCTGCCCACCTATACAAATAAATAACCAAACTATACCTCAACACACTGAAGTAAAATATCTCGGTGTTCATCTTGATCGTCGTCTAACATGGAAGTCACACATAAATGCAAAAGGTGCCCCAAATGAAATTAAAAGCAGCTCAAATGAATTGGCTCATTGGAAGGAACTCTACTCTGAGAATAGATTGTAAGCTTCTTCTATACAACTCCATTCTAAAACCAATATGGTCCTACGGAATCCAGTTATGGGGCTCTGCCTCGGCATCAAATGTAGAAAAAATCCAAAGGCAACAAAATAAAATACTCCGTACGATTACAGCAGCCCCATGGTATGTCAGAAACAAGCGAATTCATAAAGACCTAGATGTGCCGCCGGTTAAGACAGTGTTTTCTAAGCACGTGACAAGCTACATAAAAAGACTTGAGTTGCACTCAAATCCCCTAGCCCGAAACATCATTATTATCTTTAGAGGCCACACTCGACTGAGAAGGAGGGACACTCTTGCTCTCAGCCGAACACGAGAGATGTAAACAACCAAATAACCAACCGCTGAAACAAATATTAAGATTTGATTACTTATTGTTAGTTCAATTTTATTGAAGATACAATAAATAAATATAACCGAAAAAAAACGCTGAAAAAGTATGCTATGATTTTTGATAACTAATGAAATACGTATGATAGTTGGGTATACATACATATAACTCATACGCAATACAATGCTCCTTTTAATAATGCAAAAAAGTATGCACCACTTTTTACAATTATTTCCGTATACGCGATATTTCAGCAAATCAGACTAACTATTGATCATACGGCATGGGTTCGAAAAATGTATTTGAATTTGCTGTGAATAACTTTGTTTTTTTTTTTGCATTGTGTGTGAATTTTTCTTTAAAGTGGCCCATCCATTATTCAATATTATTGCATATGATATTGTATATATTATTGTCATTTTGACCTATAATATGCAATAAATGGCACAATATATTCAAAGAAAATATTGCCCAATTTTTCTGACAATGAAAAAGTAAGCATAGCACTGAACAATGTCGCCACTACAGTACACAATATTCTTTATTGTACAATGAAAATCAAAGGTCTTTTGTTTTTTTCCAATATATTGTGCAACCTTCGAATATGACATTATATATGATATTATTGTACAATATGAAAAATTGCACAACTATATTGCAAGTGGATGGGCCGGCCGCTTAATGCAAAACTTCAAATATGTATGTAAAAAGAAAATGTTGGTCACACACTTGACTTTATTTTTTTCTATAGTCTTGTAATATGAGCTGATACATCAAAAGTTTTATACCGCACTAAGCAAAAAATCCCCAAAAAATATAAACTTTACTTTTACAACAAATACAAAAAAAATCAAAAAGGTAGTTAAACCAAAAATACTTTCTTATCATAAACTTTTAATTTTCAAATGTTAAAGAAAAAAATATTATGTGGCTAAAAACTTTGAGAAGAATATATAGATAATACTAGAGAGGATGTGGCGAAATATATGGAGAGAGCAAAGGTGAATAGAAGGTTTTACAAAAAAATATAAAAAATGTTTTAAAAAGTTGCTAGAACTCCTTAAGGATTTTTGATTGATTTTGGCTAAATATTTATACCACCACATACAAACTTTAGTACAGTTGTTGACACACTCTTTTCCTAATACAGCTACTCACACATTTCTACTCTTGAAATAAAAAGGAAAAGGTGTGGTGTTACATATTTGTGTACTTTGCGTTATTTCAATGATGTTGTTTGCTTCTAGAAAATAACCAAAAGAAACTAATGGTTTAACCAAATTTTAAAAGTTTGCAAAATTTGGTAAAAAGAAATTTCTTTGACTAGAAGTTTAAAAGTAAATGAATAGAATGGCTTTCATAAAAAAAATCTTAATGAGCAATGTAATAGTATAATGTATACATATACATATATATGTACATATATTTAGTCATTTTATAAAAGTTAAAATAGATTTTATGTTTGAAGATTCAAGTTTTTACAATTTATTTCGCACAAAGTTTAAGTTGTATGGCTAAATGCTCATAAGTAAAGCATTTGGTAGGAAGAAATTCGCAAGTTTAAAAGAATATTAATAATAAAATATTAAGAAAACCAATTAGAAGAATTAAGGAAACACATAAACTACATTAAAATGTAACTACTACAACCTTTCTTTATTATAAAAGTTCATACCGAAGTCAAGTTTCTTTGCCAGCAAAATAACAATTTTCTTAATTTTAATAACTTTTTATTTGCAGCAAGTCTTTAAGAAAAATTCCAGCTCTATACGTTTTTACCAGATTTTTTGAGAGCCAAACAATGGTTCATCTGTATTTTTACTTGCTATTTTTTAACTCATTGTAATATTTCCTTGTAACTTACTTAAACAAAATACAACAAGAACAAACTGTTGCATTGTTCAACTGGGTTTTTTATGTTTTTATGTATTTCTCTTGCTACTTTTGTTTATTATAAACATGCCACACAAGTTTTGAATTTTTTTATTTTCTTCCTTGAGACCATTTCGTTGGTATTTTATAGTCGCACTCGGTTCAAGAGCAAAAACCCATCATATCTTTAAGTACATTAAGAACAAAATAACAAAAGGCTTAATATCAGCAAGCAATAACACAATAACTATAACAACAACAGACAATACTAACAGCAACATCATCGACGGCAGCAACAGTGAAAATAACATAACAATAACAGCAACAATAATAATGTGCCACATCCGCCCACTACTACTCATTTAGACTACTAATTAAAATTGTTGTTATTGTTTGTAGGAATATGGGCAAAAAATACTATAAAAAAATAAGAAAGGAAAATTAAAAGAAAAAGATGGAAAAGTTAATACAGTATTGATTGCTGAAGTAGCGCATTGCAGAGGGTACAGTAAAAATAGAATTTTATAAAAATGTCATTTTTCTAAAATTAATATTAATCATACGCTAGAGTTCTTGAAACGAATTTCGTCAATTATACGGACAGGGCAAACTCAAGGCGAACTGATAGAATTAAAAATTGTGGGGCCGAATCGTCGCATTCGATATCGAGCAGAATTGATCGAAATCTTTCCTTTGGGATTACGGCATACGATAATGGAGTAGCTGCTGTTTAAATTCCACTCGATAGCACTAGAGCGATCGAATACAATATTTTCTTTTATTGTGTTTGTTTTGCAAAAAAGCATAAAACATTACCTATAAACCTTATTACAGTTGGCCAATCGACTTGGTTGTTGTACTAGCTGCTAGAAACACAAAATTTGTCTTTAATGTATTACAAATTTTTAGTCGATTCAACCACCGGTATAAAATAAGCTTGGTACACTTTTTAAACATTTCGATTTGATAGGTATCGATACGTGTCGAAATTTTATTCGATACGATAGTGTACTCGATATCGAAAGCGACGATTAGGCCCCTGATTTTAATGTAATTATTTCTAACAAATTTGCTTTTTAAGCCAAAGTGATTATATAGGCTAATGATGGTTTAGTTTTATTCAGAAATAATGATTTACTGATGCCTATAAGTGAATAGCAATTATAGACTAAATACGACATTAAATTAGAGATGAGCGATATTTCATTACTTTGTTATTCACCCTTATCGCGAATCTCAAGGGAATAAATTCTAGGGAATAATTTATTTATTCCCATGAACAATAAATTGGCATCGCCAAATATTAGGGAATAAAGTAAACATCTGTGGCAAGTCGAACATTCTATTGTGAATTGATGTAATTTTATTTTTACGAGTATTTTTTTAATTTTCTACATAAATTCTTATTATTCAGTAAAATGCATAGTATTTCGCTCCGATTTATGTTATTAGAAGAAGAAAATAAGTTATTGGAGAAAATAAGAAGACGAAATTTTAGAGATGCATCAAATCCACTGTGTTTATCGGAAGTAATGTAAGTGAAAACATTAAGAATTGTTGGCAGTATATATTTAAATAAATTCTTTGCAGGTTCCAACAACATTTCAGAGTAAACAAAGCAGCTTTTAAATACCTTCTAGATATATTGATCCAGAACTGCTTACCAGGTAGAAAGTCTTCAGCGATTCCGTCGGTTGTGAAGCTGGCAGCATGTCTATGCTTTTTTACAGAAGGAAGTTATCAAAAAGGTGTTGGGCGGCAAATGGATGTTAGTGTAGCGCAATCTACTTTTAGTGAGGTGTTGACAGAAGTTTTAGATATTTTTGAAAACAAACTTTGTACGACGTGGATTTGTTGGCCGAATATAGAAGAAAAGAAAGCTTCCTTTGTGCTTCCTTTTTTATTCCCAATCAAAATGTTTGTGAAAAAAGTCACATATTTTTTGAGAAAAAACTCACGGGAATAAAAATCGGCGATGCCATATTTTTTTCGAACATGCGACTTTTTTCACGTTGAAATAATTCACGATTGCAACTTTAAGGAAAAGGGAAATATTTCGAGGGAAAAAATATTCGCGATAGGGGTGATTTTATCACTGTTACTGAAAAATCACGATTCACAGTTGTGACAAAATTTGTCAAGTAACTGATACTTGCAAAGTTGTTCTTTTCTATTTGTTACATACAGAAAATTATGATATTTCACTGCTTGTGTCTGTGTAATAACGTTTTTTATTTACGTACTATACCAACAAACGAATAGTGTTGCTATTTCTTGTGTTCTCTTCTTCCTTATTAGTATTTCTTTTTAAAATTCAAAGTATATTTTAAGGCGTATTTAAATCTGCCTTAGTTTATTGAAGAACAACGTTTTTGTTGTAGATCTGCATGTGTGTTTTGATAATTACATTTCTATAAGAGAACTGAAAACAGTGATCACAGTCACAGTTTTAAGTAACAGTGATTTTTAAATCACGTTCACTGTTCACGATGTTCTTTAAAAATTACGGGATCGCTCATCTCTATATTAAATATATGTAGTTATCATTTTAGTCAAAAGTTTTACAGAATATATCCCACAAGCCATAATTCTGTAAAAACTAAGATTTGTAATGTCACACCCGTCACACCTGTTGCATTTTTCTAAGCAAAAACCATGTCCTTTCAGTGCCTACCTGTTAGTAAATTACTTTAAGCTTAACATAATTACATCTACTAAAGAAATTATTTTTCTGAAAGATTGTTTTAGAAGATCTCCTAACACTATTGATATAACTGATATAATGATCTCACAAACTTGTTTATTTTTTAATGAATACATATTTATGATTTTTTTATTTTTTTGCTTAAGTTCAATAATTGTTGTTTGTTATGTTATTGTTTTTTACTAATAAATTCAAAATAATAGAAAATTTATGCAATTTTATTTGTTAAACTTACTTGATTTATGAAAAAACTTCATTAATCGGCTAACCGGTTAATACCGCAATTAACCGATTATTAACCAATTAAGCCAAAACATCGATTAATTAATCGAGCGGTTAACCGATTAAAGCAGAAACCCGATTAAATGAATACCCTACTTATAACCCACCGCACAGTGTAACATTATCAAAATATTTTGGAAATAAATCAGCCATTTCTAAACGGATAATCCGATACTTTTTTTATCTGTCCATGTGGCGGATAAGTGATCCGTATTATGTTAGGCACAGAACACTGACTGCCTCGGGAAGCATGGCTGAGTGCTATCAGACGCGTCCACAGGTTGCGGAAAGTGGAAGTTAAAATGCTGCAAAGAGTTGACTTTTAAGTAAAACAACAAAATACTTAACTCCAACTTTATATCTTTTTATCTAAACAAAAGAAGTTGCAAAGCTAAAAAGTATTGAACGTCAACGACAATGATAACAACAACGAAACAATGACAAAGTAGGAAGTTAAAACGCTGTAAAAAGCAACACAAAAAATAGGAGAAGGGAGATTTCTAGATTTATAGTTTAGCATTATTTTGTTTATTAAGACAGTCAAGTAGAGTGTTTTTTTTTTTATTTATTCTGCTCGTACATTCTCTTTATGGTCAGGCTCTTTCATATTCATTCTGCTTGATTCCTCCTACTGCAATCTGTAAAAGGTTTTATATGTATGAATGTATGTATGTATGTATGTATGTATGTATGTATGTATGTATGTATGTATGTATGTATGTATGTATGTATGTATGTATGTATGTATGTATGTATGTATGTATGTATGTATGTATGTATGTATGTATGTATGTATGTATGTATGTATGTATGTATGTATGTATGTATTTAAAACAAGATTTATCTATTTTTACGTTGTTACAATCAATCAATAAATTAAAGTTTTACTAAATTTTAGTTTAAATTCAAACTTTATTTAGGCTATGGTGGGAATTAGGTATCGGAAAGAAATAGAGAATATTTTTTCTTTAATGTTCATTGTTATATTTTTTTTTTTTTGGCCTGCACTCAGAGGATGACCCCTATTCATGCAACGCATTGTGCCGGAACTAGAAAAATTGGTTATGGGTAGGAGGATAGAGGGAGTAGTGTTTGTGAACATTCAATTTGAACTTTCCCATATTGAAAGTGGCAGGAAAGACCTCTGCAGGGAGTTTATTCCACACACGAACTGTTCGGCTAAAGAACGAATTCTCTCTGTAATGCGTAGTTCGATTAACTGGCGTATCCACCACAAATGGATGTGCTCTTACTGAAGAACTGATGACATCAGGGAACAAGTTCCCTGATGTCATCAGAACAAAATCCATTGTAGTAGCGATAAAACAGTGAAACATAACCCACACTGCGTCGATGCTCCAGCGAGTTAATAGAGTTGGCTACCCTACTGTCCCCTATGAGCTTCTTCGCCATCTCCTGTACGCGGTCGAGTAACTTCAAAATAGACTTTGAAGCGCCGGCCAACACATGAGAGTTGTATTCCATTTTCAGACGGATATAGGTGGTGTAAGTGCTAAGGAGATCAGATGGAGTGAAGTACCTCTTACACCGTCTTAAGAAACCGAAGCACTTGAATGCTTCTTTTGAGACCTGAAAAATGTGGTCAGTCCATCGAACGTCGCACGGGATTTTCATGCCAAAAACATCAAGAACTTCTGATTCCTCAACATTAACACCATCCATAATTACAGATGGAGCAGCAAGTTCGGTCGTACGCCTGTGCGTAAGCATACAGCATTGGGTCTTGCGAGCATTAAAATCTACCCTATTCGCACGACCCTATTCAGAGATTATTATATGATCGTAATTAAGTGTATCATTCATGTTTTGCTGCATGGCCCCAATCTCCGACAGGCTTGGCCTATTAGTGAATGAATATGAATGGCAGATGCTGCTATCATCTGCAAAAGAGTAAATAGGACTGGAAGTTTGACAGAGAAGGTCATTAAGAAAAGTAAGAAATAGGGTAGGTGAAAGAACGGAGCCTTGCGGTACTCCTGAACAAATCTTGAACTCGTTTGATGAGACCCCATCTATAGCAACTCTTATAGTGCGATCCCTGAGAAAGCTCAATAGAAATCGGGAGAAGACATCACCAACACCAAAAGCAATAAGTTTTGACAAGAGTGCCCCATGCCACACTCTATCAAACGCCTTGGAAATATCTTGAGCCAACACCTTACTTTCGCCGAAGTGGTGTATGGAGTGGTACCACGTTTCCAATATATTTAGCACAAGGAGGGTGTTCCCATGACACTATTCATACTTTTTTTACGGTCACTTAAAAACAAGTCATAAAATCCAAGTTTAACTAATTGAAATATTCAGTCTACTCGAGTTATTTAACAAATAGTAAGTAAATTTCTAATTATCATTTTTAATGTAATTTGCTTTTTTAGAATAACGGCCCTTTTCACAATGTATAATTAAAAGCTCACGTCGACTTTAACGGCATGTTTTGTATGCCGAACTTCCCGTTAAAGCTCCCGTTAACTCTTAATCTTACATTGTGAAAAGGGCCGTAAATGTTATTAAAACAATGTATATCGATGTTATTAAACAATGTATTTCAATACAGTTTACAGTAGAAGCAAAATAAACATACACTCAAAAAAGTTTTACATTAACTGTTTGTAGTTCATTTCAGAAGTTTACCGTAAAGTTAAACTCAAATGAAAATGTTGTTGTCCTACGAAGAAATTTATATTTTAACTAGGGATGTAACGAATACCGATACCGATACCGATATATCGGCGATACTTCAGATTTTCCGATACATCGGTATCGGCGATATTTTACTGTCGATACGACGATACTTTAAAAAATTTTTTCAGTTTTTTTAAACAAATTATTTATTTTTTTGTTAATTTTACCAAGAACTAAATTCATTTCGTTATTTTTTAAATCTTATTAATATCAATTTTAAAAATTAATAATATTTTACGCTGTTATTTTGCAAAAACAATAATTTATTTATTGCTAATTTTACCATGAACTCAAATTCAATTCGTTGTTTTTTAAATCTTATTCCCAGCAATAAAAGACATTATAAAGAAATCATGAAAATGTAGAACTCGCGATCCGGATATATTGCGAATTTGGATAATTTCTAATTAGTTTCACATTTGCTTGTCATTGCAAGAAGTTCTCTTTTTCGATTACCAATCACCGAATTTGAAGTGATGTTAGGACAAATTTCTTTTTCGGTGTTCTATAATGATTCCTCAAATAATTCTGGAAAAAAAGCCGACTTCAGTATAAAGAGTAATATACTTGATGGCCTTCCATATAAACAATTTTGAAAATCGGTAAGCCAATGGAGGAATTGTGCTCTAATAAATATTTTGGGTGGAGGCGTGGATTTTCGTAGAAAAATTATGCGACCAAACTCTAGGCAAACCATTCCAAACAAAAAATAAATTTTGGAATTCGGCCCATAAATGGAGGAGCTATGCGATAATCAATATTTCTGGGGGAAGGGGAAATCCCGCACATATTTTGGAGAACAATTATGGTACCAACCTGAAGGGGGGTTTGCAGCAAATTTCACAACTGATTTTCGAAAAAAAGACTGTAGTCAAACCCTTTCAAAAAAAAAATAAATAAAATTTTGATATTCGGTTCCCAATGACAAAGTTATACATGGTTCCCCCTCCCATTTTCGAAAAGAATTATGGGGCCAAACTACTAGCGAACCCTTGCAAACAACACAAGAATTTTGAAAAGCTGTTCACAAATGACATAGTTATGGATTGGCGGGGAGGGGGAGCAAACTTGTTTCTCCGGTTTTCGACAAAGAAAAATGGGACCAGTTTTTGTCAAACCCTTTCAGACAAAACAAGAATTTTGAAAATCGGTTCACAAATGACAGCATGGGGGAGCGAATTTCCCCCTCCGATTTTCAAAAAAAAAAAATTATGGGACCAAACTGCAGGCAAACCCTTTCCAGCAAAAAAAGAATTTTTAAAATCGCTTCACAAATGACAGGAGTTGTGCGTGTACAAACATAAAAAAGTAAAAAAAAACATACACACGAATTAATAACCTTCTTCTTTTTGGAAGTCGGTTAAAAAAGTATGAAAAATTACCTTTTTTCAGAACTTGTTTCTTTTTATGCGAATTTAAACACAAAACTGTGTTTTCATGTAAATTTAAGTGAATAAATATAAACTTTTAGCAGACTTTTAATAATTAAGCTAATAAGTTATTTAGAAGAATATTAGTTGATAAATGTCCTTTAAAAATTCGATTTTTTAAAAAGCATGGCGAGTATTTTTTAAAATTATAAAGTAATTACAAATTTGTACTGGCTTTTCTACTAATTATCTACATATTTTTAATATAGATTCTTTGAAAGCAATGAAAATGTAGTTCCTTAAAAATTATTTCCAATTTTATGTACTGTATTAATATCTATTTTAAATATTAATAATCTCTTACACTGTAATGTTGCATAATAAAAAAATTGCCCTTCTTGATTTTTGTTAATCTAAACTTGAACTCAATTTCAATATTCGTATCGGAATCGGTATCGGCGATATTTATTTTTAAGTATCGGAATCGGTATCGGATCGGCAAAACGGCGTATCGTTACATCCCTAGTAGGGATGTAACGAATACCGATACCGATACCGATATATCGGCGATACTTCCGATTTTCCGATACATCGGTATAGACGATATTTTATTGTCGATACACCGATACTTTTAAAAAATTTTTCAGAGTTTTTTTTAACAAATAATTTATTTTTGTTCGATTTTACCGTGAATTAAATTCACTTCGCTATTTTTTAAATCTTATTAATATCAATTTTAAAAATTAATAATATTTTATGCTGTAATTTTGTAAAAAAATTATTTATTTTTTGTTAATTTTACCATGAATTCAAATTCAAGTCGTTGTTTTTTAAATCTTATTCCAGCAAAAAAAAAAGATACTCCAAAGAAGTCATGAAAATGTAGAATTCGCGATCTGAAAGTATTGCAAACTTGGATAATTTCTAATTAGTTTTATATATCCTTGCCATTGCAAGAAGTTCTGTTTTCCGAGTACCAATCACCGAATTGGAAGCGATGCTAGGACAAATTTCTTTTTCGGTATTCTATAATGATTTTTCCTCAAGGAAAAAGGATACAAAATCACCCATTTTCAAAATTTTGTTTATGCGAATTTAAACTCAGAAGTGTGTTTTCATGTAAATTTAAGTGAATAAATATAAACTTAGAAGTCTTTTAATAATTAAGCTATTAAGCTATTTAGAAGAATATTAGTTGATAAATGTCCTTTAAAAAATCGATTTTTAAAAAGCATGGCGAGTATTTTTTAAAATTATAAAGGAATTATTTTTATTTTTTTGGTAGTTAATTTTTTGTTGATCAAACCTACAGAGACGACAGTAGCTTGTACTGTTTTGGTATGTTAAAAATTTGTATTCAAAAATAATAGATAAAACTTTCATTTCTAGTATTTTGTAATTTGTTTTTTCATTGGTTGAAATAAAATATTTTTTATTATTTTTACATAATGTGCTAGTTATGAAATTAACATTAAAAAATTATTGAACAACTCTCTTGAATCAAATGAATGTAAGCGAAAGGGTTTTTAAGTGAGATTTTAGTTGTTCAAAATGTTTTTTCACTTGAATTTACATACATAATATTTTGAGGGTATGAGTAATTCCATTTAGCCTGGTGTGACCATTTTATACAAATTTTTTGTTATAAATCAAGAATATAAAACGTTTTACTTAAAAAAACGTTGCGGCTCGCAAAGACACTAAGCTTAAAGTCGCTGAATAACGAGTTGAAACACTGATAGAACAGCGAAGGCGAAAATCGCCAAACACGATAAGGGGAATTACAAAAAAATACACAAAATTTCATTTAAAAAAAAGCTACAATATTTAGCATTTGCACTTTCGCAAGACCATTCGCATCAAACACTAAACTCCGCTAATTTAAAAACATATACATATGTAGTTGTATTTAAGTAAAGCATCAATTTATGCGGCCATGTCACAGAGTTCAATTTCGTTCGGAAACGGAATTCAATCCACCCCAAGATGACAAGCCCTAGCTGGTACATACCCCAATATACCAGCGCCGCTAATAGTCTGGGCACACCTGATAAATTTGCGTAATTTAGTTTTCTTTTTTTAGATACCAGCTGCTACAAAAATGGGGTGGATTGAATTCCGTTTCCGAACGGAATTGAACTCTGTGACATGGCCGATAATGTTATTGGGCCTGATTTTGTAAGGCGTTGGCGTAAACGCCTTAGTCGTTTTTTGTAGTAGATTAAACACGAAGACAATTATCAGCGTGTTTGACAACTAATACGTATTCTTTATTGTCAAAACAGCATTGTCAGTTATAAACGTACTGTAACACCGCGTCTTCACGAGACATTAACTTTGATATAACATGAGAGAGAACGTCGGCAGAACAAGAAAACTAAAATGTCGAAATTTCTCTTCATGTCATACAACAGGACAACGTATTTTTAATTTTGTTAAGAGATTTCATTTGCTACAAATACTCATTGGCTTAAAATTCATATTTTTGCGTAATTAGTAGTTTTATTTATGATTTTTCAAACAAATTTTACTTAAAAACTCAATTAAACAATTTAAGATACACAAATTCACAGAAATTTTATTAAAAATTTTGATTTTAATTTATTTCAATAAACACAAAAACACACAATTTATTTATTTTCATATTTTTTGACATTTCATATCATAAGATTGTTGTGATAATGTTTATTATAACAACGCTCTCATAATAATTAGTATAACATTGCGATAACACTAATTTGAAGTCTACACGTAACAAAATTCTCTCTGCGATTGAATTTGACGCTTGCTAACAGAAAAATATTTGATATAATGTCTCGTGAAGACGCTGTGTAACAGAAAAATATTTGATATTGTCTCGTGAAGACGCTTTGCAATGCTTTACTCAACAATGCTTGGCAAAACTACTTTAAGTATTTTTGCATACAGCCGTAAAATTTTTTTAATTTTCTGACAAAAATAAATTTTCATTTTAAAAATTTTATTTCAAATCAATAACAAAATAAATTTTAGTTCATATCATGAAAAAATTTCATTCCTGTATGTGATGGAAATCTATCAATTTCAAATCACGTCGATTTCAAAAAACAAAATCTCCTCAAAGATGATTTATTGATGTTTTTATTATTTTCGTGGCTTAGAATATTTTATTCGATTTCACTGTATCGTGCGATTTGCATAACATAAAATTGGCTATTATTAGTTTTATGAAATCGAGTGATTTGAAATCGATCGATTTCCATCACACACCAGATTAATTACTAGTTTTGACGATTTATCAACATTCTTCTATTTAAAAAATTTTTAATAAAAAAATAAGCTAACTCACCTCCTCGTATTCAATGTAATCGAGTTATAGGTACGACTTAATCGATTGAATAATCGAAATAAAATATTAATCGAAAATCGATTACTTTCCACACCATTCTCTAAGGGTTATTCACATATTACTTAACGCTATTTTCGGAGTTTTCATACCCAGCAAAAAAAACACCACCTGTTCTCTCTACACTATCCCTTTCCCAAATTTAATTAATTAAATGCTAGACATTAATTGCCTGGTTGTGTTACTTCTCTTTAAAAACAAAATTTTTAAACAGTTAATTCGTAATAACGAGATATTAAAATCAAACATCAAAACAAAGGCAGATTTTAATTAGAATTAATGGCTTTTTCGTTGATGAACTAAAAGTATTTAGGAAAATTACATCACAATCAATCAAAAAATCATTTTTTTAATTAATTTTTTATATTTTAGGTGCCGTTTATGCATTCGTTGAACTAGCATTCGTTATTCTCTAATTGTAATTGCAACTTGAAACTAATTACTTATTTTATTTTCTGTTGGAAATGGTGTACATACTATGCAATTCAAAGAAGTATTTTTTGCAATACACCATTTAATTTTTTTCAATATCTAGACTACATTTTATTATATCTACATAAACTATATACTATATGCTTAATTTATTTATTGCCTATGAATATGATTGCATAACAATGCAAAGCGCCGTAAAAGAACATTGAAATAACAATAAATAAAAATCTTGTAAGACTTCTTAGAATGGAAAGAACTTTATAAACTTATTTATTTCGTAAGGCTAAATCAGAGCACAGCACTTGCAAGCATAATTTAGTTATCCTAGAAAATTTCTTACAAAGCTGCCAAAATACCAGCCAAGACAAAAGAGATCCCAAGCATTGCATAACCAGTTGAATAAACTTCTTTAATCTTCAAGAAACGACCAGTGTCCCACAACAAGTGACGAATACCGTTGGCTGTGTGATAGGCTAAAGGATATGCAATCAAAAATTTCAAAGCAGTCAATGTTCCAGTGCTTAAGTGTAAGCCTTCAATAACGGTTGCATAGTTGCCTATATCTTGTGGTGAACTCAAAGCAGCCAAACCAAGTCCCCAAACGGCTGTTCCCAAAACTATTCCAGTGGCACGATGTGTCAGCGACAACAAGGAGGTCAATTGAGGTTTATATATGGTCAAATGTGGTGACATTTCACGACCCAATCGAACATTTTTGTCAGTAAATGTTTCATCTTTGATAGTGCTAACAGCTGGAACAACTTTTATTGTTAATTGCCTTTGTGCTTGAATCATTTGCAAGCCTTGGCGCAAAGCAGGTGACCGAATGAGGGAACTAGTCAGAGCATACCTTCCAAAATGAATTACACGCATTAAATTATTTAGTACATCAATAATTACATAAAAACTTACATTTTTTCTTTTCCACAAAAAACTTGAGTTGGTAAAAAATTACTACTACCAATGCTTGTTCTTATTTAAAAATGTCAAAAGTATTTAAGAAACTTGGCACTACTTAATTCAGAGGTGAAAATCAAATTATTACCAAGTTATTGTTATTATTCTATTACAATTACAAATTACTGTTAAAGGTAACCTATGTCTCCACATGGCAATCTTCATTGCGCCAATTTCTAAACTTCATATAAAATTACACCTAAAAAATAATGCCAGTTTTTGACGTTGTAATTAAATATTTATTTTGTTAATTTTCATAGAAATTTATATTGCAATTAAGTACATCTTCTGTTTGGCTTAAGTCAAGAACACCAACGCTGTTGCAAATGCAAAAAAAAATATGAGGCCCATTTTAGAAAACAATTTTTTTTTAATTTTTTCGGTGCTCTCTTTTGGTTCCGGAGTTACGAGGCTCAAGACTTATTTCGAACTGGCCATAACTCCTAAAATTCTCCATAGATATAAACGATATGTATATCATTTAAAGTACAATAACTTTCTACTGTTATATACATTTTTGAAATCTATTAACCAATTGGGAACAAAATTAAATTTAAAAAAATTAACACGATCTTTTACGTAAAAACATCGTTATCTCAAAAACTGATCCATATAACGGTATGCGCTTAACCATGTATATAAATCTATAGAGAACCTTCCAAGATTTTATTTGGTGTAATGTAATACGGAAGTTGTGCGACTTCAAAAATGATTTTTCAAAAATATATAATTTTTGGAGGCAATCTCCATATCGTTAATTTAATTTACAAAAGGCCTATTTAACATTTAACAAATTTCTAAGTTTGAAGTAAAAAACCTAATAAAAAATATATAAAAAAACTTGTGTATAGTTTTAGAACTATAAGAAATGTAGAAAAGGATCTAGGCTACATATTTCATTCTTAAAATATATATATATATATATATATATATATATATGATACTCTTTTGTAGTTCTTTTATTAAGTTTTATGTTTTAAACTTAAAACTTTGTATATGTACATAGGTACTGTAAATATATGAAAAGTGTTTAGTTTAGGAGATGCTAAATTTATAACATATATTTTGCTAGGCAAAACATCTTTACTCAGCGAAGCCACTATTCGATATAAATAGAGGAGAAAACCGTTAAGTTTGGCCGAAGGCCAGCTATTCAGTAAGCCTTTACTCAGCGAAGCCACTATTAAACATACATAGAGGAGAAAATTTTTAAGACCGGGAGAAGGCCGCTAGTCAGAAAATCTTTACTCAAAGCTACTATTCGACATACATAGAGGAGAAAATCCTTAAGCCCGGCCAAAGTACGGGTATTCCAAAAACCTCTTACTCAGCGATGCCACTATTCGACATACATAAAGGAAAAAAACCATATCAGATAGAACGTCGGCAGAGTAATGGGAAAAAAATATTTATATTAGTATTAATAACAAGCATGTAGAACACGTATAGCATAATAGCGGAGTTCAGTATTTGATGCAAATGGTCTTGCAAATGTGTAAATGCAAAATATCGTAGCTTTTTTATGAAATTTTGTGTATTTTGTTGTTGAATTTCAGTCAAAAGCTACGATATTTTGCATTCACACTTTTACAAGATCATTTGCATTAAATACTGAACGCCGCTAATATTTCATAATAATCTTGCAGCCGAATAGTAAACATCTTGAATTATTCATAAATCAAAGCATTCTCAAGAAAAAAACAATAGATTTCTTTAATTATTTTAACAATTCTATTAGTTTTTATTAAAATTAATATTTTCATGACTGCTTGTATCTAATCAGAAATTACTCAGCGAAACATACATAATTAAAATAAGTATACTATATAATAACAACCCAGGAACACATGACCTAGGTTTGATATCACTGGTAAGTCATAGGTAAGTAACCAAAAGTTTACGTAATTTTGAGCTAGTAGTGACATACTTTGTGACTAAAATATGATGTATGGATGTATGGCTATCATTCTGACATCATACTAATATAATACCAATTTTGACTTTTTCGCTCAAAACATATATCGCTCCATTATTGCAGCGTGAACATATCTAAGAAATTTAGACTTTGTAAACACGTTTTAAGTTTTAAAAATGTCTGCAAGCATATCCGGTATTAAGCTTTTAGTGGTTATAACTTCGGTTTAGATTAAGATATGTTTTTGAAAATTGTTGCCAAAAAAGTTATCCTCTAATGTACATACATTCCTAATATTATTTATTTTTTTATATTTTATTTTAATATTTTATTTGATTTGTCAAATAAAAAACAGTCGAAGCTATATATTCGCCGGCTGCTTTTTGTCACAAATCGCCAACCCCGAGAAGGGGGATACTTTTAGTTAAATACCTGACCTTAGTGAATATCATCAAAGGTATTTTGTGTTATCAAGGAACTTGAAATACAAATGAAGATATTTTTTTCAGAAATTATACTGTCGGAATTCGTTTTTTGGAGTTCTGCCGAGTTTGAAAGGGTCGTTTCTAATTGGCCACGATTAGGTACCAATGTGCGGAAGAACAACCATTTCACCTACCCTAGTACGATTTAATTCTAAAGCTGTCATTACATTGTCTGAGTTTTCGTCTAATGTCAATATGTAAAAGTGATATATCGGTTCTAATATAAAATTTTTTATTTTTCGTCTGAGCTCAGTTGAAAATAGAACTTATTCTATTTCCATCTAATATACAATATGAGTTTTAAATTTCATATTCTTAAAGTTAGATTTTGAGATCAGACGAAAACTCAGACAGTTTAAAGACGGCATAAGCAACATTTTTATATAAGTAAATAAAAATAAAAAGTATTTCATAATTAAATAAAGGATTGTTACTACCTAACGGGTACTTGAAATTAATTTAAGAAAGATTGTCCCAATGTCAGATTTATATAATTTTTGTGTCATTTGTGCTACGTCAGTATCTGATGTACCTAAGTGCGAAATTATGAGTCATATATGAATCAGTGATGAGTCATTTCTTATGTAAAGTATGACATTTCATGATATCATGCTGACATCAGAATGATATCAATGTGTTCACTGGGAAGTTTGTACTGGAACGTTATCACTATCAATTTTTTATATATTTTTAAATTTTCTATCGGATAAGGTTTTCTTTCTCGTACGCTAGCTAAACCTAATTTGTTATATCTTTGCACCCGACCAATTCCGGCTGTGCAGACTACTTGAAAAAACTATGTATCTCTAAATACAAATTTTGAAAGTTCCATAACTTCCGCATTTTAAAAGGTTTAAGGTATTCATCAAATGAAAGCATGGAAGGTTCTCTGCAAAATTATATAGATTCTTAGGTACCCCTATTTAGGTAATTTCTTGAGATATCGGTGTGTTTACGTAAGAAGTCGGGTTCAAAATGTTTAAAATTGTATTTAGTTCAGAATGGGTAAACGAATATCACAATTTGAGATGCCAGTAGAAAGATATTTTAGAATGATATAAATGTCGTTTACATCCATGCAGAATTGTGGGAGTTGTAACCAGTTAAAAATAAAAGAGCGCGGAAAAAATAATTGACAAAAATTTCTTTTCTAAAAAAGAGTATTACCTCATGGTTTTCTTATTTTCATTTTCAAAAGCGTTGGTACTCTTACTTGTTCCAACCAACTTAGTCCCCGTCCAGACTTGCAATTCTCTTTTGCTTTGAAATTCACACTTGTCAATTTGAAGTTAGCTGTATGCATGGTGTAATAAATAACAGGCCGATCGGCTCAAAATCTGGGGCTAGCCGCCGCTGGTTACAACTTTTTTAACAAGAAAAAAATTCTTTTAAATTTTTTATTTAAAAAAATGTTTTCAGTATATTTTCGTTCAAGCCAACATCTAAGCCACCGCCGGGTCATCGTTATAAGCGCCGCCGCCGCCGAACAATATTGTCCGCGCCGCCGCCACCGAAGAAAAGGCCTCGGCTTGGAACTCTGGCGTCAGCAGATTATTTTTTTGCTCTGGTGCATCCAACATCGAGCATTTTTTGACAAGCATTATCTAGTTTTTAAGGTGTTGTGTTGTTGTATTTGTTGCCCTTATGCGGCCACTTGTATACTTATTACACCATGGCTGTAGGTGTATTTGACATTTTAGCTTATTTTGCATAAGAAAATTGTAATACTAGAATTATATAATGGGGAAACTAATGCAATTTTACAGCAGAATCTAAAAAAAATGCATCAATAATAATTGCAATCTGGACGGGAACTTAGTGAATGTCATTCTACACTTTGGATTTGTTTTATGATTTGTTTATGTGTAGTTAGTATTTTGGTAGAATTGAAAAACTATTTTATAATTAATATTTAGAAATCAAATATTAACAACATATTCATGTTGTACGTAATATGTTCGGGGTAATAAATACTGCCACGACTGTGAATTTTTTAATATGCAACTCTGCATTTCTCAGTACTCAACTTGTTTGAAGCTCTATTCCAAAAATACTGTTTGACAACAGTAAGCGTAGTAGCTGAAGCACAGTTGTATGCAGCACGTAAAAACTTTTTTGATTAACATATAACAACTGAAACGTCCTACATAAATGTTGTCTAGTAATACAATTAACTAAATAAAATATTTTTGTTATATATAATAAAACGAAGTTATCTATTGAGAAGATATATTCATATAAAACCAGGTTGGTAATCTACTACTTTTTTAAAATATAGCACTAGGCAACACTGTTGCACGTCGCCATTGAAATTTTCTATTTCGCAGTTGCTTTCTTTCTTTTCGCTGTTGAATTGAGCGCGTGGCAAACGTCGTGTCTGGATTCCCGCAATTTGTGTCCTCTCGTTGTGTGACTGAAATTTATTTCTTAAATTCGTATACTGTAAAAACTCGACAACATGAAAATTTACAAGGATATTATTACTGGCGATGAAATGTTCGCTGATACCTACAAAATGAAATTGGTCGATGATGTAATTTACGAGGTTTACGGCAAAGTAGTTAGCCGCAGCGAAGGTGACATTAAAATTGAAGGTTTCAATCCCTCTGCCGAAGAAGCTGATGAGGGTACTGACTCCGCAGTCGAGACCGGCGTTGATGTTGTTCTGAATCATCGTTTGCAAGAATGCTTTGCTTTCGGTGATAAGAAAGGCTTCACCTTGTACTTGAAAGACTACATGAAGAAGGTGTTGGCTGAATTGGAAAAGAGAGCCCCTGATCAAATCGATGTCTTCAAAAACAACATGAACAAGGTAATGAAAGAAATCTTGGGTCGTTTTAAGGACTTGCAATTCTTTACTGGTGAATCCATGGACTGCGACGGTATGGTTGCCATGTGTGAGTATCGTGAAATTGATGGAAAAAGTGTGCCCGTTCTAATGTTCTTCAAACACGGTTTGGAAGAGGAAAAGTGCTAATTTAGCGTTATCATCAACAATAGTTTTTTTTTAACATAATCCCATTAAATATTTAGTTTCAATTTTTATATTTATTTAAGTTACAATACTGACTAACTTTTGACTAAATTCTTGTAAATTTATTTGTTTCCTAATATAAAATTTTACGCTAATTTATATATGGTAACAAGATTGAATTGCTGAAAAAGAACACTATGAAGGAATACATATAACTGTGTATATAAAAAAAAAACAAATAAAATTAAATATCTGAAAAGCAAGTCTTGTAAATGCCTTAAAATATCAGAAAGTAAAGAACCTACAGCAAATAGCCGTAATACTCATCTCAACAGCAGCTTGCGAAACAAAAATTTGTTTTAAATAAAAACCTTTTTCGAAAGAAAAAAGCAAGCAAAAATGCATTTTATTTTCATGTTTATTTTGCTAGTACATACCTACATATGTATAGTTTTAAAAAACTTCCACCATATTAATGTTCATTCATATTTAAAAAAAAATAAAAGAAACTGGAAAAAACTTAAAATGTCTTAAATTACTCAATATAGAAAAAGGAAACCATCACATATTGATGAGTCATGAGGGTTCTACGTACATACATACTGTACGAAAAATCTGTGTACCTCATATTTTCACTACATATCAATATGATAGCATTATTTATCTTTTAACGTTTCAGTT
Organism: Panzeria rudis; assembly: GCA_956483635.1. Lineage (NCBI taxonomy): Eukaryota > Metazoa > Arthropoda > Insecta > Diptera > Tachinidae > Panzeria > Panzeria rudis. The sequence continues at coordinate 28,156,694 of OY101447.1, read as the reverse complement.
CTTTGAACTTTGCATTTTCCCCCATTCTTATACCCCAATTATTTTTTCCTTATGCAGTTTTTCTTCTATTTAAATAGGTTAAGGCTGGGTAGTATTTAACCTATTTATTTTCTCTACTTTTTCATTTTCTTTGTGCTTGCCATTGCAATCTTGCACAGACAATTTCTAGTATGGTAAGCATAACCTCATTCTTGCAGTCTGTTAAAAGTGGGCGCAAGAGAAATTTTTATAAAGTAAATCTCTGAACCTATTCGTTTATTGTTTACATTATGTAATCAATTTGCTGATAAAATTGAATAATATTTTGGCCTAATTAATAAATTCACATGAACTTGTTGCAAATCTACCACATTCCTTAATCTACTTGCAGTCGTGAATAAAACAACCGCATGGGTTGATTTTATGTTCTTTTTCTCATTTCTCTGCGCACACTAGTACGTAAATAAACTGAAACTAGTACAGGGATGTTATACGGAGCGAAGGAATGTATTATACAACTATTAAGGTGAATAAATAAATCTTAAAATTATACGTTACAATTTGCAAGTGTTTAATAGGAATTTCAAAAATGATTATAAAATATGTATGAGGAAACCAGCTGAAAATTTTTTTATTTAAGATTTAAATTTACATATCGTGGGCTTAATATAGTAAAATCGTATCTAAAAAATACATATTTTATCAGGTATGTAATGGAAATCGATTCCGAAAACGAAGCAATTTTGAATGGTGGTTTTTAATAATATTTCTTTATTAAAGACAATTTTATCACATATATTATAAAAATATTTCTTTATTACAAAAGAGTTGTATCAAAAAAATTTGATGAAAACTGCTTTAAAATGGACTTACAAAAGTGATTCGTTTTCAAAATCGATTTCCATCACATACCTGTATGTATGTAAATACATACTATAGTTTTTGAGTTTTTACCTTCTGTAAAATAAAAATTAGGGAAACGCTATTTTTATATTAAGCCATCGATATGTGTTTTTAATTTACACACATGTAATATTTCGATAAATGATAATAAATAAATAAAACGTTTAATTAGCTTAACTTTTGTTCTTTTCTACAATTCATAGCCTTTAACGTGACAAAAGCGAAGTGTTTATTTTCGCTGAAAATTAATTATCATTTACAATCTTACATATCGTCACAGAAAATACCAAAAGCCCTATCTAACATTTTAAAAATCTTAGAGAAGCCAAGAAATTATTTAATGAAGAAATATATTGACAATTAGTCAAAAATTTTACATTAAATATATACAGCCCTGTTCTCAAAATGTCATGATTTTAAATCACATATCGCTTTGAAATCACGCATGTGATTTGTTCCTGTTCTGATAATCACAAGATTTGGTGTGAACTAAATTTTTTGAATCAGAAAAAACATTTAATTTCATTGTATTACTCATTTTGTCTCAAATATTTTCCTAAACAAAAAGTTTAAATCGGTTAGTTGTATAAAAAAATTGGATAATTGGCTGCAAAAACTCGCAAAGTTGCTAAACTCGGGAAAAGATGAAAATTAGTAAAAAAAAGTGCCGAAACTGCAAAAATGTCGTAAACACGAAACAAAAATATTTTATCGGGAATGTGGCAAAAACTCTGCAAGAATTGATAAAACTAAAAAAAACAACACTGGTTTAAAATCATTGGAACTGTAAAAATGGTTAAAAATCCAAACAGTCGCTTTAATCGCGAATTTCACGAAACATTTCTAAAATAAGCAAAAAATGTTAGTTATCATTTGTAAAAAGTAGCTTTTGTTGCTCCATGTGTATACTAACTGCTGTGTATTGAGTAACTTGTTATTGAGATGAAATGTTCTACTTTTTATTGAAAATAAGCGTATAAAGGTTATTAGAGAAAACTTTATGTAAATCTTCTTTGTTGTTTTTCTCTATTCCGACTTTTTGGCATATGGGCTAAACCAATCCTAAGGTCTCGATATATGTATGCACATAACTCTATGATGATGATCTCGTAACTTAATTGCTGCCATTTACAATGTCATTTATTTTTTAATATGGCGAGCTAACTTTTTTAATTCTTACGTTGTTTTTTTAATTTTAGTTTTTATTGTTTTTATTTAAATACGTGTCGATATATAGAAATATTAATGTTTTTAAAAATATATATCGATACTGTTGAAAAATATCGATACGATATATATCAATACATTTTTTCCATTTGCCCATCTCTAATGTCGCAAAAATGAGCAATTGATTTGAAATCGGCAGCCACTTAACTAATCAGTTTAAAATCATATTTAAAAGAAAAATTTGTGCACAGAACACCTTTTGATTTGAAATCACTTTCATTCATGATTTCCATTCAAAACAGGCCTGATAAATTTGTTGGTTCTTTCATACGTGTATTGTAAAAATTTTCACTAATTGTCAATATATTTTTCATTTAAACAAGTTTTATGCGTCTCATGTAAAACTTTTAAAATGTTAGATAGGGCTTTTTGCATTTTCTGTGACGATATATGTATATAGAAACGACTCAACTTATTATTAGCTTTTTCAAATAGATTTTTTGCATATTTCGATAGATAAAGTTATAATCAATCGAAATATGCAAAAACAAACTTGATTAAAAAAATAGTGAGTGATTGGAGGACGGGGAGAATCCTTAATTCCAATTTACAAACTCTTAATTCCGTTTCCGAACGAATACTTCCAAAGCACAAACGGATTTTGTGAACGCAATTAATTTTGGAAAATATTTTCTTGGGATATCAAAAAATGCAACTAAAACGAGATTGAGGGAGAACAAAATAAAATCGGTGAAATAATTACCTCAGCAGTAAAAAGTTGATAAAAATTGCGTTTCTAATTTGTGTATGTATGTATGTATGATAACACCTACCACAGAAAAGCCACTGCCGATTAAAACTTACACGCACAATGTTGCAAATATGAAATTATACATTAATAATTTCTGTGTAAACAGAGCAATCATACTGTACTGGGTGTTAAATTATTTATTTCTCAAAATCCAAATCTGTTGTAAAATACTTGACTTTTTTTAATAAAAAACTTATTTATTTACAATTTTCTTTGTTAACTATTTGCTTAATAAATATTTTGATAGCTGTCGCTGCACTGGAGTTTAGTTTAATAAATGTGTTTATGTATGTTGTTATTGTTTATTTGAATTTGAGTCCTTTTAATCGATATTTCTGTTTTAAAATTGTTATTTAATATATGTTTATATTGAGAAATAGTGTTGGAATGATTAAAAAGCAATAAAAATAATGCTGTTCGATTGCTTCCATTTCAATACTATCTTATTTGTGTGTATTTTTGTATAAAATAGGATATTTAACGAACAGCCTAATAATAATAAATATGTATGTATAAGTCAACATTCAAAAATGACTAAAGAACTTAGTTCTTAATTAATTATACAGATTTCTTTAAATAAACAAAAATTAAATAATAATTGCAGTTTCATTTTGAAGTAAAGGAAAGTTTTTATGCAAAACTGTTAAATGTTTTCATTTAAATATATATTCTATTTTAAATATAGATTTTATACATAAATAAAAACTTATCACACGTAATCTAATTGTATAAAGATTTGTTTAACGCCTACTGATTCGAAAATCTTACGTGTATGTGAGACAACATACTTGGGATCAATATTCCGTGATACTTCGAGCTTAATAGCTCCCACAAAAACATCTGAACATAAGGTCCAAAAATGTGGTTCCTGAACGGCGTAAACACCGGCCAAACCGGTGACCTTTTGATAGCACTGAGGTAGTAAGCGATCTAAACTCACAGGTTGTCTTTGCATTAATACATAAATTGATTCCTTAATGAGACTCAAAACGGAAAGAACTATTAACACTGAAATGAAAATGGAACAAATGGGATCGGCTATCATCCAGCCGAATAAATGCATTAAAACTGCAGAAACAATTACACCGACTGATCCCAAAGTATCGGCCAAAATGTGAAGGAAGACACCGCGCATGATTTGTGAGTTAGTGCCACCAACATCATCGCTATGTGAGTGGCCACCGTGGGAATGTGAATGATCATGATCTAAAATAAAAAATATATATATTAAAAAGCCCACTGTGTATCTTTATTCCAACTGGCAGTCTACAAGTCTAGGAAATTTATATGAAAGGCACCATTTTAATGATTTCAATGCCAATTTTCTAGACCAGTCGACCGCCTGGATTGTGGAACAGTTATAAAGAAATTTTATTCAACTTTATGTTAAAAAATTTCAATGGATTAATTTGCAAATTTATGAATTTTTGCTTACCATCATCTAATAAAATGGTCTGATGATTATTTGAGTCTATATGATTGTTAGAATGTGAATGGCCTCCGCTGCCATGCGAATGACCATGACCACCGCCGCCACCGTGGGAATGCCCATGGCTACCACCGCCATGTGAATGACCATGACCGCCATGATTAAAGGCGTAAATTCCAACTAAATTTACCAACAATCCCAAAACTGAAACAACAAATAGTCTTTCATGTTTCACCTCTGGCGGTTCTATTAAACGTTCGACACCCTCCGACAGGATAAAGAAGGCCACAAATATTAGGAACAGACTATTAACAAAGCCCGCCAATACCTCGGCTCTAACATAACCATATGAAAAACGTTCATTGGCTTTCCATTTTGTGATAACTGAAGCAGCCAAACCAGCTAAGAGGCCGGTACAATCAAAAAACATATGAAATGAGTCGGAGATAAGACCTAAACATGGAATAAAAGCAAACAAAAACAAATTAATGCTGCAAAATATTTCGGAAAGTGTAATGGTAAAGAAAATAACACGGTTTATTTTATAAGCGAATTTTGTTTATCTTATCAATGTCCGCAAACACTCATGCACTTACCCAAACTATTGGTCCATATACCATAGAAAAGCTCTACAAAAGCAAAACTTAAATTGAGTAAGAGAAATAAAAATAAGTTTCTGGAATTCTTATCCGAAAATATTAATCTCCTCCAGCTATTTAATGTGTCTTTTATGCGGTACAGGCAATTGCCCCGGTCTCGATGTGAAAGCGGCAACATTATTTATTTTTAGCTGATATTAAAGTAAAAAGTTAGATTTTAGTATTATCTGCCTACGTGGTGTTTATACTTAAATACGTTTTTTTGCGGTATTTCCTTCTTTCCAGCCGGAGCAGCTTTAGAACAAATTGTTTCTTAAATTATGTTGGCTTTTGGCAATTTTATTTATAGCTTTATGAAGACAAGGTTCTATTTGCCTTTTAATTAACGCTTTGTTTTAAATATTTAACATTTTTAGTGAAAATAACAATGAAAACTAGTGTATTTTCGAAGAAAAAAATTAATTTTCGTGGGGGTTTCTTGTATATTTTGACGTTTTATCAAATTTAGAGAGAACAAATAAGAGGAAAAGATTAAATAAAACTAATGAAAGTAGCCAGATGATCTCTATAGGGATTAAAGTTGCCACATAATTCTTATATATTAAACCTACGTCTTCACAAGCCACGACTTTTTAATCATGTTGAACATGACTAGCACTGCCATTTGTCGTTTTCCCTTTTTTGCAAGTTTTTTGAGATACCAAAAAGTTTTAATTTTACATAAAGTTTTTTGTAAGTTTTTATAAATATGTACATAATTTAAAATTTGCAGTATAGTATATCGGACGCAAATATTGAGTGATTGTTTATGCAATGATACGGTCTGACCATTAATGCTCGCCATGAGATTCGCCGTCAACAACCAACAAAATTGGTAAATATGCCATTTCTGTTGCACTACCAAAGAACACATTGATAAGGCTGAACATGACCATCGTACGTATTCACCACAACAAAGAAGTTGAAGCATTTCTTACAGTTGCTCTGCCGGCGTCATGTTCATGTCATGTTCAAATCGATGGCTCGTAAGGACGTATAGAACCACTTAATATTTCAAATTTAATTGAAACAAAATCTACCCTTTGCGTCAATAACAATAAATTGAGAAAAAACTGTCACAATACTATAGGCATTTAACATTATTATGATATTCCGATGAGGGAATTTGATATCATTAACTTAGCACCTGAATGCCACTTTTTTAAATTTTTGGTGGAAAGTAAATAAGGGAAAATACGAGGTTCTTTTACCTATACCCAGGCAATATTTAGTGACACCAGCGCCGAGTGTTCCGACCGAGCGAATGTTTAGTGGTGCGGAGCTTATTTACACACCGCGCAATAGGCTTGATGGAGAAAAGACTTCAAAACACGCGTAAAGCTTAAGTCCACATCAATTCGACACAATTTAAAAATTGAAAATCGGTGTAGAAACAACGCAGTGAAATAATTTTTTCCCTGAAATCCAAAAAATCGTTTTTTATTGAAAAGTTCCGATTTTGAGGGTGTGTTGCAATTTTTTAAATGGCAAAATTATCTACTCAAATAGACCTACAATCCTTAGTTAATCGTTTGTAACGAGTAAAAAAGACTTGGTATTTTGTAACATCGCGTTGTTACACGTACGTGTTATTATTATTATTATTATTATTATTATTATTATTATTATTATTATTATTATTATTATTATTATTATTATTATTATTATTATTTAAAAATATAATCTGTTATCTATGTTATATTAATAACATGCCGTATTTTATTAGTGTTGCGGCAGCAACTTAATTGGCAATTAATGTTACGGCAGTAACGCTAGAGTTATAATAAAACGCCAAAATTTGTACTGTCAGGCTGACTAAAGGTTGTAAGGGTTTTATTATCTGTAATTACAATTCCGTACTTAAGAAATAAAACAAAGAACAATTCAGTGTTTTCTTGTACTTACTTAACTCTACTCTCTCGTGTCTATTCTGGAATTGACGTTAATTTCAAACCAGCCACAAACAGATTACTCCATAAGCAGGTACTAACTACTCCTATACCGGTTACCATCATTCAAAACCAGAGTAGACACGTACATAAAATAAAAAATGAGTTGCCACAAATACTCCAGGTGTATACACCCCAAAATTCAAATGTAAATAAAACGTAAATAAAATTATGTATTTAAATCTGCAACATCCCACCACCCGTGAGTCGATCAGGGAGACTCACCATCGACATCTAGAACTGCCAATTTCGATGCAGGACGGCGCAATTTACCAACTGAAGTCTTCACCACTGCCGAGCGAACCTGACCATCAGCCGCAGTAATAACTTCTTCTATAATACCTTTCTTCCATTCGCCACGTGTCTCATTATCATCACATATTATCACCACGTCACCAACTTGGATTGGCTTCACCGGCTGATACCACTTGGTGCGTCGTGTCAAGTCTGGAAGATATTCCAGTATCCACCTTTTCCAAAACGTTTGTTTCAATTGTTGTAGCACATGCCACTGTTTTCTTAGAACTACCCTTTCGCCAACAGCAGGGGTCCGAACAATATTAGGGCAGCCAATTAAAAAATGATTAGGAGTTAGAGGCTCACTTTCTGTGCTTTCCAAAGGAAGGTGAGTCAGAGGACGGGAGTTCACCAAATTCTCCGCCTCTATCAATAGGCTGTTTAAAGTCTCAAGTTGCGGTGCTTTTTCCTTCAATGTGAATGATAAAACGTTCTTGACACTACGCACCATACGTTCCCACGCTCCACCAGCAGCGGGGTTGGCTGGGCTATTGAACACCCATTCAATTCCACGTCGCGTACTCTCATTCGCCAATTTTGCTTCGTCTATAACAAATTCTTCTTTACAAGCACCCATAAAGTTCGTTCCCCTGTCGCTTCGTATACGCATTGGCACGCCTCTACGATTGATGAAATTCCGTAGGCACAGTATAACTGCATCAGTTGACAGGTCCCTTGCTAGTTCCACGTGTATAGCTCTGACAGTTAGACAGGTGAAAAGAGCCACCCACCTCTTCTCAGTTCGACGACCGATCGACACTATAAAAGGTCCAATGTAGTCTACACCCGTATATGTAAACGGCCTCACATACGGCGTAAGTCGATCTACGGGATGTTGTCCCATTAGGGGTGGTTTCGGGGCAGCATCTCTATTCTTACACTCCTGACAATTGTTCTTAGCAGATCTTACTAACTGTCGCAAGCAGGGAACCCAGAATTTTGTACGAATTGCCGCGCATATAGATTCATGGTTTTGGTGCCTATAGTCCTCATGATATTGCTTTACAATTAACTTTGTAATAAGGTGTTTTTTCGGCATGATTATCGGCTCTTTTGTCATCTGAGTGACACATTCCGCGTTATATATACGCCCAGCTATACGTAGCAATCCGTCTTGTCCTAAAAACGGTGTTAATTTATATATAGAACTTTTCTTCGAAATCGGTTTATTCATTCTTAAAGAATTGTATTCGCTAGCAAATTCTTCTTGTTGGGCGATTCGGCACCAAAACGTTTCTGCTTTTTCTATTTCCTGAACCGTTAAATATGATGGTGAATCTAAAATAGGCATTTTTCGATCGGAGGCGTAATACTTAAAAATTTTAACGGCGCGAACAACCCAGCATCTAATTCTGAGTAATTTGTAGTATTTTGATCTTTCGTGATATGGAATCAGCGGACCAACGTTTACTACTGTTATCAAATACTTAGACCTCATTTCAGAGTCAACTTTATGTGCACCAATATCACTGGGTAGTCTTGGCCACTCGGCGGCATTAGATCTGAGAAATTGGGGACCACTCCACCACTTTGAGCCCATAACATTCCCCGAAAAATGCTGGGGCCTTGTCGCTTCATCCGCAGGGTTGCTTGAACCCGGAACCCACCTCCACTGTTCAACACCCGATGTGTCTAGTATTTCGGCAATACGGTGAGATACAAACTGCTTGTAGACTCGGCAGTCCGATTGAATCCAATTTATGACTGTCTTCGAATCGGACCAAAAGGTTATTTCCTTCGGCTTTATATCATGGCTGGATAGTATTGCATCCTTCAACCTAACGCCCAGTACAGCTGCCTGCAGTTCGAGTCTGGGAATGGATAAGGGCTTTATCGGTGCACATCTTGACTTACCCGCAACAAATGCAGTATCAACCTGACCTTCATAACAAATTTTCCAATAGGCCACCGCAGCGAATGCTATCTCACTTGCATCCACAAAAATATGTAGATCGACGCTTGCTGAAGAATTAGTAAAATACAGCCCATAACATCTAGAGATTTTGACATGTCGCACATTTTCCAGCTCCTTGTACCATTCATACCATTTTTCGTATATTTCATCTGGAATTGGCGCATTCCATTCCATACGGTATCTCCACAACTCCTGCAATAGTATTTTCGATCTTATCACCATATTCGCCAAGAAGCCAAATGGATCGAATATAGACATTGTCAGGCTGAGTACTTCACTTTTTGTCGGTTTCCTTTCACCAGTCAAGACCGCATCAGGGACTCTTGAAAATTTCAGGATAAAGCAAAATGTGTCATCACTGGGTGACCAAAACAGTCCCAGAACTTTCTCAGTTATTGCTTGACTTCTGCATAAATCTGTTAAATTCAATTCATCAATATCAGGTTTTCTGCCAGTAGTGGACCGAATAAATTCCTCGGAATTCGATACAAAACCGTGTAGCTCAAAATTAGCGTACGAATGAATAGTTATCACCCTTTTTGTTACAGCTACTGCTTCAGCAACGGTGTCAAAACTGTCCACGTAGTCGTCTACGTAATGACGATCAACAATTGCTTTATAAGCCCTAGAGTCCGTTTTCTCATGTATTTCCGCATTAAAATTCTTTACAAACTGGGCAGAGCACGGTGAACTGGCTGAGCCAAAAATCATGGCTTGCATAATATAAACATCAGGGGGTCTTGAGCTATCGCCATCTCGCCAGAGAAATCTTTGCGCCGTCTGATCTTGTTTCCGAATTTTAATGCGATGGAACATCTCTCGGATGTCCGCGCATACTCCGACTCGACACTGACGAAATTTAAACAGTATTGACAAAAGAGGCTTTGGTTGATATGTATCTGGACCCTTCATTAGTCTTGAATTGAAGGAATCACCTTCAACGGTCGCAGCAGCGTCGAAAACAAGACGGCGTTTATTACCCTTATTCATATTAGTAATAACAAAGTGAGGTAAATACCAAGTGCATTCATCTTCAATTTTGGCCTCTTCAAGGGATAATTTCCTAGCATAACATTTTGATACATATTCGTCTATTTTTTCTTTATACCAGATGGATAAGTCTTCATCTTTTTTCATTTTCGACTCGACTCCCTGAAGACGCTTTAAAGCCATAGAAAAACTGTTTTTATATTCGAAATCGTTCTGCTTCCAAAGAAGTCCAGTTTCATATTGTGGACCCATTTTTACTGTAGTTCTTTTAAGTATCCCTTCGGCTCTTTTATCGGCCTCAGATTTCAACGGCTCAGTAAGCTTCGTACCAAAATTTTCTAACGTAAAGTATTCGGATACCTGTTGTTGTATGTCGCCCAAAATGTAAGAATCAATCACACATACAGTGGCCTCTGTTACTTCTTCGTTTGAGCCGAATAAAATATTTCCCAGTTTCGTCTGGTGTACGGAAAAGTTCTCATCTAAGTTTATGATGTCTAGCGGGCGTACAAGGTTTGTATGTGGTAGACCAATTAATAATCTAGGAGTTGCATCACGATAATCGTTAATTTCGATATCATTCAAAATAGGGAACTTAATTTTAAATTTATCAAGCTGTAGGTCTTGTGGCGGCAACTGCAAATTTTTTGTCGTTCTGACACCTTTCATCAAAAAGCCACAGTTATCCTTACCTATGTTGTCTACTTCTAAGTTTATTTTTGTTGATGTCTCATTTGAGGTTCTACCCCCAATCCAACCGAGAGACAAATTACTCTTTGGCCCCTGTAATCCGATTTGTTGTGCAACTTTTTCTTCTAAAAGGGATATTTTCGAACCATCATCGATAAAAGCAATAACATTCATTGAACCCTTTGGTCCCCTTAGTTGCACGGGCAGAAATTTAAAAAGAGTCTTTGTGTTAAAGGAAGTGCCAACAATGGTTGTTACGGGTGTGTGGCCATCACTATTAACTAACACAGTAGTGTCATCACTACTATTTTGACGTTTCACAACATTGTTTTCCTTGTTATTAAATTTCTTTTCCTCATGTAATAAACGGCTATGAAATTTATTACATTTCAATATATTACATTGGCGACGGATACTACACTTCAACGAGCCGTGACCAAAGTGCAAGCAGCTAAAACAGAGATGATTGGCCTTCACAAACTTCCATCTTTCTGGCACAGAAATATTTCTAAACTGGCTGCACTTGTTCAAAGGGTGAGTCTGCTGACACATTAAACAATTCTGCTGACGACTTGGCTCTGCCGTGATGGCAAAGGATGACTTTATCTTTTCACGTTTGTTGTTTACAGTCTCATTCTTATAATCCATTTCAGTTGCCAAAGATATGTAAGTTGCAATTTCTTTCAGCCACACACTGAACTCTCGTACACTTGGATATTGGCCCAAATTGTTCATGGAATATTTCATCCATTCCTCACGTTTTGTTAGAGGCATCTTATGGACCAGCTCATCTAATAAAGTTGGATTACATAAATGCGGTGTTGCGCCAGCATTCTCTAAGAATACTGTTAAGTTTGATACCATTGAACTAAAGTCCACAATTTCATGAATTCTGTTTCCAGTTATTGGTGGAAACGCACGTACTTTGGAGATCTGACTACGTATCATGATGTGAGGTCGACCATAGTGAAACTCCAACGTAGCTATCACTTGGTTAACGTTTTCCGGATGAATCAAATAGGCCTCAACTCTAACTTTCGCATCACCTTTTAATGCCTTTTGTAAACGAGACAGATTCTCCAAATTTGTGTAATTGTAATATTGTGTGGTTTCTTTATAGGCTACAGAAAACATTGGCCACTGTTCCGGGTGACCATTAAATTCCGGCAAATCGTGTAGCTTACGAATAGGGCGAAATTCATGAGGGCGTTGTGGATCTATTGAATGAGTGGCGGCGGCACTAGCGGCGTTAATGAATATGGGTGATGTTTGTAGCGGTTGCGTCGGCTGCGACACAAAGTTCTGTATAGACGTTAATGGTGTATAGTTTTGTATAGATGATGGCATAATAAAATTATTACTTTGTACGGACGGTGTTGTGTATGTATGTAAATACGGCGATGGTATATAATTATTTGTTTGTGTAGAAGACGATGGCAATAACGATTGCCCGTAATGTGGCGGTATATATGTATTTGAATAATAAGGCATACTTACATTAGAATAATTCGATGGCGGTTTTGAAGTTACCTGGTGTACCTGTGGCGGCGAATAAATATTACAGGCAGATTCAGTTGTTTGTATTGTAGTTGGCTTATTAACTAGCTTTCCATCGGGCATATGTGGTGAAGACTCAGTGGTTGTTGATGATGATGTTGGCAAGTTGACTTTCTCCATTAACACACGCAATGCTTCCCTGAGGCTACGGACTTCGTCCTGCAAATCAGTAACTGATGTTTGTTCCACCATGGTTTTTTCTTCTTCACTCTCGCTGGCAGATTCGCGTTGATTTTCTTTATCAGCCATTGTATTGTTTTGAGAGGCTCGGCTACGTGTTTCCATACAATGACTACGGGGTTTCATACGATTCCAAATAATAAATACGCAGTTAAATAATAAAAAATGTTGCGGCAGCAACTTAATTGGCAATTAATGTTACGGCAGTAACGCTAGAGTTATAATAAAACGCCAAAATTTGTACTGTCAGGCTGACTAAAGGTTGTAAGGGTTTTATTATCTGTAATTACAATTCCGTACTTAAGAAATAAAACAAAGAACAATTCAGTGTTTTCTTGTACTTACTTAACTCTACTCTCTCGTGTCTATTCTGGAATTGACGTTAATTTCAAACCAGCCACAAACAGATTACTCCATAAGCAGGTACTAACTACTCCTATACCGGTTACCATCATTCAAAACCAGAGTAGACACGTACATAAAATAAAAAATGAGTTGCCACAAATACTCCAGGTGTATACACCCCAAAATTCAAATGTAAATAAAACGTAAATAAAATTATGTATTTAAATCTGCAACAATTAGCATACGGCCCTTTAAATCGAGCCGATTTGAAAATTAATAATAGTCCTCCTGACGTTTTTTAGAAGGATATACGACAATTTTCGTTCAGATATGATATTTGTGGCTCTAAATAAGGGGAAATTAAAAAAAAGTAAAAATTAATTTTTATAATAAACATATACAAATGCGCTAGAAACTGGTTTTCACATTTGGTTTTTTGGCCCCCTTTGACATCCGGCACCTAGTGCGATCGCTCCACCCTTAGTCCGGCACTGTTTGTATGTTATATGGCATTTACACTGTCTCGAAATCTAGTACTTACGAGGTTTCGAGCTAAATCTAGTGGTTTTTACTAGATTTGCGATACAAAACGAAATCTACTTTGTAAGTAGATTTGGACGAAATCTACTCAAAATCTAGCATTTATATTTTCTTTTTACTAGCTTGTACAACATTTTTATATAAACGGTGAGTGAATTAGCTACGCTCTACAATAATTTTCTAATAAAAGTGTGTGCATTAGCTAAGGTGGCACTTGTTGGGCTGCAGTATAAGATAAATTTCAGTCAAAGTATTTATTCTTGGATACGAAATCTAAAAAAAATTTCAAAAAAACTTTGTGTAAACGATATAGATTTCGAAAGAGATTTCTAATCAAATCTACTAGACTTCGAGACAATGTAAATGCCCATTACATATTTTGAAGAAAATAAACTAGCCGGGTGCCCTACTATTTTTAAAATGATTTATGAGACACCCTCTTAGCTTCAAAAATATCTCGACCAACACATATGTGAACAAATCAAACTCCAACAAACTGTAACAGCTGTTTGTGTTTACATTTTTCCATTGTTTACTTTTATTTTCTGTGGTGAGTTTTAAAAACAAAACAAAATCATGCAAAGACTTAAGAAACGTACAGTACAATTGTACAGTAAAGCTCGGCTATAATAAACACGCCGATATTTTAATACTTACTTGTTATTGATTAATTTCGTTACAATCAAAGTATATAAAATAATGACTGTGCACAAAAGAAAGAAATACCAGTATACAGTTAAACTCCTTACAAAACGAACTGCGTTACACCCAAAAAATATTTTTGCTGTAAAATCTAAAATAATTCTTGTGCAAGATTAAATCAAAAGCCAAAATCAAGCTTAGACCAATAGAAAACAAACTGCGTACAGTTTTTTGGGTAAAAAATAAAACTATGGGGTGATAATCACCAACAAACTTTTCCATTCCGCAAAATATGCTCAAAAACACCCAAAAAGTATTTTTGCTCCAAAATCTAAAATAATTCTTGTGCAAGATTAATACAAAAGCCAAAATTAAGCTTAGACCAATAGAAAACAAACTGCGTACAGTTTTTTGGGTAAAAAATAAAACTATGGGGTGATAATCACCAACAAACTTTTCCATTCCGCAAAAAATGCTCAAAAACACCCAAAAAGTATTTTTGCTGTAAAATCTAAACTAATTCTTGTGCAAGATTGAAACAAAAGCCAAAATTAAGCTTAGACCAATAGAAAACAAACTGCGTACAGTTTTTTTGGTAAAAAATAAAACTATGGGGTGATAGCCACCAACAAAATTTTCCATTCCGCAAAAAATGCTCAAAAACACCCAAAAAGTATTTTTGCTGTAAAATCTAAAATAATTCTTGTGCAAGATTAAATCAAAAGCCAAAATCAAGCTTAGACCAATAGAAAACAAACTGCGTACAGTTTTTTGGGTAAAAAATAAAACTATGGGGTGATAATCACCAACAAACTTTTCCATTCCGCAAAAAATGCTCAAAAACACCCAAAAAGTATTTTTGCTGTAAAATCTAAAATAATTCTTGTGCATGATTAAAACGAAAGCCAAAATTAAGCTTAGACCAATAGAAAACAAACTGCGTACAGTTTTTTGGGAAAAAAATAAAACTATGGGGTGATAATCACCAACAAACTTTTCCATTCCGCAAAAAATGCTCAAAAACACCCAAAAAGTATTTTTGCTGTAAAATCTAAAATAATTCTTGTGCAAGATTAATTCAAAAGCTAAAATCAAGCTTAGACCAATAGAAAACAAACTGCGTATAGTTTTTTGGGTAAAAAATAAAACTATGGGGTGATAATCACCAACAAACTTTTCCATTCCGCAAAAAATGCTCAAAAACACCCAAAAAGTATTTTTGCTGTAAAATCTAAAATAATTCTTATGCATGATTAAAACAAAAGCCAAAATTAAGCTTAGACCAATAGAAAACAAACTGCGTACAGTTTTTTAGGTAAAAAATAAAACTATGGGGTGATAATCACCAACAAACTTTTCCATTCCGCAAAAAATGCTCAAAAACACCCAAAAAGTATTTTTGCTGTAAAATCTAAAATAAGTCTTGTGCAAGATTGAAACAAAAGCCAAAATTAAGGTTAGATCAATAGAAAACAAACTGCATACAGTTTTTTGGGTAAAAAATAAAACTATGGGGTGATAATCACCAACAAACTTTTCCATTCCGCAAAAAATGCTCAAAAACACCCAAAAAGTATTTTTGCTGTAAAATCTAAAATAATTCTTGTGCATGATTAAAACGAAAGCCAAAATTAAGCTTAGACCAATAGAAAACAAACTGCGTACAGTTTTTTGGGAAAAAAATAAAACTATGGGGTGATAATCACCAACAAACTTTTCCATTCCGCATTTTTTTGGGTGTTTTTGAGCATTTTTTGCGGAATGGAAAAGTTTGTTGGTGATTATCAACCCATAGTTTTTTTTACCCAAAAAGCTGTACGCAGTTTTTTTTCTATTTGTCTAAGCTTGATTTTGGCTTTTGATTTAATCTTGCACAAGAATTATTTTAGATTTTACAGCAAAAATACTTTTTGGGTGTTTTTGAGCATTTTTTGCGGAATGGAAAAGTTTGTTGGTGATTATCACCCCATAGTTTTATTTTTTACCCAAAAAGCTGTACGCAGTTTGTTTTTTATTGGTCTAAGCTAAATTTTGGCTTTTAATTCAATCTTGCACAAGAATTATTTTAGATTTTACAGCAAAAATACTTTTTGGGTGTTTTTGAGCATTTTTTGTGGAATGGAAAAGTTTGTTGGTGATTATCACCCCATAGTTTTATTATTTACCCAAAAAACTGTACGCAGTTTGTTTTCTATTGGTCTAAGCTTAATTTTGGCTTTTGTTTCAATCTTGCACAAGACTTATTTTAGATTTTACAGCAAAAATACTTTTTGGGTGTTTTTGAGCATTTTTTGCGGAATGGAAAAGTTTGTTGGTGATTATCACCCCATAGTTTTATTTTTTACCTAAAAAACTGTACGCAGTTTGTTTTCTATTGGTCTAAGCTTAATTTTGGCTTTTGTTTTAATCATGCACAAGAATTATTTTAGATTTTACAGCAAAAATACTTTTTGGGTGTTTTTGAGCATTTTTTGCGGAATGGAAAAGTTTGTTGGTGATTATCACCCCATAGTTTTATTTTTTTCCCAAAAAACTGTACGCAGTTTGTTTTCTATTGGTCTAAGCTTAATTTTGGCTTTCGTTTTAATCATGCACAAGAATTATTTTAGATTTTACAGCAAAAATACTTTTTGGGTGTTTTTGAGCATTTTTTGCGGAATGGAAAAGTTTGTTGGTGATTATCACCCCATAGTTTTATTTTTTACCCAAAAAACTGTACGCAGTTTGTTTTCTATTGGTTTAAGCTTTACTTTGGCTTTTGTTTCAATCTTACGCAGGAATTATTTTAGATTTACAGCAGAAATACTCTTTGAGTCTTTGTGAGCCTTTTTTGTTCAAATGAAATTTAAAAGACTTACATTCCCCAAAAAAGTATTTTTGTTGTTAAATCTAAACTAATTCTTGGGTACGAAATAAAGAAATGTTTTAATATATCTAAGAGCCTTTTAAATTATTTATTTTATTATATTCATTGCTTACTGTACCTTTTCTCAGTTAAAATAATTCACCACTTATCAAATAATACAATAGCAACAACAGAAAGAACAACGGACAAATGTTACGGTTTGTTGTGGTGAGTTTGATTTCTTCACGCCCATTCGACCAACGTCTAAGCCAAAACAAAGAAAACTATGAGCAAAACAAAACCATTAATAAATTAGTTTACTCACACAATATGGATTAAAAATAGAATTTTCCCGCTACACAGAATATTTTTCTTTCATCATACATTGCAATAACAAATTGTAGACCTAAAAAGTATACTGCAAGAAAATTACGGAAAATTAATTTTCATTTCATAATACACAAAAGTTCTTCATTGATTGTGGGTGATCGAGAAAGTTCTATTAAGACGAAGAACTGGTTATAAATAAAATTGATCAGAAAAAATTGTTAATTTTAAACAAATACGTGAGTAATAAAAAACTATTTGTGCGAAGAAAATTAAATTGATATTTATGCAAAAGATTTTTGCTTAATAAAATTGTTTTATAATATTAGAAATTAAAAATGACTACAGCAAATGCAACAGATGATACTGGGGCGGAGGCCCTAACCTATAAGGAAAATGGTAATCAAGCTTTTAAGGAAGGCAAATGGCACGAGGCCATTAGTTCATATACGTTGGCCATTAAAAAAGGCAGCAAACACAAGGAGTTACCGGTATTTTATAAAAATCGCGCAGCTGCTTATTTAAAAATAGAAGACTTCACTGCGGCCTTGAATGATTGTAATGAATCACTAAAGTTGACACCTAGAGATCCCAAGGCTTTGTTTCGACGAGCACAAGCTTATGAAGCTTTACACAAATATGAAGAAGCTTATAAAGATGCTACAGATTTATTTAAAGAGGATTCTACCAATCACGCTGTCCAGCCAATGTTAAAACGTTTGCACTTGATTGTGCAAGAAAGGGCTACGAAAAATGCTCAAACTTCCACTAAAGTTAAACAGATGATGGAATTATGTTTCGATATTGCAACACCTACGGAAAAAAGACGGTCAGCATCGAATAACTTATTAGTATTGGCTAAAGATGCAGTGGGAGCAGATCTGTTGTTTAAATCCGGCTGCATAACCAGGATTGCATCTATTACCAAAATCGAAAAAGATGCTGACATCTATGTTAATTTGGTCAGAGTTGTAGCTGAGTTGTGCAATCATTCGGTCATCCGTACCAAGGCTGTGCTCACAGAGTTGGGTGTGCCATGGTTTATGCATGTTTTGGATCATAAGCACGAGGAACGTGTCACTGCCGC
The DNA here is from genome assembly GCA_956483635.1 of Panzeria rudis. NCBI lineage: Eukaryota > Metazoa > Arthropoda > Insecta > Diptera > Tachinidae > Panzeria > Panzeria rudis. The sequence continues at coordinate 28,138,403 of OY101447.1, read as the reverse complement.
CCAACATTGCTTACAAACTATTATTAATGCTCTGTCTGGTATGGAAAATAAAGTCGATAGTAAACCAAACAAGGATTTATGTAAACAAAATTACAAAGAAATTGATACTTTACTCTCTTGCTTGCTGTATAGCGTAACAGATCGTACAATTTCTGGTCCCGCTCGTGATGCTGTCATGGAATTGTTAACTAGAAATATTCATTATACTACTCTCGAATGGGCTGAACGTTTGGTGGAACTTCGTGGTCTTAGTCGTCTACTCGATGTTTGTTCTGAACTGGAGGAATATAAATATGAAAGTTCCATGGAGATAACGTCGTCTTCTCGTACCATTGCTTCAGTATGTTTGGCTCGTATATATGAGAACATGTACTACGATAGCGCTAAAGCACGTTTCCAGGAACAAATTGACGAGTATATAAAAGATAAGTTGTTGTCACCCGATTTTGAGTCGAAAGTAAGAGTTACGGTGGCTATAACATCGTTATTGTTGGGACCCCTCGATGTCGGCAATCAAATCATAGCCAGAGAAGGTAAGTACGTACATGCGTGTTACTTTTTAAATTGCAGTTTGGAAAAAAACTGATATCTTGATACCTAGAGAAGGGCTGCCACTTTGGTCTGATCAAACGAAAACTGGACGTTTTATTTTATTTTTAGATAAATTGGTAGCTTGGTCGGTCGGTTTTTGGTCCAAAAAGAAAATTTTAAATATTATTACTCGAAATTGATTATTTTCAGTAAAAACTCTTAGTAAAATTAATAAACTACAAATAGCACACTAAAATATTTGAAGATCCTGGCTTTAAGTATTCTTTGATCGCCTATATGAACATATTTTATTCAGAATCTCATATATCTCACAATATTATTTAAGTTTTGATTATTACGTCGCAATTATAAAGAGCTTCTTACGTTCTACACAAATACATATCTAAAGCTTAAGTAAAATCAAGCTTATTTGCTTGGTGACGTACATGATGAAAAGCAGAATTTTTTCTAGAAATACCCATATGCAAAATTCCAAGTCGAATAAATTAAAGCTCCCCATACTCTCCAGAACACTCTTACGACTAGTTGTGCTTGAAAAATAATTAGAAGATTTTTGGAAATAATGACGTCAAATGTATATTCTAAACAAATTTTATTTATATAAATGCCATATAATGAACGCTAGTAAAATGGTTGGTTTGATAGATTTTGGTCGGCTTTGACGAAAATTTTGGTCGAAAAAAATTGTTCCTTGTGACACCGCTGACCTAGACCCATTTCTCAAAACTGCAAGTTACAAATCAACAAGTACAATAAAAGATAACAATAAATTTTGTAAAATTGTTGCTTTGTAGGTATTTTATTTATAGGTTTTGTAATTTGTATTTTGAGAAATGCTTACAAAAAAATATATATATGTATATATAAAAGTTTGGTTGTTTTGTAGGTATTTTACATTTAGATATTTTACTTATAGTTTTGAGAAATGGGGCCCTGCTCTTAATTCACAAACGGAAAGAAATTATTAAATAGGTTTCCATATTTTTAAACTCGTAAAAGACAATGCGTCGTCTATACATATAATAAAACTGTAAATAAGGCGTGTCTGCACTTGTAATATTTTTTGAAAATTTTTATTGTGGCGTAAACAGTAATCAATGTAGAGAACAAAAAACCAAAATTTGGAATTTTTGTCTGTCTGTCTGTTTGTCTGTCCGAACACGCTTCACACAAAACCACGCAAGCGATTTTCATGAAATTGGGTATAGAGGTACTTTAAAGTCCTGATTAAAAAATAGAGTACTTTTTACCGCGATAAAATATCTTATTTCTAAGTTAAAATAGAAAAAAATGAAAATATACCCAATTTTACTAATATAAATGTTGTTGGAAAGTAGAAAAATGTTTTTGTTTTTTAACGGTGTAGCATTGTTTATTTTGTATAACGGGACCTTTAAAAAATATGTAAAAAACGTTATATTATCACATTTTTCGGACACCTTATAATAGTCATAAAGGGATGTTTAAGCGCGCGAAGCGGGCGGGCACATCTAGTATTTAATAATATTGTTTAATTAAAATTGAGTTAGAAAAAATAATTTATTCAATTTATTTGAATGGTCTTATTCAAATGCTTATTTTTATCTTTTTTATTTCCCCTTTTATTTGGTTGCAGGTATTTTACAAATGATTTTAGCCATGGCTTCCTCTGATGATGTGCTGCAGCAAAAAGTTGCATGCGAATGCATTTATGCTGCCTCATCGAAGAAAGATAAAGCTAAAGCTTTATGTAGTGGCGGTGTTGATATTCTGAAGAAGCTCTATCATTCAAAGGATGATGGCATACGTGTGCGTGCCTTGGTGGGTCTATGTAAATTAGGTAGTTATGGTGGTCAGGATGCAGCAATAAGACCATTTGCTGATGGTGCCACTTTAAAATTAGCCGAAGCTTGTCGCCGTTTTCTAATTAAGCCAGGTAAAGATAAAGACATACGCAAATGGGCAGCCGATGGCTTAGCTTATCTGACATTGGATGCTGAAGTAAAAGAGAAGTTAATTGACGATAATGCTGCTATACATGCTCTTATTGATTTGGCCCGTACTGGTGATCAATCATGTCTATATGGAGTAGTAACAACATTTGTTAATTTATGCAATGCTTATGAAAAACAAGAGGTAGTACCCGAAATGATAGAACTTGCAAAATTTGCTAAGGTACATATACCGGAAGATCACGAATTAGATGATCCTGATTTTGTACAGAAGCGTATAGTGGTATTGGTAAATGAAGGCATCACAACTGCTTTGGTGGCCTTGGCTAAAACAGAAAGTGATAATTCAAAGGAATTAATAGCTAGAGTTTTAAATGCCGTGTGCAGTCTACAAGATTTGAGAGGTAAAGTGGTACAAGATGGTGGTGTGAAATGTCTTTTAAAATTGGCCTTGGAAGGCACTGAGAAGGGCAAAATACACGCTTGTCAAGCCTTGGCTCGTATAGGCATTACTATGAATCCTGAAGTAGCCTTTGGCGGGCAACGAAGTCTTGATGTTATACGTCCTTTGTTGAACTTATTAGCTCAGGATTGTACCGCTTTGGAAAACTTTGAATCCCTTATGGCTTTAACAAACTTGGCTGCCATGAATGAAAGTGTACGGCAGCGTATTATTAAAGAGCAAGGCATCTCGAAAATAGAATTCTATTTAATGGAAGATCACCAACTTTTAACAAGGGCGGCCGCTCAGTGCTTAAGTAACTTGCTTATGTCCGAAGATGTTGTAAAAATGTTTGAGGGCGAAAATGATCGTGTTAAATTTATGACCCTTTTGTGCGAAGAAGAGGATGAAGAAACAGCCAAAGCCTGTGCTGCTTCTTTGGCAATATTGACATCAGTATCGAAAAAATGTTGCGACAAAATCTTTCAAGTGCAGTCTTGGCTAGAAATTTTGCATATACTTATTGCCAATCCAAGTCCTGAGGTGCAACATCGCGGTGTGGTTGTAATATTGAATTTAATTAATGCTGGTGAAGAATATGCCAAACGTTTATTTGAAACTGATATAATGGAATTGCTAAGTGGTTTGTCGCAATTTCCCGACGATACTCGTGCCAAAGGTAGAGAAGTGGCCTTGCAGTGCCTTAAAGCAGCAGAAAATTATAAACTTATAGCTAAATCAGAAAATAATGAAAAATGATTCGCCTATAGTTTTTTTCTATTTTTTAGTTTATTGTGTGTTCATTACAGTTTCTTGCAATTACATTTTTTAAATATTTATTTTCTATCAAGTTTCGTAGTAAAAACATTTTTCGTTTAACGAAGAATATTCATTTTTTAAAATTAAAAATTTCGTACTTAATAAGTAAAGAACTTATTTCACCAACGCTATTTAAATATCAATTCATATATAAATGCCGATTTTCATTGATTTTTGTTTGGAAAAATTATATTTAAATATCAATTGATATATAAATAAATTGGTGAAATAGGCACAGTGTTTTTCAATTCTGTGTTTTATACTCGTATGCAAATAAATTATTAATTAATTATTTTCGATTCATTTTCTAATTATATAAAACGGAGAATTTGTATAGAAAACATAATGAAAATACATATGTAGGTATGTATAAAATGATACATAATCGATTTTGCAGCCAAAAAGGTTATGATGTGCTGACTATCTCCTTTTGTGTATATTTTACGACTTTTAATACATATTTTGCTGTTTTGGCACACCGGCCATTTTTAAAAAGATTGAGTTAGATATGTGGTACATATATTTTGAATATCCTCTTTCAGAATCTGTTTCACGAAATTGTTTCTGGTTTCTGAGATATCAAGCATTCATTTTGCTCGATATCATTGATTTTGATAAATTTTTTTTGTAAAAAAATTAAAAAAAACCTAAATCAAGAAACATACCAAGTCTCATAAATATTTACTTCTTATTTCATGTTATTTTCTAATAACATTTATACGCTTAATTTCAATATACATTAGGAAATTTCATGTCAATAACAAGTTACTCAATACACAGCAGTTAGTACACACTAGGGATGGGCAAGTGAAAAAAGTATATCGATATATATCGATATCGATATATTTATAAATATCGATCGGCATCGATATATATCGAATAAAAATATCGATATTTCGATACATATCGATATATTTTCAAGCATGATTATTCATACATAATTCAAAAATATTTAAAAATAAAACACGATAAGTGCTTTTCTTATAAATAATTAAGCTGCAAAGAGTTAATTCCAACATCTTTACACTGACTCACTAATATTTCATGGAACGTATATCAACAAAATTATACTCAAAGAAAAATAATTTTTTGAATACACAAAAATTTTATAAATAAATCAAAAGATTTTGTTAGTAATATTTTATTTGATGAAGAATGTGCCGAAATGTTTTTAAAAATTGCACGAAAAACAAAATCATAGCTAAAAAAGATCGAATTTGATATTGTCGATATATGTATTTAGAAAAATATCGATATATCGATATATCGAAATTAAAAATATCGACGATATATATATCGATATATTTTTAAGAAAATATCGATATTTTTTGCCCATCCCTACTGCATACATAAGGGGATTTAAAACAAAGGGGCACAAAAAGTGGCAAGGCAAACTTGATTTTTGAAAATCGAAGAGAAATCAATAAATTGCCATTTCGCGACCTCATTGCTGGCTTAGCTCATATGCCAAAAAGTCGGAATTTACATGAAGTTTTCTCAAAATATACCGCGATATATATATTTTTTTGTATTTTAACCACAGCTTCCGGCATATGTTTGGAAGAAAAATTTAAATTTTTGTAAAAGTTAAATGTAAAAAATCTTGTTTTGTACTACATTAGCCACTTTTTTATTTTATATTTAAAAAGTAGCTTTTTGTGCTGCATGTGTATACTAGGGATGGGCAAAAAATATCAGTCTGTTCATAGAATCCGATACGGAATTGGATTGGAAATTCCGTATTGGAACGGGTTCATGAAAACGTAACGAAATTGGTTTGTTCAAAAAGTAGTTACTTTTGCACAAAATTCAGAATAGCGTTTACAAAGTTGTATTTTTACGGCTGTAATCATAATGAAAATTTGTGCATTGCATATCTACTGGGTTATTCATGATCATTTTTATAATCTATAGTTAGATACTGCATACGCAGTGTATAACTAGTAATTTACTTTTGTCATTTCGAAGCAACTGTCAAAAAACTACTTTATTTAATAAAACAAATTTTAAATACATTATTAATTTTTGAATGATTGATATAATTTGGATACATTAAAATGGTTCGGAAACTGTGACACCAACTCTTCTTCCACACTATTAAACTGTTCAGGTGGAGTACCTCCTTCCTCTGCCGCATTTCTTTAACAAATCTTGAAATTTTAATTTAATTTTAAATAAAATAGAGATGCTAAAATTTTTATTAGACACTGGATATAAAAGTATCATGAATAAACTCCAACATAACGAGTACATAACCTCAATACGTATTTTAGTTATGCACTGGATATGTTGAGTACATAGGCAGTGTATAACTTTTCATTATGAATACGGCTGTTAGTGATTAGAATATGGGAGCTTTTCATGCAAACATACACACACACACACACACACACACACACAAATACATATTTATACGGACACCATCGTAAAAATAGTCAAAATAGAGTCCCATGACCTCAAAACGTCGAGATCTAATGAAAACTCGATTTTCAAAAATTGTGGTGAAATCAGTAACATAAAAAAACGGGGTTGGACTTAAGAGTGGATTCTGGTACCTAAAAGGGTGTAGAAAACTTTAAATGCGTTTTTCTCAAAACTTCATTTTCACACACTAGGTCCCTTTTCTCGGAGAAGGTCACATATGTATATATATATATATATGTACATATTATGTATAGTCCCACTTGACCAATAATTTCGTTAATGATATCGATTTCGAATGTATTTCGAACATTTATCGTGTAAAACTATCGAGAATGACACTCAAAAATGAATCGAAAAATTTTTACCTGTCGCTCAGTGTTGTTTCAAAAAACATTCGATTTCGAAAGTTCGTTAGCAATATCAAAAGTAAGCCAATATCGAACAAATTTCGATATCGCAAAAAGGCAGGAGCAAAAGCAATTTTTTAAGATTATTTATTATCTTTATATTTTTTTTACTTAATATATTTTTAGTTCTTTAACTTACACTGCAGTCAATCAGATTTGAACACGGCACCTCCAGTCTAACAGACTAACACACATCCACTAGGCTATCGTGGCAAATTTTTTTCTGTTCAATTATTGCATATATGTACGTATGTGTAATTTTATTTCTTTAACTTACGATGCAGTCAGACATATTCGAACACGGTACCCTCTTGGCTAACAGACTAACGCACATCCACTAGGCTATCGTCACACATTCGAAAATTTATCGAGAGAAGTTGGGTTTAGCGAACATCCGATTTTTTTTAGATTCGCGAAGAAATATCGAAGAGTTTTGTTGCGAAATTTCTTCGCTTTAGCGAACATTCGTTTATATCGAATCTCAGGTCAAGTGGGGTTATCAATTCGTTAGTTACTTATACATACTAGTATGTAATTAAAACTTTTTAACACTTATGAAACCAAGTACTTATAAATTTTATTATTTAACAAAACAATTCAATCTAAATATCCTTCGCTTAACAAAATTGGCAGCAAAGACCGAACCTCATCAGCAATGCTTATCAATTCTGGGCTCGTAAGAAGTTCACCAGTATCAACATCTGTTAACTCTTCCAATGGTTTCGCCAAAAAATCCTATCACCATGGGTAAAATGGTAGACATAAGGAAAAGTGCTAAATATATAACATAGTACTACTATATATATCTGTTTATTTATTGGAAAATTACTTCTCACTATAATGTCTATATTTGATACTGTATATTTGCAAATTTGAAAATAAAGGCATTTCTCCTTTGTAGTTTAGCTTTTTTAAAATGGTTGTAAATTCTATAAAATAATAGTACATAAGCTCGTTACGTCTCAAACGTACATCCGAATGTAATATCATAAACTGGGAATATATCATGTCAATTATTTGATAGTCCACCATTATTATATCTTCCAAATGCGTTTTCTTGTTAAATTTGAAAATCAGATTTTTCATATGAAAATCACCATGATTTAAAACGAAAATATCTCCCTGACCATTTTTTAGTTTGTAGGCATCAAACAGTTCTTTACAGGCATCTTTTAATTTTGGTTTTATTATTTTAATCTTTTCAAAATATTGCTCAAACTCTTGATGACACGATAGCATATCAATGAAATTATTAATACCATTTGTTAACATCTCCTCGAGCATTTGGCTAAACATATTAAATGCCCTACTACTATATTGATTGTGTAACCTCTTTGTGTTCTTCACTTTTGCCTAACATATAACTGACCGCATGCAATTTAGCGATTTTACGATAAACAGCTTTAACTTCAGCTTCATTAAGGTAACGACCACGTACTGTATTGTAGCCAGCTTCACAAAAATCTTCTATAATAATAACTTTAAGAGGTTCCAACGAATGATATATTATTCTGGAGAAGAATGAAAAAATAAAGAAATTCTGATTACAATGATTGGCTCTGAATAATATCTTAATTACAATTAATAAGTAATTTAAATATTTCAAAGCTTCTTCAACAAAATTGTGAAACCTTAGACTTGTGAAACATTTAAGTTTTATAAAGAGAACGAAAAAATAAAAAAGTTAGAACTTAATCTAGAACTTATCTTATATCTAAATTATGTCAGTGGAGGGGGTCATCCAATGACAACGCCACACAGTGGCTCATAACCGTTTTTCTTTGGCTAAAATTCTGTAACTTTTTAGCCGGTCGAAATATCTTAGTAAACAGATAACTCCTGAACTTTTAACAGCTTTGATTAAAATCGGTTTAACAGTTGCTGAGAAATTCAAGCTCGAATTTGAACTAGTGAAATTTTTTAAGATTTTAAATAAAAATGTATTTTTTTTTATTTTTTAGCATCTTTATTTATTAAAAAAGGCCATATATGGATAAACAAACCGTTTTAATAATACATATAAGTATAATATAAGTATATTTTGCAAAGATATAGGGGGAAGAGTACCCCTTCACCCGTTCTTAGCTCGCTACTTTTTTACCTAACTTCGTGTCTTGTATTCAAATTAGTTCATACAAAATTTAAAGACTTACTTTTATATCTTACCACTTGGCAGGTAATTATTGCTTACTTTGTATGGTGAGTAACTCTTCCCTCACACCTACACCGTCAGTTTCTTACCTATCTTTGTATCTTGTCTTCAAATTAACTCATACTTCGATTATTTTGCAATGTGTATGCCCACTAAACCTTAGATTCGAAATAAAAGAAGGTTCGCTAAAACGAAGAGTTTTCGAAACAAATTTGTTCGATAAATGCTCGTGAATCTAAAAAAAATCGAATGTTTGCAAATGCGAGCTTTTGTCGATAATGTTGCGACAATAAGCTCAATTGCCAAATTTCATAAAATGTGAATGTTCGCAGCATCGAAATATGTCTCGATAAGAAGCGCAATTGCCAAATTTCATTTCTCTTTCCGACTTCGATAGCCGTTCTCGAGTGTTTTGTCCGAGAAATGTGTACGCAACATTCGAATGCGATATTATTTTCAAATGTTTTGGTTTGCTGGGTGGGAATATTTCGTTGTATTTCATAGAATTTATCCCAGCAAACCAAAACATTTGAAAATAATATCGCATTCGAATGTTGCGTACACATTTCTCGGACAAAACACTCGAGAACGGCTATCGAAGTCGGAAAGAGAAAAAGCTGCTAGATCCCACTCGTCGCTCAGTCTGTGGCAGCAAGTCTTTCGTTAATGTTTCGCTGACAAATCAATTGCGAACCAATATCGATGAAATATCGATACCACAAAAATGCAGGAAAAAGTAATTTTTCTAGATTGTTATCTTTATTTTTTAAATTTATCGATTTTAATGTAAATGGAATATTTATTTATTTAAAATTGTAACTTAGGCTGCAGGCAATCAGATTCGAACACGGTACCGCCAGGCTAACAGATTAGCACACATCCACTAGGCTATCGTGGCAAATTTTTTTCTATTCAATTATTGCACACATGAATGTAAATTACACATTCGATAAATTATCGAAAATAGTTCAATGCTGCGAACATTCACATTTTATGAAATTTGGCAATTGCGCTTCTTATCGAGACATACATATTTCGATGGTGCGAACATTCACATTTTATGAAATTTGGCAATTGAGCTTATTGTCGCAACATTATCGACAAAAGCTCGCATTTGCAAACATTCGATTTTTTTTAGATTCACGAGCATTTATCGAACAAGTTTGTTTCGAAAATTCTTCGTTTTAGCGAACCTTCTTTTATTTCGAATCTAAGGTTTAGTGGGTTATATGTTCAAAGTAAAAATTTTGGCCTACTTTTGGGCTATATGTCAATGACAAGCTCTTGTTGTTGTTTATTTTGATTGCTTGTATTGTGTACATGTAAATTGTCGGCTGTATACATGTAAAATTTAAAAATAGCTGAAAAGTAGTCGGCTAACGTCGTGGCTTACGGCTACACATCGCCTGCGCCTGCTGTATACACGCAAGTGCAAAGCAATAAATATATGAAATATGTTTTTTTTGTATGTATTGCTTTTTACAACAAAAAATATTGAATAAAAATCAGTTTTTCTTTAAATGTATTGGTGTTTGCTCTTCCATAAGAAACTTTTGGGCACTCCTGATTTAGATCTACATTTTCTTTTTCCAAAATTTCATAGTCTGATACATTTTGATCAAATTCAACCGACTATACAATTTTATTGCAGCCTCTTTTGTTTCAGTTTTTAAGCTATATTTTCAAAAGTAATTATTATTGGGGAATTAACATAAAGAGTATGTTAAGTATGTTAAATACTTTAATTCGTCTCTCCTTTATTCTGGCTTTAAGGCAAGCAGGTAAATCTTTTCAAAAGGAGTTATTCACCTTCTCTAAAGTGTTGATTAAGATTAGATTCTTAGAAATATAAAAAAGAATTGTTAAAAAAGAAGAGTTCACTGAGAAATTAATTTTAATCGATTAACTGACTTAAATTGTTCGAGTTAATTGTTAGTCGAAATTACCAATTTTCTTTATTCAATCAAATAATGTCAAAAAATAGGTGTTTAGAAATTTGCATTTGGGTTTCATTTTAGGGAGACTTTAAAGTTCTCCCCTTTTGCAAATAGTTATAGTGAATCGGCATAGAAAATCTTGTAAGCCTTACGTTTAAAGCGTGTAGAATTTTATACAGAATTTTGTTTTCATACACACAAATTTATATATTGCACGCCTCATAAGCGAAGCGTTGAGGTGGGTACTACTCTCACTTCACGCGAAACTACTGATTTTTTAAACTTAAAATGACTCTATTATTATCATGTATTGCACTTGTAAAAAAATATATACACACACATATTAAGAAAAAATACTATTTTTGACACATAACATTTTTAATGTCATTTTTATTATTTAAACTAATTAAAAAACTGTTCTGTCTTGGACGTCCGTTTGTCTGTATGTACGGATCCTGTATGTGGTCACGATAACGACCGAAAGACTTCGCTAATCGAGTCCTTTTTTCTTTTTACGCTTGAGTATAATTAGGAATAGAAGCCTTTTTAATTTCCCGGTCTAAATGAGATTATGAGGCGTGCACTTTTGAATTTTCCAAACTATTTTTTAATTTACAACACACAAAAACGTTAAAAATTAATAACAATGTACGACAAGTTAAGGCTCATTTAGCCGACCGTAACGTTGATGTAGTTGCATGTGATGATTGTTTCTGTCACATTGAAAAGCTATGAGACAGAAACGATCGGCACATGCAACTACATCAACGTTACGGTCGGGTAAATGAGCCTTTAGAAATTTCAAAAATTCCGTAACCAAAGAATTGTCTAAACATTAATTTTTGTTTCACTTGACGGAAGAAACTCTCCACTTATTGTTATAAGATGCCTGTAATAGACAATAAATGCCCAAATTCCGGAAATTCCGGTGGCATGTCATAATATCCATGGACATTATGTCACAGCAAAAAGTGTCTTCTTAGCATGTTCAACTATTTTAAGCTTTTTTCATTTCGGTCTTACCAGCGTGGAACATCATCGATATTTTCAATGCTGGGGTTTTGAAAAGACAGTAATAATAGGTGCGACTCGCCGCGAGGTGGCGACAGTCTGTTAATTGAGCTTACAAAATAAAATTAGTAGGATTTGCGCTAGGCTGTTGTTGCTACTGTCGCTGGTGGTGTAGATAGAGGGCTGTGATGAGTAGACTGTGGTAGTCTCGAAACAGCTGTCAGTTCGACCTTCCGTACATCCAAATTTTTCTCTGAATGTTCAATATTTACATGCTTTAGAATTTCTTTCTTAAATAAAAAATAATTTGATCGAAAGATTAAATTGCAAACGAACTTAAGCCAAACTAATTAAATAACTTTGGATAAAAACCATACAGTTCTACTAAAAATTCATAACTAAATTTTTTACTAATTTTTAAAAAATAAAAAGTTTTAAGTTTATGTGTTGTTTCCCCAATGCAAACAAGCGACTTGATTAAAAAAATTGTATGGAAATTGCTCAAAAGACTAAGTGCTTTTCATACAAATTTTTTATTTTGGCTTGAGTACGGTTTTAATTTAATTTTTCAATTAAATTATATTTTTATTTAGAGATGAATGTGAAGCATGTAGACAAAGAAATATTTTTACTGCACGGAGGGTTGAACTGACATGTTTCGATAGCTGCCCCTAATCTTGTCAGAGCTCTTTTCCGAATGTCAACTCGACCAAAGTCGGTGGTTTGCAGTCAAGAGTTGAATATTAAAAAATCATCATTGCGGTTTGAATAATTCCGAAACCGTTAAGTACTTAAACAAATAACATTAAAGCAGCTTAAAGATAATTTTATTTCAGGTTTTTTTTAGTAGTTTTGTAATAGAATTCGACAACCCTTTTCGAAATTATGGTAAAATTGGCGGAGCAAAGCAGCGTCTTCAAAAATCAAAAATCTTAGAAAAAAAAAATTAAAAACAAAAATAAAAAATTATTCATAGAATTTAAAACTTCGGCGGTTTTTGTAGTTACTTGGAGGTTACACGTTCAAGTTTTGCTTCAAGTTTTGTTTCAAGTTTCACTTTTTTACTAACACACTCAAACATTTTGAAATTGACTACAGTAAGACTCGGTTATAACGAACTTTGTGCAAACAGCAAGAAAACCGCTCTATGACAAGTTCATAATAAGCGTAGTTCGATACAAACGAGTACTCGTTAACTACGAATCCGCTATTACGAATTATTTTTGTATGAAAATAGCAACCAAAACGTCGGGACTTTAGACTTAGATCGTTACAACCGAGAATTCGTTATGATAGAGTTTTACTGTTTCGTTGTTAATTCCTTGACGACGGCATCTTGAAAACAAAATTGAATATCAAGTTGCTTGCAGCCTACGTCACAGCGTCAATTTAAAGTAGTTTTAACAAGCAATACGTATGATCAACTTGAAAGCAATTTCTTGAACGTGTAACTACAGAGTTAGGCGACCATAACATATCAAAAAAATATAGTGGTATGTAATCCTTGGAATTTCTCTTGTTGTATAGTGTTATGAGGACGTTATCAAATTCCTTAAAATTATAAAAGCACTACAAGCTTAAGTTATTTTTGAAGTGAAAAATAGCTATTTCGTAACAACGTGTTAGTAAAGCCCCCTAATTTTGTTAAAAATTTATTCAAACTTTGTAGTTAATTTGTAGATGGTCTGGCCTTTGTCTTGTTTTTAAAATTTGTCTTTATTAAATATATTGAAAGTAAGAAAACTGACTATTCCGTCATATAAAAAAAACTAGAGAATTACAATCAGCTAAAATAAAAAAATTATTTATCTTTTTAAGTAAATCGGTTCTAATTAAAATTAAACCTTTTGAAGACTTGGTACTTTTTTCATTTAGTTAAAAAAAAATTATTAAGTATATTTTTATTTATTTATCAAAGAAGAAAAACAGTCTTTTTAAAATCTTTTTAAAAATTACACAAACATTACAAACTAATCTAAGTAACCTTCTCGTAATAACAGCGGCAGATAATTACGTAAGTCCTCTATGTAACTAGGAGACTTGTAAGCCAAAGCCATCGCATCAGCATTTTCCAAAAACTTTGAGGACTCAATATCTTTTAGATCTTCCGGGTTTGCCATTACTACGCCGGCAAATATTGGCACAAATGTGGACAGCATAAATAGGGCTTATCATGAAAAAGAAACAGAAAAAAGTAAAATATTTGAAAATTGTTTTTTTAAACCAAAAAATTCTTACCCAAATATCTATATCTATAACTGGCAATTTGAAAGTCCGAATAGCGTGGTAGCTCTGTTTCACAATTCAGTTTCCTTAAAACTCGTATAAACTCGGTAAAGTACTCCAGCATAAATTCATTTTTTCTTAAACGCAATTGCGGGCTTAAAATATGAAATTGCGAATAGGTAGTGTCAATAGTTGAGGGACCAAAGCAATTCATTTGATAATCCACCATAATGACATCTTCAAGTTGTGATTTCTCATTGAATTTAAACATTAAATTCTTCATATGAAAATCTCCATGATTTAAAACGAAAATATTCCCTTGCCTTCTTTCGTTTAATTTATAGGCATTGAAGAGATCCATGCAACCTTTCATCATGTGGGGTTGCATTAATTTTACCTTATCCAAATAAAGAGCAAATTCTTCATGTTCTTTTAACAAATCCATGAAATTTCCTATACCATTATGTACTAAGTCCAATGACATAATGGCTGTATTATTGAATAAACCTGCTTTGTATTTTGTTACAATTTCATGATCTTTACTTTGGCCCATCATATAAGTGGCAGCATGGAATTTGGCAATTTTTCGATAGACCACTTTCATTTCATCTGCCGTTAAATAACGACCACGAATGGTGCTATAGCCGGCATCACAAAGGTCTTCCATGATAATGACTTCATGCGGTTTTAAGGCATGATAAATTAGTCTGAAAAGAGAAAGAAAAGAATTGTTTAAAAAATTAAAGTTTTGTCCATAAGAAATATTAAAAACTGTAGCCCTTGAAACTTCCTGTAATTTTAAATTCAAAGCGCTAGAAAATCCACAGATGTTTTGAGTAACACTGTACAACACACAAAAATTATATTATTCTATCGACTGATTCTGGTAGAGGGAACCAAAAAAAAAATGTACATCTGGAATTTATTTTAGGGGGAGTTCAATCTACCTCCCCCCACCCTCTCCTTTTACACATAGTTATAGGGACATGTAATAGGAAATCTTGCAAGCCTTACGTTTAATGGCGCTATTCACATATTACGTAGCGCTATTTTCGAAGTTTTTATAAAAGATGAAATTTTTTGTTTCAATTTAGCAGTTCTGAAATTTTACTGTAAAAATATTTCATCCCAGTGTCACCCCTGTATACATCTTGTTACCCATTTATGCGTAGTACATATATTGAAAGAATGAGAATTCTGCTGGAGAAAATTGAGTCGGAAAAAATTTCAGAATATAGGATTTGTAACGAAGATGTTGAAGAGGGTGGCATGGCATAATGTCCAAGAAAATAACGTCCGTCGAAAATAGGGAATAAAAGCATAATATCTTTCGACCTGTAATAAACATTTTTCTTCATTAGAGGCAAACAAACAAACAGAACCAGCGATTTGGCTTGTCTGTGGAAAACACCCAAGTTCTTCGTGGGACTCGAACCCACGACATCTGGACTGGTAGGCTAGCATCGCTAGATATTAGACACACCCATGGACATTACTTCCTTTTGAAATATATCCGATTTTTATTGAAGTTATAGCCATTTCAAAGTCCGAATGACGTCCTTGGACATGGTTGCAGGCCACTTTGAAGAGCAAAAAGTTTTCAATAAAGTTAATAGAACTAAAAATCAAATTCATACATTTCATAAAAAACCGGCTAACAGGGCTCTTTGCACAAAACCATATTCGAAACCGGGGTTTTAAAAAAAAATTTTTTTTCGAATAATTCGAAAACAGGTTTCTAGAAAAAGACGGTTTTTGGTACTCTAATCGTAAGGCTTTTTGCAAAACTTCTAGTATAAATTATCTAGTCCGTAACAAATCTTTAACCACCCCTTCCCCCTTGCGCTTTATTTAATATATGAATAGCCCCTAAGGTATACACTGTGTTCAGTGCTTTTTAGTAAAATACCACGAGGAACATTTTTGTGGAATATTTTAATCCTCTAACTCTTCGTTGTGTGGTTCTTTTTATCCCTTTATTAAAAATGGAAAACACTCAGCTTCAGCAGCGATATAGTGGGCTGAAATGTTCTACAAAATTTTTCCTCGTTGTTTTTGCATACAAGTACTGAACATATATTTTTACCATAAGCGTAAGGCTAGTTGTGAATAAGAACGAAATTAGCCCTTAAGCGGTCCATCCATTACACAACATTATTGCATATATTATTGTACATATTATTATCATTTTGACCTATACTATGCAATAAAAAGCATAGTACTTTCAAACAAAATATTGCCCAATTTTCCCGACAGTGAAAAAGTAAATATAACACTGAACAATGTTGGCAACACATTACACAATTTTCTTGATTGTACAATAAAAATTTAAATTCTTCGAATATGATATACACATTGGCAATTTTATTGTACAATTATTGCACAATTATATTGCAAGTGGGCCGCACTTTAAGCTTTGAATGATTTCTGACGTTCAGGTAGAATCTTGAGCTGGGATGTCTCTGAAGACAGAAGGTAATATTTTATGGCAAATATATTTGTAGAGCATAGCAGCCGGCTATATCGCTGCTGAAGGAGAGGTTTTTACCATTTTTTAAGAGGGGGACAAAAAACCTATACAACGAAGAGTTAAAAGGCTGAAATGTTTCACACAAATGTTTGACGTAGTATTTTACATAAAAGTACTGAGCACATCTTATACCTTAAGCATAAGGCTTACAAAATTTCTTATGCCGAGTACTAATTGTGAATAAGCACGAAATTAGCCCTTATACACATTTTAAGCTTATAATGATTTCTAGCGTTCCAATTGATTTTGGAGCTTGGGTATCTTAAAACACTTAAAATAGAATGCTATGACAAATATTTTTGTAGATCATTTTAGCCTGCTATATCGCCGCTGAAGGGAAGTTTTTTCCCTTTTGTAAGAAAGGGACCAAAAAGACGCATACGGCGAAAAGGTAGAGGGTTAAAATGTTCTACAAAATAGTTTCTCGTGATATTTTACATAAAAATGCTGAGCACATTTTATACCTTAAACGCTCTGTCACCAGGCGCGGGTCCATGGGGAGGGGGGGACGAGTACAAGATATCTAATTCTACCCAATTTCTATTGAGTTTCTAAAAAAAAGTTTAGCAAAACAGAATGCTTCTCTTAGAAGTCCCCCTCCCCCTAAAAGCTCAAGCTAGATCCGCGCCTGCCTGCCACTATAACTATTTGGAAAATGTGGGGAACTTTAACTCCCTCTAAAATGAGTCCCAGATGTAAATGTTCAAAACGCTGATATACGTATAAATCTTTTTTGGTACCCTCTGCCACAATCAGCCATTAGAACCATGTAATATTTTTGGGTTGTACAGTGTTATTGGAAGTTATTATTAAGGAACTAATTTTTAGCTACTGAATAACAGACATAATTGCTGAACAATATTTTCCGCGATTATGAAATCCCAAAAACTGCGGGATTCCGGCTCTAAATCCCGAATCCCACGATTTTCAAGAAAAAGTTTTCTGACTGGCATCCCTGCACACACACACACACACACCTATAGCCATACGGACGTCATGGTAAAAATAGTCATAATTGCTTTCTAGAACCTCAAAACGTCAAGATCTGATACAAATTCTATTTTCGAAAATCGGTATAAAATCAGAAACTTCGCATTTTTAACTACGCGAAATTTAAAACTTGTTGCTAATTAAAAATTATTAATATGTATGTATATGTAATTTAAAATTAAAATCCAACAAATCACATAAGTACGACGCACCTTGTATGAATTTAAAAAATTGGTTTTGAACTTTATGCATATTTTTATACTTTCTCACAAGACAACACATAAAAATTAATAACTCATTTCGAAAGGTTTGCTGGCATCAGTAATACGATATTCCAAAAAAACTAAAACTTTTCTAGAGTTTTAGCGAAAATTTTTGCCTCAAATCATGGGTTGGTTTGTTTTATAATATCTCCTAAAATATCTACCGTGTGGTGTTAACAATGTAATCAGATATATGATGTTCCACAGAAATTGTAAAATTGTGCAATATCACCACACTGGTGGCAAGGCTGGAACATTTGTGCCATTTACGTGCCATTACATGCGGCTTCAAAAGTCATTTCAAATGATGTACAATTGCTTATCTAGGGAGAAGAGGCACAAACGCTTTAAGGAATCCTTATACATAAATGTAAATCAGCTATAATTTCAGGAGCAAGCAAAGACGTTTTTCCTATAAGTTACTGAAAATTATTTTACATAAATTCGTTAGCTTTTTCCAAAAGTACATTGATTCAATGTACTCATACGTTGTTTCAATGAAAATATTCATAGAAACTCAATATAAAATGGTACTGAAGGCAATCATTGTTGATAGTCTTTAACCAAATTACTGAACCAATTCATTGATGTAACTTTAGGTCAAAATTAATGAAGAAATCGCTGAAACAATACATTTTTTTCTTGAATTTATGTAGCTTTTTGGTTCAGTGTATAGAAGTAAAAATAAACTCACTCTGCGCCCAGTTTTGCTGGTTCTCCAAATTCATCCAAAATTTGTTCAATTTTTGGTAGAGTTTCACTGTACATAGAAATTTCTGTTTCAAAGATTCTTGCATTCTCCAATAAGTCACGCTTAGAACAATCTTCTTCCGGCAAAGTTTTAATTACAAAAGATCTTTTTCTTACATCCAATGGTTCACCAAGTTCATAGGACACTTTACATCTAAACATTATGCTGCCATAATGATCTCCCTTTAAACAGGCGGGACTGATGTCAAAATTGTTCAACTAAAAATTAAATAGACTGTTATTGCTAATTCAAATATTTACAAAGAATCGCACTGGTTCCTCTAAAGGGCGTCAACTAAACAAAATTTTTTGTTTTGTTCTTAAATTTTATAGAAAATATGTATTAAAAATTTTTTGCCACTACTGATTTTTTTTTTTTTTGAGTTGACCCCCTTTAGAGGAACTAGTGCGATATATCTAGTCTTAGCCCACCTTTACGTTGTCATTTTTTTCGTATTGAGCCAATACATTTTGTAAAAATTCTTGATTAATCCAAGAAGGTGGTACTAATTCGTCTTCATTAAAAATACTCATTAGGTATGCAATTTGTAATTCCCCAACTATTTATTTTGTTTCAATATCAAAAAAATTATAATAATATATTATTCTATACCATTGCTTTTATATTGCCGAAAAAAAGCTTTTTCATAAAATTGATTTTAATTAACTTGTGAAATTATTAAATATTTTACGTGAGAGAAAAAATAAGAGCGAGTGAAAAATAGTGATAAAAATTTATGTTATCTTCTTAGAACATGTACTTCTACTACAAATTGTGTGGTCTCTTTTTTGATATGAGAACGAATATAAAAACAAGTCTTTGTTTTCTATAAAGTGCCAGCTTTCATTCCCCATACAGTCAAATCGTCTAGAAATATTTTTCGCAATTCATCGTAATATATACTGAGTGCTTTTCCTAAAAATTTATCAAACGAATTTCTCACCTGATATACAGAAACTGAATTTGAGAATAAATATATGAACTAAAGCATTATATTAAAATGAGTGAAATCGTTAAATTTTGTGGAAGTGCGACTATGGTGCTGCACTTTGACATTGACGTTTCAGAGGGTTATTCCAATGAGAAAATAATCCCTGTAACCGTATGTGTTGTTCACTAAGACAACTATATTTTGGTTGTGGCAAACAATATACATATGTATATTTAAAGCAAACTAACCATTATTATTTTTTAAAAGTTTAAACGAAACTTTAGCAATGATAGGCATTATCTTGTTTTCAAAAGCCCATTAAATTATTACCAACAATAAGAAATATCACATGGTTGGTTTTATTACTAAAACAAAAATATTTGTATTGTTTTGTGATCAAATTATGACTAAAAGAAAAAGAAAAAATTATCCACGATCGAGAGCTATATAGTTTATTTCAATATATTGCAGGTTTTTGTCATGGATGTCAGATTTTTTCTGGCCTATTACGCCAAATTGATTTTGAAAATCGCCAAAAGTAGCCAAAGTCTGCTTTTATTTAGTTTTTCTTAATATCTATTTTGTAGTAAATTTGTTTTTATATAATAGTTTTTTAATATAAGTTTTTATAAAATAATAATCGCGTAAAAGTTTAGCAGAAAATCGCCAAAAGTAGAAATAAAATCGCCAAAAACTATTTCTTGTCAATTATTCTCACCAGAATTCATTGGCGTAGCTAGACCCTTCTCGGGGGGTGCTAAGCCACCTCCAGAAACGCTCTAGCCCATCCTAGAAATTCAAAATACTAGAGTAATTTTGATAATATAAGCGAAATTTTCTGCTACGCCAATGCCAGAATTCAAAATCCATTAATGATTGTAATTAATATAAGAAAAATCATCAAAATCACAGTGTTTTAATTGCTTCCAGACAAGTTTTGGTGAGAGCTATTTTCGAAAATACTCTTTCAACAAAGTAATTTTCCTGAATTATAAACATTTTTAAGTTCAATTTTGTTAAAAAATAGCCATACAAATCGCCAACAAATTTATTTATCGCCAGAAAAATTGCCATGTCGCCAAATCAAAAATTTTGATGCCAAACAAAAATATATACGTGTATCGGTGCTTTCAAAGTGTACATTTGGGAATAACTTCAAGGGAAGTTGGCTGCCACATCCAAGATTCGAGCTCGCGCCACTTGCATGATAGTCCACACTCTACACTCTAAAACACTTTTGTTGAACATTAGGTCGATAATAGTCGGCATCACTTTACAGCTTATTATCGACCTAAAATTACACACAGATTATTTTTGAACAAAATGTTTTTACTAAGAAAAGGCGATTGGCTGCGTGCAGGTTTGAACCGCGACCTCCTGACTGATAGTCTGACGTATCTACCATTCAGCCATAGCCGTATTATACTTTATGTTACATTTTCTCCACTTGGACTAAATATGTTTAATTAGAAAGGTTTGTTCTTTAATAAAATAACTACAAAATCGATGTAATTTTAGACAAGGAGAAAATTTCCATACAAATTTAGACAATATATGATCGTAAATTTGAAGTAATGTTTTAGAGTGTAAAACATTACTTCAAATTTACGCTTTTGCATTCATAAATGTTTTAGTCTGAAAATAGTTTCGTGTTTTTTCCTGTCAAGTTTGCTCAACACGACACGACTCGAACACGAACGAAATCAGATTTTCTGTCACGAACACTTCGTGTTGAGTCGTGCGTGTTCGTGTGACGAAAAAACAGCACGACACGCGTCCATATCTAGTTCACGCAGAAAAATTCTATATTCAAATTGTGGAAAGCAAAGCAAAGATTTTTCGGTAATGATTTTACTTCATAGGTATTTCACATTAATTCAACATGATTGTAGAATCTTCAAAGAATATTTTTCCTCTTTAAATATTGATGTAATATTCCAGGACAGTTAAATCAAAATGAAGTTGATACATAAATAATAGGAAGAATCATGTTGTATCAAAGTTATTTCAAGTTGAAACAACGTGGATTTGACATTGAAGAAACACGCAGAATCATGTTGAATCAACGTTATTTCAAGTTGAAACAACATGTATTTAATGAATTTATTTTACTAGTTATTTATTATTTTAATTAATTTCTTCTACTTTAGAATTTGTAAATATTTATTCCTTACTTCAGGCTCAAGATCATAAAATTTATTTAAATAAAACTCTTGTATGTTTTATTATATATTATTAATTTGGCTATTAATTTATTTCGATATGGCGAACACCTTCTGTGCTCTTCTTCAGGAAAAATTTAACCGGAGTTCAAAGTCTACTGGTTAAATTTTTCCTAAAATAGAGCACCGAAGGTGCTCGAAATATCGAAATAAGCTAATAACCAAATTAATAATATTTAATAAAACCTACAAGAGCTTTATTTAAATCAATAATATGACCTTTAGCCTGAAGTAAAGAATAAATATTTATTAATAATTTTATTTACGTGATGTGTATTCGCATACCCATAAGAAGAATTTGTGTTGTAGTCGCTGCCCCAGCCAATATTTGAACTCAGGCCACTTGCTTGCTAGACAACGCGCTAACCACTACAGCCATAACAGCTTTAAACGTTACTTTAGATATACACTAAATCATAAGTAACATGAATTTAATTTTTAACATAATTTTGATGATTTAGCATAAAATTTACTTGCAATTAAAGTCATAGTCGTGTTGATTTACAATGAAATATAACGTTGATAACAATGTTATTTAAATAGTGAAAAATATTAAATCAAAGAGATTTAAGTTTAGATTAATAATTTTTCGTTTAAAATTAATATGATGCAATGGCAATTTCAAATCAGCAGCAGGAAAATCAGCATCAAAATAAACAACAACAAAGCACACAACTTAACACAACGGCGCATTGCAGTTATGAACAAAGCAAATGAACACCAACACACTTAAGCAACCAATTATTTCTTATAAATTTAGTTCGACATGTTGATTTTACATTGGTATTTTTTTCTTTTTGTATGTACGTTCGTATCATTTTATTGTCGTAGTTATATAGACGAAGTTGTTTTTACATAAGATTTTCCTGAGGTCAGGCATATTACAAAGGGAGCAGATCTTTGCGCAATCTGAGCAGACACCTGGAAAGGGAAACTACTTTACAGTTATAACGATTAACGGGCCCGTCGATCATTGTAGAACGAAGCAAGGAACCGAAAAATAGTAGTGTAGTGCTTCGTCATCTATGTACAAGTGACTTGCGATATCTATTGCTATTTAGTTAATTGTAAACCAAAACAGGAACTACTTCATAGATTTTTTTTGCTTCACAATTAATAGCTTAATATGAAAATTTTTGCTCAGATAATCTCTCTAATAAACAACCAAAAGATTCTATTAAATATTCTCTTTTTTTAGAGATTTTCGTAAATATTGTTATCAAAATAAAAATAAACAACGTATCATAGGCGTATGTATACAAATAGTGACATTTTAAACCTTTTTGGGGGTGACGAAAGCCACTCCATCTTACAATACCACAAGCACAATGAGAGCTACCTCTCTGCACGCCTTTTTTCCCCCGAATTTTTAATATAAAATACACTCTTGGTGTGATAGTGGCCATTGTGTGAGATGTACTCCCATCCCTGGAGTAGCTTTTATCAATTTAGCTGTTTATATGTTTTCTGTGGGTGGCAAGAGCTCAGTTTTAGTTGCTAAAAAGAGCTTTTGATACCTCCAGAAAAATGTTTAGCTACGCCAATGAGTGAAATGCAAAAATTATCTCACTGTCTGAGAACTTATAAAATTTGTATGTCATCCACTTCAAATAATATTATGGTAGATAAACTTTCAATAATAATTTGTTAAGAACATACATGCATACATACCTACGTAATATGTATTATACACGTATTAATTAAGCTTTTACTATTTAAAATAAAATGATGAAAACAAATTGTTCAGTTGCAAACAAACAGTAGGAAACAGCTGACTTATAATACAGGGGCAAATAAAATTAAAAAAAAATATATATATATTATATATAAAATGAGTGTTTATAATGAAGACGAAATCGTGCCTCCATCGTGGATTAACCATGACTTTTTTCAAAATGTTCTACGACAATATGAAAATAATCAAAATATTGAAGTGGGTTGATTTTATTATTATTTTTTAATGTTTTAAATAAATGAATTACAAATATATATTTTTGGAACTATAAATATTTTCGCTCCAGATAACTGATATTGATATTAGCCCTGCCAGTATGAAGGGCGATCATTATGCCAGTATTATGTTTCGCTGTAAAGTCTCTTACAACTGCCATACTTGTCCAAATATCAAACAAAAGTCATTAATTTTGAAAACAGTACCTACAGAAGAAGGTCGAAAACGTGAGATGTTAAAGGAATCGAAGTTATTTGAAACAGAAATTAATATGTATAGAGAAACTTTACCAAAAATTGAGGAAATTTTAGCTAAGTGCGGAGAGCCCACTAAATTAGCAGCAGAGTAAGTGAGAGATATTTTGCACAGATTATACTGTACAAAAAAAAACAATTTCTTTTTTTGAAAATAACAAAGTTCAAACGACTGATTCTTGGTGGAGGGAACCAAAAATATACATATGCGTGTAACGACGCTTTGAAAGTTTACAGCTGGAATTCGTTTTAGGGGGAGTTAAATCCCCTCCTTTGCATATAGTTATAATGACTCGGCATAGGAAATCTTGTAAGCCTTACTTTTAGGGTACACCCAAAATAAAATATTGGTAAATCTAACCAATTTCTAATGTTAGAATTGCACTAACCCATAAAATAAAGTAAAATCAACCAATGGAATTGTAGTTTAGTTGATAGTGTGCTAAACTACGAACCAGAAGGTCGTAGGTTCGATGCTTGCCAAGGCTAAAGCAGAAAGAGTGTTTGTTTAAACAAATTTCTTGTTTGTAATGTTTTGGTATTGAACTTATGTTCTCCCAATTTTACTCATGTTTATAAACCGGATGCCTTTACCATCTCAGCTAAGTTATCTTTCTAAATAACGATAGCACAAAGTATATACCTATATAGACATGTTGGGACTTGCATTATTATTTTAAATTGGTAATTTTAACCATAAAAATTTTTAATTGTAATCACAAAAATTGTAAAAAATTAAATTAGTAACGTGGTTTTTCCCACATTTATATTTTACAATTAAGTAAAATGTAATATTATTGTCTTGAGCCTAGGTTCTCACAATTCTTTGCATGTTTATGACCTGGATACCTTTAGCATCTCGGCTAAGTCATCTTGTTAAATAGCGATGGCACAAAGTAACCACAGACGTGAAATGACTTACAACTTTAAAAAGTTATTTTAACCAATGAAAATTGTTATTTTCATTGGTTAAAATTATGGGACCAAACTGCTGGCAAACAAACTCTTTCAAACAAAAAAAGAGTTTTGAAAATAAGAAAGAAAGAAATTCAATTATTTTGGCTTGAGTTCGGTTTTAATTAAATTTTTCAATTAATTTCATTGATAAATTAATTAAAAGTAGATGATATTCAACTCTTGACCGCAAGTCGCCGACTTTTTTCTTTTCTTTGTCTACATGCTTCACATTTATCTCTAAATAAAAGTAGAATTTAATTGAAAAATTATATGAAAACCTAACTCAAGGGTGCTGTTGGCTGAGTAGCTAGCGCCAACAGCACAAACCCTGGGGTCTTGAGTTCAAGACTAGTTTCAGGCAAGTCAACAACATCATGCATTTTTCTCAAGTGCATTGTTGTGTTGGTTGTTGTTGGACTGTTAAAGTGATGAAGGCATAGCACTGATCAATTTGGCAGTATCGGCAGCGATTAATACTAACACATTCTAATGCACTTGTCAGCACCCTCCTTCGTCGGTATTGTAGCAGAACCGTCGGCGAAGTAAAAAAAACTAATAAAATGGCTACACAGGTTAAACAACTTACTGCCTCCACTTGACACCAGAGGGGCTTATAACACTGCTCTACAAAAAAAAACGCGCAATAGCAGAGTTGTAAATTAATTAAGCTTTCTATCTCTCTCCCACTTCACCACCTGTTCTCTCTACACTATCCCTTTCCCAAAGAAGGTAACACATTAATTAATTAATTGATAGGCATTAATTGCCTGATTGTGTTACTCTTTAAAAAAAGCCAAAATAATTAAATTTCTTTGGATATAAGCCCATAGAGTTAGACTAAAACTCATAACTTCATTTTAACGATATATTAGACGAGAACTTGTTTAGGAATTTTCAAGTCAAAAAAAAATATGTGAAGAAAATACGAAAAGCAAATTTTTTAAAGATATTTAAGTGAAGTAAAGTGTATTTTCTTTGCCTATTTACAAGCTTTACAAAAAATTTAAACTCATTAAAATCGGATAATATTTGTAAAAGTTATGAGGCCAACAAGGTTTTTCATGCAGAGGTAGTCCACTTTGACACCCTGTAGCTCACCGTGTGTTTCAACAGGGTAGTTTATGTGTTATTATTCTTAAAGCTTAGGTCATCTTCTATAAATTTTACATACATCGTTTTATAATCGGATTGCAAGTTTCAAATATACAGATTTATTACCCTTTTTTCCAATTGGAACCACTGTGCCCTTCTGTAATATCTTTTGTCTGAGACCAAGTAACATTTTTTTCAGAATTATTTATTGCACTTTAGAGCCCCATAAAGTTCTAATTCTTGAAGATCTCTGTGAATCTGGTTATGATACCATACGTGGACGTTATCTCACCGAAGATGAAATTAAAATGGTCTATCGAAAAATTGCCAAATTACATGCTGCCAGCTTTTTATTAAGTCATACTGAAGAACGTGAATGTGTGACGAAATTTCAAGATGGTTTATTTTGCATCCCCGCTGTTATGGATATGGGGCTTATGTCCGAAGGTATTGATAATTTCATGGATATGTTATCGAAAGATGATCAATTAAGGCCATATTTCGAAAAGGTTCAAGCAATGCAACCAGAAATGATGGAAAAATGCAAAAACCTTCATGAAGCCTATAAATTGAATAGGAATTTTGGCGATATTTTTGTTCTAAATCATGGTGATTTTCATATGAAAAACATGATGTTTAAGTTCAACTCAGAAAATCAAATGGAAGATTTAATAATGGTCGATTATCAAATTAGTAGTTTCGCTCCTTCAGTAATTGATTTGGCTTATTCCCAATATCTGATAATGAGTCCAGAGTTTCGTTTAAGACGCAATGAATTTATGCATTACTATTTTGAGGAGTTTATACGTTTGTTGAAGAAAATGAGCTTTCAAGGAAATATGCCCAAATATTCCGATTTCCAAATAGCTGTTTTAAAATATAGGCATTTTGGTGAGATTACTTTTTGGATAGTATGTATATTTGAGGAAACTATTATAATAATGATCTATTTTTATTTTTAGCTTTATTTTTGCTGTCTACATTTTTGCCTCATGTCCGCATGATTTTAGTTCCTTCAGCAGATGATCTTAAAGATTTGGATACTGCCAAATATGTTGAAAGTCCTGAAATGGCAGTTGTAGCCTATCAACAACAAGCATTTATAGATGAAATGCGTCAGTTTTTACCAGGGTTTTTAACGGATGGTTATTTAGATTGAAATTGTTAATTTTTAAACTAATGCAAAAATAAAGTTGTGTTTTTAGTTGGACTTAAAAATTGTAATCATGCACTATTAAGTGCAAAAAGATAAACATACGAATGCAAGACCTTGTTTTTGACTCATGAAGTTTATTCAAGTAATTAAAGTGCAACAATTTAGTGCAATACTAATAAAGCATTATCACTTCATTTATATTATCTATTTGAAGACCACTGTCTGATGTGTTGTTAGTGCTTTTTTAAAATATTCTATAAACTTATTACATCAGGGTTGCATTTTCTACAGAAGTCGAACCGTGGTATAATCTTAAATTAGCTTCCCAGCAAAAACTTTGGCATTTGCGGAATCGATGGTACTCTTTTAATGGGTGGTACTAATTTATCTTATTACTATGCTCCAAATCAAAACTACTACTTAAGCTGTTTTTAGACTATAACACAAGCTGTTAGACTTCTGCAAAAAATGCAGCCCTGATGTAATGTGTTGTTATTGCTTTTTTAAAAATTTCCATAAACTCATTAGATCAGGGTTGTATTTTCTACAGAAGTCGAACGGCTTGTGAGATAGTGTAAAACAGACATTAGTAATTAAAAAAATAAGTACATATTTATCACATTATCTGAAAGTAGTTATAAGTTGTTGTTATGTATTAATAAAATAAATAGACAAATATGTACTTTTTCAGTTAACATGTGTTTGCATATGACAACAAATTTTTCGCGCTTAAACTTCCCTGCGGAAAATTTGGTGACAAATGATCCAAAAGTACTCGTCCTATGACTTGAGAATATGAGACTGGTACCAAAAATAAGGAGTAGTGAATGGTGAAAAAAGCCATATTGTGTAAATGGTCACATATTAACCATTTTCAGTCAATTTAGTTGATACTCCGGTTAGTATTGTAGCAAACGGCACTGAACAAATTCGATGCACCTGGATCTAAGGCCTATCACATAGTATCTATATAATATTAATTGTCTCCCTTCAATGAGACTGCCATGCCACCCAGGAACCTGTTCCGTAGCTATATTCAGATATTAGCTCCAGCTTTACTGGTATTTATAACATTAAGTTCCCCTGTGGTCGAGTGGGTAGTGTACTAGCCTGTCATGCCGGAGGTTGTCGGTTCGAATCCTATCAAAGACACCGCTTAAAAATAAAATACAATTTCTACTTGGATTTGTAACAGTAGAAAAATAAATTAATCGATAATTACAGCTGAATTTTGGAATAATATTTATATAAGATAGTTCAGAGACAAGTTACGAGGTGCATACAAAGCATCAATTAACCCCATCCTAGGCCATCCCCATGTAAAAGTGGCTGGTCCGTTTCATAGGAAGTGTTAGAACTAGGACTGGTCCCTACCACCTGGGGACCGGTCACGTGACTTGTTTTGTGTCAGTTCTATTTATCTTTCTTAAACCAGAGACAAAAAACTCCCCTTCACTGGTGATATAGCGGGCTAAAATATCTAATTTCCTGCGGATCCTTTAAGAATCGTAGGGCCAAAATGGGGGACTAATGAGAAAGGTAAGCGAATATATAGCCTATCCTTTCCAAAAGACAACCTCACCCTCTGTCTGCGCAGACTTGGTGTCCCCAGTTTCATACAAAGGAGGCTCTGTCGTCCGAAGATGGGCGTCATAACCCCAAAAGCTTTACAATGATTAAATCCATTGGCCGATGAACTCCTGGTGCGTTTTTGGCAGCCCCAGATTCAGGATCGCATGCTATAGCCCAATCAGATGCACATCTTAAATAATATGATTATAGAAACCAGAACAAATCAAAATCAAAGTGGGCTAAAATGTTTTACAAAAATATTTGCTCTAAAATTCTATTAAAGGTCTTTTAGGACACTCAAGCTCAAAACTCCTCCGAAACGGCACAAATCATTCAAAACTTAAACTGTGTTCAAGGGTTATTTTCGTGCTTATTCACAATTAGTTCTCGGCATAGTAAATCTTGTAAGCCTTACGTCATATAAAACTTCACGAGGAAAATTTTTGTAAAACATTTTAGCCTACTGCATTGCCGGTGAAAGGAAGTGTTTTGCCCCTTTTTTAAGAAAAGGACAAAAAGGCCCATACAACGAATAGCTAGAGGGTTAAAATATTTCACAAAAATATTTCTCGTAGTATTTTACATAAAAACGCAGAGCACATCTTATACCTTAAACGTAAAGATTACAAGAATTCACACCCCGAGTGACTTTAACTATTTGCAAAAGTGTATACTGTTAGAGTTTTCCACCTTGAATATTTCTAAAGAAATATCAAATTCTCTTTAGTTTGGAGTTCTTTACAAAATATTTTAATACGACATACATAGAACTTGAGTTTCCCTAGAATAACTACATTCAGGAATCCCCTTTGAAGTCCATGGAAGTACGTAAGTTCTACTCCACATAAAACAATAAAACTTTTAACATTATCGCAAAAACATGATGCATTAAAGACATCAAAAGAAGTACCAAAAACAAATATTTATCAAATATTTTTTCCAACACTTAAAAATACACACCTCGAGTATTAAAACCCATATTATGTAAAAAAAAAGAGTGAAACATATAAAAAAATATAAGGTATGTGATGGAAATCGATTTCGAATGAAAATCGACACAAAAACGAAGAAAGTTGTGATGGCTGTTGAAGTATTGTTTTCATATCGATTTTACTTAAAATCGAATTCGATTTCATTTTCTATTTTGTTCTATGAAAATATCAACAAAAAAATAGATGTGATAGAAAACGAAATTTCTATTGTTTTACTGTTTTCAAATCGAGTAGAATATGTTTGACGATTTCAAAAGTTTCGTATGATATGTATATATTTCACACATATTTTTGCAACAATTTAATAAATATTCACTAGCACTTTAGCAAAATTTCCGTAGGTTTTTTTCTATTTTTAGAAATTTCTAATACATTTTAGATCTTGTTCCCGATTTGTTCGCGAATTATTTTCGCGAAAAAATTTTATTTTTTCCTAGTTTTTATTCTTTTTACGATTTTTAATCAATTTTAGGACTTTTTTCTATTTTGCAATCTTTCAGGGATTTTCGCCACTTTTGTGGAACTAGTGATTTTTGCAAGCTTTCACATTTTTTATAGTTTTAGCGATTTTTAATCAATATTAGATATTGCTATTTTTCGATGCTGGCAAAATTTTGCGAATTTACGACACTAGCGGTTTTTAATAAATTTTAGGTCTATTTGTCATAAATGTATTTTTCGCGAATTTTCGGTGTAGAAGCAATTTTTTCCGAACTTTTATAATTTTTACATTATTATCGGTTTTTAGTCACTAACTGTTGATTTTGGACTTTCGCAATTTTTTTGCGAGTTTTCTTACTAATTTTCTAAGTTTTAACTGTTTATCGGCATATTTATATCAGCAAGTGAAATTACGAATATTCGCAAAAAAAAACTTGCGTATATATGAATGATTACAATGTTACGATTGATTAAAAGCCCAACAACTTTGGAAAACTTACGCGTATCGCCAAAAATTGCAAAATTTTAAACGAGCCATAATTCTAATTAAAAATCGCTAAAACCGTTAGAGATGCCAAACATTCGGAAGAAATTGCGAAAATTCGCCAAAATTTGCTAACAGCGGCATGATAACTAAGTCTAATCGTGTGAACTATAAAGAGGTTAAAAAGTTGCAAAAATACACTTCTATCCCGAACGTTGCTGAAATTCGCGTGAAGTTGCAATATCGCCAAAAAGCCCTAACATTTATTAGAAACCGCCAAAGCCGCATGTTCACGAAAAATCGCAAACTTTTTTGAAATAAATACCCAAAAAAGGAATATACCCATCTATCGGGTAAATACTGGGTAGAGTCCCATCTATAAATATCTACCATATATGTAAGTGATTTCCGTGGATTCATTTGAAGTTATATATTTTAAAATCTGCTGAAGACTAATTAAAAAACATGTTATTTTTTTCAAAGAAAGAATGTAAAACAAGCACTAATGCCAGTAATGTACCAACAAGCTAAAAGATTTGCAGATTACTTATTGCATACTCATCGTAAACTTTTATAAGACATATTAGGACATGTTATTTTGTTAAAGATTATGCGGTTGCGTATAGGAATTCCAAATTTTGTTAAAAATAACTATAAATACTAAAAAAATAATAATAATTTATGTCAAAAAAGTTTTTATATAAAAAAAATACATGGAACAGAAACAAAAGTGGAAAATGAAATCGATACGATTTCCATCACACCTAAAACTATTTCATTCGGTTTCAACTTTCGATTTCATTTGAAATCGAGTCGATTTGTATCACATACCTGGTAGTGTTTATTACTTTTTTTTAATTTTATATTCTTTATTTGATTACTTATTTTTTAGCTTCAAATAAGTCACATAATAACTAGTTAATTGCTGTGACAATGTAAGTACATTTGTAAGGGGTACCCCATATATTTTAAACTTTTTAAAGAAATATAAATAGTTATCGAGTCAAATTATAAGTAGTTACAACTTAAATCCTCATATACTTTATTTGCCTACCAGTAAGCAAAGTTTTTGCTGGGTTAAACGAGACACAACGAAATACTCGAAGCAATTAAATCAAAAATTAAAATAAATTTAATTCAATTAACACTAACCAGTGACTCTGTGGCAGTTATGGAGTATTTTTTGTAAATGTTTTCCTTTTTGTACTCACTTTGAGCTCGATGAGGAGCTACTTTAACGAGTCTATCTTTTTTTACTGGATATGTTCGGAAATATTAAAGCATTGTGGGACAGGCAGATAATATATATATATATAAAAACAATGCTATGAGAACTCCGATCATTTTCATTCTACACGGATAGGCTTGATTAATGCTAAAGATTTTTTTTAAATATATCAATGATATTAATAATTCAATGATATTAAACACATTTATCTGATTTTTAATTTAATATTTCCCGCTTTAACTTTTAACGAATCATACACATTTAAAATTTTTGCTAAAAGAAAGCTTAAATATCAAATTTACATTTGCTTTTGATATTCCATTCTATTTATTGTACGATCCCTGTCGCCCGCCTTCTTGTTTAAAATTCTTATCAAGCAAATTTACAATAACATGAATTGGCGTAATGAATTTTTTCGACCACTACAAATAGTTTTAATAAATAGATAAATGCTTGATACTATTTGGTTTTGTATAAAAGCTTTAGTTAAATTAGAATTATTGTTCAAAAGTTATAAAACATTTCAAACACAAGAGTAAGTGGCAAACGACAACATCTATTACGCCAGCAAAATGAGCATTTACAATGAAGATGAACTGGTACATCCGTCATGGATCAATCAACACTTTCTTGAACAAGTTCTAAAACAATATGAAAAAAGTGAATATATAAAAGTGAGTAGAAGCTATTGATTGATGTATTAAACTATGAAAGAAAGCAGAGGTCATACATAGACCAGATTTATGCGCAGTGTTTTATAATTAATTTTATAATTAATTTAATTTTCAAAACGCGCTCTTATTTCTTTTGAGATAAACGATGTGGATATAAGTCCTGCCAGTATGAAGGGTGATCATTATGCCAGTATTATGTTTAGATGTAAAGTTTCTTATAGTATCAACAATTCTATGGATTCTAAGAGGCTGTCGTTAATTATTAAAACATTGCCAATCGAAGATGGTCACAAACGTGATATGTTAAAGGAATCAAGTTTATTTGAAACGGAAATTAGCATGTATACCGAAGCTTTACCAAAAATTGAGAAACTTCTAGCCGAATGCGGAGAACCTACCAAATTAGCGGCGGAGTAAGTCTCTATGATAGAAACTAGAAGTCTTACAAATTATAAGAAAAAGACCGGCCACACCATTTTCGATTTTGATAAAACTTTGTGTGGTATTTTTTATGTGTATTAAAGTAATAGATTATCAAATTTTGGTCTTCTAGCTGCTGTGAAAGGTTATAAAAACTTCTCCACAATGACGTAACCCAAATTTTTCTCGGAGCACAAAAATATTTTTAAAATATATTTAGATTACCGAAATTTGTAATCGCTACATCTTAAAAAAGGTAAATTTTAAAATGTTCTAAAAACATATGTTTTACTGGGTAGTGTCGCCCAGTAAAAAATTTTCATATTTTTTGAAGAACTAAAGAAATAAAGCGCTTTATAATTCGCTTTAAAATATGAGCTTGTTCAGAAGCTGTTTCATAGCGTCACAACAATGCAGGTTTTGAAGCGAGAAAAATATTTGCTTTTTACTTATACAAAAGCTTCGTACACAAGCTATAAAAAAGCTGATTTTATAGTGCTGATCCATAGCAGGTTTTTAAGCGAGAGTGAATAGTAAGTTTATTTGAGTTTCTTGGTGCCGTTTTGCAACAGTGTTTTTGGTCGAGTGATTGGTACGTTGGACTTCAAACTTGAAGGTTCTTAGATCGATACTAGTTGAATTAAAATAACAAACATTGAGTAAAAATATGAAATTAATAAAAATAAATAAAGAAACGAAATAAGAAAAATTCAAAATGGCCAGTCCACATCGAACCATTTTTTCATATATTTTTAGTTCTAGTGCTGAAAATGTTGATGATTTTCAGCGCTTAAAAAGCGCTTTTTTGAGCAAAAATGTAGTACTCCAATCCGGGAACTCGCCATACAAAAATTAGCAGCGATATCAGCAGGTTTGTCAGCGCTACTTTTATTCCATAATAGTAGAAACTTGCTTTATTGGAAGCAACTTTTTTACTTAGCCCCAAAGTGGTAAAATGTTTATATCTAAAGTTATAGGCAAAAATGTAGAAAAAGTTAGCAATAAAAATTAAGTTTAAAATAAAAGTGGTGTTTAAACTAGTTATGGATCGCTATACCCGAAACTGAAATTCCTTTATTTTTCCTACGAACCGTTTTCGAGATAGCCACAAAAAAGTGATTAATTGGAAAAATAAAATTTTTCGCGGATATCTTGAAAACAGTTCGTCAGAAAAATAAGTGAGTTTCAGTTTCCGACTCAACGACCCATAATTAGCCTAATAACCATTATTTATATCCGATGACGCGTTCTAGAGTTATTCAATCTACAATATGAAGAACTTTTCTCAAAAATTACCGAGATGCCAAAGCTTAGAGGCCTATAAAATAGAAACCATAAGAGGTATCGATATAAGTGTTTGCCATATTCCGTGCACTCAATAGTAGAATATATATGTAGAATTCTATTGAAATAGGAGAGAATAAAAATCCAGACCATGTCGAAAATTTTCGTTTTTACCCTATAGTGATTTTAATTTTCGGACATATAATTTTTTTTAGACTTTTAAAGTTCGAAAAAATTTTTAATCACACTATTATGAAGAGGGCCTTATTACCTTTCAAACGATATAATACTGACCTCGGTAAATCAAAAATTTCTTGTGATATTTGTAATTATGTAAAGAAAGTCAAATTTCTTGAATATATATATTTTTTAAATTTTGTTGACCTCATACCTCTATAACTAGACGATCCAGGAGCCTAACATTTTATATCCGCGTTCTTGTTATATTAAAAGAAGTCAGTACCGAGTTTCATTAAAATCGGAGAGGTTTATACCAAATTTCATATGTAAGTGATATAGCGACAATACCCTACAAAATGAAACTTTTGTCATGACCATTGATGACCACTATATTTCCTTCATGTGTTATGGTCCTCAAACTACAAAAACAGATGAAATTTAATATAATATGCTTCTAATTTTTGTATTAACATTTTTTATAATAATTTTTCTGAAATTTGGAATTTTTCAAGAGACTGATACACCGATTTCATAATAGCGTGGAAAGGGGCTGTCCAATTTTATTACAAAGAACACTTGGAAACTTGAAATAAAATTACCTTTACGACGTTCTAATGTTATTTTTTTATATACTCAACGGTTTCGGAATAATTCAGTTCGCAATCATAAAATATATTTTTTTTAGGTAAAATTGCAAGACTTTTGCTTTTTTAAAAAATTATAAAAATCGAAAATGGCAAAAACCTAAAATTTTCATCACCTGATCATAAAGCCTCATATGCAGCAAGTGAAACAAGTTTTATTTCATGAAAATCGATGAATAAATATTGATTTTATTCACAATAAAGTGATTTTTGCAAAAATTTAGTTTTGAAGAGGCTGCTGCACAGATTTTTTTATAACTTAAGAACTACTTGTTCAATTTTGTTAAAAATTAAGTTAAATAATTTTAATTTTAGCCATTATTTTTTTAAACCATATCTTACCATTATTTTTTTAAATGCGTAAAGGTTCGCAGTTATTCAGAACTAAATAAAAAAAAACAAATTTTTTTGTAAAATTGAAAATGTTTTATTTTTTAGAATTTAGAATTTAGATTTGGTACTGTTTTTGCAGTTAGGGGACCATAACTCATCATCTCGTTGACTAGTGTTATTGAAGAAGCTTAAAGCTTTAAAGTGTTGCACTACGTTTTTCTTGTGTTTTTACTTGAACTCAACACTCAACTAAAAAATATATATTTTTTCTACTTGTCGCAGAATAATTTATCATTCCTTAGAACCACACAAGGTAATTGTTTTCGAAGATCTATGCGAAAGTGGTTATAATACATTACGCGAACGTTACCTAACTGAAGATGAAATAAAAATAGTTTATTGCAAGCTTGCCAAGTTACATGCCGCCAGTTTTTTCTTGGGCCACAGCGAAAAACATGAATGTGTTACTCAGTATAATGGGGGCATATTTTGTAGTTCTGCAATAATGTCCATGGATCTAATGTCCAGTGGTATCGTTTACTTTATAAACATGCTAAAGGAACATGAAGAATTCAAAATATATTTGGACAAGGTGCAAGCAATGCAACCTGATATAACAAAAATTGTAAAAATCTTTATAATGCCTATAAACTAAATCATGGTCAGGGTGATGATATATTCGTTTTAAATCATGGTGATTTTCATATGAAAAATTTGATGTTTAAATTTAATCCTCAGCAACAACAAATGGAGGATGTAATTATGGTTGACTATCAAATCAGCTGTTATGCTCCATCAAATATTGATTTGATTTATTCACAATACATGTTATTGAGTCCGCAATTGCGTTTAAAAAGAAATGCATTGATGCATTATTATTTCGAAGCATTTACAGGAATGTTGAAGCGCTTAAGCTTCCAGGGAGAAATGCCACTTTATTCGGATTTCCAAATAGCCGGTCTTAAATACAGACATTTTTGTAAGTTTAATTGTTAAACTTTTTATTCTAACGTGGACTTTAACGGCAAGCTCGGCATACAAAACTTGCCGTTAAAGTCCACGTGAACATCTAATCGTACATTATGAAAAGGGCCGTAATTATAATTAAAACAATTTGTGTTTGCAGCATTGTTTTTGATATCTACTTTCTTGCCTATGGTACTGACTATTTTGGTACCAAAACTGGATGAACTTCAAGATGTAGATATAGCGAAATATGTTGAAAATCCCGACATGACGGCAACACTCTATCAGCATCCAGGATTTATAGATGAAATGCGCCGCTTACTACCCAGTTTGTTAATTGATGGTTATTTAGACTAACAATTGGAATTAGTACAAAAATAAATCATTTATTATAAAATAAGTTATACTATTTTTCTCATTTTACAGAATATAAATCATACATTTTTCAACTTTTTATAATTTGTATTCTACAATGATCAGTTTGTTTTTAATTATATACAATATTTATATTATAATCTCTATAGAGATAGTCAGCTCTGACGTGATTAGTAACAATCACGTGCATGAGCGTGAGTACGTGAATTTTATTGTTATTGCATGAACGATTGTTATTGCTTAAAGCAAAAAGAATGACAAGAAAATTTTTAAAATTTTCGCGGCTTGTGTTTGTGAAATAAATATAAAAAAATACATAAGTATATAATTTTTTGCTCTCCTGAAAATATTGATTTTTTAAACGGGGTCTGGATACGGTCAAAATGCTTGACAAGCATGTTTATAGTATGAGTGAAAATTTGTTAGTATGCGTGACACCGACGAAGCTTGATGGAAAATCAAAAAATTTAGATTTTTGGCATGCTTGTTGTCACATGCTTGTCCGTGTATAGTGTTATCCCATCAAGCCTGAACAAATTTTCTTTATTTACCGACATTTTTATTTTTTACCAAACAAACTAGCAGCACAAAATCAAGCTAAAAATGAATGCTTGTTAAGTCATCAAGCATAAAAATTTCATACAACAAGCACACGTACACGATTTTGACATCAAGCATTTTGACCGTGTCCAGGCCCTTTTAGACCTACATACGATTATTGGTGAAAAAAATACTAATATGATCGTATGAGCTTTTTTTGTTCGTTATTAATGCTACGTACGCTCCCGTCTGCATTTCATTTAAAATAGTTTTTTTTACCCATTTTGCAAAAGCACCACTTAAAAGTTGACGGAAGTGGTTTGTCTGTTGAAAGCAATAATTAAATGGGTGATTCTCATTCTAAACGTACATTTTGTATTTTTTTACGATTGTAATTAAATGAAATATGAGAAGGTAGGACTTATGTAATAGTTTTCGCCTCATTCAATGGATCCTGAAATAAAATTATATATTGCGATTTTTTTAAAAATTTTTGTGTACTGAACGTTACATTTGTTTTCGCAGTTGTTCTGGGAATGATGTTTGCGAAAAAAATACCCTACAAAAAATGTGGCTAGTGTTTGAAAGCACTATACATCTACTCTCTAAAAACCAAAAATATAATAATAGCAGGACGAAAATAAAAATTATGACCACTCTTTCAGTTTTGACTTGGGTTCACAACGAAAAAAATTTTTTTTTTAAATAATTCTATACATTAGGCTAATTCTTCTTTCAAATACGACTAATTTTAATAAAATCGAACAATAATGTTAAAAGAAAGTTATATCAATTTTAAATAATTATTCGTAGCAAAATACGACCTACTTAATACATTCTTCGAAAATATAACAACCCACAATGCGGTAGAAGCAACATCTTTTCAAAGGAAATCCGAAATTTGTAAACAGATAATGTTCTTTACATTGTTACTACCCTTTACATGCTGTTAACTTTTTTAACGTCCTAAAATTTATAGTAAATTATATTTAAAAAAAGTTTTTACGTAACGCTCAATACATTTTTATACGAATTCAATATTCTTTTCGGAACAATTCAGATATATAATCTTAGATATATTTTAAAATAAACTCCACAGTTATCCCCTAAAAACTTTCAATTAAATTGAAAAAATTGGATTACACTCAATATATATTTTTTTGACACAATCCATGATTGATTGATGAAACGTTTTGCAATGTAATACCATTTAACAAAGCTCTCAAAACTTTTCAATATTTAGAAGTACAAATCTACGCTTTTATTTCAGTATATGTTGTTAATGCTTATTCAATAATTAAACTGAACAATGAAGTGTACAAAAATGGCGTAACGCTCAATACATAAGACAATGAAATAAGAGAAGCAAATGCAAATATTCTAAAACCGTTATAAATTTAATCTCGTTTTTGGAGAAATTTTATAGTTTCTTAATGTGGAAAATCAACAGCATGAATTACCGACACGCCATTTTATATGAAGAGAGTAAAAACAGTATTTTCGTTGTTCGTTTTGGACAGTCTTACACAAAAAATTATGTTTATAATATATTAAAGCATGCTAAGGCAGTTTTCATATTAAAACTTATGCGTTTATTCTATGTAATATATCACTATAGTTTCAACGGACACGAAAAAAGCATTTGAAATGAGAATCACCCAAAAAATTTTAAATCAATTTTATATAAATATGTTTTATTTTTATTTTTTAAATGACTTTTTTTTCAAATTACTTTTTATTTAAGAAAGAAGTTCTAAAGCATGTAAATATTGTACGGAAGGTTGAACTGAAAGCTGTTTCGAGACTACCACAGTCTACTCATCAGAGCCGTTTACCTATACTACCATCGACGGTAGTAACAACACCCTAGCGAAAATCCTACTAATTTTAGTAAGCTCAATTAACAGACTGTCGCCACCTAGCGGCGAGTCACACCTATTAATGAACTTTTTCTAAATGTTCGGAACTTCACTAACTGTCTTTTCTTAGCATGTTCAACTATTTTAAGCTTTTTTCATTTCGGTCTTACCAGCGTTGAATATCAACCATATTTTCTATGCTGGGATTTTTGAATGTTTATTTTTGGAACAGTACATATTCATGTTTAGTGTACAATTTTAAAATATCCGCAGCTCTATATCATGCAAATTTATGTCATAAAATTAATTGTATTTAATAAAAAAAAAACTTTTTGAATGCAATTCAAATTTTTAAAGCATTAACAGATCTAATCTAATTTAAATAAATACTCTCTCCTTCTCACTCTTTATTGCTTTTGAAAACGTTAAAATAAAACCTTTATATTACTTTAATATTCTAATAGTCGTTTAAACGCAAATCATATGCACTTGAAATATTTACATACGAGTATGTGTTTAATCCAGTGGTGGCCAAACGCACTTTCTTATTATTTGTTTGTGTATGTGCTTAGCGAACAAATAGATACCCAGTGGTAAAAGGAGGCCTTATAGAAGGCATCTTCACACCTTATTTTGGAAGGAGAAGTACTTCATGCTTCATTTCATCTTCACATTTTTTATACACGTTGCCGTTGCTGGGAAGGCTTTCCTATCGCTTCTTTTGGAAGGTCTGACAAAAGAGTTCAAAGGGTTTCAAAAAATTAACGTGATTTTTTATTTCGAATCATTTTCTTTCATCTGAAGTAATTTTTTATATTTATTAGGAAGAAATTGGACATGCATAGGTTCGTCGGAATAAGTATGTATAAGGTATTTCGGTCCAACATAAACGGCATAATATCAGCATGAATGATGTCTCTTGCACGTAGATTTAATTATTTGTGAAAAAAGAATACAAGAACTATTGCTATTTCTAAAGAACAGTTTTTGATGAAAAAAAATATAAAAATAGAATACTGCTTCCTCCTCCCGTCTAATAGATAGATTGTGTTTTCTTAGGGATATTCGAGGCCTTCTAAAAGAAGGTGTAAGAAGGCCTTCAAGAAGACATGAATTGAGAAGCCCTTTTTAGTTTTATCGCTGGGTAGGTTGTGAGTCTCACACACAGTGTAGGTGTGTTGATGGTACAAAAACCGCCTAAGCACGCGACCATAGGAAATTGAGAGAATGGCCACCACTGGTTCAACCCCTTAGTAAACTGAATATAAAATTATCATCTTTATTCATTGGTCGTGCAGTATAAAAGCTTTTGAGAAAATATGTAATATTATTGTTTATAAAATCTTCTTTTAATACTCGTAGTTGAAATTATAAATTGAGCAAAACGAAACATTCCGAGCGGTGAAATGAGTTTGTATAATGAAGACGAATTAATAGCACCGTCATGGATTAATCAAGAATTTTTCGAAAATGTGCTAAAACAATACGAAAACAATGAAAATGTTAAAGTGAGTTATTACATTCTGCGAACTTAATATTTTCTATGAATTTTATTATTTGAAATATTAGTTAAATCAGCTTATTGTTAGCCCTGCCTGTATAAAGGGTGATCATTATGCCAGTATTATGTTTAGATGCCAAGTAAACTATAATATTGACAATTTTTTAACGGATAAAGAAAACTCTTTTGTTCTTAAGACTTTGCCAGATGAAGGCATAAAAGCCGAGACGATGCAGCAAACGAAAGTATTTGAAACTGAAATCAGCATGTATACGAAAACATTGCCGAAAATTGAGAACATATTAGCAGAATGTGGAGAGCCTACGAAACTAGCTGCTGGGTATAAGAATAGAAGAAATTGCTCATTTGCTGTAATAACATCATAAGTCAGATAAACTAGTTTTACAAAATATGAATTTAAAATATCTAAATTTTCCCACAACTTTATGGTAAAATAAAATTTTATTAATCTCTTAAGAGTTGAGTATACAAGAAATTTGTATGAAATTTTTACGCAATATGAAGCATAATGTTACGACTAATTCAGCATTAAAATCACGTTTTTTGAATTATGATGTTGTTGCAGAAAATGTGCGAAATTTAATAAATTATTCTAACTTTCTTTACTATGTATTTGTAGAATTATTTATTATAGTTTACAACCACGTAAAGTACTTATTTTTGAAGATCTTTGCGTTTCGGGTTACGATATAATGCGTACACGTTCTCTAACGGAAGATGAACTTCTAATGTTCTATCGCAATGTGGCTAAGTTACATGCTGTCACTTTCATGTTGGGTCAAAGTGAAGATCACGAAGATGTTACCAAATACGATGAAGGTTTATTTAGTAACTCTGCTGTAACATCTATGGTCTTAATGACGGTTGGCATTCATAAATTTATCGATTTGTTATCCCAACATGAGGAGTTTAAAGTATATTTGGATAAGGTTAAAGCCATGCAACCAGAAATGTTTGAAATGTGTAAATCTCTGTTTAATGCCTATAAATTGAACGGGAGCCAAAAAGAAATTTTCGTATTAAATCATGGTGATTTGCATATGAAAAATTTAATGTTTAAATTCAATTCAGAAAATCAAGTTGAAGATTTCGTTATGGTGGACTATCAAATTTGTTGTTTTGCCCCGCTGAATGTTGATTTGATTTTTTCTCAGTACATGATAATGCGACCCGAGTTTCGTCTGAGAAGAGATGAATTTATGCGACATTATTTTAGTGAGTTTACACGCATCTTAAGGAAAATAAATTATCAGGGATATCTGCCCAGTTATTCGGATTTGCTGAGAGCTAATCTTAAGTACAAACATTTTGGTAAGTATTTATTTTTTTATTTTTCAAAGTAAAGCCTTTATTTTTTCTTGTACCCACATATTTCAGCTTTATTTTTATTGTCAAGTTTTTTGCCGCTTATTCATGTTCTGGAAAGTGCCAGCGAGGAAGAGTTGAAAGAAATGAATGTTTCGGAATTGTTTGAAAATTCTGATGCTATAACTACTTTATATAATCACTCAGGTTATTTAGAAGAATTGCATCAATTGTTACCAAGTTTGCTAAAAGATGGTTATTTTGATTAAGCAATTATCTCAATGTAGAGAATTTATTTTTACACAAGCTATAAATTATGTCCGTTGAAAGTATAGTAAAATATTATATATAATAAATTTTAAAATGAAAACTGCTTTAGCATGATTTGATAGATAATATATAAATGTACAAAAGTTTTTTTGTGTGTAAGACTGCCCATTATGTGTTAAAAACGAAAAACAAAAATACTGTTTATACGCTCTTCATACAAAATGGCGTGTCCGTAATGCATGCTGTTGATTTTCCACATTAAGAAACTATGAATTTTTCCAAAACCGAGAATATATTAACAACGGTTGTAGAATATTTGCATTTGCTTCTCTTATTTCACACATCAACTTTTAATATTAGAAATTATAATTTTTCTTTTAGTTGTTGTTGTTCGAAGACTTGTGTATTGAGCGTTGCACTTTTTTTATGCGCTTCATTACACAGTTCAATTATTGAAATTGCACTAACAACGTACACTAAAATAACAGCATAGGTTTGTACTGAGTAATTCCATTTAGCCGGGTGTGACCATTTAACACACATTTTTTGTTATAAATCAATAATATAAAATATTTTACTTAAAAAAACGTTGCGGCTCGCAAGGACATTAAGCTTAAAGTCATTGAATAACGGGTAGACACTGATAGAACACGATTTCTGCTCAGAGTAGTCGTCAGAAAGCTGCGACGGTTGTGGCCTTAGAAATCCTACTATATACTATAAGGTACGCAATAAATTTGGTATAGATATCTGTTCAAAGTGTTTTTAATTGTATTATGTATGAACTATTTGACAAAAAATTAATTTTCTTATAAAAAAAACTATTTTTAAAATAAGACGGGTGTGACCGGCGGGTGTGACCTAGTACGAAAATTTAAAAAATTCCAAGAAATGAAACTTTTTATTGATTTATATGATATATAATATAAAGATAAACACATAAGAAAATAATAAGACATTAAATTATTTGCTATCCGTTCTATTATAGACAGCAGAATACTCTAGCTGAATATTTTCTTAAATTCAATAAAAGCAACAAAAAAGTATATTCTTTTCAGAGATAACACGGTTTTTATTAATAATGAGAAAGGGAATGAAAGAAAATCTGAACTAAATATTAAACATACAAAGAGGCAGAGCAAAATACTTCTTGCATGATCATTTAAAAGTGCCTCAAATTTATTAAAAAATATTAAATAGTGAATTTTTTTATTTTTTCTATAATTGTCACTTTATAAAAAACATCAATTGAGAGATTTTTTAAATTAAAAATGAGAAAATTATTTTTTCCTTGCATAGGGCCGTTTTACGTGGAATCACTCTACTTCTAAATATTTAAAATTTTGTGAACTTTGTTAAATAGTATTACATTGCTCATGGTATAGTAAATAGTAAACATTGCAATCAATCGCGGTTTGTAGCCAAAAAAAAATGCATTGAGTGTTATCCATATTTTTTTTATTTAATTGAAATGTTTTAGTGAATACATAAGAAGTTTTTGTTAAATACATCGAAGATTATACATCTGAATTGTTTTAAACTCAAAATATAGTGTGTCTTCTGAAGAAATATTGAATTCTTATAAACATATAATTGATCTATAAATTTTAGAACGTTAAAAAAATTATCAGCAGCTGAAGTGTAGAAACGACATGAAGAAAATAATCTCTTTACAAATTTCGTAATCGCTTTGAGCAAATTTTACCTCTACCTGTCTTTGTACTTTCGAATAATGTATTACGTAGGTCGTATTTTGCTACGAATTTGAAATTGACATAACTTTTAGCATTCTTAGTCGATTTTATTAAAATTAGTCTTATTTGAAAAAAGAGTTGGCTTACTTTTTGCTTATGTATTTCGACCTCCTGAACGCGAAAATGATGTCCATTTTTCAATATAGTGTTGCGTTTTACCGGAAAACGTGGAAAACTAGCGTTACCATATGGTAGGCCTGGGTCGCCTAGGGTACAGTTTTTTTTTATGAAAAAGAAAAGCCTTTTTGGGCATGTTTAAAGAAAAATTCACATAAATAGCGGTTTTAAATCAATTTTATTGAAATTATAAGTAAAATAAAAATAAATTTATGAAAATAAGAAAGAGAAACATTCGTTAGACTGAAATAATTCATGGTTTGGTGTGGTAATACTTCACACAAAGTAGTCCAACGTTGCATTTTATACATAATGTTCGTCCGTTAAATTTGCACCGTTCCTCAGCACAATGCCTACGATTAGATGGTACTACATAATACCCAGTCTATTCATAACAGAGAGTGTGCTCAACTCGACCTGGTTGTTGTGCATATATGTTGGAGGGCAGTGGACCAAATAATTTGGCTTTCGTACCATAATGTTTGTAGTATACTGCCAATTGTCGTTGAAATTCTAGTTGAGTCATTGTTGATTGCTCAAGTAAAAGCGTGGATCTATTGGAAGTTCTATATCTGTAAAATTACTATAGCGAGACTTTAACCTTGATTGAAGTTATACTGAGAAAAAATTTCGTTTTTAGAATATGAAAGAATTGTATGCCTGGCAGGGTCAGGCTTTTTGGCTAGTACAAACATAAAATTAAAGAAGATTATTGAAATAAGTTTTAGCATAAAAATAATCAAATTAAAATCACCCTTTCCCCCCTTTTCATAAAAATGGTGTAATAAACCTTCGTTATTGAGATAATGTTCGAATAAGTCTTATCGAAGCAATTTGGCTTTTCTACTATTTATAAGTTATCTACGTAAAAGTTCATTGGCGAAATATTTGAAAAATTATTATCATACTTGTTAGGAGAGATAAACATTTTTGCTAATTGGCCGTTTGTTATAAAAGCTTTAACGAAAACTAAATTATTTCTTATAAAATTTATTTAGTTTAAGCTTCCAA
Source organism: Panzeria rudis (assembly GCA_956483635.1). Lineage (NCBI taxonomy): Eukaryota > Metazoa > Arthropoda > Insecta > Diptera > Tachinidae > Panzeria > Panzeria rudis. Next base: position 28,093,434 of record OY101447.1, on the reverse strand, counting down.
GTGGCAGAAGACAAAACATTCAGCGCTATAAAATGAGTTTATATAATGAAGACGAATTAGTAGCACCGTCATGGATTAACCAAGAGTTTTTCGAAAAGGTTCTAAGAAAATACGAAAAAAATGAAAAAGTTAAAGTGAGTTGTTACGTTTTGTAAAAGGAACATTTTCTTAATAAAAAAAACGTACGTTTTTCTTACAAATTTTAGCTAAATCAGCTTGATATTAGCCCGGCCAGTATGAAGGGTGAACATTATGCCAGTATTATGTTTAGATGCAAAGTGAACTATAATATCGACAATTCCTTAGAGTCTAAGGAAAAATCTTTTGTTCTTAAAACATTGCCAGACGAGGGAATGAAAGCTGAAATGTTACAGAAATCAAAAGTATTTGAAACTGAAATCAGCATGTATACGGAAACATTGCCGAAAATTGAGGAAATTTTAGCAGAATGTGGAGAACCCACCAAACTTGCTGCTGAGTAAATATACAGCTGAAATAAAATTAACACATTATTAAATTTTTAAATTTCATTATTAAAATTTCTGGCATTTTTAGAATTATTTATCACAGTTTACAACCTCACAGAGTATTAATATTTGAAGATCTCTGTGTATCAGGTTACGATACATTACGTTCACGTTATTTGAGCGAAGATGAACTTCGCATGATTTATCGAAAGGTTGCAAAGTTGCATGCTGTCAGCTTCATGTTGGGTCAGAGTGAAGATCACAAATATGTTACAAAATACGATGAAGGCATATTTAGTAGCTCTAACGTATTATGTATGGATTTTATGTCGAGTGGCATTCCGAATTTTATCGATATGTTATCTCAACATGAAGAGTTTAAACTATATTTGGAAAAAGTCAAAACCATGCAACCAGACATTTTTAAAAGGTGTAAAGCACTGTATAGCGCCTACAAATTGAGTGAAAACCAAAAGGAAATTTTCGTTTTAAATCATGGTGATTTTCATATGAAAAATTTAATGTTTAAATTTAATGAAGAAAATCAAGCAGACGATTTGATTATGGTGGACTATCAGATATGTTGTTTTGCCCCCTTGAGTATTGATTTGACTTATTCACAATATATGATGATGCGACCGGAATTTCGTTTGAGAAAAAATGAGTTTATGCATTATTATTTTACTGAATTTATCCGTATTTTAAAGAAAATAAATTATCAAGGAGAGCTGCCACGCTATTCGGACTTTCAAATAGCTAATCTTACATATAGACACTTTTGTAAGTACACATAAAGTACATAGAAATTGTATAAAATATTATTTAAAAAGATTTAATATATTATATTTCAGCTTTATTTTTGCTTGCAACGTTTTTGCCATTTAATCATCTCTTTCAAGATGCCACAGAGGAAGAGTTGAAGGAAGTAAATTTAGCTGATATGCTTGAAAATCCAAATTCGTTAATTAATTTTCACAATAATCCAGGATATTTAAATGAATTGCGTCAATTGCTACCATACTTGTTAATAGAGGGTTATTTAGATTAAATATTTTAGCTTAAATTTGGAAATGCTATTAAGACCCCTACTATTTAACCAATGATATTTCATACATATAGAGGTTAATGCTTTAACCAAGTAAGCCACAAAATAAATACATTGAATAAATCGACTTTCAAGTTTGAAAGAAACTTGAAATTTCAAGGAACAGAATGGATACATAAAGCCAAATTTTCAAGCCATGTGGCTTACATGGTTACTGCACTAAGGGCCAAATTAGCAGTCTGTAGTCAACTAACACCCGTGGTTTAACTAGCAAATTTTCATATATGTCATTGGTTAAACCACCATCATTAGTAAACTAAAGACTATAAATGTAAGCCTAAGCGTCTCATATATCACTCGTTAAACCATAATATGTAAAGTGATTATTTTAAAAGTAAAAGTGATTATTTTAAATATGAAACTTAATTTAATGACTTTGGCTTAAGTTCGTTTTTGATTTAATTATTCAATTGAGTTATTATATTTTTATTTAGAAGGAAAATTGTAAATGTAGACAAAGACAAATTTGACTGCACGGAAGGTTGAACTTGCGTATTTCGAGACCACCCTGTCTAATCATCAGAGTTATATGCCACTGACGGTAGTTTGTAGTCAAGTAGGTGATTGTCATTTACTTTTAATCAATTCATGCTGCGTCGCTCTTAGAGTGTGAATGTTTGTTTTGTTCTTTTCTTTATTTGAACAGTGCGCGTTCTTAGCTACATACATATGTTGTTGCTAATAACAATATGAATTTTAATCAAACAAACAATCTTAATACAAGACACAAAGAAAAATATCAATAGCCATCATATGAAAAGATGAAAAATAACTCTAAGAGTCAGCATGAATTGATTAAACGTAAATGTTTTCAACTATTGACTGCAAACTACTGTCAGTGGTAGTGTGGCCTAAGTTGTAAATAACACTGATGAGAAGAGCGGGAGGTCTCAAAAGTTCAATATTCCGTCCAGTAAAATTTTTCTTTGTTTACATGATTTACAATTTTCTCTCTAATTAAAACTATAATTTAATTGAGAAATTAATTTAAAAATAATTAAATTTCTTTGGACTAAACCCATACTGTTCGACTAAAATTCATAACTTAAAATTTTAAACTTAATGATAAAAAACGTTTTTATAATATATAATATTTTTGTTCAGTTCGATTCATTTAACGTAAAAAACGTTTGTGTTTATATAAAAAATATTTACTCATACACGCTATTATTATTATATTATGTCCTTAAATCAAATAAAAAATCTGTGGACACAAACCTTAACAGTCGCTTAAAATTTTTTCGGGAGATCAGTTTAAAGAACTCGCTTCCCATCAGCTCTTAGTTTATTTTTAATTAACATTTTTACAGATAATAGCCGTCGTAAAAAAGTTGCAAACAAGAAAAATTGTTAAGAAGTAGATTTATACACGGATGGACACGATAGCTCAACAAATTCAACTTTTCTTAACCTCGACTTAAGCGGTTAAGTTTTGTCACCACAGAAATAATTACAAGCAATTACCATTTTATTTAAAACTGATTATCTTTTATTTGAAACAATTGAATTTTTCTATTATTTTGAATATTGATTTTTTACGCTATTGTTGGAATTATGTATTTACTATTTATTGTCATTATCTGGTGACGCGTCATGTCGTTAAGCTTTAAGCTTTTTAGTTAATTAATTTCTATTTATAAACTATAAAAGCTTTTGTGAATTTAGTTAGGTTCTCTCTTATTGCCTCTTTCGCTGTTATTTTGTTTTTTATAGAATGCAGAGCTGTCATTAATAAATATTTCTCCCCAAATTTGATAATATCTTAATAAGTACCCAATTGGAAAAACAAGGAGTATGGATGCATTGTATAAGGCCTCTGTACCCCTTCTTTTGGATATAAAACGCCTGCTGTCTCTATTCCTTACTCATATTTATTCATATCGCTCCTTTATTTCAACGTAGTGATATCTCAAAAAACCAAAATTTTTAAGCTATGGATGAAAAAGTTGTCCTTACTACCTTCTTTATATGTAAAACAATTTTCAGAAATAAATCTTAATCTAAGCCGACGTTATAACCACTAAAAAGCTAATACCTCCCATATACTTGCTAACATGACTACGTTGCAATAAAAGAGCAATTTATTTTTTACACACGTTGAACAAGTATCTCCAGTAATAATTTTATTTATTTTTTGCGAATATTCTAAGCAGTAATATACTGCCTATTTCACGATGTCGAAAGAATTATTTCTGTCACACAATTACATTTGAAACAAAAACATAATTTTAGAATTCATTTTTGTTTTAAATGTAAGTGCACGAAAGAAAGATTACTTTCTTCTGTTCCAGGGTTTTGAATTGCTTCTATATTAGTTGTCATTTGCAGCTAATATCAACTTTTTATAAGTGGTCATTTACTATTTCGTTTTAAAAAATTCTGCTACTAAAAATTGCTGTGAATTTGAAATTGTAACATGAATTTGCAAGTTATAGTAGCAAATGTAAATATAAAATTACAATTTTTTTGCTATAATAGCATACACTCAGAATTTGTTGAACTAATATATATCTCTATTATTCATTTTATTTCTTATACTATGTACTAATATTTCTAGGCAGCAATTTAAAATTTTCGAGTTTGTGCTGCTGGAAGTAGCATAAAAAACTACTGCCAGTATTTAAAACTCTTTTTTGCTTTATGTAATATTTTTTACATTTGTTTATTATTGTTTGTGGTGGGTGGAATAAAGTGAAAAATACAATTTACTTTATCTGGATTACGGAATCGGAGTATTATACTCGTATATGGCTCATTCTCATCCTAAAAGTACATTTTGTGTTTCTTCTTTCTTTTTTACCAATGTAACTAAATGAAATATGAGAAGCTAGGACTCATATTACAGTTTTCGCCTCATTCAATGGATAATGAAATAAAATTATATTTTTCGATTTCTTAACATTTTTGTGTATTGAGCGTTACATTTGCTTTCGCAGTTGTTCCGGGAAGGATTTTTGCGAAAAAATACACAATAAAAAATGAGTATAGGGTGGAAAGCACTATAAAGCACTACAAAGCAGGACGAAATTAAAAGTTATGAGCACTTTATCAATTTTGACTTGTTTTCACATGGAAAAATAAAAAAATTGTATCTCTTAAAATAATGCTTTACGAACAATAATACATAGGCGAAAAGTTGGCAAACTCTTAGTTTTAAATAATTTTTCGTAGCAAAATACGACTTAACAAGTATATTCTTCGAAAATATAGCAACCCACAGTGCCGTAGAAGCAAACTTTTTTCAAAGAAAACCAGAAATTTGCAAACTGATAATTGTCCTAATATCAATTTTACCCTTCAGCTGCTGTTAAACTTTTTTAATGTTCTAAAATTTATAGATAAATTATATTAAAAAAAATCTTTTACATAACGCTCAATACATTTTTATACGAATTCAATATGTTTTTCAGAACACACTCTTTATATTGAATTTAATACAATTCATATGTATAATCTTCGATGTATTTTAACATAAGCTCCTTAGGTATTCACTAAAAAATTTCAATTAAATTAAAAAATAAGAACAATAATTAATACATTTTTTGGATACAAACGATGATTGACTGATGAAACATTTTACAATATAATACTATTTCACAAAGTCCTCAAACTTTTAAATATTTAGAAGTACAAACCTGCGCTGTTATTTTAGTGTATATTATTAATGCAATTTTAATAATTAAACTGAGTAATAAAGCGTATAAAAAAAGCGTAACGCTCAATACAAAAGACTGTGAACAACAACAATTAAGAAAAAATTATAATTTCTAATATAATTATAATTTCTAATATTTTTCAAAAATTTCATGTGTGAAATAATAGAAGCAAATGCAACTAGTCTAAAACCGTTATACATTTAATCACTTTTTGAAAAATTTCATAGCTTCTTAATGTGGAAATCAACGGCATGCATTACGGACACTCCATTTAGTATGAAGAGAATAAAAACAGTATTTTCGATCTTTGTCTTTAACACATAATGGACGGTCTTACACAAAAAGAAATTTATGTACATATATTTATATTCTATTAAATCATGCTAAGGCAGTTTTCTTTTTAAAATTATTTAATTTATTTATTTATAACAAGACTTAGTTTTATAATTATAGTGCAAGTTTGTTTAATATTTTACTATACTTTCAACGGACACGAAAAAAGCATTAGAAATGAGAATCAGCCATATACATATCGTAATCTACAATACGCAGGTTGTAACTGCACACAAATTCAAAATTAACTTTTTAACTGGTATGAAAATTTAACTGCACAGTTGATTTAAAATTGTATGATAGGTTTCATTTAGAATATTTTAGATAGACTACTGAACTATTCCATTTAGAATTGTATGAAAACAGAGCTCAGTTCATTAAAATACTATGAAAAATGAACCAGTTCATTTAGAATAGTATGAAAAATGAAATAGTTCCTTTAGAATAGTATGAAAAATTAACTACTTCATTTATAGTAGTATGACAAATGAGCCATTTCATTTAGAATAGTATGAAAAATGAACTAGTTCATTTAGAAAAGTATAAAAAATAAACTATGGACACTCTAAAATATTACTTCAAATGTACGATCATATATTGTCTAAATTTGTGTTGAAAATTTCTCCTTGTCTAAAATTACATCGATTTTATAGTTATTTTATTAAAGAAAAAACCTTTCAAATTAAACATATTTAGTCCAAGTGGAAAAAATGTAACATAAAGTATAATACGGCTATGGCTGAATGGTTGATACGTCAGACTATCAGTCAGGAGGTCGCGGTTCAAACCTGCACACAGCCAATCGCTCTTTTTAGTAAAAACATTTTGTTGAAAAATAGTGCGTGTGTAATTTTAGGTCGATAATAATCTGTAAAGTGTTGCCGACTATTATCGACCTAATTTTCAACAAAAGTGTTTTAGAGTGTACTTGATTTAGAATAGTATGAAAAATGAGATAGTTCATTTAGAATAGTAATAAAAATGATCCATTTTATTTAGAATAGTATGAAAAATGAACCATTTCCTTTAGAATAGTATTAAAAATGAAATACATACACTCTAAAGCATTACTTCAAATTTACGATCACATATTGTCTAAATTTGTGTTGAAAATTTCTCCTTGTTTAAAATTACATCGATTTTGTAGTTATTTTATTAAAGAAAAACCCTTTCAAATTAAACATATTTAGTCCAAGTGGAACAAATGTAACATAACGTATTATACGGCTATGACTGAATGGTAGATACGTCAGACTATCAGTCAGGATGTCGCGGTTCAAACCTGCACGCAGCCAATCGCTAATAATCTGTAAAGTCTTGCCGACTATTATCGACCTAACTTTCAACAAAATTGTTTCAGAGTGTAGTTCTTTTAGAATAGTATGAAAAATAAATAAATAATTAATTAAAAATGGTATGAAAATTGAATTAGTTCATTTAGAATAGTAAGACAAATAAACTAGTTAATTTAGAGTAGTATGAATAATTAACTAGTTCATTTAGAATGTTTGTCTCTTTTTAGCAGCACTTCATTATAAGAGAAAGAAAGGAATATGCTACGACGAAAATAGTAAAATTTAGCTAATCAATTAGATTTACAGACTACTGATTTAGCGACATCGCTAAAATGTGCCCTAATTTTTTAAATATTTCAGCGATCGGCAATTAGCATGCTACAGCAGCTTAAGAGTAAATCAAAATCTTTAAAATGGTCAGTAAATGCATACGAATTTGAATTGCATCTATTTTTATAATGTTAAGTTTCAAAGCATCCATTTATTAATTTATTTACTTTTTTAATGACAGATTGCGCCAAAATAACTATAATTTGATATGTGTAAAAATCTGTTAGCTATTAATTTTCATTTAATTTATTTGTACTTTAGTTTGTTTGTTTTTCCATTCAACTTCAAAAACATTATTCAGATGACCATTTAAGGTCGAGTTTTGGTTGCCAAATTGTCACTATGTCTGTGTTTGAGAGATAAATGATGTCGGTCGGGTGTTGACGGTGACATGTTGAAAGAATGAAAAGCTAAATAGACATTTAACATGACTTGCTCGTTTACCTTTTAAAGACAAGCCATGACAAATTCTTTATTATTATTATTTTTTTTAAATTATTTGATTTAATTCTTTTAATTTATATTTTTTTTGTTACAAAAAAAATTATTAAGAATTCATATTACGTATTAGAGAATGTGTTGTTCTTGTAGCAGCAAAAAAATGTACACCTGTAGAAATTTTGTTACAAAAAATAATTGTTATTGCATTGTACTTTATCATAAAAATAGTTTTTGAACTTTTTTCTATGTTTAAACGATTAAAGTATTGCTTAAGCTTAAAGTAAATTATTTTTTAGCTTTATAACAGAGATATTATATTTTTTAATAACTAATGGAGAGAATATTTTGCTTAAATTTAATTCACTTTAATTTTTATATAACTTTTTAGTTTCCTGTCTGGGGAGCCTCTGTGGCTGAGTGGTAGCGACGCTAGCCTGTCAGTTTAGAGATCGTGCGTTCGATTCTCGCCATAGGTCTTGGCTGTTTTCCGCAGACAAGCTAATCGCTTCGCGGGTTGTGTTTTAAAAAAAAATCTCCAAAATTGTACTTGGTATTGATTAAAATCTTTCAATCTCGATAATAAAAACGGTTTTATTTTTGATAGTTTTAACACTATAACTCCAGTTGCTAAGACCGTACACAAGAATAACTCTTAGATAAATTCTAGTAACATTTCAGCAATATTCCAAATGCGTTTCGGTGGACAGATAGAAGAAAAATAGGACCAGGATCGAAAGAAAAATTATAAAAGGGAATTAGCGCGTCAAAGATCAGTCACAATAATACTGCATAGTGGGACAGCAGTCAAAATGTTCTTTCTCTACATGCTTCACATTTATTTCTAAATAAAAATATAATTTAATTGAAAAATTTAATTAAAACCGAACTCAAGCTAAAAATAATTAGAACTTTCTTGGATATAACTAATAAATTTGTTCTGCATGCCATCAAAGATTGTGTTGATAAATCATAAATTATTTTTATTAATATGATTATTTCGAACGTATTTGCTTTGTGAATCCAACGTTATATTCAGAAAGAATTGGGCATGATTAATATTCCAAGGAACAAGGGAAAAATTAACATCAACTTAGTTTTTCAACGTACACAGCAGAACAGAGTAGCGCTACGTTCGGAAGCCGCTACACTTCCATCGTCAGTGCTCATAAGTATTTTGCTTATCACGACTTGTCAGGTGGCTCTGTTGAATGTGATTTTGATCTGATGGCAACGCTGGGAAAGTGCAGTTAATATCAGCTTGAGAGTGATTGAATTCTCGTATTCAATTTTCACCAAAAAAGTTATATATATATGAATCAAAATTACCGGATATATTACTGGCTATATTGACGAAATAGAAAACAAGGTCCAGGCACAAAACCAAAATTTTTAAATTCAAAATTAAATATCTTTGAAAATATTTAGGATATTTTAATGAAATGAACTGTATTCCCTTTATCTGTTTATAAAATTTACAACAAGTTTTAATTCATTAAAATAGGATAATATTTGTAAAAGCTATAAGGCCGACAAGGTGTTTCATGCCCAAGGTAGTCAACTTTAACACGCTGTAGCTCAACGTGTATTTCAAAAGAGTGGTCGAAATTTTAACATTCTTAAATATTAAGTCCTCCTCTATGATTTTTATATACATCGATTCGTAATCGCATCGCACGTATCAAAGATACAGATTTATTAACATTTTTTCCAATGTGAACCACTATGTGTCTTTGGCCTGCTACTTTCAGCGTTAAGCCCTCAGGGGGCCACTTTCGACCTTATGCCAATGGCAGGCCACCTTCGGTGAGTCACCTTCGGACGCCCATTAATCTTTATTGCCTTTAGGCACACTCCGCATAGTCACCAGACCAAGCGCCATGTCCTCCACCAAAAATAAAAGTTGTAATTTCAAAACATAAATTTAATCTACCTTTACCTTTAAAGTAATTTTAACTTCTAAATGGAAAAATAAGTTAATTCGTCAACAAAAAGCAACTATCGTCTGGAAGATACTTAGGCGATACTTGAGCGATACTTAGGCGATACTTCGCTAGAATTTAGCCGATACACCTGGTAATTAGCCGAGACACCTTCATTAGCAAACACAATAACCATTAGCCAAGACACCTGGTCCAAGGACTCTCAAAACTTGGTCAAAAATCTCTCCAAAATCCAGAAGTTCCCCGGATTCCCAAAATTAGGACAAAAATCTTCCCAACGTTCCACAATTTTGCGGAAAACCGCGAAAATACTAAAGCTGCAACACTGAAATTTTAAGGAATTTAACCTTCGCGCCTGACTGCCGCCTTCCTTTTAAATTGTCGTTAGGCGTATATCTTACCGGTATTCGTTACACGTATATGTTACTAGTATTCGTTACAAGTATTTGTTACACGTATTTTTTCATTTAAAAATTTTTTTTATCAACCAGCACACAGTGGGGCAGAATAAAAATATTTGGAACATAGATCAGGCATTTATTAAGGGTTAGTTCTATGCTATAAAATGGTTGATTGTTGATATTTTCGAATGCAACTTTGCAACTATATAAGAACTTATGTACTAAATACCATAAAAAAAAGTAAAGTTTTTCTTCTGATAATCTACGAACTCTTAAGAAAGTTTCAAGAAATCCAAAAAAATGCAATTCTGAATAATTTTGCCCATACGTTCACACTTAAGCCAAGACCCATTTAATAGTTTGCCAAGTAACTACGTAGTCCCAACTTTGGGATTTTACAACATGTGGACTAAGTTCAAAATTTCGATTTAAAATCGGTCGTGTTAGGAAGTGCTCAGGTCCAACTATATTAGGAAACTCAATTATTTGTTTGCCTTCGATTCACGTCTGTACATATACATATAAGATAAGTATACATTTGCTATATGTTCCAAAAGAATTCTTATATAAATATATAATATATTATGTAAAACATTGATGGTGCTTTTTTTTAAACAATATTTTCGAAAATTCAACATATTTTCAAATTTCAATTTTAAAATTACATATTTTTCAACTCTGACGGCAGAATTTCATGAAATTTTTGTTAAACCCTTTGAAATTTTCTTCTTTAACTAGCGAAATCAGATGAGGTTTGTATCCAATATCTGGAAAATATTGCACCAAAGTTTTGAAAAATTGAGAAATATAAATTTTAAAATGAGTATAACTCTCTAACTATAAGAGATAAGTGTACAATCAAACATATATCTTTTAAATCTTATTAAGGGCTATAATACAGCAAAAAAAAGTTTTGAAATTGGAAAAAGAAATGGCAATTTGAAAAAAGAAATGGTAAGCAGTAAAAAATTGTATATGGCGGAAGTGCCCTAATTTGAGACTTCATAGCTCCGCTCCTGGGCAAGTAAGATAGCTGCTATTTAAAACATAAATATAAATGCTCCACTACTATGTCTGTGTGAAATTGTATACCGATAGAGCTATCCGTTTATAAATGCCTGATTTATGTTCAAAATATTTTCATTCTGCCCCACTGTGCAGCATAGAAAACAATTATATCCTGCATATCATATGCAGAAATAACTTCGTTAAAAAAAATATAACGCTCGGATGATGAGATCGTGGTTGATCTCGAAAACATCATGTTGCTCTGTTCGATCCTTATGCAGTCCAGAATTTATTTTTGTCTTTTCAATTATTATTATGCTTTAAAAATTCCTTTGTCAATAAAAATAATTTAATTGAATAATTAAATATCTTTGAATTGATTTTCACTAACAAAATATTTGTCCAATGGATCAAGCTTTTTAGCCATTTGAACACTTTCGTCACTTTTAAAATTGGTGAATGGTTGTGATCATTTTTAACATATCCAATCGAGTCGAAATTTGGTATTACACATATCAATAAAATTAGAAGAATACATTAACCTTGAACTGTTGCTGCAAATTTATGGAGGCTTCTTAGATATTCATTGGAGCACAGTTTCTTTTTAAAGCACAATATTTCAAATATTTACATAAAAACCCATAAGTCAGTCCAACTAGAGTAATTTATTAACTGTTTTAGTAAAGACATCAAAGGCTATTATTTCACAAAATATTTCATTATAAATAAATAAAGTTTCTATTTATTGTTTATTTAAACGCTCAATATTGTTTGATTTCGTTTTATCTTTGAATGCATAAATCAATTACTTTGTTTTCGTACAATCATCTTTTTATTTCGATATGTATGTGTATAACTAAATATTTTTTCAAAATATATTCATATGATTTATTTAGCTAATATTTGATTTTTTAATTTTAATTTGTTGTGGTAACAAATGTATGGTTAACAAAATGTTTATTTGAATTGGACAGTTCAAGGTGTATTCACAACCCATTTGTGAATTGATCAACATTTATTTAAAGAAGATAAATAAAATCAAAATGGACTTAGTAACAGTCTTAAGAAGAAGTAAAATATCTGGCATGTTTGCTTTTGGCGTAGAATTTCAATAAGAGCTAGTGTTTTTCGTTCGGGATTTCGCTGGACCCCGTACATTTTTGGGAAAAAAATCCAGGGATATTTGTGTGTGAATTCCCGGGATTTTTTATGTTATTGGGGCAGCTTGTCTTTGTAAACAAAAATTTTTCGTGCAGCTCTTATTTAGAAAAAATATGAAAACAAAAGAAAAAATATATATTTTTGATCCCATTTTATTTGCCTCATAAACTGAAACACACTATTATGTAAAATTTATTTTAGAAACTAGAAAATAGATATATATTATTAGTTCGGTGGGAAGAGGTAGGAGTAGGGGGAAGGGAATATTCCTCAGCTGTATCCGCGCATTAAAAGATATAACATGAAATTTGGTATCGATCAATATGTATACGTTACATCCAATATTATTCATTAACTTCAAATTCTTAAAATGTCTTTAGAAATCGATATGATTATTAGGCAACTAAATATATTTGCACCCATTTTTTAATCACGAAATAAACACAATTTATATGAAGTATAGACCATTTTAAAGGCATTTCTGTACAGATAATTCCAATCTACATTTGATTAAAATCTGTTCAGTATTTTGGAAGTAGTAGCCGCTTAAAGAAGGTTTTACATAAAACATATGTGTGTATTAGATTTATTAAAAAGCAGAAAGCAAACATGCTTTCGTGCAAAGCCAAATACCTTTGAAAATATTACAGATATTTTATTGAAATAAACTGTATTTTAAATTTATTAAATTTATTTAAATTTATTGTAATTTAAATTTATTAAAATCGCATAATATTCGTAAAAGTTATGAGGATGACAAAGTTTTTCGTGGCCGAGTTAGTTAATTTTGACACCCTGTAGCTCAACGTGTATTTCAGAAGGGTGGTCCAAATTTCAACATTCTTAAAGTTTAGGTCCTCCGCTATGATTTTTCCATACATTCAAATTCAAAAATACAGATTTATTACCCTTTTTTCCAATTGGAACCACTCACTGTGTGTCTTCGGCCTGTTACTTTTATCGTTATGCCATCGGGTGGCAACTTTCGACCTTATGCCATTGGCAGGCCACCTTCGGTTGGTCACCTTTAGGTGACAACTTTCGGCTGGCCACCTTTGGGTGACAGCCTTCGACCGGCAAAGTTCGATCGCTGTGTCAGACGCCCCCTCATCACTATCGCCCTTCGATACACTCCGCCTAGTCACTGGACCCGGCGCAATGACCCCCACTAACAATAAATGTTATGATTTAAAAACAGCAATTTCACCTACTTTGATGGCACCAAGCGAAGATAGTAATTTCAACTTCTAGAAAAGAAGATAATTCGCCAACAAAAGCCAACTATCGCCTGGAAGATACTTAGGCGATACTTAAGTGATACCTAGGCGATACTTCTCAAGAATTTAGCCAAGACACCTGCTGTTTAGCTAAGACACCTTAATTTAGCAAGGACACCAACCATTAGCCAAGGCACAATCCTGGTCCAAAAATCCACGAAAACTTGGTCAAAAATCTATCCAAAATCACAGAAGTTACCCGGATTCGCAAAAACTAGGAAATTTTAGAGTTTCCCCGGAAAACAACTTCAACGCCGGAGACTGCGAAAATACCAAAGCCGCAACGCTGAGCTTTTAAGGAATTTAACCTTCGCGCAAGCCAATTGACCTCGTTTTGAAATGTCGTTACACGTATTTCTTACCAGTATTCGTTAGACGAATTTTTCCACTTAAAACATTTTTTTTCACTCCCAGCATACACTCACAATATTATGGCAGTAACGGAATGTATCTTGTTTAAGAGCTCTTCCGTGCAATAATTTTTAAAAGAATAAACATTTAAAATTCTAAGCAATGTTATTTTTAACTGAATCTAACATTCAATAAAAAAAGAACTAAGTACACATTAATAATGATTTTTCGTTTGCTTTTAATATTGTCCGTTGTTTATGTTATAAGTATTAAAAAAGAATATGCATAAACATAACACACACACACACAAACATTAAAAATATTCTGTACGTTATGGAAGTTGTGATTAGTTCTTGTGACAATTAAATTAATCCGAGTAAAGAAAGATTCATTCATTTTTAATTCGTTTAGTTGCTTGTTTTTTCTGCAAGTTAATATAAACAATATAAAAGAAAAAACAATATTTTTTACGGGTTTAGTTCAATCAATCTTTTAAAATGTTAAATTAAATGAGCTTCTCGTAAAATTAAATGAAAAAAAGTAGACCGGTTTTTAAATGAGTTTTAATTTATTTTATATAGCAATATCAGTTAATTTTACATACAGAATATTTTGAATGTAGAAAAGTTTTATATGCTGCATATCATATACACAACGTGCCATAAGAAACCTTGTTCCAATAATTTGAACGAAACTTGTTTCATTAATTCAACGTAGCGTGACATTGGTTGAGTTTTAATGAAGTTTTTCATTAGATTAGTGTTGAAATTCACAGAATCTATTAAGAAATTTTTTTCAGCTTATACGATATATGAATATGAATAATTAAAAACAAATACGCTCCATATACTTTATTGATCAGACTGTCGTTAACAAATTTATTAAATTTCCATTATCCACAAAGAGCTCTTAGCTGCATTACCTTTTTTAGGTTCGGCTTTTGTAGTCATCTGATTCTTATAGCTTTTTCTTGGCTTTTAGACCTCTTAGAGCTTAATTATTTTGTGGTTCGGCAGTTTTCCTTTAATATCTTTTCTAAGCGTTTCAAAGAAATTTGGTCCAAGTGGGTGCTGTTGGCTGAGTAGTTAGCGCATTTGACTACAAACCCTGATGTCTTGAGTTCAAGACTAGTTTCAGGCAAGCCAACAACATCATGCATTTTTCTCATGTGCATTGGTGTGTTATTGTGTTGGTTGTTGTTGGACTGTTAAAGTGAAGAAGGCATAGCACTGATCACTTTGGCAGTACCAGCGGCTAGTAGTACTAACATATCCTAATGCACTTCACAGCACCCTCCTTCGTCGGTATTGTAGCAAAACCGTCGGCGAAGTAAAAGAACGAATAAAATGGGTACACAGCTTAAACAACTCCATGCCTCATCTTGACACCAGAGTGGCTTGCAACACTGCTCTACATAAAAAACGCGCAATAACAGGGTTGTAAATAAATTAAGCTTTCTATCTCTCTCCCACTTCACCACCTTTTCTCTCTACACTATCCCTTTCCCAAAGAAGTTAACACATTAATTAATTAACTGGAAGGCATTAATTGCCTGATTGTTTTACTTCTCTTTATAAAAAAAATTGATTAAAGACCGATCAGAATAATATTGCAATAAGATTTCTACCACATGAAATGGCATGATCTGTGACGAAGAAAGTTCTCTAGCATCAAGATGTTTAGTGTAAAGCATTAGGCGGCATTCACACGTATTCTTACCTTCTTTTCATTTAGTCGTCGATGAGACAGCGGCGAATGCACATGAGGCGGACTCTTGAATTTTTTTTATAATTTTTTTCAAGAATATTTATTAGAGTCCGACCGAATATTCGGATTCGGCCAAAATTGTGGTTTCGGCTAATATTCGGTTTAGGTCAACTTTTTGGCCGAATACCGAAACTTTTTATTCTTTATAAATAAGGAAGTTAGTCGAAATAGTATTTTCCAAATTTAAAATATATAAGTCACCGCCGTGAATCTGTTTTTCCCTTTCCATATCTTTTAAAATTGAATGAAAATTTTACTTAGTTTTATAAAGCGCAAGCAAAAGATATACATAGTAACATAAAGTATTCAACTATTTGTTGTCAAATAAAAAGCATATCTAGGGAATGGTAAACTGATTTCGATTCCAATCGAAAATATATTTTATGTTATAATAAATCGATTTTTCGGAATCGAATTTACTTCTGCAAATTTGCAATGAAATTGATTATTTGTTTTTTAAAATAGATTTTTTTTAAATAATTTCAAAATATGAAAAAAGCTCATTTTTAATCTTCACGATATATTCAATACCGTCGAGAAAATTCTTTATTGTGTATATCATCGATGAAACGGGGGCGTAAACAAACAAACTTCTTTTTAGTCGAAATAAATGAAATCGTATAAATTTAGTGTCGAAAATATGTAAACATTCCATTTTATATCTTTTTAGTTATTCCGACTCAACTTTTTGATTGGTGCTCTTGTAACGTCATCACTAGAGTGATAAAATACTCCTCAATATATGTGTACCGAATCCAATATTCCAGTTCTATTCATCATTTATGCTAATTTCATGCCAAGTTTTTATTAGTCATATGCTCGTAAATGTTTAAGTTTTATATATGCTCGATGGAAAGAAATATATTAAATTTCTAATATTATTTTGGCTGACACTGTATGTATGTAGAAATACTCTTACGCACTTTTTTAAAGTGTACAGTTAAAAGTTAACGTATACTTTAACGGAGAATTTTATATGCCGAATTTGCCGTTAAAGAGTACGTTAACTTTTAAACACATTGTGAAAAGGGGCGTTAATAAAATAAATGACTTTTCAGTTCTGTTAAGTTTTTAAAATGTCAATATCAGTTAATGCTAAAAAAGTTTCGGCAAGTTTCGGACTCGGCCGAATATTCGGCCTTTTTGCCGAATATCAGGTTCGGTTCGGGCTCGGCCCCAAAGAACTGGTTTCGGTCGGACTCTAATATTTATTCATCAAACACTAGTATTTCATTTCAAATTGATGATGGATATGCAAAAAATATTTCATTACATTTAAAACACGTTTTATTACTACGAAACTTTCATAAGAGTGTAAATGTACACGATTTGATTTATATTGTGCAAAACTCCTCTTTCAAAGTAAGACTTTTCTATATATTGTGTATCTAAAAACTGCAACACTCTTTTTATTTAGTCAAACAATGAATGTATTTTGCCAATTTAAACTACTTTAAAATGTTGTGTTTTATTTCGAATGCGTAAAATATTACTTAAGGATATATAATGCAGCATTATATTTCCAACGTTTGACTTTGTGTTTGGTGGGAAGCTCGGTCGCCTCACTAGCACTAATAAGTAATCATACAAATACATTTTGAGTTGTGTCTACCACTGGTGTAAAGCAAGGAAATCATTGATAGCTCTATTTGTAATAAAGTGGCCGTTAATTAAAGTACAAAGCTAAAGAAAACTCTTTGTGCAATATTTAAAGCTTAATGATATCCTATTTACAATTTTGAATTAACAGGTTTTTGTTTACTACCTAAAATTAAAAAATATATATAAAATTAAAAAAAATATATATTATTTAAAAAGTAAAATAATTGGGTTAATATCATTTTAAAACCTTCAAACCTGTTAATGCAACGAAAGGTAAGTATGAATGAATATAACAACAACAACCAACCACACACTCAACAGACACACAATATTCAATGACTGACAAGTGATGAAAGTTAAAGAAATAAAATCACATCCCAACCCATCACATCTCTACAACATGAACATGATTTGTTCAGGTGAATGTTGACACATTTAATAAAAATCTTATGAAAGTAAAATACGTGTATTAAACTAAAGCATAAATGCAATTATATTTATATTAACAACAACAAAAAATTATAACAAAGAAGACGAAAAAAAAACTTACAACAAATTGCAAAGATAAAAGAAATTTTATGACGTATTTGGGCCAAATTTTATTCTTAAAAAGCAAAGAAAGGAAATTTGAACAATTGATTTGTAGCGAAAATCATGTAGATGAATTTAAAAATTAAACATTAGAATGAAAACAGTTAGAGAAAATAACGTTAAGACCCTTGGGACAAGTTTGTTGCTTAAATCTTTTGTTTTTGTATGATATTGAATGATTTCTAGTAGAATGAAAATAGATTATAAAAAATTTATTTTCTTAAATGTTAATTAAAATAAATTGATTCAAATTATAACAGCAGTATGCATAACAAAAACTTGTCTTAAAGTTGGCATAAGTAATGAAACTTAACTGCGTTTTAATGAGTTTTTCCATACAATAAAAAAGTATTGAAATTTTGAATCTCTCATAACTCTGGTTAACAAAATCAAAATTTTTTCCAATAACAAGATTCTAATAGCTGATTCTGGTTGAGCACACAAAATACGTGTATCTGCGTTTTGAAAGTTTTCGTCTGGGATTCTTTTTGGGTAGAGCTAAAGTTCCCAGCATTTTGCACATTGTTATAGTGAAGCGTTATGGGAAATTTTCTAACGTTAATGTTTAAGGTATAGGCCATGTTCACTATTTTTATGTAAAACACCACGAGCAGCATTTTTGTGACAAATTTTAACCCTCCAAATCTTTGCTGTATGGGAAGTTTTCTCCCTTTCTTCAGAAAAGGTCCAAAAAATGTGTTTAAGGGTTAATTTCGTACTTATTCACAATAATACTGGGCATAGGAAGTCTTATAAGTATTGCATTAAGTATAAAATATGGTAATCATTTTTATGTAGAATACTCCGAGGAACATCTTTGTGGAATATTTTAACCCTCTTACCCTTCGTTGTATGGGTCTTTTTGTACTTTTCTTATAAAAGAGGAAAATTTTCCTTTCAGCGGCGACACAGCGGGATGAAATGCTTTATAAAAATATTAGCGATAAAATTCTACTATAGATCTTCAAATACATTTATGGGTCGACTATAGATGGCAACCGAACCTCAGTTGGATTGCCATCTATAATCCAGACTAAACTTGAACCCCAAAAATCGTTCAAAGTTTAAAATGTGTTCAAGGGTTAATTTCCGACTTATTCCCAATTTGTACTCGGCATAGGAAATCTTGTAAGTTTTACGTATAAGTTCGAAGATGTGTTCAGCACTTTTATGTAAAAGACCACGAAAAACCTTTTGTGAAACATTTTAATCCTCTAGCTCTTCGTTGTATAAGTCTTTCTGTACCTTTCTTATAAAAGGGGAAAAAACTTCCCCTTTCTACGAAAATATTCTACAAAAATATTCTACAAAAAATATTCTACAAAAATATTAGTTATAAAATTTTACTATAGGTGTTCCAAAACACTTAATCTCCAGATTCAACTTGAATGCCAGAAATCGTTGAAAACTTAACATGTGCTTATGGGCATAGGAAATCTTGTGAGTTTTCCGTTTATGTTATAAGATGTATTCGGTATTAGGTAGACTACCATGAGAAATATTTTTTTTAGAACCTATTAAACAATTGAGAGGCTTAATACAATAACTCGATATGCCACATAAACAAAATAAGCAATAAATCACCTTTTAATTTTAAACAAAATTTAAAATTGTATAGCTTTTGGAATTTTCTACTTTAAATACCCAGCATAATTAGTTGCAAAGCAGTAGAATTTATCCAAAAAATTTTCTAGGATGCAAAGCTATGGCACCTAGCAAGAAAATTAGCAAATAACCCCAATTTTTGATTTCATGTGGCTTACCGAGTTATTGCACTAAGCCCTTCAATTAGTCTAAAAATACTAACAAATATTTAACAAAAATATTAACTGGATTTTTTGTAATATATCAACCAAAATTTTTGTCTGGGTCATCATCATCATCATCCATTAAGCATTTATGAAATTTCACTTTGTTAGATGTGCTGAAGTCTGAATATTTATCTAAAGACTCCAAAAGAATGAATGAGAATTAACGCAACGCCATTAACGCATTGATTCACTAAAAAATCTTCAGTAAACAAACTTGGTACAATTGCATTCCTTTTGCTGTCATTGTTGTTGTTGTTACTTGTGTGTATGTCATCATCGGGGTCAGCGTTGCCAGAATGATGATTTTATCATATTTTTGATGATTTTTAAACCAGAATATGATTTGATGATTTTTTTTTCCCGAAATGATGATTTATTTTCTCGCAAATTATGATTTTTTTGAACTTTTCATATGTATATCGTCACAGAAAATGCAAAGGCCCCATTCCACATCTTAAAAGTTTTACAGGAGAAGGATGAATCTTGTTTAAATGAAAAATATATTTATAGCTAATGCAAAATTTTACAGTACATATGTATAAGTAAAAAAGTACCCAACAAATTTATATATTTATTGTGAAATTTTGCACCAAGTGTCAACATTTTTTTTGTTTAAATAAGTTTTATGGTTCTCCTGTAAAATTTATGAAATGTTAAATAGGGCTTTCTGCATATTCTGTGATGATATATAAATAGTTATTGAAATATATCATTCATTACGTTTTGTAGTTGCTTGGATCAATTAATAAAAGTTGTGTGGATCAATTAATAAAAGTATTTAACATAAAAGTTTATGGTAGTGCATTGTTTTAACTGGGTGGTACTTTCTCTTAATAAAGTATTTTGAATTTTCGACTATATTTAACCTGTTTTCGACTTTGGTTAGTTCTTTTTCGGTTTTAGGGAATTTTAATGTATAAAGCGGGGTACAGCTATCGAACTTGAATGACAGTCGGAAATTCATCAGCTTTGAAAGATAGTTTTGAATGACAAAACTGTCAATCATGTTGGATGTTAAAAAATGTTGTGGGATATTGAAAGTTTAATGCGCCAAATTCAACTCAGTCTTTTTCTATCATGTGCAGATTTCTTAAATGGGCATGACAAATATTGCCAATAGCACCCTAACTCGAGAATGGACTATCCGATTATAATAAATAAGCCACCAAAAGATGCGTATTCAAATTCCCTTAAGTCATACATATTATTGTTTTATATTTCCAACTATTTCGGAGTTATTCAGAAATTACCGGCGAAATTTTTTTTGGAACAATTAATTTTATTGTTTTCAAAAACTCATAAAAGAAATTAAAGCTGCAGACATTTACAATTTTTATCATTAGCCTGACAGCTAACTAGACATAAAATAAGCCATGAACCATGAAAATCGATGGACAAATGTTGATTTTATTCACAATTAAGTGATAAAAATCACAATTTCCATACAACTGAAAAAAATCAATTTGTGTGTGTGTGTGCATTAGTTCTCTCACCTACTTGTAAATAAAATCAACATTTGTCTGTCGATTTTAAAGGGTTTTGGCTAATAGTATTCCTAATATACTTAGCTTCCCTCTTAATTTTTTCATGACTTTTTCAAAACGAAAAATTTCTGAATAACTCCGAAACAGTACGAAATAAAAATAAATAAATATGATTGACTTAAAGGTAATTTATTCTGTATATTTTGTTGCATTATTTATTCGATTTGGACAAACCATTCTCGAGTTATGGTAAAATATACTGATGTACCTAGTGAAAATATTAGTCATGCCAATTAAAAAATCTGTATGTGATAGGCAATATACTGAGCACGCATTTGTGAATTAAAGTTTGTATATTCCACAGATTTTTATTTCAAGGACGAAAAATATTTTTTTTTGGATACATGCACTGGTCCGATTTTATTTCTCGGTGGAAGTTATTTTGTCGCATTTGTATATGTTCTTACAGTCATGGCGATATTTTATATACTTCGCTGATTGCTCCCGACTTTCAAACTTCTTCAAAAATTTTTGCTATTACATACAATTTTAAAATGTACAAGAATCTCTTTAATATTGGTTGCCAAGAAAGTAATAACCCTCCCATCTAGAAGATGACATGAAGGATATCATATCATATTAAAGAATTGTTTTTGTTTTAGTTTGCTATAAACGTCTCATTGTTCAACTCAGGAATACGAATTTGTGATGATTTTTTATATCAAAATATGATTTTTAATTCGCCAAATGATGATTTTCTTCGGAAAGCTTCTGGCAACGCTGATCGGGGTTGATTTTTAAGACACAGTTTTTCTTGTTGTTTTTGGTGTTTACGTCAAACAAACAATTCCTAGATTATGTACAGAACAGTTAATGAAAATTATATTATTTTTAAACAAACTTTTGTTTGAAAATTTTTTGGTGATAATTTTTTCTGTGTTCAGCGGCAATATAGCGGTCTTAAATGTGTTACAGAATGCTAAAAATCGTTCAAAACTTAATCTGTGTGTGTTTAAGGGTTAAACTCGTATATATTCACAATTATAGCTCGGTATAGAAAATCTTGTAAGTTTCACGTTTAAGGTATAAGATGTGGCTTAGCACTTTTGTGTAAAGCACTGCGATATATCCCCGCTGAAGGGCGTGTTTTGCCCCTTTTTTTAAGAAAGTGACAAAAGACCCATGTAGCGAAGAATTAGAGGGTTAAACTGTTTCATAAACAACTTCTTCAAGGTGTTTTGCATAAAAAAGCTGAGCAGATCTTATTGGGGAACTTTAGCTTGCCCTAAAATGAATCGCGAATTTTGTTGCCCTCTACCAACATGATTTGTTAAATCTTTGTTATTTTGAGCAGAGTTTGATTTTGTTGTACACTCTAAAACACTTTTGTTGAAAATTAGGTCGATAATAGTAGGCAACACTTTACAGATTATTATCGACGTAAAATTACACACGCATTACTTTTCAACAAAATGTTTTTACAAAAAAAGCGATTAGCTGCGTGCAGGTTTGAGCCGCGACCTCCTGACTGATAGTCTGACATATCTACCATTCAGCCACAGCCATATTATACTTTATGTTACATTTTTTCCACTTGGACTAAATATGTTAAATTTGAAAGGTTTCTTCTTTAATAAAATAACTACAAAATCGATGTAATTTTAGATAAGGAGAAATTTTCAACACAAATTTAGACAATATATTATCGTAAATTTAAAGTAATGTTTTAGAGTATACAATGTAGTTTTCAGAATTTTGCATTAAAAAAATCTGATGTTTTTTGGAATACCAAATTTTGCTAAGTTCGGAGGTATATGATGAAGAAAGTGATTGATTTAACCTGAAATTGCTCCATAAAACTTTTGAATAACAATAGTTTCGAATGAAATATTGAATTTATATATGAATTTATATATGAAGTTTTCAAAAATCATCTCATCTTTTACTTCGAATACTTTCAAACTTAACACTTTGTTAAAAATCCTTATTACTTTTTTCATAATTTTTATTAAATTTGCTGATTATTCGTTTCACCCGAAGCATTTATTACAGTTGAAAAAAAGAAGAAAAAAAACTAGAGCAGATAATAAATTATACAATATATTAAATATGAAAATTTTAAACATATTTCATCATCGTCAGCTCCACTTATTAACTTTTACTTGCACTTTCAATATTATTTCTACAACATTTTTATCTTCGCAGAAATCTTTCTGCCACCAGAGCAATCAAGTAAATATTTTGCAACTTATTTTTCTCTTCATCGTCATCGTCATCATCGCCATCGCATTTATGGTGTCTCTCATACAACATATAAAAAGCCAGCAGGAATAATTTGTCAATGGAAAACGTGATTGTTTTTAAAGTTTTTTTTCTCTTTTTTGGTACAAGTTGTTACCCCAATATAGAATAATAATATTAGTAACAGTGCAACAAGTATTTAATAATGTTGCTGTTGTTATTGATGTTGTTGTTGTATTACATATATTTTATTTGCATACTTGTTACCCAGACAGCTTTCGCTCTCATTTGTTAAATGTTGCATACACCTAACTTTATGTCTGTATGGAAGTGTATGCCACAAATGACTGTTGTATGGTAAAGCACCATTTCAAGTGGTTTATGATGACGACAAAAACGAAACGATGCATTGATTAGCTTTCGATTTTGGTTGGTAGGTATATTTCTTTTTTGCGAGTACGCTGTAAAATTGTTACCGATATTATTAAGGAGATCAAAAAAGCAAAAAAAAAAAACGGCTAGTTTACCATTATGAGCCATATACTGAGACCGGTATAAGCAGGCATACTCTTTCACACATGGCACTGTTTTATTTATTTTTTAATGCAAGGAAAGTGATGGCGACAAAGATTGCTACACATTTAATATATACAAAAAAGAAAGACAACGAGAAAAAAACGACTTGAAACGCTTGCAACATCATGCCTCACAGGTATAATCAAAAGCAAACTAAAAAGAAAAATATATTGAAAATATTAAATAAATCAGAGTGACGTTTTCAGCCTCTTTGCTAAGAAAAAGTCTACAATTTTCTTGTTATTTTTTTAATTAAATTAATTTAATTTTTATTGGCCATGAATTTGAAAATTAATTAATAGATAAATGTTATAACTAATTATATAGAATTGACAGAAGTGGGAAATATAGTTGTTATAATTGAGTGAAAAAGAAGTCATTCTTCTTATAACACTAAAACATGCAAAAGAAAATACATTTAAGTAAATGCATTCAATGTTGGCCGTGTACTTTGTAAAGACGATTTGAAGTATATGTAGACCATTAGCTGCACATTGGGTGGGTATGCTTCGCGTGGTGCTTTGCTTAGGAAAGGGTGCTAGCAATTATTTATTAATTAAGGTGTCTCATTGTATCATGACCACTTCCCCATCAGCAGATCTGTTGATTACACTGTATAACTAACTGCACCAAAAAATATATATGCTGCTATATCGGCTTTTTGAAAGTTTACATCTGTTATTAAATTTCCCCCATTTTTGCACATACTGACTCGACACAGAGTAAAGCCTTACGTTTAGGGTATAAGACGAGTTTATAATTTTTATGTAAAACATAATGAGCAACATTTTTGTGAAACATTTTAACCTTCTAACTGATGCTTGTATGGGTCTTATTGTACCTTTTTTAAAAAAGCAGTAAAAAGTCCCCTTCAGCGGCGATATACCGGGATAAAGTTTTCTGTAAGGCTGAACCCACACCGAGTAAGACAAAATTGTTTTTGTGACTTATACGACAGAACATTAGTTCTTATGAGATAACACACAGCAATTTTTTTTTGGTGTGCGTTATAATCATACGAGTGTGTTTGACTTAAAAGACAAACCCGTTTTGTCTTATTTGGTGTGTTTTCAGGGTAAGGCTGATTCTCATTGCAAATGATTTTATCGTGTCCGTTGAAAATATAGTAAAATATTTCATAAAATAATCGCAAAAATTTCAAAATGAATACTGCTTTGGCATAATTTCATAGATTATAAATAAATGTACATAAGTTTTTTTTTTGTGTAAGACTGTCGATTATGAGTTAAAAAAGAAGAACGAAAACACTGTTTTAACTCTCTTCATACAAAATGTTGTGTCCGTAATGCATGCTGTTGATTTTCCATATTAAGAAAGTATCAATTTGTCCAAAAGCGAAATTAAATTTATAACAGTTTTAGAATATTTGCATATGCTTTTCTTAGTTTGCACACATTTTTTTTTAAATATTAGAAATTAAGTTATGAGTTTAGCCGAACTGTATTGGGTTTATATCCAAAGAAATTTGACTACTTTGGCTTGAGTTCGATTTTAATTTAATTTTTTAATTAAATTATATTTTTATTTAGAGATAAATGTGAAGCATGTAGGCAAAGAAAATTTTGACTGCGCGGAAGGTTGGACAGACGTTTCGACAGGTCTTGCTAATCTTATGAGAGTTCCTCACCGCTTAGATCACTTGACCAAAGTCGGTGGTTTGCAGTCAAGAGTTTAATATGATCTAAATACTTTTAATCAATTCATACTGTCAATATTAGAGCTTCATTTCATTTGATAGTTATTGATATTAACTTTTTTCTTTTGTCTTGTGTTAAGCTTATTTTTATTATAAAAATGTTAGCAATTAAATTATGAATTTTTATTTGAACTGAATGGTTTTAATCCAATGATATTTAATTATTTTGGCTAAGGTCGTTCAATTCAATTTTTCAATTAAATTGTTTTGATTTCAAAAGAAATTCTAAAGCATGTAATAATTAATAGTTCTTGCAATAAAAACCGACTAGAAAATAAGCGTGGCACTGCCTCCCTATTCCATCAGCAAGATCTTTTACGAGAACTAGTTGTGTGTGCGAAGTTTCATAAGAATCGGATATGTAGAAGTAATTAAAATGTATATTTACTCTTCATGGGTGTGGCACTGCCCTTTTTTCTAAAGACAATGTTGTATTGCAAGGATAATTAAATGTGTATGCAAAGTTTCATAAGAATCGCCTAAGTAGAAGTAGTTAAAATGCTTATTTAATTTTCATGGGTGTGGCACTGCCCACTTTTCTGAACATAATGTTGTATTGTAACGATAACTAAAGATGTATGCAAAGTTTCATAAGAATCCGTTTAGTAGAACTTGTTGAAAATGATAGTTTACTTTGCATGGGCGTGGCAGAGCCCACTTTTTGTACAGTTTCAAAAGAGTTGAGTAGAAGTAGTTGAAAATGAATGCTTATTTACTTTGTATGGTCTGACTCCGCCCATACTTTTCAACGAGACCAATCTGGAAGTACATCCTTTTGAATAGAGAACAAAAAGGGCGAAAGCGGTTCAGAAATGGCGGAGTTTTTAGGGAATATACATTAAAAAAATACATGACCAGTTGATAACCTTTCTCCTTTTTTTGAATTCGGTTAAAAAGGCATAAAAAATTTTAGCTGTACAGAATGTTGAACTGACATCATGAAGTTTCGAGACCAACCACGATGTCAACATCATATTGTTAAATTGATTTTTTATGTATTTTTTGTTATTTCCCTTACAGCTAAGAATGTACAATATTCAAATAAACGAAAAGGAACAAAACAAACATTCACACTCTAGTATTTGTAAGCCCACGGTTCTTAAACTGGAAATGAGAGATATAACAAAAAAGCTTAATAGAACAAGCCAAAGAAAGTAGTGAATTTCCAAACCATCAAATGCTGAAAAGCTTACAAGTTGACTCAGCTGAATTGATTACAGGTAAAAGATATTCAACTACTTGACTGAAACTGCCATGATCAGCAGTAATTCTTGTCTGCCTCATAACTTTTACATGATGTCAGTTCAATCTTCCGCACAGCCATAATTTTATTTACCTTTTCAATTGTTACATGCTTTAGAATTTCTTTCTAAATAAAAGTATTCCCTTTCAATAATCCGCATAATACATCAAAATACTCAACGCCAATAATCATCCCTGATGGCCTGACAACAATTATTTAATCAGTTCAAAGCTTGCTACTTCAAAACTTGCTACTTCATACTTAAATACGACAACACTACAAAACGCTTCTGTAAAAAGAAGTCTTTCTCATAACTGACCATATTGGATAGTGATGCAGTACTCTGTTTTAGGTATTTCTTTAATTAAACTTCTTAACATCGTTATGTTGATAAATAAATTTAAAAAAGGAAACAAATTATAATAAAAGACCTCACGCACCTCAAAGAAGTGTAAAGGGAAATATCATCACTAACGTCCTATCAAGGCGAAATTATGATTGTGAGAACGACTTAATAAACATAAATGATGTAGTTGCGTGTAAAAAAATAGCAGCGCTAAAAATAATGATTACGTTTTTATTATCTTATCCAATTGATTGAAGAAAATTTATTCCTTAAATTGGTAAAATATTTCCCATATATTTTGTTGCTGTAAAATTTAGTTTTATAATTTTCAACAACAAAATACGAATGATGTGTGAACTTAGCTATTGTAAAAGATACAAAAAATAAATACTAAATAAACATACAACACTTATTTTCTAAAGCTTCTTTTTGGAAAGTAATCTGTTAGATATTTAAAAAATTAACCTCTACAACATAAGAAAATAAAGAGTGACTATTGTTATAGGGAATCTGCACACAGTAGTTACAATTGAAAAAAATGGTAATAAATCTGTATCTTTGAAACTTGCAATCTTATAACAAAATAGTGTATGCTAAAATCATAAAAGAGGACTCGAGCTTTCAGAATATCGAAATTTGGACCTCCTTGTTGAAATACATGTTGAGCTATAGGGTGTCAAAGTTGACTACCTCGGGCATGAAAAACTTTGTCTGATTAATAACTTTTACAAATACTATCCGATTTTAATAAATTTAAACTTGATATAAAGTCTATAAGCAGATAAAGAAAATACAGTTTATTTCAAAATATTTAAGATATCTTAAATATTTTGAAAGATATTTGGCTTTGAATTTTAAAAACTTGGGCTTAGGCTTCGACTTTGTTCTCTGTTTCGCCAATATCTCTGGTAATAGCATAGCCAAAATTTTCAAAGAAATATTTTATGATTTTTAATACAATTCCTGATAGCATGTAGAAAAATTTGTTTAGTTATCTCAATTCATCTAGCTATCAAAGACTTTGGAATGAGAGTGGAAAATGGCTAAACTTTGAAAAAAAAGAGCTTAATTCTTCGCCATTTTTTTCAAAGAAGTTTTTAAACTAAAATTTTTTATATTCAAAAGAATAGATTTCAAAAATGACTGCAGTTGAAATTTTAAGCCGATTAAAGTTTGCACACTACATCCAGCATTGTACGAAAATTGTGAATTTTTCTACGAAATTCTAATATAATCGCTTAAGAAAAAAAAACACAAATCGAGTTTTTAAAATTTCTCTACTAATTATATTAGATACATTTAATGTAATTAATCTGGCTTTTAATTGCTACCCGCCCGCCCGAAACTGTGGCCAGGAGAACATATTTTCTAAATATAGTAGAGTTTTCAAAAGGATTTTACCTGCAAGAAAATTGTACTAAACTTCATTTTTAATTTTTATTTCTTTACTATTTATTAAAAAAAGTAGCTATCCTCATGTGTTAAAAAAATGTTAACGATACACAGAAAGAAAAACGCCATACTAAATACAAATATTTTCTACTTACTGTGAGTATTCTTAAATTGTGTGCCAAAATTCTTGAGAGCATGCTTTACATCCGTGAAGCGCGGGTTCGTATCACAACCATGTCAAAATTTTTTTGTTTCTTTTGAAATAATATTTTTATTAATATAGCGGAATTCTTTATCATAGGCAATTTGAAAAAAAAAATTATTGAATACCATTAAACGGCAATTTTTTAAGAATTTTTAAATAAAAAAAAATATGTGAAAAAAATGCGAATATTGAAATATTTTTTAGCGCAAAAGGTTACGTATGAATAATATTTCATAACACTCATGCGCTCTACACAAAAATATTTTTCTAGCTGTTATCAGGAATTGTGCTAAAAATTATAAAATATTTTTTTGAAAATATTGGCTATGCTATTATTGGAGAAATTGGCGATATAGAAAAAAATTCGGGCCAAACAATTTCAATATTCAAAGCCAAACATCTTTGAAAATATTATAAATATCTTGATGAAATAAACTGTAATTGCTTTATCTGTTTAAAAAATTTACAGCAAGTTTAAATCTCTCAAAACCTGATAATATTTGTAAAAGTTATAGGGCCGACACCCTGTAGATCAACGCATGTTTCAATAGGGTTATCCAAGTTTCAACACTCTTAATTCTCAGGTCAACTTCTATGATTTTTACGTACATTGTTTTGCAATAAGGCGGCAAGTTTCAAGGATAAAGATTTATTACCATTTTTTTGCAATTGGAACCACTGTGCGGCATAGGAAATCTTGAAATATTCACATTTTAAATTTAAGCTTTGCTTTGTATTTTTATGTAAAAAACTACCAGCGAAATTTTTGCTGCATGGATCTTTTTATACATTTCTTTAAAAAGTTGCAAAATATTTTCCTTAAACAGCAGGCTAAAATATTCTATAAAATATTTGTCATAAGATTCTACTAAGAGTCTTTAAATATACTTATGTGTTGCTTCTAGAGCCCAAACAATCGACTTGAGTAAAAAATTTGTATGGAAATCACTCGAGTGCTGCTTTTCATACAAATTGTTCACTCAGTTCGCTTATTTGGGTTATAGAGCCCAAACAGCACATTAAAAAAATCCAATAAAAAAAATATTCTTTGCTATTTTCCCAAGCATTTCTGTAACTATTTAACATTCGTAAGTGTTTTAGTGAATTGCATTTAATATAACAATCTGATGTTAAGTGAACAACTCAATTGGCAGCTTTAAAAATTGTTTTCTAAGAATGCTGTTCATATAATATTAGTTGGTTGGTTGTATGTTGTATTCCACCATTACCATTATGACCATAAAAGACCACTTTCTTTAACTTCTAAGCTAGATTTTATTTCCTTCATATGTATGATATATAACTACATGACTGATTCTCATTTCAAATGTTTTTTCGTGTCCGTTGGAAGTATAGTAAAATATTTCATAAAATAAACGCATGAATTTTAAAATGAAAACTACTTTAGCAAGATTTAATAGACTTTAATAAATGTACATAATTTTTCTTTTGTGTAAGACTGTCCACTATGTCTTAAAAACGCAGAACGAAAATGCTGCTTTTAGTCCCTTCATACAAAATGCCGTGTCCGTAATGCATGCTGTTGATTTTCCACATTAACAAACTATGGCACATTAGTAAAAAAAGTATATGTACTTTAGTAGATTCGTAAAGAATACTTTGTTCAGGAGTATGATTATGCGACTATGAATTTTTCCAAAAACGAGATTAAATTTATAACAGTTGTAAAATATTTGCATTTACTTCTATTATTTTTTACATAAAATTTTTAAAAATATTAGAAATAATAATTTTTTTCTTAAGAATTGTTGTTGTCCGCAGTTTTGTGTATTGAGCGTTACGCTTTTTTTAATACGCTTCGTTGTTCAGTTTAATTACTAAAATTGCTTTAACAACAAACACTAATATAACATCGTATGCTTGTATTTCTTTGTTCGTTTTGCAAAATGTTTCATCAATCAATCATCGTTTATATCCAAAAAAATGTATTGATTGTTATCCATTTTTTTAATATAATTTAAATTTTTTAGTGAATACCTAAGGAGGTTAAGGTAAAATACATCAAAGATTATATATCTGAATTGTATTGAATTCAAAATAAAATGTGTGTCTAAGAAATAAATATTGAGTTCGTAGAAAAATGTATTGAGCGTTACGTAAAATTTTTTTATATATAATTTGTTTATAAATTTTATGACTTTAAATAAAGTTAACAGCAGCTAAAGGTTAGAAATGATATTATTAAGAACATTTGCTGTTTATGAATTACTGGTTTTCTTTGAAAAAATTTGGCTTCTTTTGCACTGTGGGTTGTTATATTTCAAAGAACGTATTAATTAGGTCGTATTTTGCTACAAAAAATTAACATAACTTTTGATATTGTTTGTCGATTTTATTAAAATAAGTCTTATTTCAAAGAAGAGCTAGCCTACTTTTTGCTTAGGTATAATTGTATGTATAGATTTACTTTAAAGCATACAAATCTTTTATTTTTCCAGGTGAACCCAAGGAAAAACTGAAAAAGTGGTCATAACTTTTAATTTTGCTTTGTGTTTTTATGGTGTATATTTCGCAAAAATCATTCCTAGGATAACCACCAAAGCAAATGTAACGCTCAGTACACAAAAATGTAAAAAATCGAAAAACATAATTTTATTTGAGGATTCATTGCATGAGCCTATAATATGAATCCTACCTTCTCTTATATATACATATGTGCTAGTTACATTGGGAAAAAACACACACACAAAATGTACGTTTGGAATGAGAATCAGCCACATATGATATGCATTCTGGTGTATTTGAGCATTTGCAAAATGTATGTTTTTGCTTAAGCAGTTAAAATTGTATAACGTTAATTAAGGGCTCAAAAATGTTTGGTTAAATGTGGCCATTTCAGTTGCTGCGGCTTTTTGTTGGTCTCTGCACTTTACATGCACAAATTGGAATCATGTCTTGTATTCGTATAAAGGCGGCATTATTGCAGTCGAAACTTGGCCAACTAATGTACCTTAATTGCTTCTCATAATAATAAATGTTAACAAATGCTAGCTGACAGGCAGGCAGGCAGGCAGGCAGGCATACAGTCAGGTTTTTGTTTTGACTTCAAATATTTATTTTTTGCCTTTGTGTTTTGTTTTGGTGCCTTTAAAAACATTAATGTTTATTTAAGGACCATGTATTCTAACTATTTTCATTAGAATATTGTACATATATAAACAGTTGATGGCAAAAATATGTACATAAATGTTTGCCAAGAGCAATTATAAAAGAGTGAAATCTTCAAATACATTCCTGCGGGAAATTTTGTAGCAATTGTCTTAGAGCAAATGAGTACTATGATGGTAACATCATGTTACACATACGCGCTACATTAAAAATATTGGATTTTCGCATTTTCTTCACATATCATATTTTCTTTTAATTAAAAATTCATAAAAAATTACTGTTTGATATATCGTTAAAAAGTGTTAAACGTAACAAGATTTCTATTTTTATTATAAATGGTAAAGAAATACAAATTAAAGAATGAAGTTTAGTATAGTTTTCATTTAGCTAAGTAAAATGATCCTGAAAACTGGACTATTTTTAAAAAATCTAATCTCCTGCCCACATTTTTTGGGGCACGGGTAATAATTCAAGGCCAGATTAATTACAATAAATATATCTAATATGATTTGTAGGGATTTCTTATTAAGCGATTTATGTAGATTTTTGAAGAAAAATTCTCCATTTTTGTCCAATCCACTTAAAGACTCTACTGCAGTCATATCTGAAGTCTATACTTTTGAAATATTGAAAACAAAACGTCGGATGACAGAAATTAAAATTGCTGTTTTTTAATTGAAAAGATAGTGACCTTAAAAGCCCATTGATAGTTCAAAAAGAACTTCATTAATACAAAAAAAAATTTAATTTAAAAAACTTTTTGAGAAAAACGGCTTAATTTTTTTTTCAAAATTTAGCAATTTTTCACTCTCATTTCAAAGTCTTGAATTTGATTCCTTTTCACGACTACTTGAATTGAGATAAATACAAACATTTTTTTACATGTTATCAGGAATTGTGTTAAAATTTTTCCATGCTATTACCGGAGATATTTTCGAAATAGAGAACAGAGTCCAGACCAAAACCCAAAATTTTAAAATTCAAAACCAATATCTTTGAAATATTTAAAATATCATAATGAAATAAACTGTATTTTCTTTATCTGTTTACAAACTTTACACCAACTTAAAATTTAGCAAAACCGAATAATATTTTTAAAAATTATGACGCCGACAAGGTTTTTTATGCTCGAGTTAGTCAACTTTAATATACTGTAGCTCAACGTGTGTTTCATTAGGGTAGTAAAAATTTCAACATTCTGAAAGCTCAAGTCCCCTTCTATGATTTGTACATACATCGTTTTGCAATCGGATCGCAAGTCTCAAAGATACACGCCCATGTGCTGAAAATCGCATTTCGCAAACTAAATATGATTTCGACTCGAAGTCACTAAATTGACGTGTTGGAAATCGCAATCACAAAAAATTTTGCTATTTCAACTCGCAAGCAAAGAGTAAAGTGAACTCTAAGTGAACTGGTGTATATTACAAAAAATTTGTATCAAATAGCAAAAATAAAAGCATTCCAGTAAAATTTAATCTGTTTTTATTAAATAGTTTTTATTAATTTTCATACAAAATACAAAATTAAAAAGTATGCTGCTTTATTTCGACAATTGTATTAATTTAAAAATGGCGATTTTATAATGCGCGTTATTATTCCAGACAACAATTTATCACATTTGTCAACCAATATTTTTGCCAGATGCATAAAATAGAATATATCAAGAAAAAAAGTATGACCAGAAATAAAAATAGTTGAAAAATTCTGTGTTGGCTACAATGATTTCAAAAACAAAGAGCATATACAAGAACCTTTTTCGAAGATCATTTCGAAAGTGAGTTTTGCGATTTTAAACTCGCAAGTGATTTAACAATCGCTCTTTTTCCGGCACATGGGTGATAGATTTATTATCGTTTTTTGATTTTCAATTTGGACCACTGTAAAGTCTCAGAGGACATCAATTTATCATTGGCAATTCTGAGACCACAGTATGTAGAATCTGCGAAATGGAAGAAGAAACGCCGGAGCATATTGTAGAATAACACTGGTCTGCAAAAAGAAAACATTTTTTTCGAGCCTTTAAATAAAAAAATGTGGAATATACAAAGTTTAATGGGTTAAATTTAAATCCATCTTCAGTTTTTTTCTATCAGGCACAAATTTTCTTTTTAGGACATAACTAATATGACACTCGAAATAGGGCTGTCACGTTAATATATTTTATCATTACTAGAGAACGCTTTGTTCGAGTTGGAGATGAATAAAATTGTCTTTAAGCTGTCCATATATATTAATATTTCCAGGTGTTTCGGCGTTATTCAGAAATTAGAGGAGAAACAATTTGTTTTTGCATACAATACTACACATGTTTTTTAGTTTTCAAATACTCGTAAAGAAATTAGGAGGGCAAAATGTTAAAATGTTTATATTTTATCAGAAAGCTGCGAATATTAGCAATAAAACAAACCATAAATCCTTAAAATCGATGGCAAAATGTCGATTTTATTCACAATTAAGTAAATGGACTCATTTGATAAAAATCACAATTTCCATAACAGAGACAAATTTTTATTTTTGTGTGTGTGTTGTATGAAAATCCCAATTTTTGTCAATTAATCCTGAATAAAATTGATATTTGTCCATCGATTTTAATAATTTATGGCTTATTTTTTTACTAATAGATCCAGATTTCAGATTATTGAAAAAAAGTTTTAATTTTTAATCTCTTAATTTTTTTATGAGTTTTTAAAAACCAGAAAAGTTTAATTTTGCATAAAAAAAAGAAATTTTCTTCGCTAATTTCTGAACAACTCCAAAACAGTTGGAAAGATAAAAAAATTATACATAAAAAATTTTATATAAAAGTATATTCAACTCTTGACTGCAAACCACCGACTTTGGTCGAGTGGTCTAAGCGGTAAAGAACTCTGATGAGATTAGCGGGAGCTATCGAAACGTCAGTTCAACCCTCCGCGCAGTCAAAATTTTCTTTGTCTACATGCTTCGCATTTATCTCTAAATAAAAATATAATTTAATTGAAAAATTAATTTAAAACCGAACTCAAGCCAAAGTAATTAAAATTTATTTGGCTATAAATCCATACAGTTCGACTAAACTCACAACTTAATTGTTTTAAAACAACTTTATTGTGGTCCTTTACTTGACGAAAGAATTTACTCTTTTAGGCATATGTATGATCTCAACTAAAAAGCCAGGTAACTTTTAACTTGTCTTCAAACGAAATTTATTTTGTAATAATGATGTTTGTGCTGAGTAACAACCATGTAAAAAATTCTAATGATTTCTTTAAGGAAAAGTTTTATTACAATAATTCTTTATTATTTTTCATAAATTATATTGCCAAGATGCAGATGAGAAATAATAAAAAATTCTTGTACTATTTACAATAAACATGCAAAAATGTTGTTATTGGTTGCAGTTTATGGGCCATATACACATAAATATTTTCCTAATAAATAATGATACTTAAATAATCATACTAATATTGCTTAGCAAGTATTTACAATTGTATATCCTGTTTAATTGCATTCAACATAAAAATGTTTTAGGAAAATAGATTTTCCTTTAACAACTTGCATTTTCCAAATAAAAAATTAACTAATTAACCTTCTGGTAACTTTAGTTGCCTGCCATTTAAATTTGTATTGCAATGAGAAAAATTTCACTTTCTTTTATATTTGTTTAATAATTTACTTGGCAACTCAAAAGGTTTATTTAATATGTAATCATCATCAGTAGCCGCAGCAGCATCATTAAAGAAGATTCATCTTTAAAATTTGAAAGGAAAATATTACATTTTTACACTTTTCAAAGCAATTCATCTAAATATTATGATTTGGATTTTTTGTTTTGGAAAATAAAATGGAAACTTGTAAGAAAAGTTTACGTGTTTAATAAATAACACTCATTCAACAACACTGAACACTTTCAATCATTTTATTGACGTACTCGTTTTGCAAAAACTTACACTAATTTCGTTTATTTTTTTTTTCTTTTACATTTACAATTTCAATACGAGACTGCAATTTTGTTTATGATGTTGTTGCTCGTTTCTGTTGAAACTTGTATTGGAAAAAGTATGGAATTGATATCAAAAGATCATCAAATAATTGAAATACGTTTTGAAGTGTTAAAAGATGAGTTATTTTTAAAATTTAAATGTATAAATTTTCTTTATTGTGTGTAAGATGATTAGAAATTATTTGCATAATAATAACAAAATTATGAAATTGCGTGTAAGATATTGATGGGTTTTTTGCAAAATATCATAAGTCGACTTAAGGCAATTTTCGAGTTTTGAGAGATATTGTAATGTGATGCTAATATAGGCAAATTTTGTAAAAATTTTGTTTCTAAACGTTACAAATTTGTGTGAAAAATAACTCAAATACGTTTCACAAAAAGCTTTTTTCATACAAATTTCAAAACGAAAAAAACGTGTGTATATACAAAATCTGGCCTTATTAAATTGAGTAAAATATGAAAATGGTCAGAAAAAGTAAACAAAAAAGGAATTTTGTGATTTTGACTGCAGAAATTTTCTTCCTTTTAGCCGACTTAAAAAATAAATTCATTAAAGTGTGTTTTTTCGCTTTTTGACGATATATTTAGTTTTAGCGATTTATTTTAGTTTTTGGCGCTTTTTGTCAGTTTTGGCGCTTTTTTTCGAATTTTTGTGATTTTTTTAGTTTTAGCGATTTAGTTGTTTTTTGTTTTGACACTTTTTTCGTTTTTGCGATTTTTTCGGTTTTTTGCGATTTATAGTTTTTAGTGCTTTATTTCGTTTTGACAACTTTTTTCGTTTTGTTTGGGTTTTTTTAATTTTTTGGCGATCTTTTTAGTTTTGGTGATTTTTTGCGTTTTAGCGATTTTTTTAATTTTGGTGCTTTTTTAAGCGCTTTTTTCATTCCGGCGATTTTTCGTTTTGAAATTTTTTTAATTTTGGAATTTTTAAGTTTTAGCGTTTTTTAAAATTTGAAGATTTTACCTCTTATGTGTGTAAATTACATAGTGAAAATTACATTAACTGATAGAACACCTTTTCATTTTTATTGTTTTTAACATCGGTGTTAATTGGTGTAGTCTATTCCACAGACTACACCAATTAACACTAACTTTAAATATTTGAAGTGTCTATATATAAGTGTCTGTATATTACATTAGTATTTCAACATTTTTCGGTGCTCGCTTTAGAACACTCTTTAATATTTAACTGGCAGATATTTGTTGTTGTACATATTCTGTGAAAATTTCAGGTCCGTAGCTCTTACGGTTACCGAGTGACAGACAGACAGACAGACAGTCAGACAGTCAGACAGACGGACAGACAGACGGACAGACAGATGGACAGCGTAGCGAAAACAATAGGATTCCTTTACACTTTTGGTGTACGGAACCCTAAAAAGAAATTTTGTGATTTTGACTGCAGATATTTTAATTTGTTTTTTCTTTTAGCTGACTTAAAAAAAGGAGAAGGTTTGAATGAAGGTTTACATCCCGAGTTTTTAATTTGTATATACAAGAGAATATTTACCACCAACGTAGGTCTTCGGCAAGGTGATGGACTCGCATGTACCCTCTTTAATGTAGCGTTGGAAAAGATCATACGAGAGTCGAATGTAAATACACTTGAAACAATTTTTAACCAGATGACACAGATTCTTGCGTACGCCGATGTTACAGACATCGTAGCGAGAAATACAAATCAGCTTGAGAATACGTTCCATAAGATCCAACAAAGTCCTTTATATTGAAAATATCAATGATATTCCACGCTGGTAAA
Organism: Panzeria rudis; assembly: GCA_956483635.1. Classification (NCBI taxonomy): domain Eukaryota; kingdom Metazoa; phylum Arthropoda; class Insecta; order Diptera; family Tachinidae; genus Panzeria; species Panzeria rudis. Next base: position 28,055,818 of record OY101447.1, on the reverse strand, counting down.
ACCGAAATGAAAAAAGCTTAAAATAGTTGAACATGCTAAGAAAAGACAGTTAGTGAAGTTCCGAACATTAAGAAAAAGTTTATTAACAGGTGCGACTCGCCACGAGGTGGCGACAGTCTGTTAATTGAGCTTACTAAAATTAGTAGGATTTTCGCTATGGTGTTGTTGTTGCTGTCGCTGGTAGTGTAGGTAAAGGGCTCTGATGGTAGTCTCGAAACAGCTGTCAGTTCAACCTTCCGTACAACCAAAAATTTTTCTTTGAATGTTCAAATATTTACATGTTTTAGAATTTCTTTCTTAATTAAAAAATAGTTTGATCGAAAGATTAAATTGAAAATGAAATTAAGCCAATGATAATATTTTTGAAAATCACAAAAGAATAAGATAAGCGTAGTAGGCTTAGAAAATTATACAAAAACCCAACAAATAATTTATATTCGATATGAATCAATTTTATTTTTCTACACTTTTGTACAATTAGAAATCCATTAGATAATAATAAAATTATATATAAGGCAAAATGAAAAATAAGACCCAAAGTAAATGGTTGAGAAATAATAAACGGTCAAATAATAAATTTCTTAACAGTTTAATTTGGGTTTTATTTTTCATTTTGCCTTATAAATACTTTTATTGTTAATCCAATGGATTTCTAATTGTACAAAGGTGTAGAAAAATAAAATAGATTCATATCGAATAAAAAATTATTTGCTGGGGTTTTGTATAAATTTCTACGCTTATCTTACTCTTTTGTGATTTTCAAAAATATTATCATTTGTAAATTCTCAAATGGTTTTTGAAAGTCTGTGCAAAAGATAAGAGGTTTGTAACTTTTCATAGATATGCTTGAAGTCTACTGACGATTTTGTAAAGCGCCACTGAAATGCATATAGACAATGCAAATATACTTCATTTAAAATTGAATAAGATAATTAAATCACTTTCAAGTTGATATTAAACCATCTATGCTTATTACCTCATTCCATAAGAGCATAATTGTAATAAAGATATGATTCTGACAGTTGTTAAATTGATTACATCAACCGATTGTATACTTTTGTCATGACTAAGTAACACATATGATGATCAAAATCGAATAATATATTATGAATTGGATTTTAGCACCAATTATATATATTTGCAACTAAATAGTTTGTTTTCTAAATTTACTTTACTTTTTATTGGTTTTTGCAACTAACTAATGGTTAATTTTATAGTCAGTCATACAAATAACCTATTAAACGGTTCGCGTTAGCAATTATTTATTATTGTAAAATAACTTCTTTTTCAATAAGAGTTCTATGGCAGTAGGTGCAACTGCCAAAATTCGATTGGCAACATATTCGATTATCTCAACGAATCTGTTTTCTCTATTGGCCAATTCATAACCTGTTGTATGTGTTATAGATCGTATAAACGTTGTTGGTAATTTCCAATTAAACATTCGTTTAGAAACATGTTTATAAGGAAATTACCAACAACATTTTTACGATCTACAACACTTACAACAGGTTGTAAATTAAGCATATGTGTTTAATAGTTAAGGCATAGGAAATCATGCAATTATTACGTTTTTTATTACCTCACGAGAGACATTTTTGTGAAATATTTTAACCCTCTAACTCTTCGCGGTATGGGTCTTTTTGTCCCTCTCTTCAAAAATGGGCAAAATACTCGCCTTCAGTGGCGATATAGTGAGCTGAAATGTTGAACAAAAATAATTGATACTGGTCTAGACTCAATTTGAGCGTAAGAAATTATTCATATATAAAATATGTTTAATGGTTAATTTCTTTCTTATTCACAATTAGTACTCGGCAAAGGAAATCTTGTAAGCTTTACGTTTAAGATATAAAATGAGCTCAACTTTTTTATGTAAAACACCACGAGGAACATTTTTGAAGTCAGTCCGCTATTTGACAGTCCGCTATTTGACAGCTGAAAGGGAGTTTTCCCCCATTTTTAAAGAAAAGGCCAAAAAAGTCTTACACAGTGATGAGCTAAAGGGTTAAAATGTTCCACAAAAATGTTTATAGTAGTGTTTTACATAGAAGTGCTGAACACACATAATACCATAAAAGTAAGGCTTACAAGAATTCCAGATGTAAGCTTTCAAAAAGCCGTTACACGTATATGGGCGATTCTTATTCTAAATGTACATTTTGTCTACCAATATAACTAATAGAAATAAGAGAAGCTAGGATCCTGAAATAAATTTATACTTTTCGATTTAAAACATTTTTTTTTTATTGAGTGTTACATTTGCTTTCGTGGTTGTTTTGGAAATGCTTTTTGCGAAAAAAAATAAACCACAAAAAGTGAGTATTAGGTTTGAAAACACTATACTTCTACTATGTAAAAACAACAAATTATAATACTCGCTGGACGAAATTTAAAGTAATGACCAGTTTTTTAGTTTTGACTTGTGTTCACATGGAGAAATTAAAAGTTAGTAGTTTTGAAAATAGTTCTTTACAAAGATTTATAGATGAGCAAAAGGCAGGCTTCTTTCAAATAAGATCATTTTTAATAAGATTGACCGACACTGTTAAAAGTTATGTCAATTTCAAATAATTATTCGTACCAAAACATTTTTTCAAAGCAAATCAGAAATTTGTAAACGGATAAAGTTCTCGTTTCTACCCTTCAGCTGCTGTTAACTTATTTTGACGTCCTAAATTTTATAAATTAATTATATTGAAAAAATTTTCTAACGTAACGCTCAATACATATTCTTACGAACTCAATATTTGTTTTCAGAACAAGCAATATATTTTGAGTTTAAAACAATATATAATCTTTGACGAGTTTTAACATAAGCTCCTTAATTATGCACTAAAAATTTTAATTAAATTTAAAAAAATATGAGTAACATTCAAGCATTTTTTTTTTGATAAAACCATGATTGATTGATGAAACTATTGCAATATAATACTATTTAACAAAGTTCGCAAAAGTTTTAAATATTTAGAAGTACAAACCTACGCTGTTATTTTAGTGCATTTTGTTAATGCAATTCCAATAATTACACTGACTAATTAAGCATACTGAAAAAGCGTAACGCTCAATACACAATACTGCGGAGAACAACAATGAAAAAAATTATAATTTCTAATATTTTTCAAAAATTTTATATGTGAAATAAGAGAAGCAAATGCAGTTATTCTAAAGCCGTTATAAATTCAATCTCGTTTTTGGAAAAATTCATAGTTTCTTAACGTGGAAAATCAACAGCATACATTATGGACACACCATTTTGTATGAAGAGAGAATAAACAGTATTTTCGTTCTTCGTTTTTGACACATACATAATGGACCGTCTTACGCAAAAACAACTTATTTACATTTATTTATAATCTATTAAATCGTGCTAAAACAGTTTTCATTTTAAAATTTATTTCAACGAACACGAAAAAGTAGTTGAAATGAGAATTACCCATATATTTTGTTAATGCTCTTTACAAGAATCAGTTGTTAGAAAATTTTTTTTTGATCTTGTTGTACAGTGTTATTTTTGCACAAATTTTTTTAAGAAAAGCTTTTATATATTAAAATTTGCAGAAAAACAAATTGTAATTATTTTCTAATTGTATTTTTGTAACTATAGTAGATATTAAGTAACATACTTACGTATTAAGAAAACTAAAAAAACACCATTTCCTCACCAATATAATCATGTGGCTCACCAACTACTCAAATATCAAAAGAGGGAAAGAAATCTTTCAATATTAGTTTTTTTTTTAGCAAAAATGCGGAAATCTTTGCCAAAAGGAATGAAATTTGTTTAACCAAATAGGTAATTTGTCAAGTTCCTAAGCGATTTTGATTTCCTTGCCATATTTAAAGCATAAATGAAATAACTTAAGCGAACAAAGCAAACAAATACGAAGGAAAAATTTTACTTTGCCATGACTCTCAAGAGCAGTTAGTTTAAATCAACATATTTACACAAATACAAGTGCTCATATTCTTTCTGTTGTATGTAGAAAAATTTTGATAAGACTTGTTGACTGCTTAAGCCAACCAAATAGTTTGGAAATCATGATGACTTCGATGTTGATGATGCTGATGATGATGACGATGACCACAATGTTGATGTTGTTTATGCTGGATTTTTATTTTATTTCATTATAAAGCGATTTTGATCGATGGTGCAATTGATGGTTATGTCGTTTGCTTAGTTTCTTTTTTTCCAAACTTATTATTGTTAGCTTGAACTTTTTGTTTTCCTTTTAATTTGTAATGAAATTTATGAATGTAAATTCATATTATTTGATTGTTTAAATATTTTCCTAGTAAATATAAAGCAAGCTCATCTTCATCTAAACATAATCGAACATTTTGGTATGTATGAGTATTTGAAAAGTAACGTCAAACGATTATTCGAATCAAAATTTTACAAAGGTGTTTCAGTATTATTATTCATTCGAACATTCGAGTAAAAATAAAAAGGTATTCGATTATTCGACCTAGAAAAATATCATGCGCTTTTATTCGAATAAATTGACAACTTTAATGAGAAAGCATCGGACTATGAGTCTGAAAAATTGCAAAGTTTGTATGTACTATGAAATGATATAGACCAATTTATGAAGTTTAACGAAAACGAAGATTTCTGTGCCTGACTGAAGTTACAATCAATAGACAAGAGGGTCAATTACTAGAAAAGTGACTAAAGCACAACATCCGGGAAAATAATAAAAATAAGGGAATAGTACAAACCACTGCGGACACAGAAGTTTCAATAGCGTTGCTATCAAACGAGGAGGAGGATCAGCGCCTAGATTCCCTTGCAAACAAATAATAGACAAGAAAGCCAATTCTAAAAGGCGTCTAAACAATGAATACGAAACAGTTAGAATCTAGACACCGAAATTGAACATGATCATAGCAACAAAAGCAGATTAGGGAAACACAACGGTATAAATCAGCAAAGATGATTATATTACAAAAACGGAAAGGATACTAAATGCAAAAAATTTTGGAAAGATCCTGCAGACGAATACCAAGCAACATTAGGAAAATACATATAATAAAAATGCAACGAAGGTAATAAAATGCGACATAGAATACTCACTAAAACATGCGCTCCATTTATAATCGCACTGCCGAAGTTACACAAATCACAGATTTTTTTAGATAATTTCAATGAATGACATTCACTGATTTAGATTCATTAATTTTTTGAAAAGATGCGTTCATTTAATGTACACATACGATGTTTCAATGAAAATATTCATTAAAGTTCAATATAAAACGGTTCATTGAAAGGAATCGTTATTACTATTTATTTAACAAAATTTATGAACCTAGTAGATTAAATCAAAGTTAATAAACATTTCGTTGAAGTAATGAATTTTTTTTTTGGACTTATGTACTTTTTTGTATTAGTCTTAACCAAACACTCCAATGAGACCCATTCCACTGTATAACACACAAAATAACATGGTTCTAACGACTAATTCTGGCAGAGGGCACCAAAAAAATATATGGCTCATTTTCATTTCAAATGCTTTTTTCGTGTCCGTTGAAAGTATAGCAAACTATTTCATAAAATAAACGTATACATTTTAAAATGAAAACTGCTTTAGTTTAATTTAATAGATTATAAAAATGTACAAAAGTTTTTTTTGTACGACTGCCCATTATGTGCTAAAAACGAAAAAATACTGTATTTCTAGAGTCCGACCGAAACAAGTTTTTTGAGGCCGAACCCGAATCGAGACTAATATTCGATGATATATACAATAAAGAATTTTTCTGGCTGGTATTGAATGTATCTTGAAGATTGAAAAAGAGCTTTCTTCATATTTTGAAATTATTTAAAAATATCTATATTAAAAAACAAATAATCAATTTAAGTGAAAAATTTCAGAAGCAAATTCGATTGCGAAAAATCGATTTATTATAATGTAAAATAGATTTTCGATTGGAATCGAAATCGGTTTACCATTCCTTAGTTTATGCTATTGATTTCGGCAACAAACAGTTGAATACTTTATGTTACTATCGGCTATGTTCTGTTATAAATATTAATTTACAACAACAATGCTTTGATAATTCCGCACATTTTAATTCCACATGAAATACAGAACATGCCCGTAAGTATATCTTTTGGTTGCGCTTTATTAAACTAAGTAAAATTTTCATTCAATTTGAAACGATATAGGACGGGAGAAACAGATTCATGGCGGTGACATATATTAAATTTGGAAAATATTATTTTGATCAACTTTGTTATTTATAGAGAATAAAAAGTTTCGGTTTCGGTATTCGGCCAAAAAGTTGGCCTAAACCGAATAACCCACAATTTTGCCAGAATCCGAAACCGAAACCGAATATTCGGTCGGACGCTATGTATTTCTTCTGAAGAGTCATGGCATGCTGTTGATTTTCCACATTAAGAAACTATGAACTTTTCCAAAAACGAAATTAAATTTGTAACGGTTTTACAATATTTGTATTTGCTTCTCTTATTTCACACATCAAGTTTTTCAAATATTTATTTATTTATTTTTGAAATATATTAAAAATTATAATTTTTTTTTAAATTTTTGCTGTCCGGAGTATTGTGTATTGAACGTTACGCTTTTTTAGTACACTTCATTAATCAGTTTAATTATTAAAATTGTATTATTAATATACGCTAAAATAACAGCGTAGGTTTGTACTTTTTTACATATATAAAAGTTTTGTGAACTATGTTAAATAATGATTCTAAAGGTTTGTAACGTTATATTCAGAAAGAATTGGGCATGATTAATATGTTAGTGCTTCCAAGAAGCGCTATCGTCAGTGAGAGAAGTTAAATCTTAAATATTGATGTTGCGTTGTCTATATTTTTACATATTAAAATTATTGCCAAAAGCTACTAAGCGCTCGTGCTTATTTCCTCGTGCTCGTTTGCAAACATTAGTACATTTGTGGTAGCATTTATGAAAGCATTTGTTCTAAAATATGCAATGCATTGCTTCTAACAGCTTTTATATAGAACTTTTTTTGCTGGGTAATAATAAAAATTTGCCCCACGATATTAAAAAATCAGTTTTTGTTATCATGACGAACATGAATAGTATTTAAAGTAAATATGCAGAATAACAACTTTCTAGGTCATTAAAAAGCTTAAGAAAGCTTTACATACATAAAACTAAATATAAATTCCTCGTATATTCTGTGAAAATGTTAACTTTTTCTAGTGGCTTGCATTCCTCTATTTCCTTTTTTAAGTAAATCGAATCTGTAAATGAATCGTAACTAAACACCAAATAATTGTCAACACTACCACCATTTCCATATCCATGTGCTTGCAACATTAAACACATTTTCAGCATACATTTGGCTATAAACTGTTAAACTGACATTAAATTCATTGCCTTTAAGTTAAAGACCGTAATAGTCAGGATGTGGTTTCATTTCTGTGACTTCTTTTTTAAACGTTTGCCATTTAGTTTTTAGTCACATCAATACTAAAGATGTTGAATACAAGTGGTTATTGGGGAGAAAAAAAGGTACAAACATTAAACACATTTACATCCATTTTACAACCATGCGAGCGAATATGTATGTGTGCAAAACCAACAAATGGTTTGTGATGAAAATTCAATTGACAAATTGTTAAATCAAACAGATTTTCTTCACTTCAATCGATATTGTTATAATACATGTATGAATACCTTGGTTTTTTGTTATTATAGATATTTATGTGTGTGGCAAAATGTTCCGCGTTTACTATTTTAATGTTAAAAAGCTCTTACAGTGCCTTGGAAGAAGAAAGAATAAGACATGCCGGCTGGGTTGACTGGATGGCATATGCGATTTACATGAAGGTGGCATTTGACATATGCTTCCCGTCATTTGTTTCGTACGATTATGTTTGAAAAAAGGACACATTCTGATTTGGTTTATGTGAGAAATCTTTTTCTAAGTTTGCTGACTGTTTTTCTATGTACCACAAGATTTTACAGGTTCAAATAAATCACACGTTTTATTTTATATACATTGCGCTTTGATTTAACATATTATTTTCTAGGAATATAACAATAGCCATCAAATGTTAATAGATTTCCAAAGAAAATTTACGGTTATATTTATCCTACAAGTGGAAAGACAAGTGATGGTAAATTAGAAAAAAAGTTATAGGGAATATTACAAGCTGTAACAGTGAAAATACTCGTGAAAAACGACTTGGTGAAGCTTGTAGGTCTAGTTGAGTAGATCATTTTGTCATCGGTGCCGAATAGAGGAGGAGTTAAGCTTTCCGTGTATATTTAAAAGATTTTATTTTGAGTTATACTTCATGGAAATATCATCAAGAGAAAAATTATATTTTTTTAAATCTTTTTTCGATTTTTTAAAATTTGCCGTATTTGTTTGCAACACTTTGCTTGAAAGCTTAGCCATCTTTTCATTTTCTTAAAAGTGTGTCTTGCAGAGATTACAAGAAGTATTAAATTATTTTAATCGGATGGGAATTGGCAAAGTTACAATTATTTTAAACGAAATTTCAATGTAAAATTATACAGAAAACATATCCCCAGTGCATTTTGGAGCTGCTTACAAAATAAGTGCTAAAAAAGTGTAACTGCCAAACTACTGTTTAGATTTATTTGAAAAAAGGCAATTGTATAATATACTTTGCGAAAATTTCCAGAGTATGTACTAAGGATTCTGCAATGGGGTAAAACTAAACGCATCGCATGTGAAAAGCTTTAAAAGTCTTGTAACTTTCGCAAATATTATCCGATTTTAAAAGTGTTCATGCGCTTTAGCTTTCGAAAAAAAAATAATGTGAGTCCGATCACAGGGGAGATGTGTAAACATCTAGTAATGAAACATTTCACCTTCTAACCGAAACATTCTTCTCATCATTCACCCGTTTCAAGTTCGGCGAACCGGGCTTTATCCGCTTCTTTTTCACCCTCGTACCTTCCTCCACACCCGACAAATCGTTCAAACCGATAAGCTTCGCATCAGACACCTCTGACTCATTAAGTTCAGCAACAAATTCGGTAAAACCGAAAAACCGGTTTTTTTTCAAAAAACCCGGGTTCAAAAACCGAGACAAACCGGGTCTGAATTCCGAAAAACTGGACACAAAGTCCCCTAAATCCAAGAAGTTCCCGGCAAAAATCAAACACGGTAACGCCAAAATACTCACACAATTAAAAAACACGGCAACACAGCACCAACCAACAAACGTACGACCTTACTGCAGGAGTTTGACCTTGAGACTCCCTTTGCCAGTGTTAGTGTATTTCTATGCAGCTGTTAAGTTTCTCTGTACTTCTTGTTGTCCGTATGATTACACTAATACACTCATAAACAGTGCACACCGCGTTATTACAATTGTAATATTAATCTTACTCAAGTAAGATTAATCTTACTAAAAATTTGTGATTGTATTGTGAAAAAGATTTTTACCCCCTAGCGAAATATGCGAAAAAATTATTGTTAAATGTGCAAAATACATTTTTGCACTCAAATATTTCTTAAATTTTAAACTATTAACCACACTTTGGTGCTATAGTTCCTGCGGAAAAGGATAATTGGGCTTTCCAGATATTATCCTTAATCAATTACCCATAAAAATTATGTGTTACTAGCCAATCTCTGAAATAGCAGAGTACCGGGCGTACATATAAATATGTCGAAGGAAGTAGGTTAACCTATGAGAGTCTGGTAGAAGGTGAATAGGCACATAAAGTCTTGTCCAAAACCAAAGTCAATAAAAAGTTAACCTCTACGGGCTTCTTGCGAACCTTGACCAGTAACCTAATAGATGACCTGCTTGCTAGAGCATTAAAGAAATTATGCTCGCTGTTAGGTATTCTATTCCATGGAAACGGAAATGCAGGGCGACATCGTCTTGTATGATATTCGCAAAAGGCATACTCTGCTCCTATGGAAATGGAAATGCTGGTGGACTTCGTCTTAACCTCAACATAAAGTTCAGTTTTGTGACCAGTTGCTGGTTGCGGTATCTTTTGGGAGTCTACGTGGTGGATTTGGTTACTACCAAAGTTTTTGGGAGACGTCTTGGTTTTGATGACTGATGCTCGAAAAATGTTAGTGGTTGGTTGGACTTTGTGGTAGAGTTCTGGTTATTCCTTGGTTTAGTTGGGATTATCGCATTAATTGTTGATTTAGTAAGAGTTTTGGTAGCTCAAACATTTTAACAAGGTGTTTATGAATGGTGAGTCGGCCATGCACAAGAATTTGCTAATTGTATTTTCTTCGCAAGTCACTCAGATGACTTCGGAGCGACTTGTTGATGGTGGTGAACATTCAATTTCATGCGGTGTTAAGAGCACTGGCGTTAATGTTGAACACAATCTGTCCTCAGTCATCAAGAAACCATGTGGCAGCTAGGCTACTAGTGGTCAAGAGACCCTAGAGGTACTGATGGGCACTCACTTTCACGGTTGCCTTCCCCATATGAGAGAATGCGTAATCATACAATCATTAAGTTCTATCACGGCCACAATTCCCCTGAACAGGGAAAAATAGAGTGGCCCATTAACAGTTTTGCACCGTTCAAATCAACGGGTCCCAACGCCAATATTCTAGCTGATTTGCAACGTAAAGCGGACGTAATTACTCCATGGCTCATTCTAATATATTTGGCCTACCCAAATTGTTCCGATAGCCAAATGCTCCGTGACCACTCGGATAAACCCGAAAGATTGAAGACCAATTTAGCCTTTCAGCTTTTGTCCTCAAAATACTAGAACGGATAATTGATCTACACCTTAAATCAGCAATCTCTCCGAATATTCTATCAGCTTGCCAACACGCCTACAGGAAAGATTAATCAGTTGAAATGGCACTTCACTCGCTCTTTGGTTGTATTGAAAAATCCATGGCCTTTCTTGATGTAGAAGGTGCTTTCACAATGTACCAAGTCTATGATAATCGAAAGAGTTCGACTAACATCTGATTTGTTCCACTGATTTGTTCCAATGTTCCACTTAATGCATGGGCTTCCCGCCGATCTCATGATCAAACAACGCACCATCCACGCGACGATTAGACTCAATGCCTCAGGGGCATGGAAACAAGGCAATGTTGGTCATGCGACGATATTGAGGCACATTTTAAATCTTCCCGGCTAATACTGACTATTGGTCACCTGCTCTCTTACCCGATAAAAGATTCGGGGTAGATCTCTTGCGCTTATCTTCTGAGATAAATAACATTCATCATGGAGAGGATGTGCAAGAGATTTATACCGACGGAACCAAATCAGGCTTAGGAGAAGGTGGGGTCTTCTTTATTCCTTGGTTCAACGTAGGATTTACTTTAGCCTACCCAATAAAATCAGATGGACGAATGAAATCACATGTCCGATTTCCGGAACCACCTGGCTCTAGTAAAACTTTGCAAAGTCTGCAACCATTCTAGGCTAAGCATACTTGTACCGGTCATAACGGGCCACTCTTTTACTGGTACTCATGATAGGAGATTAAATATTCCTTATAATGATTTCTGTAGAAGTTGCCAAAATGAGGAGGAAGAAACTGTCAAACATGACGTTCAAATTGGAAAATCCGTCACTTCTCGAACTTGCACACCTATAAAGGGAATAATTTAATTTATTTGTTACTCGAGTTTTTTTATCACCGATTCATAAAATCACTTTGTATCTGTTTTAGGCATCAAAAAGGGATCAAAGGACCCTATACAACCTAACCTAACCTTTGAGTGTATTAAATGATAACGTTTGACATAGCTGGGAAAGATGTAATAAATATATCTTTTAAAACTTTAATGTTGGTTGCCGCAGTATACTTATAGGCAGTAAGTTTTAAATCTATCGGTCTGAATATTGTGGGTGCAATTTCCACCAAAGGCTTCATTATACTTCGTTATAATAAAATAAGGTCTATACTACTATGGTCGGTAAATCAAGTTACAATATAATTTATAATTGTAATACCTCCATTTAATTTAAAATTAAAATAAAAAAAAATTTACTTAACCCTAACAAGCAACATGCATAATTTACTGTTTAGAAATATCCACTCTTTAGCAAGTTCATATTTATTAAGCTTTATTTATTTGAATTATACACATATTAAGACCTTGACATAAATAAGTACATACATAACACGTGTTATGCCACATTCTACGAATAATGATCAAAACAGAGAAATATATAATTGCAAAATTTTTTATTACGAATTTATTCATCTTATCTTTTAAGCATTAAACAGCAACAATACAATTGTAATCACATCAAAATGATAAAGAGTTAAGAAACAAAAAAATTTGCATCCATCATACAAATTAATTTGTATGGTTAAGCCACTTGTAAGTGAAGATGTTAATCATAATGTTCGAGTACTTGTGGTGTGGTGCGGCGGTTGTTGATCAAAAATTCTGTAGGCAAATTAAATAAATTTTTAAATCTTTTTTTTTCAACAATAATTTTTTATATAATATAATGCTACACATGCGTAAATTTAAGATTTAATTTTTTTTAAATTTATTTAAGGCAATAATTAAATAACCTTCAATTTAACACATTTTCAGTGTGAAATCTTAGTCAGTAGTGAGTGAGTGTTGGTGTCCAAGCTGTGTGGTCTTAACGCTATTTTCTTGAGTACATAAAAATATAAATTCATCTTCAAAATGTCGATGGAATTTGGCCATGCAAAAAAAGTACGCAAAAAACGTTGAAACGGAAGTAATATGTTGTTTAAATTTACAATGTATTGCACCACCAACTGACTTTGTAAAAATGTTTTATAAGTTTGCATTAATTGAAGCGATATACTTAACTTTTCCATAGATGTAATTAAGGCAAAAAGAAAGTGATGAAAGTTTACCAAGTTTTTTTGTTGTCTATTTTGTGAAGCCGCTATAATTTGACCTTAAGATAAATTTTTAATATGAATAAGGAAAATAGCAAATCATTGAACTGGCTCTTAGTTAAAAATAATTTTTTTGAAGTTTTTTTTTGGGGTCATGACCACGCTTATTTTTTTTATTAAATTATTTAGAATAAATTAAGGATAAATATATAAATTTTTTTTTATGTGGGCTAGCTATTCTATAGGATTGCATATCGTTTAGAGCTAATGCCAAATCATCGAACCGTTTCTCTCAGTCCAATTTTGACGTTTTTTGCGAGTTTTCAATCTATTTCCAGAATTTATGATTATATGGAGGACTTAAAATTCATTTGTTGCATATTCGAAAATGTGTCAAAGTTCGAAGATTTTTAGATTAATTGATATTATGAGTATCTGTTGTACTCAGTACACCTTTGGTGTATGTTCGAATATGTGTTAAACTTCGAACTTTCGAAAAACTTCGCGTTTGTTTTAATTTTTCAATTTATTTAGTGAACTTAAAAGTATCTCTTGGATTTTAAACACTTTTGGGTCATGTTCAAGTATTCGCTAAATTTCGAACTTCGAAAAATTTTTGTGTTCAAGCTCGATTTTTTGCGAGTTTTCGATTTCTTCTGTGAAATTATGAGCATCTGTTGAAATAAAAATATATTTGGTGCATATTCGAACATGTATTAATTTTCGAACTTTGTAAAACTTAAATTTTTTTCGTAACGTTTTAGTTCTGAAAGAATTGGGCATGATTAATATTCCAAGGAACAAGGGAAAAATTAACATCAACTTAATTTTTTAACATACACAGCAGAACAGAGTAACGTGCCACTTTCGGAAGCCGCTACACTTCCATCGTCAGTGCTCACGTGTATTTTGCTTATCACCACTTGCTAGGTGGCTTTGTTGAATGTGATTTCAGTTCTTATATATACATTTTCGTGAAAATTTAATACGAGAATTAAACTCACTTTCAAGTTGATAGGAACTGCATTATCCCAGTGTTGCCATTGGTTTATTTTTCTTCATTCCCATTTTTCTGATTTTTTGTTCTACTTAAGACAAACTTTAAAATTTTTTTAGTTCAAAGTTTGAACTTTTGGAAAAGCTTTAATCTTCTCAAATCTAAACTCTTTGCCTTTCCAATATACAACATTAAAAGGAAAAAAATAAAAATTAATTTCAATTAAAAAATTCGTGATGTTAATTAAAAAATTAATTAAATTTGCACCAGTAGACAATTTGCTAATAGCAATTAAAATTTTGTACCAAAATTAATTGAACTAATTCTTAATAAAATATTAATAATAACAATTAAATATTAATTAAAAGATTTTAAGGTTTTCAATTCAATTTTTTATCAAAATAATTAAAAAAATAGTATTTTTGAATAAATTATTTAATTTAATTAATAATAGTATATATAAAGCTTACTGACAACACAATTAAAAATAATATTATGACAGTAAAATGCTTAATTGCTGTTATTAAAATTTTGTTCACCATAATTAAAAACTTATCATTGATTCCGAAATAAATTCATGTCACTAATGTATATGCAAGAACATAATCAGATATTTATATAATATAACAAGCCAACAAAAACAAAAATTTTCTCAATCTTGCATTGACAACAAGAACCCTGTAGTCCAAGTTGTTACCGACGACATAGTAATCGATGTTGCCTGCAAGACAATCAATGACTTGTCACATATAAAATACATTTAGAGATAAGTATGGCAACAGGGTGGTATACGTTGTCGTGTATAAAGGATTTGTTCTGACAAGATTATGAAAATTTGTGCTGAAAAGTCTTATTGATGACGACAATAGTAACAACTGCATCGAAGTTGTCGTGTGTACAGTTTTATTGCCGATAGCAAGAATAACAACTGCATCAAAGTTGTCGTGCTTCCATTTATTTACATTAAAGAGTTTAAGTTGCCTATAAAACGTGTTTTTGTGTAAAGTTTTTTAAGTTCTTCGGTAGGCTAGTAGGTGACGTGCAAGCCTATCCGTATCGAGATTGGGGGTTCTGTTCGATTGTTATTTTTTAAAATTTTATTATTATGCATGTTACTAACGTTGTCATCAACGACTTTTGTGACCTTTGTTCGAAAATGTCGTCAATGTTTGGCTTGGAGTGTCGTCAATTTGTCATTGGTGATAGATGCTTATTTCGCACATGTATTGATGATATCTCGAAGACTTGGCTTACGGGGACTATTATCATTACCTTTGTGTTCGTGCGTACACACTAGGGATGGGCAAAAATATCGATATATCGATATTTTCTCAAAAATATGTCGATATATATATCGTCGATATTTTTAATTTCGATATATCGATATATCGATATTTTTTTCCAAATATATCGACAGTATCAAATTCGATATTTTTTTAGCTTAGATTTTGTTTTTTGTTCAGTTAAAAAAAAAATTCGGCACAGTCTTAATCAAATAGAATTTTACAAAAAAAAAATTTTTGTTTAATATATAATATTTTGTCTATTCGAAAAATTATCATTCTTTGAGTATAATCTTGTTGATGTATGTTCCATGAAATATTGGTGGAACAGTAAGGATCTTGGAAATTAACTCTTTCCAGCTTAATTATTTATAAGAAAGTTATTTTTTGTTTTATTTTTAAAAAATTTAAGGACTACGTATGAATTATCATTGTTGAAAAAATATCGATGTTTTGATATATCGATATTTTTTATTCCATATCGATATATATCGATATACTTTTTTACTTGCCCATCCCTAGTACACACAAGCATAAACATTTTTTTTGCTCTAGCATTATAAATAATTAAACATTTAATTATATCAATTAAATGATTTAATTATATACACGTTTTTTTTCAATTAAACAATTTAATTGAAAAAAAAATCGTGTACATATATGACAAATTTAAACTGATGTTTTATATCTCGTGGGAAATTTCTCATAATTTGCGTTTTCTATCCAAAAATATTACTGCAATTAACTTAAAAAAATTCAAGCTATTTTAATCATCACTTAACCTAAAAATATTCCACAATTGAAGATGCTCTTTCGTGTGTGTATAATTTTCTAATGCAATTTGCAATTAACTTTTAATAAGTCTTCAAATGAACAAAAGAAATGTATATAATTTTCTGTATCTTAAATTAAAAAAAGAATTTTCATTTCATACTTAAGAAGAGTGTTTTTTTTTCTAATGCATTTATAATTGTTGCATTAATATTTATATAAAAGTGCAATTTTCATTGTTAGAACATTTGATAAGTGGAAAATGTAGAAAATTACTTTATTTTATATTTTTGTATTCGCCGAAAGGATTTCTTACATCAGACACCAATATTCTTGCACAAATTCATACACGTATTTGTTTTATCGTTAAAAAGAAATTAAAGATTATTAAAAAATTATTATAATATGAAAAAAAACTCATCTTAATCTTAAACTTATTTTATATTATATTTTTTTTTGGTGCAAGTGTGTGTTTCGTATAAAAGAATGCATGCATGCATGCTTGGCTTTATCATTTTCTTTGAACGAAAAAAGAAAAGATATGAAGATTCTTTTTTTCCTGCAATTACTTGAACTTGTTGTTTGCTTCCGAAATGTGTTATTACGAGTTAGTAGTGTTCGTATTAGAAATCTGAGAACAAAAGTTTTGAAAGTAATGAAAAAAAGACGAACTAACAACAACTGAATTAAACAAAGGCTTTTACTGCAGGCAAAAGAATTAAAAAGTTATAATATGGTAAGATAACACATACATTCGTAGTAGTTGCATGTATATTATGTACATATAATAGGATGGCACCGATTAAATGTTGTTAATATTAAGGAAATTAAAACTTGGTCAGAAAGAGATATATTTAATTGAATCTCATACATTGATAGTTAAGACAAACGCGCTACTTAATTAAACTCCGATATCCCTATTATCGTCTATATGTTCCCTAAAGAAGCAAATCTCGCTCGTTTGTAATCTGCATGGCTTGAGGGAATCACTATTGGGCAGCGACGTACCTTTTTGCCGGCTTTGAATTTATAGAGATCAATCGATACCGTCAATAATACATCTTTCATGCCAAATGTTTGTTGACTTATGAACTACTTTGGTGACAGGAAAATTTGCTATAACTCGTATTTCCCTATTCATTTTATGCTCGGTGTTTTTTTTTGTCAAGATTTAAAGTTCTACTGCATGCTACTGATTGAAGAAAGCTTCTTTTAAAAATAAGTTAAGAAAAAAGCAAAGCAAAGTAAGAAAAAAATTTACTCTGCAACATTGTAAACAATTAAATGTGGCAAGTTACCTTTAGAATAAAAAATATCGTATTTTTTTTGTTTTTTTTGTACCCAGAAGATGATTATGAAGATTTTTTCTATATGTTATTTTTTTATATTTTTATCACAATGGTATCACAAAAGCATTTGAAGTGTCAGTTGGGATTGTTGGTAATATATATAAGATTGTATACATATTCTTAATGTTACTTGTTCCTGCTGGCTGCCATTGTTAATACTCGTAAGCAATTAGCTGTAAGAATAGTTTTTGTGAGAAAGTTAAGATTTATTTTCATTTGATGTATTTTTATCTAGATTATGATGTGAGATTATAAGATTATAAGAGTATTTAAAAAAATTGTAAAACATGACAGTCAAAGCACTTACGCGGTATATTTAAATTGAATATCTGGAAGAAAAAAAGATTCATTCATTCATCCATCATCTGAATAGAAAATCAAAGTCCAGAGAGATTTTCAGTTGACACATATGCAATTTAAATCAAGAAACAGGGATATTGACACACACTACGAAATATTTTCATCTAAGTTTCATATCTATCTATATAATTAATAGGCAAACACGTTTTTTTACATCCCTTTTACTCCCGTAATACTGAACTGATTTTGGAAAGAATTATTGGTTTTTAAAGGGCGTTTTACACAAAAACCGGACATTCTTAATTTTATTTAAATCATTTCAGTACTTTAGGAGTAATATTACTATCAAGTTCTTAGAAGCACCAATAAACAAATAGATGTATGTTTTTTTCTCAGCTACAAGTAAAACAAACAAGTAAATAAATATTCGATTGTTTTTGCACAAATAAAAACAAAAAATAAATGAATTAAGTAAAGTGCGACTTTAGCCCGTACACGAAGGGTTCCGTACGATTGCACATATGTATATACCTTTTCGTTGTTACCCCTTTTTACATTTTGGCAGCGTTTTCGTTGTGCTTTTTCGTTTAATTTTAGTTATAATTTCGTTGTTTTTAGGCGATTTTTTGGTTTGGGCGCTTTTTTAGTTTTCGAGATTTTTTCGTTTTCTTTTGGCGATTTTTCGTTTTTTGCAACTTTTTGTTTTTTTGCCGATTTTTTTAGTTCTGGTAATTTTTTGGTTTTGGCGTTTTTTTAAACGTTTTTTTCACTTTTTGACGATATTTTTAGTTTTAGCGATTTTAGTTGTGGCGATTTTTTTCAGTTTTGGCGCTTTTTTCGGTTTTGGGATTTTTTCGGTTTTCGGTGATTTTTTTGGTTTTAGTGATTTTTTTTCGGTTATGAAATTTTTTTTCGTTCTGGTAATTTTTTTCGTTTTTGGCGATTTTTGGTTTTTTGCAATTTGTTTCTGTTTTTTTTTGCAGATCTTTTTAGTTTTGGCTTTTTTTTGGTTTTGGCGCTTTTGTTGCTTTAACGTTTTTTCGCTTTTTGACGATATTTTTAGTTTTAGCGATTTATTTTATTTTTGGCGCTTTTTTCAGTTTTGGCCCTTTTTTCGGTTTTAATGATTTTGTCGGTTTTTTGTGATTTTTTTTTTTAAATTTGCGACTTTTTTTTTTGTTGACACTTTTTTTTGTTTTGGCGACTTTTTTTGGTTTTTGGCGATTTTGTTTGCTTTGGCGCTTTTATTTTTTTTGGTTTTGGGCCTTTTTTTTTGGTTTTGGTGATTTTTTCTTTTTTGGCAATTTTTTCGTGTTTGGTTGATATGTTTAGTTTTTGCGATTTTTTAAGGTGTTTTGCTTTTTTCGTTTCGAAGACCATATTCGGTTTTTGACGTTTTTTTTATATATTTTTGGCGATCTTTTTAGTTTTGATAATATATTGCGTTTTAACTTTTTTAATTAATATGATTATTTCGAACGTGTTTGCTTTGTGAATCCAAATTGATTATTAGGCTTATGTTCGTAACGTTATATTCAGAAAGAATTGGATATGATTAATATTCCAAGGAACAAGGGAACAATTAACATCAACTTAATTTTTCAACGTACACAGCAGAACAGAGTAGCGCCACTTTCGGAAGCCGCTACACTTCCATCGTCAGTGCTCACGTGTATTTGCTTATCACAACTTGTCAGGTGGCTCTGTTGAATGTGATTTTAATTCTTATATAAACAATTTTTCGTGAAAATTGAATACGAGAATTAAATCACTCTCAAGCTGATATTAAAGTGCACTTTTCCAGCGTTGCCATCGGTTTATTTTTCTTCATTCCCATTTTTCTGATTTTTGTTCTACTCAAGACAAACTTTTTTGGTTTGATTTTATACTTGAGTATATATGAACATGTAAACATATGAATAGCTCAAGCCAGTAGCTAATTGTTTATTGATATGATTGTGTCGAACGTATTTGTTTTGTGGATCCAAATTGATTATTAGGCAACAGAGCCACCTGACAAGTGGTGATAAGCAAATACACGTGAGCACTGCCGATGGAAGTGTAGCGGCTTCCGAAAGTGGCGCTACTCTGTTCTGCTGTGTAAGTTGAAAAATTAAGTTGATGTTAATTTTTCCCTTGTTCCTTGGAATATTAATCATACCCAGATTTTTTTTAATTTTGGTGTTCTTAAGCGCTTGTTTCATTTTGGCGAGTTTTCGTTTTGACATTTTTTTTTAATTTTGGAAATTTTTAGTTTTAGCGTTTTTGAAAATATAAAGAGTTTATCTCTTACAGTTTCCAAGATATAGCATATTGTCTAAATTACATAGTAAAATTACATTAACAGATAGAACACCCTTTAGGTTTTATTGTTTTAAATATCAGTGTTAATTGGTGTAGTCTATTCTGCAGACTACACCAATTAACAATAACTTTGATAATTTAAAGTGTCTATATATAAGTGTCTGTACATTACATTAGTATTGCAACATGTATCGTTGCTCGCTTTAGAACATCCTTTAATTTTTAACTGTCATAGATCTTATGGCTCTCGAGATCTTATGGCTCCCGAGAAAGCAGACTGTGACAGACAAACGGACAGACAGACAGACAGACGGACAGCGTAGCGAAAACAATAGGGTTCCTTTACCCTTTTGCTGCACGGAAGCCTAAAAATAGAGTAAATCAAGTATAGAGCTTTTTCTCTTCAATAGAGAATTAAAAGATATGGCATACATATTTATGTACAATGTACATAAATATGTATGCCATATCTTTTAATTTTAGGGTGACAATGGTTTGTATGTAAAAAAATTTTTGTTCGAGTTTTAAAGTTTTTTCAACGGAATATTGTGCTAATAGGTCCAAGAGTTTTGTGCCGAAAATTTGAGCCAAATCGGATAACGTTTTCTGGACGCGCATCCAGGTCAAAGGTCAGGTATTTGCATATTTCACAGCTAGTATGAAATAAAGTTGAGAAACTCATATATTTTCTACTTTATTTTACAAAAACATCTGGATTCTGTAGACTTTTAATAAAGAGGACACTCAAATAGTTTTATTGGGAACTAACTCTCAAATTTCCCTTGCGTCAAAGTGATCCACAAACTATTTTATTTCAAAAATGTTTAATATATGTATGCCATTATTGGCAATGTATATAAATTCTGTGTACTTTTGATAAAATAACTTAAAAATATTGCAGGAAAAATTTTCAATTAACATAACGTTTTTACATTTCAGGATGGAATATGCATATATTTTCTGCTGCGCTACCAGCGTCGACCGCATTCAATGGTCAATCTACTACTTTTTCTAATTTTAAAAACAAAAACTATGATCGGTGATTTGGTAGGTTTTTTTTCTTTTAAAATCTACAGATCAAAATCTTTTTGCAGAGAATATAGATTAGCATTTTTTGAATACAGCTGCCTATATTTTTGTACCACCTGTAAAATATTAAACCATGTCAAGAGAAAAAAAATTAAAAAAGTTATAATATATGATAGTTACTTTCATTAAATGTTGTTTCTGTCCCTCGTCTTTTGTTATTTTGTCATGGTATTCTTGAATTAACTGAATGCCTCTTTCAGCACAATCATTAACAACAGCCAAGTTTTGAATAATTTGTTTCGCTCTTAGGTACTCTCCTGTAACACTCCAAGAGCGTGGATCGTTGCTGAAAAACTCTATTGAAATTCCAAATCTCTTGAAAACTTTTTTGGTATTTTTTGAAAACAAATCTTGTAAAATATCAGAGTTGTCTCTGAAAATAAAACTTTTTAAGTTTTCCTTCTTTATTATTATTAGCTTCTTTGCTATCTCTTCATCCTCATTTCCAGATATATCTACAGACATCTTCGCTACTAGCTTGCTTTTTGTTATGTTGTCTATCCTTTCGTCAAACAAAGAAAAGCCCACACATTCTTCGCTTAAGTAATACAGATGATTTAATACCTTTGAAATGGCTTTGTCCGCAATATTTTGATTGACTCTTTTGTAGTTTTCCAATTTTCTCAAAAACATAATATCATTTAAAGCAGCTTTATCCGCTTTATTTGAATCAAACCAAAAATTTGAATAACAACTTACAATGAAACCTGTTACTTCTATCAAAGCACTGATTTCAAAATCTGTCACTTCAGGAAATTGAATGCGAAAAATCACTATCTTTAAAGAGTATATAGCCTTGGCCATCCATCTTGCTTAGTGCAGTGCACCGGGTTTTCTGAATTTTATTCCTGAAGGAGGATTGCCACCAAGGAATATAATTACTAACTCCAAAAATTCTTTATAATCATTTCTCGGGAATGAATCGTTCATTTTTCCTAAAGCAAAATCTAAAAGTTCACCAACATTATCGCCTATAATTTCCATAATTCGTGGATGAGCTATTCCTGGCACAAAACTATCTGTATTTATTTCTGGCCAATGTTTTTTGAATTTTTTAAAAATCGTTATGTCCGGTCCAGACGACACTCCAACATTGGCCTCCGTAAAAACTGCTGCCAAAACAATTTCGAAAATATGGTGTCTGCAGCCTAGAAATAGAATTTCTCTTCCAATTGATCTCTCCAAAAGCACACATGCACCTTTCAATCTACCAGTGTTGGATGATGTTGTATCAAAAACAAACGCTTCCGTTCGTTCCAAAATATGTTTGTCTTCTAATGCATCATAAACTGCAGAAGAAATTTCCGCTCCAGTCCCAGAGGGAATATCAGGCATATCTATAATTTGCTCTAGGCCTGGAGCCGTAGCAATTATAGCCAAACGGTCTTCTGATTTTCCTGTTATTGTCGATAACAGTTTAGTGTCCCAATGGATGGTCAAAGGTTGATCACTTGCAGTAAACTTTTCTATAATTTTTTCACTTTGCGTTAATCTTAATTGCGCTATTTCCCGACTTATGGAGGTTCGATTTAAAATATAATCAGATGTGTTAAGTCCGACGGCGTCAATAACTGCAACCAATAAGTGTACAGCATCTCTCTGACTTATTTTTAACTTGTCGAAAACTGCAGCTAGTCTTGACGTTAAGACACTTTGCTTTTTCGTACAAGAAGTACTGCGAAAACGTTTTGCCTCAATCGAACATTCAGAATATTCTTCCTCTGATGTTGCAGCATCTTCAGACGCGGAAAATTCAATCATATTGCAGGCTGAAATAAATTTTGTCACAGTTCAGTACTTCCAACAAAAATTTAAAACAACGTTATTTAACATTTAATTAAATTTTTACCTGATGAAGTTGATGGTAATTCGTCACTTAATTTTTTACGCAACTCTTCTTGTTTTTTGCGATTTCTTTTTCTTTCCTCTTTTTTTTTTAGATTACAGTCGACTCCCAACATACAACCTTCGCGACCTTTCATTCTTTGTTTAATTAAAAATTGCTTGTCTTCTTCTAAATCTGTTAGTTCCAGTGCATCGGTACGAGCAATATCGAAGAGATCGCCTAAATTATCGCTCCACAGTTTTCTTCTGTTTTTATGAATGTCGGACACTCTAGATATATTTTTTCTTAAATCTTTCCATTCCTCATACAGACGCAACATTTTTTTTGTACACCAGTGCAAATCGTGAACAGGAATACGGGCCTTTTCCCAAAAAATTATACACTCTCTTACCACAAGATCATCACTATCTTTTGCAGTTAATTTCGTTGTCCTCATATTATGAAAAAAAAACTTTGAGGCAGTCCCCCTTCGAGGGAAGTTTAGAACCAACTATTTGGTGTTTTGAATAGCCTATTAAAAATATTTCTTCCCTTAACGAGGGCATTGTTATATATTTTTACAAAATTCACAAAAAATCTCTAACCAAAAGCACTTTACACAAGTACGACTGAATGCAATTTATATAATTTTTGGGGAAATACATAATTCAGTCGTATTTTAAAAATCTAGTAGGCCTTAAAATTTATCATTAGAATCCGTTAAAAATAATGGTTGTTGTCTAGGAAATTAGCAATTTTAAAATTTTTGCCATGTAGATGGTGTGATTTAATACAAACAAACAAATGTGTTTTTGTAGTTAACGTTTTTGAATAAAAGCATCTATTAATTTCCTGACATAAAGGAAAGGTTAATTACCAAAAAATTTTTTTTTACTATTTTTTTCACGAAAATATATAAATCCACATTTTTTCATTAAATATTGAAAAAAAATAAACGAGTTCAAAAAATTTATTTCGTATATATTGTAAAATATGAAAATACCTGACCTTTGACCTGGATGCGCGTCCAGAAAACGTTGTCCGATTTGGCTCAAATTTTCGTCACAAAACTTTTGGACCTATTGGCACAATATTCCGTTGAAAAAGCTTTAAAATTCGCGAAAAAAATTTTGGCTGTCACCCTAATGTACATATATAATAAATATATTATTTTTATATTGTTTCATGTTAATTCAACATGATTACACAATAACTTTCAAAGAACATTTTTCCTTTTGAAAAAATATATTTCATGTTGATTTAATATTCCAATACAGTTAAATCAAAAATATTCCAATACAGTTGAAGAAAATGAAGTACTAATAATAGATATTATATTTATTTCTAAAAAGCATTGTTGTTGTCCGCAGTTATGTGTATTGAGCGCTATGCCTTTTTAGAATGCGTCATTACTACGTTTAATTATTAAAATTGCATTAACAACATGCACTAAAATTACAGCTTACGTTTGTAATTCTAAATATTTAAAAGTTTTGTGAACTTTATTAAACAGTATTATGTTGCAAAACATTTCATCAATCAATTATAGTTTTTAATAAAAGAATATATTGAGTGTTACCCATATTTTTCATTTAATGGCAATTTTTCAGTGCATAATTAAGGAGTTTATGTTAAAACTCAGCAAAGATTATAAATCTGAATTGTTGTAAATTCAAAATATAGTGTGTGTGTTCTGAAAAAAAATATTGAATTCGTGAGAATATGTATTGAGCGTTACGTTAACAATATTCTTAAATATGATTTATCTATAAATTTTAGGATGGTAAAAAAAGTCAACAGCAACAGAAGGGTGGAAACAATATAAAGACCATTATCCGTTTAAAAATTTCTGATTTGCTTTAAATAAATTTTGCTTCTACCACACTGTGGGTTGTTTGTTATATTTTCGAAAAATGTATTAGGTAGGTGGTATTTTGCTACGAATTATTATTTGAATTATACATAACTTTTACCATTGTCAGTCGATTTTATTAAAACTAGTCTTATATGAAAGAAAAGTTAGCCTGCTTTCTGCTGATATATAAATGTTTGTAAATAATTTTTTTTTGAGTATACAAATTTTTTATATTTCAGTGTGAATGTAAGGCAAAATTAAAAAAGTGGTCATAACTTTTAATTTTGTGCTGCGATTATAATAATTTTTTTATTTTTAGAGAGTAGATGAATAGTGCTTTTAAACCCTATACTGACATTTTGTGGTGTATTTTTTTCGCAAAAATCTTTCCCAGAGCAACCGCGAAAACAGATGTAACGCTCAATACACAAAAATGTTAAAAACTCAAACAAATATAATATCATTTCAGGATCCATTGAACGAGGCGAAAATTATAATATTAATCCCGCCTTCTTATATTTCTATTAGTTATATTTAGAGTTTGGAAATCGGGAATTCCCGCCCGGGAAAAGCCTACTTTCAATTTTCCGTTTTCCTGGGAAAATCTCAAAAATCTCCCGGGAAAACGGGAAATTAAAAGTGCACGTTATTTCATATATAAATGGACCTTTTTGACATACATATTTATAAAATGCCGTAAGTGACCGCCAAATTTATTTTGATTCATATAAGAAATTTGTATTATAATCCTGTTTTTCTTTAATATCAACAATTTCAATGTTTTGTTAAATATTACAAAAGTTCGTTTGACTAACTGGACGACTAAATTTACACGATGAAATTGTTTGAGTTCTCTTTTAAAGTTGGTATGTTTTTCATCGTCTGTTTAAATACTAATACCCTGTTTATCGATGTCAAAGAACATTTTTCATTCTTACAATTTCTTTTGAAACAAAGACAAGTTCTAAAACGTTGTCTTTGTTTCAAATGTAACTGTAAGAAAGAAAGAATTCCTTTGACATCGATAAACAGGCAGTAAAATATATGTCCATACAATTTTTTTTATAAAATAAAAATGTGAACGGCTCAAACTTATACAGAAATGTCATAAAAATTGCATGAAATTGAAGTCATAACATTTATCTTAAGCCGAGAAAAATTTTTGCTTGATTCGAAAATTACATACAAGATGAATTTAGTAATAGATGTCGTTTAATCACTGTAACAGAACAAAGTGGCATACTTTGTATAAGTATCAATGATTACAGGGCTATCTAATGGTTTCCCAAAGTAAATAATTCGATGTTAAACGAATTTTGAGTGACTTTCCGCAGAATTTGTGAACAAATTTTGGAAAGTGTAGTGGAAATTTCAAGCTCATAGAAGCTGTAAAAGCTATGAGTTGACACTACTTAAATTTATTAAAAGTCGACGCAATTATTGAAACCCTGAAGGAGATGTTTTAAGATAAATAAAATGAAAAATCAAAGACATTTAGACAGACTGTAGCTCAAGATATGTAAAATTCAGCTCAGCTGAGTATATTAGTGTAACTTGCTTGTACTTAACGATAAGAATCGGTTTGGAAATTTTTCAAGAAAAATAAGAAACATTACGGCAAGTTCTTTATAAAATAATTTGATGGTCTTTAAATAAAATGTTTAACTAATTGCGATATAGTCGCCAATTAATCTTTATAGAATCTCCAATTGTGTAATAGCTACCCTGCGGAAAATTTGGTGACAAATGATCCAAAAGTACTTGTGCTATGACTTGAGAAAATGAGACTGGTACCAAAAATAAGGAGTAGTGAGTGAATGGTGAAAAAAGACATATTGTGTAAATGGTCACATATTAACCATTTTCAGTTAATTTAGTTGGTACTCCGGCTAGTATTGTGGTAAACGGCACTGAACAAATTCGATGCTCCTGGATCTAAGGCCTATCACATAGTATCTATATAATATTAATTGCCTCCCTTCAATGAGACTGCCATGCCACTCAGGAACCTGTTCCGCAACTATATATAGATATTAACTCCAGCTTAACTGGTATTTATAACATTGAAATATATGTTCCCCTGTGGTGGAATGCATATCCGATTAGGAATAAATATGCAAATAAAACAAACAAGAATTAATATTTTGAATTAAAATTGAGACTAAATCTCTATCTTTATTTACCAATTTTACCTTGTAAAAGGATTCAATGAAGTTGCACGTAGTGCTTCGTTGACTTCCAAATGACGAGTAATTATTTATATATAAACACTAGTATAACTAGTGATTTGGCAAAACAATGCTTAAATACCGTTAACGGTTTACTCGTTGAAACACTCATAAAAAGGCCTTTCAACAAGGATGAAAGAAAAAGTACTTTAAGTTTTGATTAAACACTGAGAAAAAAGCATAAAGCAATTTGTACTTAAACATTGCCGGGCACCTTGCAACGACGTGTGTTGCAAATAAATTATATATAAATTGAGTCATGAGGGACTCCTGATGAATATAATACAAGATTATATAATTGAGCCATTAGGGACTCCTGATGTATATAATTTAAAATTATATAAGTGAGCCATTAGGGACTCCTGATGAGTAGAATATAAGATGAGTCATTAAGGACTCTTGTGGACTGTATGTAGGTTAGGTCATGAGGGAACTCTCATGATGATCTATTACATAATATATATGAATCATGAAGGAGGCTGTCGGTTCGAATCCTATCAAACACACCTCTTAAAAATAAAATACAATTTCTACTTGGATTTGTAACAATAAAAAAATTAATTAATCGATATATAGCCTATATTATTCTACACCGATTAGGACTCTATAAGATAGTTCAGGGACAAGTTACAAGGTGCATACAAAGTATCAATTAACCCCATCCTAGGCCATCCACATGTAAAAGTGGCTGGTCCGCTTCATAGGAAGTGTTAGAACTCGGACTGGTTCCTACCACTTGGGGACCGGTCACGTGGCATGTTTTGTATCAGTTCCGTTTACCGTAGGGTATAAACTCTATTTGCTTCAAAATTTTTAAAAAAATTGTTTTAGAATTGTTTTTATATTAACTTTTATTTAAAAAGAATGCTTACGCTAATAAAACAACCGAAATGTCGCCCATTTTCATTTAATAAATCTATTAAATTTAGAAAATTAGCTTTTCCCGGGAATTCCCGGGAACGGGATTTTTTCATTCTCGTTTCCCGGGAAGGGCAAAAGTCCGGGAAATCCCAAACCGTAGATATATTGGTAAACAAAAAACAAAACACAAAATGTACACTTAAAATGAGAATCACCTAATTAATTTTTTGGTTTTCTTAAGAATTCTTTTCAAGTATAGTTAAATAATAATTTGTTTATATTTCTAATTTATGGGACTACAAATTTGATTACGCGGCATAAAATGATTCATTCATTTAAAATTTTGCTTAAATTTTGAGTTAAACATATTTACTTATTTTTTTTATTTGAGCACAATATCTTTTCCGACATGTACATAGTTTATTTTATCGCCTTAATAAATCTCTGTAGATTTCTCTATTAAGACACTGCTCAGTAGAAATGACATTTAAGAAAATATGTAGAAAACTAGTGGAAGAAAATAAAGTATGTATGAAAAAAAAGAAGAAAAACTAATTAAAATCATCTTAAAATGCATCAAATCAAGTAGAAAACAATTGTAAATATTGTATTGTTGTAAAGTCGTTTGTAGACACAGTTGGATATTATCAAAACTGAATTAAAGACAAGTGAACGTGTACTTGCACTTATTGCAATTGTGTTCGCAAAATTTGAGTAAATAAAAAAACAATAAAATAACAAATACCAACATTTCCCTAATTGCGTTTACCAGTCAGTCAGTCAGTCAGTCAGTCAGGCAAACAGCTAGTCAGTGGCGGCCACAGCAGCGGCAAAATTTTTTCGTTTTTTTTTTCTTCTTGAAAATGAAAACAACAACAAACAAAAATGTGGAGAAGTCAACAACAACATTGAATTAAACTTTCTTTTTTCGTCAACGATTTTTTCGCATGAAAAAATTTTTTATTTAATTTATTTTTTATTCATATGTATGAATGTTTTCTATTTATTTTCTTCTTTTTTTTCACTTGTGGATGCAACTTTAATAGCTGCAGCAGCCAGAAAAGCCAACAATAGTGGCAGTGGTAGACAAGGTGTATTTTATGGTTGTTTTTTTATTTCTATTATGCATTTCATTTTAAGTTGATAAAGTTTTTTAAGATTTTTGTTTGTTTTTTTATTTAAGTCTATAATCTATTGTACACAATTTGAATTAATATTTATGAAGAAAGGCAGCAAGACAGACTAATAAGGTGTGAGGGAAATTGTTTATCTACTCTGAAAAAAAAATAAATAAATATAAAATGTGGAAAAAAGCAGTAGTTGTCTGGTAAATAAGAAATTAAATAATTTCAAATATTTATTGTTACAATTCGTTCATAAGATAAAAAAAGACACACACGCTGCCTCTTGTAAAATGTGAAGAAAATTTAAGCCGTAAATGGTTAAAACAATAACATCAAAAAAGTAGAGACATTCAACTTTTTCTCTACACAAAAAAAAAGTAAAATAAAACAAAAGACTGAAGTAGCAAACCTTTTTCGCCACAATATTTTTTTCTCTTCTGCTCTTTCTCACACTCTTTGGCTTGGTATAAAAAATGTACATAAAAACCTGCCAATGAATCAAAAGACTTAAGACACAAACTTGATATCCTTCCTTTCCAATGCGTACTTTCTTTAAGTCTCCAGCAGCAGGCGAGCGTATTTATTTATACACTTACAAATAAAGAGAAATTTCTTATGCAATTTTTTTTTGCTTAATACTTTTACAGATTTTTAAGAATAATATTAAATTCCCATAATATAATTTTTCTATATTAAAAACTTGTCTTCTTTTCATGCCTTATCATTACAAATAATTACTTAAAAGTTGTTTCCACACTAATGGTGTCTTCCCAAAAAAAAGACTGTTTAGAGCTGGTCCAGCAGCATTCAAAGATACGTAATTTCAATGAAAAAAAAGTTTAAAACAAAATCCCGTATAATATAATGGCATATTTGTTAATGCTTTAAGCCATTTGGTTATTATCAGGATTGACCAAAGAAATTTTGTCTTTTAGCAATAAAGTTTTTATTTTACTTCTTTTTTTTTTTGTAATGTTAATGAAAAATACAAACAAGACAAGGAAAATGTGTTTTAAAGCTGTTGTTTTTTTTTTACTGACTTTGAGGAAATCAGTAAAATTGAAAATTGTTTTTTAAACAGTTTACTATTTGTATTTTGAACAAGGTCTTGGCAACAATTTACTTTAAATTGGAAACTTATTATTGAAACAGGAATGAAATTTGCTGCAATTATTAATTATATTTTTTATAGGAAGTGCGTAGAAAGAGTTTATGGTAAAATTTGTTGACGCATATTTCCTGAATGTTTCGTAATTGTAATGTTTTTAGTGGTAAATATTAAACTCACTAACATTATAAATGTGAAAGCTTGTATGCATAGATGTATGACCATTTGTTACTCAATCACATAGACACGGTCGAACAGACTCGAATGAATTTTATACACGAATAGTTAGTTATAACCTAGATTAAAAAATGGAACACTTTTTGATCCCAATTTTACTACTAGTATATATGTAATATATGCTAAAATGATAAAAATATTTTCTTTTTGGTTCATCAACTTTCCTATTAATATTAAAAAATGTTGAGTAAACGAGGGGAAGCTAAATAAACTTATGGAAAATCGTAACAAAATGCTTCTGAAAATTTTATTATTTTTAGAAAATCAGCTCTTCTGGCCAAATTTTTGAGCGGGCGGATAACAATTAAAAGCCGGATTGATTATATTAAATATATCTAATATAATTTGTAAAAGAGATCCCGGTGCTCTCCCGTCGATCCAGAGCGAAGAGGGTCACCTTAAGGGGAATTTTTTTAAATGATAGATCTGAAGCTATACCCTTTGGCAAAAAATTCTGCATTAAAGAGTTAAGCATATTTATGCATTTGTATCACCAGTCACAATGACATGTCTCACCGGTCACAATCTAAAAAATATTTTCTACGAAGGCTATTAATTTAATTTTATATGAAATTAAAAGCCTACAGTATACAACATGGGAAAAGCTAACTTGAGAATGTATATGTATAGCATATGCATATTTTTAGTTGAATTTTTTTTTAAGTGCACATAAATAGTTAAAAGTGTGTAGTTTTTCAATAACCAACTAGAAACGCTGCAATGGAATGTTTCAATAATAACGTTAAATATATTTAGTTTTGTTAGTCGAAGTACCCAGCAAAAATAGATTTGGTACAAGGAAGCAGTAACATTAAATAGAAGGGCTTCGAAGATTCGCAAAAGCACACAGTGCATTTCCTCTGCAAGTGAAGAAATTTACCACACACACGACGAAGTTGGTTGGCTATTTATGTTTTTTTTGTGTTTTTTAAATCTGAAGTCTTTTATTCAACTCGCACTTTTTTATAGTTCATCCTCTCGCTTACCTGGATACAAATATGGATGCGAGTGTTATTTTTACTTCGTAATTTGCTTTTTTTATTCTTCAATTGAATTGTGTATGAAAATAAATGTGCCTCTGTAGCTTAGTGGTTAGTGGTATAGCCTACCATGTGGATATCGTGGGATCGATTCCTGATTCAATACGCGAGCAAAAGTATTTAATAAAAGTAAAAATGTAGTGTAATATAGTTTCCAATTGTTTTTGTACCATTTAATATATAAATAAATATAAAAACAACATAACTAAAATAATGGTAAATAAAAATTAATCCAAGTGTAGGTACACAAAAAAAATTATTTTTTGAATTTGAACAATTCAAATAATTTTTTGTTTAATTCAGGACCTATAAATAAATTTGTATATTCAAATACAAAAATTTGTTTGAAAAAGTCCATTGATTTTTTCAATTAAAATAATTGTGTTATTGAACAAAATTTTAACCAAAATCACAAAATTTTTTTAAACAAATTTAAATATTTTAAAAATGTACATACTCGTTCGTGTATGGCAAGCAATGTTGTTTACTAGAACAAAATGCATAAGAAATTTTCGACATCTTGAAAATGCAATTTTTTTACAATATAATAACACCCAAATATTTCGGTTCTATTTTGCTTTAAAAATTGAAAGTTGTCAACATTACTATCAAAATTAAAATCTAACAAAACTGTTGTTAGAAGCGAACAAAAACATTAATAAGATATAAAAATAATTCCAAACAAGGGGTTGATAAAAAATATTTTTGGTATATTTTTTTGTGTGTAAAATGAGACATTAAAGAGCAATAAATTTTTTCATTATATAAAAAAAGACATGAGGTTAATTCATCGAGGATGCGCAGGAAGAAGCTCATACCTCAAGACCTACCAAGTGGGACATCCCATACAAAAATCATGTAATCTCGAAGCAGGTTAGTAAGGGAGAGTACCGATATCTTTCCCTTACAAACCAGCTTCCGGTAAACGGATATTTTTGCTGTGTAATTACACTTCTGAAGCACTACTAGTCACAATATTACGTGAAGAAGACTAGCAATTTAACCATATTAATGAATAAAACTAAACATATAATAGAAACTATATTAGAAAATATTTGCATTCTTTTTAACAATAATTGTGATTAAATATAATTTCATATGATATGAATATTCTTATGCATTAAAAGAAATATTTTAAATACCAACAATATTGAAATGAAAAAAAAAGAAGTAAATAATGACATAAAAAGTAATGCAATCAATTAAAAATTCATATTACTACTACTATTTCTACAGGATCGGTACAAGAAGAACTAAAGAAATGTTGGTTGTTTGCAAGAAGAAAAGTAAAAAGGAGAAAAAAACTTAAGACGCGTGCCGTCATAAACATCATCAACTGCAAAAAAAAACCCCGACATTAAATTCCACTAAGTAACGTTCATAAATATTACATACAAACGTTTGTATATAACAATTTATAGATTTTATAACCACTGCTGCTACCACCAATTTAACAAGTTTATAGCTATGACAAGACAAACAGACAGACCAGACCGACTGTTAATACGGACAAACAGACAAACATCCATGCAAACATCCAACGCATACATTCAAATACTTCAATGCGACTAGAACCGAAATGCCGCTGTTGCCATTGGCTATTACTGTTAACACTCAATGTTCGCTTACTCGTTTGCTTAGAATTGTATAACATTTTATAATGAATCAAATGCAATCTTTAACAATCCAGAATAACGTGTATCTTATTTTTGTTTATTAAGACTTCTTGTTTTTGTTGTTGTTGTTGTTGCTGTTGTCGTTGTTTGTTTAAATATTTAGAAGAAAGATGCACAAACTTTATAACAAACATTTGAAAGACAAAAAAAAAAACGAAACTTTAAGTAAATGCCACAAACTACGCATGAGCTGTAAAAAGTATTACGCTATAAAGTATTAAAAATAAAATCATAGTTTATTTTTATAAAAACAGCTTTAAGATTATGAAAAAAATGCAGGTGAATTCTAAGCAAATGGTCATAATGAATTTTAGTGTACGCTATATTCTAAATTCAAGATCGATCAGTTTTGTTATGGGATATTAAATAGATTTGGTATTTATAAAAAAATAACACTGTACAACATAAACAATTTTCACAGCTCTAACGACTAATTCTGGCAGAGGGTACCAAAAATAAATACTTTTATTTTATTTTATTATTTTTTGTTTACCAATTTAGCTAATATAAATATGGTAAAGTAGGATTCATATTATTGTTTTCGCCTCATTCAATGGATCCTAATCGATCGATCGATTTTGAAAAATTTTTCTGTACTGAGCGATATATTTGCTTTCACGGTTATGCTGGTAATGATTTTTCACATGAAATACAGATTAAAATAATTTAGGAAAAATATTTGTGATTTGAAACAAAAACGAACTTTTTAGAATAAAATTCACCTTTAAACTTGAAGTAAATGGCTTACAATAACATTTTTAGAATCAAGTTTTCTATTTCCTCTTGATATAAAATATTTTAATAATTAAGTTAAATTAAAAAAAAAAATAAGATCACAAAACGAAAGACTCAAGAAATGAACTTTTTTTCTAAGTTTTTCTTTTTGTTTGTTGTTTTGGAGGTGGAAAGCTTTAAATTGGGAATAAAATTGACACAACTTTCACTTTTCTCGGTTGAATTGGAAATATTTTGTCTTGACATTTCTTTATCAAGGGATTCACACCGATACAACGATAGCAAATTGTTTAAACACAAGCGAGCATTAGAAACATTTGTTCATCAAACTCAAATTAAAAAGTTAAACAGCAAGCACAAAAGTATGAAAACTTTGATTTTAAGTA
This sequence comes from Panzeria rudis, assembly GCA_956483635.1. Taxonomy (NCBI): domain Eukaryota; kingdom Metazoa; phylum Arthropoda; class Insecta; order Diptera; family Tachinidae; genus Panzeria; species Panzeria rudis. The sequence continues at coordinate 28,021,838 of OY101447.1, read as the reverse complement.
GGTTTTGAAATTTCCCAGGCATTTTCTTTTCCCGGGAAACGGGAGTAGAAAAATCGCATTACCGGCAATTCCCGGGAAAAATAGTTTTCTAAATTAAGTACATTTATTAACTAACAATTGGTGAATTTTTCATTGTTGTATAAATGTAAAAACATTCCTTTTAAATAAATATTAGTATAATAACAATTCTTAAACAAAATGAAGAATTTTTAAGTTAATTCGGGCAAATAGAATATTAAATTCTTACAAAGTAAGCGATCGTATACGGGCTAATTGATTACTGCTGCCGTAATTAACTAATTAAAATTTTAATTTCAAGTCCGTCAAATCATTGTATAAATGACTTGCCGTGATGTTTATTTTTCATGCCGAATTTCCAGGAGGATTCTTATAGGTAAATACAAACAAGTGACAGTACTATACTCACCTGCCCCGAATTATACATACCTTTAGCTATAGTCTGTCTAAATGTCTTTGTTTTTCCATTTTATTTCTCTTAAGAGATCTCCGTCAGGCGTTTAATAATAGTATCGACTTATAACAAATTTAAGTCGTGGCTTATTAACTTTCCAAAATATTTCGCTTAATACTACGGAAAATCATTCAAAGTTCTCTTTAGAACGAGCACTGCAATCATTGATAACTGTACTCAGTATTTTGCCTTGTTCTGAATTCTCTACTAAATTCATATCGAATCAAGCAATAATTTCTCTCGTAGGAAAAATTGCATGATATTAATTTCATGAATTTTTGTATGAAACTTGTGAACAAGTTTCAATTGTTCACATTTTTTATTTTGTACAATTTATATAAAAGTTTCATGGAAATTTTAATGCTTAAACAGACGAAGAAATACGTAACAACTTTAAGAGAACTGAAAAAATTTTCATGAAAAAATTTCATCATGCAAATTTAGTCGTACACAGAAGAAATTATCACCAAAAAATTTTCAAACAAAAGTTTGTCTAAAAATAAATTTCATTTTCAGTAAATGTTCTTTGCTAATCAATAAATTGTTTGTTTGACTCTTATTTAGGACGCAAACAACAAAAACAACAAGAAAAACTGTGTCTTGGAAAATTAACACCGATGACGACATACACACAAATAACAACAACAACAACAATGATAGCAAAAGGAATGCGATTGTACCAAGTTTGTTTACTGAAGATTTTTGAGTGAATCAATTCGTTAATGTCGTTGCGTTAATTCTCATTCATGTTTTGGAGTCTTTAGATAAACATTCAGACTTGAATACATTTAACAAAGTGAAATTTCATAAATGCTTAATGGATGATGATGATGATGACCCAAACAAATTTTTTCTGATATATTACATAAAATCCAGTAAATATTTTTGTTTGATTAAGTAAACTATTTTATTTAATATTTTTTAGTATTTTTAGACTAATTGTTTTAGAAATTCATACAAAAATATTGTTTGATATTTTTCAGAAAATCCAGTAAATCTTTTTGTTTGATTTAGTAAATTGTTTTCAAAGAAATGTAACTATTTTTAGCTTGAGTTCGGTTTTAATTTAATTTTTCAATTAAATTATATTTTTATTTAGAGATAAATGTGAAGCATGTATACAAAGAAAATTTTTACTGCGCGGAGGGTTGAACTGACGTCTAAGCGGCAAGGCACTCTGATTAGATTAGCGGGAGCTATCGAAACGTATCGAATATTTTAAGCAAACATTGAATATTTTATTAAACAATACTCTTTTATAATACATATTTCTTATATGAATGGAAATCGTTGTCACTTATGAAATTTTTATATATGTGATATAAAGTTCATATATTTATGAATTAATGTGTACTATTAATTTCACGTTTTACCGGGAAAATTTAAAAAATTTCCCGGAAATATTAGCTAGTATTTTCCGGGGAATTCCCAATTACCAAACCCTTTTTTTTGCTGTTTGCAAAATTTTAATACCATGAGTAGGGTATCTTTAGGAATTATGTTTGATTTTATCGGTTCTTAACATCGTTAACATTTTACAAAAATAAATGATGTCTTTTAGTGCTTGTGAACATATATCTTTTTATACTCGTTTCATTCTACTCGTATACTGTCAGATGGATAATTTCTTTCTCTCTTATGTTTCTCCATTTACAATTTTATCTTGGTGGTCTAGACGATTTACACTGATGAAGAAACATAAATTAGAACTAGAGACTCTGTAGAAGCAAGAGAAGAAAAAAAAAGCTAAACGAAAAATAAGATCATCTCTTTTAGTAGTAATATGAGGTAATTATAACAGTTTTGATATCATTTTATTTATTTCCTTTTTTCTATCTTATTAAAAGCGTGCATTTTTTTGTTCTTGTTGTGAAGTTGCTGAAATGAAAGTAGTGCCATATGGTGGGAGGGAACATGTGTGTAAGATACGTAAAACTATTACGTTAGTTTTGTTAAAGCAACAAAAAAAATATATAAATAAATAAATGATAGTTAGTGTTTATTGCTGTTATTTTTAAACTGTTTTATTTAATTAATAGTTTTTATAAATAATACAGTACGTTTTTTCAAATGAATGCTTCACTTGTAGTTGTTGCTGGAACTAACATAACTGTTAGGACTTTTCCTTAAGTATTTCAACTGAAATGTAAAAAAAATGTATTAAAAAGCTAATAAACCGTTTTGTTTACTTAACTTGGCGCTAATCTAAAGAAATAAATCACTGAACCACATCAACGCTTATTTAACTTGTAATTAAATTTTGAAGTTTGATATTTTAACAATAAAAAGAGTATGTATCTGGAAAAAATCCCCCTAATAAAAATAAATGAAACCTATAATGAAGTTCATTAAACGTGAAGAAGAAAAACATAAAGTTTCATTAATTAAACATTTAAGCTATTTCAAAGTACGAATAATGCTTCGTTGGTTAGAGTCTAATATGTTTTGCTGATCTTACTATGATACAGTTGACATGTGCCATAAATCCAACATGCATAGAATTAGAAACAATGCGTAATGAAGTGTTTGTAAAAAAAATGCTCGTAAATGAACTTCAAAGATTTTTCGGCTCAGTTTAGTCTATTTGTAACGAAAGCTAAAATTGATTGAACGAATCTAACAATGGTGCTTATAAGCGTGCAGGTAATACTGTTTCAAAAAAACAGCTCGATTTCGTTGAACAAAATTACTGCTTATCAGTGTACAGTGAACCGTTTGAGATCCAAGAAATATTCAAATTCAATTGGAGAGACAATGACGTAAATTAATTAAAAATCAATTAAACTGTTTATGAGTGATTCCACGTAAAACGCCCCTATGCAAGGAAAGAATAATTTTCCCTTTTAAAAAAAAATCTCTCAATTGATGTTTTTTAGAGAATGACAATTATAGAAAAAATAAAATATACACTATTTAATATTTTTTAATCAATTTAATATTTTTTAATCAATTTTAAATGGTCATGCCAGAAATATTTTGCTCTCCCTCTTTGTATGTTTAATATTTATTTCAGATTTTCTTTTATTCCCTTTCTCATTATTAATAAAAACCGTTATCTCTGAAAAGAATACACTTTTTTCCCTTTTTATTGAATTTAAAAAAAATACTCAGGCAGAGTATTCTGCTGTCTATAATAGAACGGATAGCAAATAATTTAATATCATATTATTTTCTTATGAGTTTATTATTTATATTAATTAAATCAATAAAAAGTTTTATTTCTTCAAATTTTTTAAATTTTCGTACTAGGTCACACCCGTCGGTCACATCCGTCCCATCTGTCGCTCACACCCATCTTATTTTAGAAATATTGTGTAACTTATAGTAAAAATTTTACAGAATTTATACTGAAAGTCATAATTCGTTAAAACTAAGATTTGTAAGGTCACACCCATCGCAGCTGCCTGACGACCATGCTGAGCAGAAATCGTATTCTATCAGTGTCTACCCGTTATTCAATGACTTTAATTAAGCTCAATGTCCTTGCAAGCCGCAACGTTTTTTTAAGTAAAAAATTTTATAATCTTGATTTATAACAAAAAATGTGTGTAAAATGGTCACACCCGGCTAAATAGAATTACTCTTATTAAGAAATTTATGTAAGAATTTATGTAAGTTATGTTAGACTGAAGTGCTGATTATATTTTTCCCATGTGCTCACAAGGATTTTTACAAAATTACCAACTTTTCTGATATGCATTACACTGAAAGAATATCGCTTCATAAGCCCAATGAGAGAATTTCGTTATATTTTTATCAGAGTTCTAATGAAATATTTCACACTTCTAATCAAATTCCACGAATGTTGTGGAAGAATTCTATTAAAATTGCTTCATTAGTATTCATTGGATTTATGACAGCATGCCTTTGTCATTTTATGGAAAGCCCTTTAAGTTTTGACAAAATGTTTTAATTGATACTTAAAATTTTTGAAATATATAAAAAGAAAATTGCGAAAAGATTTAACATTTTATGTCCTTGAATGTCATAGTTTCAATAAAATATATTTCATTGTTTTGATGAACAATTTTATTGCATATATGAAAGACCGTTCAAATAAATCAGATATGTATATGGGGCATTCCACGCCTAATCGGCCAGTTTGTGATCCAACCGCCTTCGATTTCGATAATTTTCGGATATATTTTAGCACGTATTAAACGCAATGTCCATACTAATTTGCAGTATTCAGTACTCCCAACAGGGATGGAGTAATAGATTTTTAAAAATTTTTAGCAAAAAAATTGTAAATAATTATAGATAGATCAATAATAAAAATTGATATGTTGAAACAGTAGGCTATCATTTTATTCGTCTTTAAGTGCTCTTTCAGAAAAAAACAAACACAAATATTTCGATGTAATTATCAATTAGCTATTAACGTTTAAAAATTAAAATCGAAATTTTCAAAAAGTCCGACCCGTTTGATTTTTTTTAATTTCCAAAAATACTACTCCATATGTCTATTCTTTTACTTACTACAATTTACTATTTTTACTACAGCTGGAAGTTTTCAATACAAAGAGTAAACAAATTTTTCCAATTGTAGTAAAAGTAGTAAGAATTTCGAGTAAACGAACACAGCTTATATATTGTCAACGTGTAATCTTAACTTTTTCTATTTTACGAATTTTAAAATTTTTATTTTTGTTTTTAATTATCTATAACGCTACTTAACATTATAATGAAGCCTAAAAGATATATTTTTTGAAGTAAATTGAGATCACTGCACACGAATATTATATAAAATTTTTTTTGAAAATAGTTTTCCAGATATTTGTATTAAAAAACTGTAATTTTAGGGTTATTAATTTTTGACAGAAATCTCGAAAAAGTGCATCTAAAGCATAAAACTCATACACAGCTCTAAACACCTCTTTCTATTCTTTCAGCCAGTGATTAAAATGTATTGATCGGACTAAAATCTAGGGAGTTATATGCCTTGAAACCTGAAAAAATTGAGTTTTTGGAAGGTTTTTTTCAAAATTAATAACACCGACAAGCAAACAAAAGAAAAGGGCTATGCACTTGACCAAATCTATCTACTTATAAGCACTTCGATGCGCTGAGTCCGAATCGTATGTGCACGTAATACTTGAACAAGGGGAAAAACTAGTGTTTTGTGTATAAGTATAATTTTTTTAATGCTGGAAAATTTTTAACTATTGATATTTTCGAATGAAATTTTGTAGTTAGTAAGACTGAAATGGAAAAAGCTTAAAATAGTTGAAAATGCTAAGAAAAGACAGTTAGTGAAGTTCCGAACATTTAGACAAAGTTCAATAAGGTGCGACTCGCCACAAGATGGCGACAGTGTATTAATTGAGCTTACTAATATTAGTAGGATTTTCGCTACAGTATTGTTGCCACTGTCAGTGGTAGTGTGGGTAAAGGACTCTGATGAGTAGACTTGGTGGTCACGAAACAGCTGTCAGTTCAACCTTCCGTACAGCCAAATTTTTCTTTGAATGTTCAATATTTACATGCTTTAGAATTTCTTTCTTAAACAAAAAATAATTTGATCGAAAGATTAAATTACAAATGAACTTAAGCCAAACTAATTTAATAACTTTGCGTTTTGTAGTTAGTTGGGAATTTTTGTACTAAATACAAAGGAAGAAATAAATGAGATTCGCCTCTGGGAACTCCGCAATTCCCAAAGAAATTTCAGAAAATTCCAAAAATGGGACTTTCAGTATTTTCGCTGTATTTTTCTTGTTTTTCGCCAGCCGCAAATTTTTTGGGAAATATTTAAGGACACATTAGGCCTCAAGGTGGCTTGATACTTTTTTTGATTACAGCTTTGCGATTTGAGAAAACGCAACTTAAAACTGATATATACAATAAAAAATATGTGTATTTTAAAACGATCTGGTTAATTCAATAACAAAAATTTTGTTAAAAAATTTTACAGTAATATGTCTTATAGTATTACCTTTCAAATAGGTATAAATATGGGGTAAGTACTGTTACGAAATAATTAACGCACTTTTTTTCAACAAAAACCGGGGAAAAATCGACTTTTTGCAAAACTTTAAGTTATACTGCGTATAAGTTTTGACTGAGTTGCGATTTTTAAACAAAAGTTTTGCTATAAATCAACGAATAAAAGGTTTTGCATCGGACCACATTTGATTTCCGAAAAACAATAGACCAATGTAGCAGCTCATTTCTATGAGAAATTGTCTCAATTAATGTTACTCTGGCACTATCAAGCCCAGTTTGATATTGGAACTTTGCTGTCATTTTTACTGTTGTAGTGTGAACGGGGCTTAATTAATGCAATAATTTCATTAGAACAATGAAATAATTTCTTTACAATATTTGTAGAGTATCAATAAAATTATGACAGAATTTCATAAAAATATTGAAAATATTTCATTAAAATAATGAAATAATTTTATTAAAACCCTGAAATAAGTTCACCAAAATAACTAAATGTATTATTACATTGGATCCACGAAATTATTTATTGCATTAATGAAGTTTTCATGAAAATAATTTTAACGAAACTTGTTTTACTAATCCAACGAAGCCTAACGTTGATTCAGTTTAAATGACGTTTTTCATTGGATTAATGTCGAAATTCACAGAATCTATGAATAAAATTCTTTCAGTGTAGCGTTTATTGTCGGTATTTGATTTTTTTAACGTTTAAATTATTTATTGAATCTTCAATTGTTAACTAAACTAACAATAAGTATTCAAATCTTAAATCTAAAATTGTTAATAAAAAGTCTAGCCAATAAAAGATAAAATGTTAGGTTTCTTCTTTGGTTGTCTTACGTTTCTCATGCAGGAGTGTCTTCCTTTCTCAGCCGGGTGTGGGCTCTAAACTTAAACGTATTGTAGACTAGAAGGTTTGTATGCAACTCAAGTCCGTATTTGTAACACTGAATTTTCAATATACATATGTATTAAAATAGTCCGTAAAACAGTTTAAACAAACGGATCTATTTAATAATGCAATAATTTCATTAAAACAATGAAATAATTTAATGAAAACAATGAAATAACTTTATTAAAATAATGAAATAATTTCATTATACATATAAATAAATAATTTCTTTACAAAAAAGAAATAATTTCGCTACAAAAGAAAAATTATTTCATTACAAAAAAGAAACAGTTTCGTTAAAATAATGAAATATTTCCATTTGTTTAACGAAATTGTTACATTGGATCAATGAAGTTATGCCATATATTTAGTGAAATTTTCAATAAAATAATTTTAACGAAACTCGTTTCATTAATCCAACGATGCTTGACGTTCTTTGAGTTTTAATGAAGCTTTCCATTGGATTAATGTTTTAATTCACAGAACTTATGAACTTATGAACTTATTCAGTATGGGTCAACCCAGCAGTCTATACTCCTGTATTATGCTGGTACTGATACCAGCTGAAAAGCTTTAAGCCTCGTATGTTTATACAAAAACTATCAATAAATATTTGAAAATTTTTTCTAAAATAGAGAAACTTTCACAAAAATTGTGTCAACAAACTTTTCGTTTGGAATGCAGAAACGGCCCTACAATAAGGTTTTTGTAATTTTTATTTTAAAGTATTTTACTATTAAATTCTTTGGATACATAACATTTTTACAGACTTAGTGGAAATTTTTCATTGAAAATTTTCTTATGTTAAATACTTCTTACCACTATTAATGAATAATTTTTCCTTTTTAATAAAATTTATATTAGCAATTAAAAAAAATATACCACATATGTATACTCGTCTATAAAAGTTGTAATAACTTATTATTTTCCAATTCCTTTTAGCAAAAATAGTTCAACCAATACTAGTACAAACACATAATAGATACTCACATATTTTGTAACTAAGCACTCACTTTATAAAAACAAAGAAAGAAAAAAGTATTAGACATTTTACCCGGAAATCAATCACGAATCTATCCGTATAAAGGGCATTAAATATCACATCAAACAATACACGAATTGGCAGCAAGTTGAAATTGTAATGTTTTGAAAACAAAATTGTCAACATTTTAAAGTGTGTATATATACAATACATTCGAGTATTTTCTTTCGCGTTGTCGATATTGCTTTTCATTTTCATTTTAACAGCAACAACAATAACAAGAAAAATATGACAACATACCAAATACCGCTGAAATAACCATAAGCAACCATCAACAAAAATAATAAAAGCAACAGCAACAATCACATCATGATGGAGAGCAGTTTAAAGCGCCACTCTTATGTTGAAGTTGAAAGAAAGAAAACAGTAAATAAACTAAACAAAAAGAATAAAATACAAAATAAAAAAATTAAAGCCAAATCCAAACAATAACAACAAAACATAAAATTGTGCGCATATAAAAGTTGCATATAAAACAGCCAGTTCCGCTGCACTTGCAGCAAGAAAAAAAATAAATGAAGTAAAATTAAAAAGCCTGCTGCTAAATTTATCTCCATATAAATGCATACACTCACACATACACTCACATATATCTAGTAGATGGCCACCATGCCACACCACAAAATCAGCTACATACCAATTCCACTAACTAGCTAACTAGCCAACCACTCTCTCTTCTCATAATCATCGTCGTCTTCATCATCATAGTCATCGTCATCATCATTATCATCATCATTGCCATTCTTGTATGTCTTTCTTTATTAACGTTTTTCTTTCATTATTCATTGTAATTCGTACGATAATTTTTTTTTGCCTTACCATCAACTCCGTTATAAATTTTTTCCTTCATCATCATCATCATAATATCTGTTTAAGTTTCGCAGTATCTTAGAGATACACACAAGTATGTTGTAATGTAACTACATACTACAGCTTCAAAATCAATGAAAGTATCCCCAAAACCAAAAAAACAGCAGCAGCAACAGCAATTGCAGTTAAAAAAGATAAACCAAAATAAAAAAACAAAAGATAGTAAAAAAGAGAAAAAATTTGCAAATAAAAAAACCTACAACAAGTTTGGTATCAACCAACAATAACATTATTATGAGTAAACGTTTGCTATGCAGCTATTCTCGCATTCGTATGAAGTGCCTCCGCAAACAGGTGTCTTGGAGCATAAAAAACAACTACAACATTTACAAAACTCTACGTCGTAGAGTCTACGAGTAATCCACAATATACACATTCATTGATAAATATGCGACCTAAAGTATTATTGATATCAATATTGACTCTCTATGAGAATAGAGTAGTGCGAGAGTTTCATTATGTTGTCGATGCTTTAAAGTTGGTTCTGTTATTAACAGTATCGGTTCGAAATAGTTTATACACTTTGGAAAAAATAAAGAAAAATCAAAAAGACAACCGCAGATAAAATATTATTGTATTGGCTATAAGCTCCATAAATAAGTATGTATACCAGGCGCAGGCGATGTGTAGCCGTGAGCCACGACGTTTGCCGACTACTTTTCGGCTATTTTTAAATTTTACATGTACACAGCCGACAATTTACATGTACACAAAACAAACAATCAAAATAAACAACAACAAGAGCACAATAGTCATTTGTACCTATCAACAATACAATTAAACACCAACACACTTAAACAACAAACTTTTCCTCATTTATTTAGTTTTCTCTTTGCCTGGCTCTGATGTACACAGAAGTGGTGCTTTAATTGCAAGAATATCGCATTAAATTTAGGACCGATAGATTGTGCTGAATAAAGAAATCGGTCGAGATCAGATGCATGCGCATGGGTATGCTTAGTTTGTGGTGTGTCGAATCTGGATACTTATTGACCTCCAGTTTAAACAAGAGCTTAGCTACGTATATGAAGCTGTACAAAGCGTGGTTCCATATAAAAGACTACAGGAAACAGAAGAGAATGAATGCAAAGCCTCTCAACTGGAGAACGGGCTAATCTCTGAGCTCACACGTTATAGAGAAATGGGTAATGCGATGATGACTCGTAGTCGACTTGCAGTTGGCTTTCATGCTACTAGCGGCCAACGATGGTACAGAGCGACAGCTATAGAAGTGCTGAGTCCGTTCGACAGCGAAAAGGTTACATTTTTGGTTCATGCGACATGCTGACTGGTGGACAACCTTAACTGTTGGTTATGCTAAAAGTAAAGATGATATGAAACCAATTGATAATATTTCCATCGACGGCGGCTCTGACTTGAAGCGGATCGGACGAAAACGTGATGAGTTTAAAAGAAAAATAAACCTGCATGATAATCGTATTTGACTGAAGGGAGCAGAAAGATATGTTCAACGACGCTTTTCAATGTTGTGGGGAAATTAATATCTCAGTTAACCCCATTCACGAAGTGAGCTGATATTTCTGAAACTGGTATAACTTCACTTAAAAAAAAGAACGGTCGGTGTCGTGGGACACCGAACTGGAACAAAGTTCGTGTCGCCTCTGGCCTACCACCTATTGGCGTAGCCAATTATATTACTCATACGTAATAGACTTTTGCCCTAAAAATATTAGATATCCGCATTTTCTTCACATATTTTTTGAAATAAAAATTCATAAGAAATTGCCCGTTTAATATATCGTTAAAAATTTTTAAACATAAGAGGATTGCTATCTGTTTTAATAAATAGTCAATAAATAAAAATTAAAAAATTAAGTTGAGTACAGTTTTCAAGCAGGTAAATGAAATGCTTCTGAAAGCTTGACTATTTTTTTTTAGAAAATCTGCTCTTCTGATCACATTTTAGAGCGGGCGGCTAACAACTAAACAAAAAATTCGCTATTTCGTCTAATGCCAAATGTAGGGTGCATGCTTTAATCGATTTAAAATTTTAGCTGAAGTCACTTTTAGACTATTCTTCTGAAATATTGAAAATAAAAATTAGAGTTTTGAAAATTTTTTTGTGAAAAGCGTCTAACAATTAAGCTCTATTTTTGTCAAAGTTTACCTATTTTCTTATTTCAAAGTCTTCACTTTGATTCTTTTTCAAAACTACATGAATTAAGATAACTTGAAATTTTTTCCGTGCTATCAAGGATTGTGTTAAATATTCGAACATATTTTCTTCGAAAATATTTGCTATGCTATTATCGTAGATATTGACAAAATGTAGAAAAAAATCGAGCCAAAAAAGCAAAAAATGTTAAAGCTCAAAGCCAAATATTTTTGAAAATATTAAAGATATCTTAATAAAGTGAACTCTATTATCTTTATATATTTATAAATTTTACAAAAAATTTATATTTATAAAAATCAGGTAATAGTTGCAAAGTTTTTCATGCCGCAGGTAGTCAACTTTGACAACATGCAGCTTAACGAGTGTTTCAACGGGAATTTCAACATTCTTAAAGCTTAGGTCATCCTTTATAATATGTACATACATCATATTTTAATCGGATCGCAAGTTTCAAAGATACAGATCAATTACCCTTTTTACCAATTGGAACCACTGTAATGCGCTCAACACCTCGGACAACCTTATACATCGGATGTGATAATCAAAGACTTAGCTATCCACGAAACATTACAATAAACCGGCATATTTCCAAATGTTTTACAACGAAAATGTACATTTCCAAATGTTTTTTTTTATTAATTGCAATAAATACAAATAAGTTAGAATACATTCTTTAAGCGGGTCAGAATATTAGATGAACAGACTATAACAAAGGATACAAAAGAAAAAAAAATAAGTCAATGTAAGCAGCTCTTAAACGTTTTTTCTCTTTAATAAAATTCGTCTTAACGTGGAAATAGCCTCTTTTGAAAAATCCCTCCTCAATTAAAATCAAGCTATTTGTTTGGGAACTATGGCTCCACAGGCATACATATTCAAGAGGATACAGCTAGAAAACAGATTATAACTTTTAAGCGGGTGGACCGATTTTCTACAAACATAGCTAAAAAACATTTTCGACTAAGTCATTTAAAAAAAATCTGAATCAAAATCGGTCGAGCCATTTTGGCTCTACGAGAGAACAGACACACACACAGATAAACAGATACACACTACAAACTTATAACACCGCTCTTTTTTGGTCGGGACTTGAAAATCAAACAAAAAACTTTGACTTAAATTAGTGATTTCACTTAAGTACACTCTAAGACATTACTTAAAATTTATGATCATATATTGTCAAAACTTGTGTTGAAAATTTCTCCTTGTCTAAGATTACATCGATTTTGTAGTTATTTTATTAAAAAAAACCTTTCAAATTAAACATATTTAGTCCAAGTGGAAGAAATTTAACATAAAGCATGATACGGCTATGGCTGAATGGTAGATACGTCAGACTATCAGTCAGGAGGTCCGGGTTCAAACCCGCACGCACCCAATCGTTTTTTTTTTAGTAAAAATATTTTGTTTAAAAATAATGCGTGTGTAATTTTAGGTCAATAATAATCTGTAAAGTGTTCCCGACTATTATCGACCTAATTTTCAACAAAAGTGTTTTAGAGTGTAGAACAAAAAATATCACAAAAATTAGCATGAAGAAATATAACACAACTTTAATACTGGGATTTGTTGTGATAAACATCAATTTACTAGTGCTACAGTTCTCGTATGAAAATTTCTCAAAATGTTTTTTTTACATATAAGAATAGCGATCACATTCGACTGAGCCACATAACAAGAGGTGATTAGCAGAGATACACATGAGCACTGATGATAAGAGTATTTAGTATTTAGTATTTATTTATTTAAGTCTATGGATTAATAAAATCTTTACAGACAACAAATTTAAAAAAGAAAAGTTACATGTAATCATATAAAGCTAAACTAGTTATTTAATTATACAAATAAATTACATTTATTCACATTTATATGAAGAGACATATCAGCTCATTGACCAGAAACTGGGAACAGATGTCACAATTAATAAGTTTAATAACAAATATTGCATCTAAAAATTTTCTCCGACTCTTCAATGAGGCAATTTAATTTGTTGTAATCTGAATGCATATGATGGCAAGTTTGACACACGGCTAGGGTATATATTACGCAATATAAAAAGTAGAAACTGTTCCTGTACAGATTCTAAACGATCACTGTGGAAGTTATAATGAAGGTCACAGATGAGGGAACAATATTTCAAAATAGGTCTGACCAAGGAAGTATAAAGTTGCCTCGTTACTATTGGATCATTAAATTCTTTGGCCCACCGTTTAATAAATGCAAAAACACCACGGGCCTTATTAATGCACTTATTTAAGTGGTTAATAAACAGAAGCTTTCGATCAAACAGAACTCCAAGATCAAGAAACTCATCGACGCGGCTTTCAAAATCAATGCTATTCTGTTTTGCTGTGTGCGCTGAAAATTGCATTGATGGTAAGTTTTTCCTTGTCACTTGAAATATTTATAATGGATAAGAAAATTAGCTATAAAACTTCTGATAAGCTCGTATCAGCCATCAATTACGAAGATAATTAAATAGACACAACTATTAATAGAACTATGAATTTAAATCAGTTAAAGTTTTAATTAATTTAATCATTGAGTTATTGCTTTAAAAGAATTAAAAATGTTATTAAGGCCGTTTCAGACTATAATACAAGTATTAATATTTTTGAAGAAAATGCCTCCCTGACATAATTGTTGTTTGAAAATTTTTAAAATACAATAACAACTTATCATGTCAGTGTTTCATTTTCTTCAAAAGTGTTAGTACTTGTATTATAGTCTGAGACGGCCTTAAGCAAATATCAAGTCTGTTTCTTTACGTGTCCGAAGTTACACAAACTTAACCGAAAGCTTTTTTGAATACAAATTTTGTATTGAAAAGAGCTTTCGGTTAAGTTTGTGCAACTTTGTACACGTTCGGGAACATACAGATTATGTCTGTTCCCGTACGTGCACAAAAGTTACACAAACTTACCCAAAAGCTTTTTTGAATACAAATTTTGTATTGAAAAGAGCTTTCGGTTAAGTTTGTGCAACTTTGTACACGTACGGGAACAGACAATTACTAAAATGGGTTTGAATTAGGGATGTAACGAATACCGATACCGATACCGATATATCGGCGATACTTCAGATTTTCCGATACATCGGTATCGGCGATACGATGATACTGCCGATACGACGATACTTTTAAAAATTTTTTCAGAGTTTTTTTTTAACAAATAATTTATTTTTGTTCGATTTTACCATGAATTAAATACACTTCGTTATTTTTTAAATCTTATTAATATCAATTTTAAAAATTAATAACATTTTATGCTCATATTTTGTAAAAAAAAATATTTATTTTTTGTTAATTTTACCGTGAATTCAAATTCAAGCCGTTGTTTTTTAAATCTTATTCCAGCAAAAAAGAGATACTCCAAAGAAGTCATGAAAATGTAGAATTCGCGATCTGGAAGTATTGCAAATTTGGATAATTTCTAATTAGTTTTACATATCCTTGCCCTTGCAAGAAGTTCTGTTTTTCGATTACCAATCACCGAATTGGAAGCGATGCTAGGACAAATTTCTTTTTCGGTATTCTATAATGATTTTTCCTTAAGGAAAAAGAATAAAAAAATACCCATTTTCACAATTTGTTTATGCGAATTTAAACTCAGAACTGTATTTTCATGTAAATTTAAGTGAATAAATATAAACTTAGAAGTCTTTTAATAATTAAGCTATTAAGTTATTTAGATGAATATTAGTTGATAAATGTCCTTTAAAAAAAATCGATATTTTAAAAAGCATGGCGAGTATTTTTTTAAATTATAAAGGAATTAAACAATTTTTCTTGCTTTTCTACTAATTATCTGCATATTTTTAATATAGATTTGTTGGAAGCAAAGAAAATGTAGCTCCTTAAAAATTACTTCCAATGTTTTATCAATTTTAAATATTCTCTCTTATAATGTAATTTTGTATAATAAAAAAATTGCACTTGAGTTTTGTTAATCTAAACTTGAACTCAATTTCAATATTCGTATCGGTATCGGAATCGGCGATATTTATTTTTAAATATCGGTATCGGTATCGGATCGGCAAAACGGCGTATCGTTACTTCCCTAGTTTGAATGTTATTTCAAGTGGTCAGTCAACTTATTGGTCAACAGATCGATAAAAAATTCCTGATCTTATTGACTTCGGAGTAGTAAAAGAAACTCCCAGCGAAATTATTAAAGTTGAAGCTTCCTTAGATTTATCTTCAGACCACTCACCCTCTATTATTACCATATACCCACTCTTAACAACCTCACCCACTTGCAATTTAATACACGCACGCATTCTTTGGCTGAAATACAAGAAAAGATTTAATTGACCATTGCACGGAAAATTTGCTGCTAAGAAAAATCAGCTGCTAATAGATAACTAGCTCTATGTCTTCAGAGTTAGTTATATATTAAACAGTTAGAGGCAAATTTTTTAATAGAGAATTCTATGCTAAAAATTATGATGACGGAATGCACCAAGCAGCTTAAAAAATTATTAGAACTCCAAAAAACTGCATCCTTGAAAAAATTCCTGCACGAACTCGACTAGAGTTTTTCTTTTCCCGGACTTTTACATTTCCCGGGAAAGCGGGATTGATTTTTCAATTTCCCGGGAATTCCCGGGAATAGCCGCCCAGTACAAAACGATACAAAATCGCATTTCACTTAATTTATTTCAACAAAAACAAATACCAATTCACGAGATCTGTTAAATAAGGTTATGGATGCATTAAACGTAAGTAAAAAAATTATAAAATTTGAGGTCTTTAGCCGTGCCGTATGGTTTTTAATTTAAATTAAAAAAATGTTATTTTTTATTGCATAACTTCTGATTAGTAGCCACCCGAAGTAAAAAAATGTACTGGTTTCATACTTTTTTATAATTTCCGTAGCTTCTTAAGTAGAAAAGATATTGCAATCATTTATGATTTATTTCATAAGACACTAAATAGCATTTCATGCTGGATAGCAAAACTGAATTGAAATAATTAAGTGGCGGAAAAGTGACCACTTGAAAACTACATTTTTTTTTGTTTGTATCGATTTTTAATTGAACCCTATGTGAACCTGTTGATATAGCTTTGATTTTTTTTTTGCAAAAATTTATAATTTTTGAAAAATTCGAAAATTTGAGCTTAAAAAACTCATGTGTGGCTTAAAATAACAATCTAATATTTTCAGAAAATATAGAACAGCTGCCTCATTCCGTAATTCGCTAAAGCTAAAGCTAAATCTTGATCGCTTAAATGCTGAACAAATCGAAATTAAACATTTTTGGCGATGACATAAAACACTAAAATTTAAGACATTCCATAATTTAGCAATACACGTTGTAAAATTGTATTCGAAGAGGAAAATTGATAAATCGACCGTATAGATTCTTAGCGATAGAGATTTAGCCTTAGCGAGCTACAGAATAGGGGGCAGTACTTCTTTATTATGACAGCTTTCGCTATGTCCACTTAGTGACAATCTGTTATTTTAATTTCTTCACGAAATATGTTTTTTGAGTGCTGCTCTTAGAAAAATATGAAAAAATGGAGACAAATAAAATGTGCTCAAAACTACAAATTTTTTCTTTTATTTACATATTTTTCTAAATAAAAGCAGCACTAAAAATGTGTGCTTACAAAGAAGAAAAGCTATCATAATAATATTTAAAAAATCCCGTGAATTCCCGCACAATTTTCCCGGGATTTATTTCCCGAAAAATGTGCGGGATCCCGGGAATTTTTTCCCGGGAAATCCCGAATGAAAAACACTAAACTCGACGCAACACCACAAATGGCTTATTCGTTATGGCGAGCAGCCAGAGGCCTTAAAAAACCGGTGATGTAAAAACCTCCATCACGAACTTCGAATGGAGACTGGGCAAGAGCTGATGTTGAAAAAGGTACGCTGTTCGTTAACCACTTGAAAAAGGTATTTACTCCAACCACATCTGCTGATATAGTTGAGCTGGCACCAAATGTCGCTGAAGCTGTAATTCCTATGAGATTGCTATTGTTGTGTTACTTTTCTTCAAGTGTAACATTTTTAGAGTTAACATTGTAATATTTCTCTGATTAACAGAAATTTCTCAGCTGCCCAATGAAAACTCACTTTCAACATACTCTTTGATCAGGTGCAAAAACATATAATGTTTTTTTTCCTAAAAAAGAAAAATCAAACACAAAAAATAAAGATAAAAAAAAAGTATTTTTACATGTGCAGTTTATTAGAGTGGAAGTTGAGTTAAAGGGAGAAAATGGTACTTTTAAAAAAGGCACTTAAAAACGAGCTGCTATTAAAAAAATTTTTATAGTAGAGAAATATTTTACTAATAATTCATGTTTTTAAATTTAAATATTTTTTGCTTTGATTTTCTCATAACTTTTGCGGTTAATATTTGCGGAGTAGTTTTTTAAAGGGGCTTATTTTCATGTTAAAGAAAATTTCACTAATGAAAAAAATAACTTTAAAAGCTGTTTACAGTAACTTAGGAAATACGTCATTTTGTACGAAGCTGTCTAATCACGAATTTCCCTTAGAAATTTACCTTATTGGAGAAGGATTTTGAGACAGAGGCTAGTTCAAGATCGTTATTAGATATAAGCGGTTTTTGAAAAATCACTCCTCATTTACAAGAACAATTTTGATGTAAATCCACATTATATTTACTTCGAGTGAAACACATAACAGCCCCATATATTATTAACATTATGAATATGAAAATAAATATATTACTCAGCCTATTCTGTACATCACTGGAAATGAAAACAGCGAAGATTGACACCATTTTCATTTGAAATGATATAGAGAAAGCCTCTTTTATGTTTGCATTTAAAGTAAAATTTTAATCTATGAAATTTTGAAATCGATAAAAAGTACACACTTTTTATTTAACCCTCTTAAGTTATCACCACTCGCTGAAACAAGTGTCTGTTAGCTGGACCGCAAACCCACTAAACGTAAAAAAAGCAAAGACGGCAGATGAAGAAGCAGCACACTTGAAACTTTTTAACGTTTGAGCTAAAAGAAAATATTTAGTATGAAAACGACTTTCGTGCGCTAAAGACGTAAGCAACGGATTAAATTGCAATACACAAATATACACACAGAAACAACTGAGAAATTTTTGAAAATATTCGTTAAAAGCGAATAAAATAAATTTGAAAACAAAAAATATAAAACTAATTAATTTTTGGTGTTTTCTTTTTCTTTCTTAACAATGAAAGCAACGAGCAGAGAGAAAAAAAATGATGCTAATTAGTGACTGGTGAATTTTGAAAATAAAATATATATGCCAATTTTGTAATAAAATTTCTGGTGAAAGAAAATTAACATAAAAATTATAAAAAAGTTTAAAAAAAGTATCTGAAAACAAGAAAGAATTGTTGTTAAAAAAAAATATGAATATAAGTAACAAAATTTTTCAAGCACAATAAATTTTCTTTAAAGTTGTTAGCACGATTTCAAGAAAAAAAAAGAAGTATCTTAATAACAAAACATCAATTGAAGCAAAAGTGATTTATAAAGAAAAGAAAAAATCTAAAGCAGAAAATAATAAAACTGCCGGTTTTACGCCTTTTTAATAATTGATAACAAAGAGCAAAAATAAGTAAAAAATACATAAAAATAAAAATATATAAAGTGTTTGTTTGTTGCTCTTTAGGTTGAACAGAACCAGCCAAGTGTTACTTTTGTAAAAAAACAAAGACAAAACGACGACAGTAATTTAATCTTTGCAAAGAATAAAATATCTGAAGAGTTTGCTAGATTTTTGTTACAAATATGTCAACACAACAGCAAAAACAGCAACAACAGCAACAACAACATAAACAACAACGTCAAATCGATGTAATAATGACGTCCATGCAACAACAACAACACCAACAAACAAAACTGGAACAACATTTGAAACCTATCTTGAGCCCCACACGATCCCTCGATGAAGGTTTTGAAAGTGATCCAGATCGAGTTTCAACGGATTCAGAGCATCCAACAACTGGAACGAATCAACATTCAAATAATACTACAACAGCAACAACAACAACACTAAATAATGCATGTTGTAGCACTGGTGGTGGTGGTAATAGCAATAATTTTTGCAACATTACTAGTAGTAGTAAACAACACCAGCAACAACAACAACAACAACAACAAAATGTTGGTTCTACTTTGGCACAATTGTCATCGGCAGCTACTGGTGGCTTGTCAGCCAATGTTGATTTGTCACCATCATCTAATACATCGTCTTCACTGTTAAATGCTGGACATGGTGCCAACAAGACAATGGATTTATCCAAAACCAGGTTGGGTGCACCACAAATCATTCGTCGTCCACCCAATGTAGCTGCCATACAGCTACATCATCATCAGCAACAGCAACAACAACACCACCAACAACAACAACAACAACAGCAGCAATTTCTGCAACAACATTTATTAGATAAATACTATAAAGATAGAAGAGGTTCCAGTGACAACAAGTTTCTACAACAAATGAATATGCAAAATGCCGCACGTATTTCATCTACATCTTCATCTTCTTCAACGAACGCTGCTGCATCGTCATCCTCATCATCCTCATTAACGTCGCCGGCTTGTGTAACTTCGAATGCTGGAGGCCTAACGGCTGCCAGCACTCAAGCCATGGGCTCACCACAAACTGTGCAACGTTTGCAATATCAAAAGCAACGACAACCTTTGGTAGCCTCTGCAGCTGTAAACAATCATCGTTATACAGCAGGCGGAAATAATGCGGTTAATAATAATAATAATAATAACGGTGGCTTTAGACGGGCCAGAACTAGAGCTATGTCACCATCTGTACTCAAAACGAGCGGTAGTGCTAACGGCAATGCCAACTCCCGCAATATGATATTAATGGCATCTCGGGGCTCAGCCATACGTTCGCACTCGGTCGATGCCATTTCACGTTATAGACTACAACAGCAGCAGCAACAACAACAACAACAACAACAGCAACAACAGCAGCAACACTTTCACCATCAGCAACAACATTTACTCGTACACACTTATGATCCTTCAAATGCTTTAGTGCTAAAACATGAAGGTTCTGGTACTACAAGCACCTCCTCTTGCACCACCGCTACACGCATGCAACACTATAAGTTTCCTGGCAATTCGGTAAATGGTGGATGCTCTTCTTTAACACCTGGTTCTACAACACAGGCGCTACTCGTGCAGCCAATATCAAGTGCTACATTGTCAGCTAGTGCCGTAGCCCTACCGGCTGCCACAACCGTATTGAATACGGGCAATGTTGGTGATGCCGCTGCTGCTTTAGTGGCAGCAGCTGGTGGATCACCCGTTATTGCCTCATCCACAAATAGTTTGTATACATTTTATCCAGCTGAGGGTAATCTGCAAGTATGGCAATCCGAATGTGGTGATTTGACATATAAGTCATCGCGCAATTTACAAACGCATAAGGCACCAGTTTGTTGGACCCAGTCTATACCAAGGCAAACAAGACGGTAAGTCTCATTAAAAGAAAAAAAAGTACATACAGCACTCATGCACTTCCAGCAAGAAATCAAAAAAAAAAAAAAAAAAGACATGCTAGTGAGTGTTTGTTAGTCTAATTGAGGTATTGCTGCATTGCTGGTTTGCAATGTTAAACATTTTTTTTTTTGCTAAAAATAAAAAATTTGCGAACTTTTTTTAATGCTTAAATTTTTTTGCTACCACCACAAATTAATTAAAAACGGTTTATATGTCTCCAAGCTCAGTGTTTTGTTTTTGTAAGCATACATATTGTGACAAAATATTAGCTGTTTAAAAAAAAACAGGGTTTGTAACCCAACCGTGGTTAGGCAAACAAAAATTATTGTCAGATTTTTTTCATTTAGTTGGTAAAACGATTTGATGCGGTTAAAAATAATTAACTTTTTGTTGCCGTCCCAAATACTAAACAAATTTCAATTGCTAAATTGTATTTAAAATATTTTGTTAATTGTTTGACAATTCGTTTTGTTTGCAAAATAGTTAAAAATATTTTGTAGATTTTTATTAAATTTTGTTGGAAAAGTTTGTGCCAAATTTAAAGTTTTGTAATAATAGATATTAAAAAAGAGTACGTTGCTTAAGTCTTTTGTGTTTGGTTTAACTTTGGCACATGATTGATTTTTAAATATTTATTGGCAAATGTTTTTCATAATTTAATGCCAATTATCAAATAATTACAAAATATTCAATTTTTACACATATTAAATTTTTCGCTTTCGCAAATTGAGGTTAATTTGAAATATTAAAAAAAAAATTTTTTATTTAAACGTAAAAAATAAGAAAAAGATTAAATTAAAAATTTTAAAAACTTCCGAAAAAAATTAATGATAACTTCAAAAAGGCTGGATTTTTTTTAAACTAAAGTTTAGAAGATTTTAGATCAAATGAAAATCGATTTAGCCATTTGGGAGATACGGTGCCATAGACACACAGATTCCGGAGGATGCATCTAGAAAAGTGGTGATAACTTCTAAACGGCTGGACCTATTTTCTTCAAGCATAGCTAAGAACACTCTCGATCAAGTCACCTTTAAAACAAACAAAAAAAAAAGAACTAAATCAAAATCGGTCCAGCCGTTGGGTTTCTATGACGGAAATGACAGACACACAGATACACAGATGCACAGATACACACTACAAACTTCGAAAAATGGCTAGGAGCATTGAAATCAGCGTACTCGAATAATCTGTACCAGTTGTGCGCCCAGCTGGTTACAGAAAAAATTACAAATTTAAAGACAGTGCAATCAATCAAATGTTTTATGATTTTAAGGACCCGTCTGGTAATATGATGCGAAGAATAAAAAATCCTGTAATTTATGATTATTAAAGTCACAATATCTTTAGAACTAGAGTTAATCAGAATTTTTTATTGCGATTTCTGGATTCAGCATATAGAAATACATAAGAATTATTTATTTTGATCCCCGAAACTTTTTCATCGTTGTCGAGTGTAGTTCCTTGGCGTTAATTACACGTTGTAACAGCGAAAATACTCGTGAAAAATGACTTAGTGATGCTTGTAGGTCTAGTTGAGTAGATCATTTTGCCATTTTAAGAAATGGCAATACACGCCCAAAATCGGAAGCTGTCGATAAAAAAAAACAATTCTTGGGACAATTACGGACAAAAACAAATTTTACTTTGTTGTTTCTTGACCGATTTTTTATATTTAAAAGATTTTATTTTGATTTATATTTCATGGAAATATCATTAAGAGAAAATTTTCAGAGTATGCACTAACGACTTTACAGTGGGGTAAAACTAAACGCATCGATTTTAAACGTTTTTATACGCTTTAGTTTTGGAAGAAATTATAATATATTAAACGAATCATATTCTAAAAACGCGAAAAAATTATGGCGAAATGTGGAAAATAAATTTTTTACTCAAATATTTCTTAAATTATAAAAGATAGCAGAGATTAATGCTCAAGGTTTTTCTTCGTATTTTCGAGCTGAGCAAAAATATATAAAAAAGTTTTAAAATTGTTTTTCACATGTGATGCATTTAGTTTTCGCCCACTGTAGAGCCTTTAGTTCATATACTGCACATTTTTGGAAATCATAGTGTGTAGATATATCCTCTCATCTATAGATATATCAGTTTTCAAATAAGTCTGGGCAGTAGCTTTTTTTACCTTTGATTTTGTGAGCATTCCACAATGCACTGGAAATATGATTCATGTACTGCTATTTTACATTAAAGTTTTGTGTAAAAAAAATTTAAGTTTTCCAATTCCCAAACGATTTTATTAATTTAGGGCTAGCTGTAATCGTTATAAGGTACACTTTTGAAGAAAATAGAAAAATGTGTAGGTTCTCAAGAAAAGTGTTGCAAAAAAATGGGGAAAAATTGTATTTTTCTTTTAAATAATGGTTGGAAACGAAAAATATTTTACATATTATTTTGTTAATAACTTAAAAAGATACAAATAATTAAAACCATTACAGTTCATTTTTAGATAAAACGAATTTTCGAAATATCGCTCTCAAACTCGCCACCAGATTTTGAACAAATACTCCATCAGTTCTTTTGGCAACATGATTCCAACTTACATACAATTTCCAAATAACATACAGTTTGTTTGTTTTTCTCAGCATTTGTTAAATTACTGCGCAAAATTTTTCTATTGGGCGCAACTCAGGGCAGTTAGGGGGTTGCAGTCCTTTTACTGTTTTGTGAAAATCGTGATTATATCAATTGAGTTCCCTCACTTAATTGCGAATAAAATCAAAAGTTTACGATAGATTTTAATGAGATATGCCACGTTTTGCTTGGGATATATCAATCCAAATGCCTTTAAAAAATTACGCAAGTTATGTTGTTTTTTATTTTTTGATGAATATTTTAAAAATAAATTTTAAAAACAAAATCATCATTTGTATCCAAAAAAAATTATTGAGTGTTATCCATATTTTTTAAATATTATTGAAATTTTTTAGTGAATACCTAAGGAGGTTATGTTAAAATACATCGACGATTATACATCTAAATTGTATTGAATTTAAAATAAAGCATGTGCTCTGAAAAAAATATTGAATTCGTATAAAAATGTATTGAGCGTTACGTAAAATTTTTTTTAAATATTATTTATCTATAAAGTTTAGGAAGCTAAAAAAAGTTAACAACAGGTAATGGATAGAAACGATATAAGGAACATTTCCTGTTTACAAATTTCTGGTTTTCTTTGAAAAATGTTTGCTTCTTTCTCACTGTGGGTTTTTATATATTAGCAAAATGTATTAGGTAGGTTGTATTATTGGTATAAAAAAATTATTTGAAGTTGACATAACTTTTGATATTTGAAAAAAATTGCCTGCGTTTTGCTTCAGTATAAATGTTTGTAAGGAATTAATTTAGAAAAATAAAAATTTTTTATTTTTCCAAGTTAAAATTGAAAAAGTGGTCATAACTTTTAATTTCGTCCCGCAATTATTATAATTTTTTTATGTATAGAAAAGATGTATAGTGCATTCTAATTCTATACTCATTTTTGTGGTGTATTTTTTAGCAAAAATCATTCCCTCAACAGCCACGAAGGCGAATGGAACGCTCAGTACACAAAAATTTTAAAAAATCTAAAAATATATTTTTATTTCAGAACCATTCATTGAGGCGAAAACTATAAAAAAAAGTCTATCTTCTCATATATGTATATATTAGTTACATTATTAGACAAAAAAAAAAACATAAAAAAAGAACGTTTGGAATGAGAAGGACTCATATGTAAATGAAAACTATCGGTTTTTCTTCAAAAAGTTGAAAAAAAATTTTTTCTGCTTTTTTCAAATCTTGAATAATTTAAACTGCTTATGAAATATGTAATAGATTCTTGATAGACACGAGAATTAACAGCTAATGGGATTTTTGAATAGTGTGTATAGCGTTCATGTTATTTATTGTTAAATATGTCAAATTTTTTCGTTTTCAATCTTTATACACGGAAATCTTAAGTCTTCCTCTATTCGATATCTTTTAAAAATGGAAAATCGGCGCAAAAATATCGCAGTGAAAAATTTTTTTGTCCGTGAACTCCAAAAAAATCGTTTTCTATCGATAACTTCCTATTTTGAGGGTGTATTGCAATTTCTAGAAATCCCAGTGTTAAAAATACCCAAAAATCGCTGATGTAAGCAAAATTTATTAGCAGCTAGTGATGACGCTTTGGCTTACTTTCTCACTCAGATTTAGCCATAGGCTATTTAATCGGTCCGCTCTCGTTTATAAAGTAATCTAGGATGTCAGTACGTGTCGCTACTATGCGTTTACATAATAAGCGGAATTGTAAGCGAGCTTGGTATTGAAATATAGACCAAAAGTAGGCCATAGTTTTTTACTCTGTACATATAAGGGATAAATTCGAAGCTATTATTAGTAAATGACGTCATCCTGCCATTATGGATTATTATCTAGGTACTTCGTTTCATTTACCATTTCATTAACGAGAAAAAAGCTTGTTATTTTGTAGCAGCGTGTTATTAAGGTCTTAAGTCTATAATTTTTCGCAATGTTTAATTTAAAATTATTTAATTTGCATTTTCATATGTATTTTTCTGAATTATTGCCTAAATAGCAAATGATTACTATTGGAAGCAGTTGCGTTAGTTTTAAGCTATTGATAAAAGAAAATAGAATCGAGCTAAGCCCAATCTAAAAATCCAACTGAATTTTTTTTTTACTTAAGACCTTAATACTTAACGTCAAAGAAATTTTTAAGTACATTTTTTTGAATTTTGAGTTTGTAATGCGAAACTGCAGACTCTTTGCATGAGTGTTTTTATAAAAACATTTGGTACAAATCTAATTGTCTGTTCTTCGATGTCGAAGGAATTTTTTCTTTCGTACAATTACGTTTAAAACAAAAATAATATTTTAGAATCTGTTTTTGTTTTAAATGTAATTGTAAGAAAGAAAGAATTCCTTGGACATCGACGACCAGACAGTGAGTTTTTGTTACAAATCTATATGATGGCTATAAAGCCATGGTATTATGCCACTAATTTTATTAATATTAGTTAATTTAAAAAAAATAGGCATTAAATGCTACTTATTGAACAAGACAACAATAAATAATCCAATTGATTTACATGACTGCCAGCAATGACTTTGTCGTGTTTAATTTTTTTGTTACTTTTCCGCCACCTGTTGCCATGAGATAAATTTAATCTGATCTTTTTGAAAAATATTCAGCTCAGCTTGTGGTGGGGTGGCTTGCAGTTGATCTTTTTTTATGGTTTGTTACACACAAAGTATTTGTAAGCAGCTCTAGTTTTAAAAGCTATTTTGAGCTGCTTTTTTTGAAATACAAGTTGATTTTATTTTATTACATTTATAGTATGTATATACATATCGTTTATTTATTTTTTATTTTTTGCTATTATATATTATATGAGTTTTGTTTTTGCTGGTAAGCAATTGAGTTTATTTAATTATTTGTTGTTATTTATTTAGCTATTTTTGTAGAATTGATTTTTTGATTTTTTGCTCATACGTCTGAGTGGAAATGTATTTTAATTAAAATCATTAATGCAAAGACCGCATTCAGTTTAAGTTTAAGACTCTTAACTGATAGATTAAAGGGTTAAAAAAAAAATTGTTGTAATCTATTTTTCTTAGTTGTCTTTTTTTTATGAATGAGTCAGCTTTGTTTACGTTGTCGTTAATTAAACAAACTAGAAATTGTTTAAATATTTTATTTTAGTATTTTTTTTTGAGATTATTAAGAAATTCTTGGGGAAAAAGGAATTAAACAGATAGCCAACTTTTTGTAGTTTAACCAAAAAATAATGAAAAAAAAAATCCAAGTAGTTTTAATCACTGTTTGTTTTACTCGTATGTAAACTTAAAGTTTAAATTGTCTTTTCAATTTAGTTCTCTTAATTCTTAACTGGCAATCGGTTTTTTTCAATTGCTAGTTTTGTTAAGATTTTTTTCTGGTTTCTGGTAATTATTTGCTTAATTGATTAACTTAAATCTAACTATTTTGTCATCTGGTTTTTTTTGCATGGCAGTTACTCGTTTTTTTTTTGGTTGCTAAAAAGCTAATTATGCAATCGTTTTTAGGAAGTTGTTAATTAGTTACACTGGAATTGTTTTAAAAGACCAAAAATAAAAAGAAGTTGTTTCGCTTAATGTGTTTCTTTGTTGTCTGAAAATGTTCTCATGTGAGTATGAACCCAAACAAATAGCCACTTGTTGCTTGGAGACAAAATTCTCTATAGTTTATTAGCAATTAATGTATTTATTTCAACAGTAGTAATAAATTTGAATATAAAAATTCCCTTTTAAGCAAAACTTTCGTAGAATCTTTAAGAATATGTAAAGGCTAGTTTTTATATCTTTTTGTTCTACAAACTGTAGCTAATTACAGCAAGGTTAGTTAAAGATAATTTAAACATATTTTTATAATGAGGCACAAATTTAATTAAGAAAGATGTTTATAGCTTTAAAGTTAAATAAGTGAAAAATGAAGCAAAGTCATTGCAAGAAACTTAAAACATATTTTGTTAGCTAATTTCTTTCATTGCAACAAAGCCTTCTTCTAGCTCGATACATTAGATGATTTTCGAAGAAAATACAATACCACCACGAGTGACAAATTGAACAGCAACAACTTTTGGGACATCGAATTTTTCCCAAATGACACTACACAGAAAAATTATCACCAAAAAATTTTCAAACAAAAGTTTGTCTGAAAATAAGTTTAATTTTCAGTAAATTTTCTTTACTGAATCAATGAATTTTTTGTTGGACTTTTATTTAGGACGCAAACACCAAAAACAACAAAAAACCCCTATTTTCTGTGTCGTAAAAGAGGAAAACCGATGACGACGAATTCATTGCAAGAAACTTAAAACATATTTTGTCAGCTAATTTCTTACTTCAATCTTCAATTTCAACAAAGCCTTGTTCTAGCTCGATACAATAGATGATTTTCGAAGTAACTGCTTCAAATGAAAATACAATTCCACCACGAGTAACAAATTGAACAACAACAACTTTAGGGTCATCGAATCTTTCCCGAATGACACCACACAGAAAAAATTATCACCAAAAAATTTTCAAACAAAAGTTTGTCTGAAAATAAATTTGATTTTCAGTAAATCTTTTGTTTGAATTTTACATAGGACGCAAACTCAAAAAAACCCCCGTTTCCTGTGTCGTAAAAACAACCCTGATGACGACATACACACAAAAATAACAACAACACCAATGATAGCAAAGGAGTGCGATTGTATCAAGTTTGTTTACTGAAGGTTTTTGAGTGAAGCAATTCGTTAATGTCTTTGTGTCAATTCTCGTTCATTTTTAGAGTCTTCAGATAAACATTTACACTTGAACACATTTAATAAAGTAAAATTTCATAAATGCTTAATGGGCGATGATACTGATCCAGACAAAAATGTTGTTTGATATCTTACAAAAAATCCAGTGAATATTTCTGTTTGATTAAGTAAACTATTTTGTTTAATATTTGTTAGTATTTTAAGACTAGTTGTTTTATAAATTTACACAAAAATATTGTTTGATATTTTTCAGAAAATCCACTACATTTTTTTGTTTGATTTAGTAAATTGTTTTGTTTACAATTTGTAAATATTTTTAGACAAATTGTTTTATAGATTTAAGCAATTAGTTCACTGAAAAAATGATGATTAGTTTCAATGAAATTGTTGAGATATTTTGGTCTATAGTTGCAAATTTGTTTGTAGGTCCGTTTCTAGACAAAAATATTTACTATTTCATTGAATTCCTTTACAGAAAATGAAATTTAGTTTTTTCTGTGCAATGGGAAATGAATATAGACTATCAGTAGGCTAAAACCCGAAGGGTTTTAAGAACTTGGCTCCAATAGCAAATTTATAGTCTTTTAAATTTTGGACTACTTTGAGGCAAATTTTCCCATCCTTTTCGGGTTTTTGATGAGTTTCTTTTCAGAATTTTGAATATTGTAATGTTAAAAAAATTTCCAACAGATTTTTTTATACATTTGGCTTGGGGCTTCATTAATAATACCCATAGTTGGGGGTAGTGCATAAAATAAGAACTGCACTAGCACTAATTGAAATTGTGAAAATCAATTTTTCACCAGCTTAGTGATAAAAATATAACATTTCATCCCTAGCACTAAAAAAATTTTAGTGGCAGTTCTAATTTCCCTATTACCAAACTTGGATTTAGTGCAAAAAATCTGCAGTACACTTAATTAGGGCCAAATTTGAAAGAGCACTGAACAAAAAGCTGTATTTAAAAATACTCTCACTAAACATTCGAACATTTTAGCTTAAAAGTTAATGCTAAATTTTTACGTTATACTAATATTAGTGACGAAAAAAAAATAATCTTAATATAAAATTGTACGGATGAAATCAGTGAAGTAACATCTTCATTAATCCAAAATTTTACAAGAATTAGAATTTTAAATTATAAAAGTTTTTGTATGTCTATATTTGTTATTTTTATTGTTACATAGTGTAATTCACTAATTGTCTGATAAATGGAAGTGGAGAAGACATGTTTGTGACCAACCAAAAGCCACAAAAAGTAAAAGTTTATCATTTGATTTTGGTTTACTTATAAATATTTTTAAAACACCATAAACATAATATTGTAAAATAAATGTCATTAACTTGCGCAAATCTATCTATAGAGACATTCATTTCTTCATTCATTCCCTCATTCATTCATTCATTCCTTCAATCATTCACACAGCTCTTATAATTTGTGCAATTTCATTTTGACACTAATAAGAGTGTAAATGTTTAAGTGTGTCTGTGTGTGTAATAGACAATTCATAAAGTCATACCTGTGTCACATAAGAAAATAAACATTTATTTCATATACATTTTTTACACCTTTGGCAAACATTGAAATTATTAAACAGTTTTCTTTGATTATTTCTCTTAAAAGTTTCTTCTTTTTTATGTCGTATTACAAGAGTATTTGCTATTAATTTCTTTCAAAATAATTTAATAAACAAAAGAAAATTAACTAAATTTAATTAACAAAATAAAAATGCCAAATCATTCTAAAAATACTGTAAGAAAAATACTTTTAATGTAATTAAAAACTAATCAATCATTATCGATTAACAGCGTTACAAAAAAATTTTCACACAATAACCTGCTTATATATAAATTGCTTTTATTAATGGAGGCGTTACTTGTATGTTTTCGCATGTTTTTAAATTATAATTTAATTTTTTTAATATACATTTTTAACACATTTTGATCAAAATTTGCATATTTTACTTGTTTTGCGTTTAACCTCTTCTTTTTTATAGCCATTTCTTGGAATAATATATATATAAAATGTTTTTTTCTTCAATTTTTAACACGGGTTTGGGTTAAATAAAACAGACATTTTATTGTTTTCAGGTAATTTTAAAGTTAATTTTGCATAAATTTTTGCTTCAAATTAATTAAAAAATAAACAATTTTGTTATAAAAAAATTAATGTTAATTAATATACGCCGATAAAGTCTTATGAAGTAATAATTCTATTTAACAAATGGTATACATGGATATGTAAACTTAATCATTGGCGTAGTTAGAAAATTTTCTGGGGAATGCTCGAGCCCACATTACTCCCTACAATTCGTTTATGTTATCAAAATTGCTCTAATATTTTGAATTTTTAGGTAGTCTAGAGCAATACCCCCCTCCCCCCCCCCTGGATCTAGCTACGCAAAAGTTAAGCTAGCACTGTCCGTTCTGATAATTCCAAGTGATGCTGCAGCATTAACTTCAGGTTACTCTCATATTCTAACCGTCATCTAAGAAGACCATTCTGGCTGCAGTTTTCCCACCCCTGGAATCGTTTTTGCCACAACAAAATTGGTAAAACTAAAGAGATTATTATTTCCCTAAAGTTCTTAACAAAATATAGAGAGAAAGAAATGGAAATGAGAAAATATTTCATGGATCAAGAGAAAAATATATTTTGCCACTGCCTTGGTGGCTCGTTTGTATGTGAACTTAAATCTTATATATCGATGGCCATACGCTGACAAAACGTAAGGGGAAAGTAAAAACCGTTATATAAATCGCTAAAAAAAACATTCCTATCCTCAAAATAAAATAGCCGAAATTAGTCAAGAGTATGTATCTTCTAAATAATTCTCGATTATTTTATTTCGTTGCTGCTAGCGCTTTCAGTGTATTTTTAATATAATTTCTTCAACCGGAAAATTGCAAAAATCAATCATGTATTGTCAACGTATGACCATCGATATACAATGAAAAGAAAAGCCTACATATCGCTGATGTAATTTGAAATCAATACTATGAGGGGTTTTTCCGTTTCTGACCCTATGGCACTTGTCATCATTGCGATGTTAACCTTTACATCGGTTGATCATCTCGTTATTAATGACAATGATGAGAATTCTGTCATGAAAGGAATGTCTTAAAATATTTTATTTAAGTTTTCTTACTTTTACCTGTTTTCATTTTAACTTTAATTTTTTATTTTTTTCTATTTAAATTTTTGTTATGGCGGTTTTGATCTCAAGCTCCTCAATTCATCGATTGTTTATAAATCAACGCCTTAACTACATCATCCATTAAAGCCAAGGCAGATTTATTTACCAGTTAGTCGCAATTCCTTGAAAATGTCAAATTATTAAACCACATGCACAACACAACTTCTGTATTTTGATACAAAAGTGACAGCCACAAATAAAAAAAAGTGTAAACAGCTGTGGAATCAAGAGTACATGGTAAATAAATCTGCCTTGCATTTAACCGTTTAAAATATCGACAGCCTGAAGTCAACATAAACATCATTCTCTTTGATGTTGATACGACTTATATATAATTGATGACTAAGATTTTACTAATAATTTTGCCATAGTATGATGATTAATATAGCGTCTTGAGGAGCCACAATTTTGTTCTAACATTTGTCAAGCTTCATACTTAAAAACATCAGAAAACTGTTAGTGCTATTTTTTTATATCGACTTTGACTTTTGTCAAGACAAATCAATGGCTCGTAAAGACGCTATGTAATGGACATAAATTATTTTTTTAACTTTTTGAAAAGTCGCTTAAAAACAAAAATTAGAAATAAAAATTGAAAAATTGGCAACACTGGGAAAGCTCACTTTAATATCAACTTGAAAGTGATTTAATTCTTGTATTAAATTTTCACGAAAAAGTTTTATATAAGAATTGAAATCACATTCAACAGAGCCACGTGACAAGTGGTGATAAGCAAAATACACGAGAGCACTGACGATGGAAGTGTAGCGGCTTCCGAAAATGGCGCTCCTCTGTTCTGCTGAGTATGTTAAAAAATTAAGTTGATGTTAATTTTTTCCTTGTTCCTTGGAATATTAATCATGCCCAATTCTTTCTGAACTAAACGTTACGAACCTTAGCTTAATAATCAATTTGGATTCAAAAACAATCGAATTTGTTTTTAACTACAGATTGCAAACTATATTCGTTTTTTATACATATTTTAACTGTGGCAACAACATTTGGCATCACATTAATGTCACGGCAGTCATTGCATTGATAACACTTAATATATGCATGAGAAAGTTTTGTGATAAAATTTGTCAATCGGTTGATCTCTGTTTTTGCTGTATTGATTAAATTTGCATTACACTGATTTCACATTTCTGATGACAGGACGTCGTTAATTCGAAGATTAATTTTTCTATGACTGTACAAGACATGAATGAGGTAACAACAACGCGTAATAATGTTCTATTATTAATTTAATGATGATAAAATGAAGTTGATATAAAAACTAAAATTTTGACGGGCTTCAAAACTTCATTTAAAGTTTTATAATTTCTCAACTGGTCGTTTTTGTCGTTTATTAGGGTTCCGTACACCAAAAGATTAAAGGTCCATTAATGTTTCCGCTACGCTGTCCATCCGCCTATCTGTCTGTCTGTTTGTCTGTCTGTCACAGGCTGTTTTCTCGAAAACCGTAAGAGCTAAGGTCCTGAAATTTTCACAGAATATGTAAAACTTTGGCCGCTACAACAGCAAATATATGACAGTTAAAAATTAAAAAGTATTCTAAAGCGAGCAACGAAACATGTTGAAATACTAATGTAATATACAGACACTTATACATAGACACTTTAAATTTTCAAATGAAATTTAAAACGATAAAAATTAAAGGGCGTTCTATCAGTTAATGTAATTTTGACTATATAATTTAGACAAATTGCTGTATCTTGGAAACCGTAAGAGGCAAACTCTTGAAGTTTAAAAAAAGGCTAAAACTAAAAAATTCCAATTTAAAAAAATCTCAAAACGAAAAATCGCAAAAATTAAAAACCGCTTAAAGGAAAAAGCGCCAAAAGTAAAAAAATCGCAAAAAATCACCAAAGCTAAAAGGATCGCCAAAAAACGGTAAAACCCGAAAAAAGTCGCAAAAACGAAAAAAGGCACCAAAACTTAAAAAATCATTAAAACTAAAAATATCGTCAAAAAACGAAAAAAAGGCCGACAAAAATGGAAAAAAGCACCAAAAGAAAAAAAAGCGTCAAAACAAAAAAGGGCTAAGAATAAACAAATTGTCAAAACGAAAAAAGTCCTAAAACCAAAATAAATCACCAAAAACCGAAGAAATGCCCAAACCGAAAAAAGAGTAAAAAACGGAAAAAAGCGCCAAAGCTGAAATAAAGCGCCAAAACTAAAGCGAAAAAAACTATAAGAAATCGGCAAAAACGAAAAAAATCACAAAAAAATAATCGCCAAAAAACGGGAAAAAACTTTAAAATAAAAAATAAATAAATTTAAATGAAAAAATTGCCAAAATTAAAAGAGGGCAAAAACGAAAAGGGAAAATATGCATGTGTATTCGAACGGAACCCTTAGTGTGCAAGCCAACGTCACAGTTTACTGAATTTATTCCAATATGTTGTAGGTATATGGTTACTTTAATACAGAATGACCCTAAGTGGCTTCTTTTTCAAATCGAGTTTTTTGTTTAATTCCATAGATGAACCTCTATCTAATATATCAAAATATACTAAAAATTAAAAAAAAATTTGTTAAGGCCTTTTTATATTAAGGTGACGTTTTTTATTATATAAAATTAACTTCAAACTGCTATGCACAATTCACCTTGTCCTTTGACCCCATAAAGTCCATTAAATTGTTTTGTCTAATATTTAAATGCGAATTTCGCACATATTTTATAAATGTTTTAATGCTTTCATGGTTTAAATCAAGTTTTTTAAATCGTTATAAATCGTTTAATATTTTGCTAAAAAACTTATACTTTTATTAAGATTTTGAGATAATTAAACATTTTAGTAGTATTTTTTTAAGTCCGTTCATCTTGATTACACTATGCAACAAAACTAAATTTTTTATTACACCTGGTATATAATATATATGCTTATTAGTTATGCTCCCGAATTTACAAATACAGCACTGCGTTACACGATTTTGGTACCTTCTTAACTGTTAGTCGGACAAGAACGTTTGAAAAGCGGGATTCTGAAGAAAATATTACCAATAAAGCGGGATTTTTTTAAATGTATTATGGAAAGCGGGATATTGTAAATACATTGATGATAATATATGATTTTTTTATAAAAGTATGCAACTACACAGTTCCATGTCGTTAGCTGAAATGCGAAATAGCGTAACTAAGAAAACATTTACAGTAGCATTTTCAATTATTAATTGTTACATCGAAGCGCCCTACAAATTTTCAAACTGTTATCATAAAAATTAATCGCATTAAAAATGCATCAGTCACTTAAAGTATTTCATTTAGACTTTTTTCTCTCCTATAAAATTAAAAATAGTGTAGCTATGTGATTTTGTATTTAACACATGAAATATGAAGTCGTCAGGACCTGAGAAAAATAAGTGAGTGAAAAAATCCGAAGTCAGCTTTTATAAAATTCAGTTTATAGTCAAAAGAATATTTTTGATCAAAAGCCGTTCTATTTTTTTCACTTAATTTTCTTGTAACTTTGTTCTATTTTGTCGGTTCTTAAGCATTTTATTTATCATGTGTTCGGCACCAAATTAGTTTCCACTTCAGGCTTTGAAGGCTTTTTCTGGATTTTCGTTTCATCTTAAAGGAGAACATTTTAGATTGAAGGTATCAATGTTAGTCGAACTTTTTAAGTCGTTCAATTAAATTTTTGCAGTAACCAATAATTGTCAATACTACGTGTCTTACTTGACTTCACCACCCTCACACTGTGAAAGTTATAACAAAAGCTTTGATCATGAGATCGTGGTTAATCTTAAAAAATTATGGTATTAAGTTCGACCCTCATACAGGCCAGAATTTGTCTTTGTCTTTTCAATTATTACATGCTTTTAAAAATCCTTTCTCAATAAAAATAGTTTAATTGGAGAATTAAATTGAACGAAGTTAAGCCTGAATAATTAAGTATTTTTGGATTAAAAACTTTTAAGTATTGATTTTTGAAACAAGGTCTAAAAAACACTTTTTCAATTTTAAGTCCCTTTAACTCAATGAGTTTTTATTCGATCAACACAAGAAAGATCTATTTTGCTCAATTGAACATTTTCGATATTTTTGATAATAATTAATATAACAGAACTATATTTTTAAAACTCGAAAAAGCGGGATAAAGCGGGATAACAATTTTAGGCGGGATCGACCTCTAAAAAGCGGGATAGTCCCGCTTAAAGTGGGATGTCTGGTCAGGTTAGGTATCCATCACGTCTAGTTTTCGAGGTACATGTCAATTAATACTTCCACTACCTTCACTTTACATAGAGTCTACAACAGACATAATATCACACATTTCTATGTTACGTGTAGACTTCAAATGGTGGCTAATTGACTTTTATCTGATAACAAAATGCTTGAGTTATAGTGGATCGAAGTTAAAAATTTATGAAATTTTTAAAATTTTTCACCAATTTTTGTAATTTCGGAAACAGTTTTGTGCCAGAAATAATTAAGAATTCTTGGTTATATAACTAAATTAAATAGTTCATTCGATTACGAAAGTTCTAAGCTATAATGGACCGAAATCGGATGGAAACTAAAAATGCTATAAGGAAAAAACCAAAGCATTCGAATTTAAATATACTAGCAAATCCTTTATGTAAATCTTTTTTTATTTTTCTTTATTTAGTGTTTTCGTCTTTTCATTATAGCATTTTTAGTTTTCATCAGATTTCAGTCCATTATAGCTCAAAATTTTTGTAGTCGAATGAACTATTCAATGAAATTAAAGATCTAAGGATTCTTAATTATTTGTGGCACAAAAATGCTTGCGAAAATACAAAAATTGGT
This sequence comes from Panzeria rudis, assembly GCA_956483635.1. Lineage (NCBI taxonomy): Eukaryota > Metazoa > Arthropoda > Insecta > Diptera > Tachinidae > Panzeria > Panzeria rudis. The sequence goes on along the minus strand of OY101447.1, from coordinate 27,985,716 downwards.
GAAAAACGTTAAAAATTTCATAAAATTCTAATTTCGATCCACTATAGCTGAAGCATTTTTTATCTCATAAAAGTTAATTAGACCCCATTCGATGCGTAATTTAGTAACTCTTCAAACATGTTTTGTTGCTTTTATCGAACCAGACTTTGGCTCTGGTTGGTGTTTGAAAGAGAAGTATACATCGAAAAATATAAATGTACCGTTATCTAGTAAATGTGACGTGATACATCAAAATGTAATTTTATTTCTGTTATCTTTACCGTTGATTCAAACAAAATTGTGAAATCTTTTTTTTTGCTACACGAAAAAGTGTTTTTTGTTGCCCAGTGTAGTCAAACCACCTAACATGTAGTGATAAGTGGAGATACACATGATCACTGATAATTTGAGTGTGATGGCTATTCTGTTCCGCTGTGTAGGTTGAAAATTAAATTGAAGTTAATCTATCCTTGTTGCTCGGATTATTGATCGTGTCTAATTCTATCTGAATATAACGTATTGAACCCTAGCCTATATAATCACTTTAGATTAAGATTGCTGCTATTTTTGTTAATTTTCATGTTGTATATTTTTACTAAGAAAAAAATCATTCTGTAGGAAAAAAATATATTTAAGTGGCAAAACATTCAATTTAAAAATTGTATTAATATACACACGCCGAAACAGTTAAAGAAACAAAAAAATATACAACTGCTACATATTCTTTTCAATGAAACTTAACACATAAGTATTTAGGTAAATCTAAATTCAGAAAAATTTTTAATACTTTTAAAATAAAAATACCTTTTAAGACTTATGCAGTTATTGAAAAAAGCCACATATTTAGTTTATATATCAACGTTAAAGTCATTAAAACTCAAACCTAAAAATATGGTTATGCTTTCTAAACCCTGTATTAATGCAAGACATTAAAAAAAGCCATGTTGATGACGATGATCATCATCATGATCATCATCGTCATCAGCAACTAAATACAAAAAGGAGTTTATAAAAATATAAATAAAAGACCATAAAATAAAAAATTATTATATTTTGTACATTTAAAAACCTTTCACTTTGCTAAATCAAAGCAGAAAGAAAAGCACAGCATAGAAATCTTAATCTTTTCCAAACAAATTATATATACTTTTTCTTGTTGCCTATTGCAATTTTTATACATATTTTTCTAACACCTATTTTCTACAAATTACAATTTTTGCTAAATTTTCTATCAATATTCTATACACTAACATTCAATAGTTGTTAGCACTCTTCAAATACGTTGAGTGAAGTAAAGTTTGTTTGTTTAAGCATCTTTTGACTTTGTTTTATATTTTTATTTTTCTATTTTTTTCTATTTTTTCTTTTAACAAGGTTAAGAAATGTATGCGATTGCATGACTAAAATAATATTTAATCTGGAAAAAATTAAAGAACATTTCCAAAAAACTGTTATAAATAATTTTCAACACTATTTTATTTTTCCAACAAAAACTTTTTTGTACTCGTGTCTGGGAGGAGCCAAAGAAAACTGCACATTCAATGATGCATTTTTATTGATAAGCGTCAGGCAATGTTTGTTGTTGCTGTTGTTTTGTATTTCTAACAAATATTGTCTAATTAATAATGATTGTCTACAGATGACATGACACGACACTCTATGGCACTTAGCAGTGTGTCTACTAAAGTCTATAACCATAGATGAACCTGAAAAAGTGCAATTATTTCTAAGATTTTATCTATTGTTTATGTTTAATAATTGTTAACATAGTTTCTTCTTTTTTCTTCATTAGAAATTATTTGTTGGTTTAATTTTTACGGTTGTTGAAAGAAAGACAGAAATCTTGATCTTGTAATCATCTATAAAATAGCAAAAAATGGAAAAAAATTCGTTACATTTTTAATTTGTTTTTGAAGAACTAATTAAATACAAAAAAAAAAGATTTAGTTTTGCAGTGATTATCGGAAGAGAATGTAACTACAAAATAAACTTAAAATTAAAAAATTAGACGGAAATCAATAATCAGAATACGTCCAAATTTGTTCAGAAATTCTCTCACTATTTGTAGGTACCCATCTCGTGGTTACCTTCTCTTTCATAAATACACATGTATGTATATCCAAATCCGCTTGAACATGTTAGGTTGTAGGTTACACTGGTCTGCAGAAAAAAATTGCCTTTAAATAAAAATATGTGGCATATGTGGCGTACAGATTTGTTTTTAATACGGCTGACTAAAATGTCCACTAGATACATCAGTATTTTTCACTATAACACGAGAACGGCTTGTCCGATTTGAACAAAAAACTAGCGGAAGATACGGAGTAAAAGCCTTAGGCCACTTATATAGAATTTTTTTATATATCCAACTATATAGGTTTTGTGATTTTCATACAACACACATCCACTCTAATTAAATCCCAGAAGTTCCCCGGGTTCCCAAAAATGTTTACAAAAATCTCCCCGAAATCCCAGAAGTTCCCCGGATTCTCAAAAACAAAAATCTTTCCGAAATTACAGAAGCTCCCCAGATTCCCGAAAACTTTTACGAAAATCCCCAGAATTCCAGAAGTTCCCCAGAATCCTAAAAACTTTTACGAAAATCTCCCCGATATCCCAGAAGTTCGCCGGAAGAGAGCACTAACACTGAAAGCCGACAAAATACCAAAATGGCAACACTCTGTAAAGGCCTCTACCAAATTTTAGATAAATTGGTTAACAGGAAGGGTGCAAATTTTCAATTACTACCCAGTTGGCCATGTCTTTCAGACATCTTGCAAGACCGATGCGTGACAATGTTACAGCGTCGATGATCTGTTATTCTATATCCATACGAGTCAACTTTTGCTGCGCAAAGAAGAGAAATACTTTTGTTCAGAACATTCTCAGCTTGAATTGGTTTAATTTTAATTTTTGTCCGGACAAAGTGGAACTGAGTTGCCACATGAAAGAATGTTATTATATCAATTCTTTCATTTCTTGTTTTATTTCTATAAATGTGCCATGCAAGTAATATCATAGTATTTAGTTTAATATTTAATAACATAAGCACTTATATTTTATCCAATTGCTAAAAAAATTTTGTCCGAGATGTTTATTTGTTATTTACATATAACATATGGTAGCTTTGATTTTCCAGGCAAATTGTTCGAAATGCGTGAATCGTGTTGCAAAACACCCTCAGTAAAAGAAATTTTGTCCGGACAAAAATTTTGTTCGGAAACAATGGGTGAATACACCTTTAGTAACAGCTCAAACAGATCAGTGAGGACATTTTCAAACAAATGGCCGCTAAATTCATACATGACAACAAGAGCGACACTGGCAACCATTTTACATTAATGAGCATGTAAATGACAACATCCTCAGAAATGTCCCCATTATATTTCTTCGTTTGTTTCTTTTTTAACACGTGCTCTACAACAACAATTTGAAATTTTTTTCGCAAAAAGTTTTAGTAGGCATTCCCAGCGGGAAAAGTAGTCATATATTATATATATAATGAAAGATATAACGTATTACTTTAAAAAGCGAAACAATGCATTCCTTTGGAAGCGAGAAAGTAATTTGATCACACACAAAAATTACACATTCATTACCACGTACTTTACAACCTCTTACGAAGAAGCAATGTATTTTTCTGCTCGTAACAACTGTTCGTGTTTTCCTCGTTTGTACTTACATACACATTTGTATATTATTATACTACGAATTAAAAAAAATGGATTATAGAATTCATTCGCTGGACACATTAAAATAAATTATTACTTCCCTAGAACATGTTCTGTGTTAATAATACTGAATTCTGGTATGAAATATATTATACATTCTCTGCATGACTCTCTCGTTTACTATTCATTACCTTTTCCCGCTGGGTTGCAACAGAAGTTTTCATCAGCTCAATTTCGCTCAATTTTAGCAAGCAAGAATGTATTAAAATGATTCAAACTGGTGACAGACTGACCGACAATATCCACAAGAAGTTCATTTGCTGGTATACGAAGAGTAGTGTTTTTTGTTGTAATAAAATCATACAAAATTTTAAATAAAACGTTGCAAGACTAGCTTGCGGACAATATCTACCAACTAGTTGGCATAACCAGTTGAGTAGTTTTTCTTTTACCCATTCTTTGACTATGGTTTCTGCTAGATTGTCTTAAAAGAAACCGTAATCGAAAAATATCGTGCATGGCAAATGTCGAAATATCCTTAAGTAGTCGTTGATGAAAATGTCCTCTACGACGAGTTGGCCAACCGGGTAGATATGATCCATACATAGTACATAAATATGTACAAATCCACATACAAACATACATAAAAACAAAAAAGTAAAAATGACACTAAACACATATGTGTAACAGACACACAATTTAAATCATGTCTTACAAGCTAAAATGATTTATAGCCTTTTCTTGTTAGTGGATGAAAATATTCTACAAAAATATTTTTCGTTGTGTTTTACATAAAAGTGCTGAGCGCATCTTATGCCTCAAACGCAAGGATTACAGGATTTCTTATGCAGATTCACTTTTAAACAAGTTGCAATCAGGAAGTGCAATTATTGTCTCTGTTTGGAGTTATCAAACCAGAGTTTGTAGACTATTGGTCTACACCAGCAGAATGGAATAGTTATTTTCTGTGCCGCAACGCACTTCGTCAGCATTCAGGTGTCTTGGGTTTCGTTGAATCCTAAACATCTTTAACTATGTGCAAATCCCCTTATAGGTGCGCTCTTTCATTCGAGTTAGTGTCTTAAATCTTTTGTTTTACTTTCAGTTCCTGGAAAGCAAAAACCATTCAAACTTATATCATTTAGCTATTAATGAAATATACTTTATTCCACTGAAAAAATACTCTTCAATTCTAGTTTGTGTCTTAAGTCTTTTGTTTTACTTCCGATTTCTGTGCAGAAAGAATTTTTTGTAAAATTATTCACTTATTAGCTATTAACTAAACTAAATGTTATACGAATGGCAAACCTTTTTTTAATAAATTTTAAGGCGTTGAATAATAAATTTCCTTTTCTTTTATATTTAGACAACAAAAAAAATTAAACATTGAACAAGTTCATTTGATACTTACTATTCAATGAAAAGTTCACAAACTTTTAAAGGGAATTGAAAAGACCCATTATTATTTATATAAAAATATAAAAATGGCAAAGTTGTTTATTAACACAATTATGATGAAAGCTTTAAACAAATATTTAAACAATTAAAAACCCAAATTGAAATAAGCAAAAATCCAGTCATGAGTCTACTATACAAAAAAAAAAATTTTTTTAATAATATCTGTAAATGATTCACAAGCAAAACAAACAAAACAAAAAAAATTATCAATGCCATTTAGAGCAAACAAAGATATAAATAAAATGGCTAGCAAATAGGTCTTCAGCTCAAAAACACCTACATACAATTTCTTAACAGTTTTGGTAATAAGAAGTCATTAAATTTTGAAAAACATTTAATTAAACGTAATGACACAATTAATATGTTTATCCAAAGATTCAATCGGTCATAAAAACCAAAATAAATTACAGATCTTTTAACTGTTAAAAAGCCGTTTTAGGAATTATTTATTTATCTGCCACCTAAGGGCAACAAATATAATACCGTTTTTTGTGCTGTTTTAATATAAACATCTTCATATTTAATTGATTTTATTATTAGAATATAAAAATATTTGGTTTTCTTAATTTAAAAATACATATTTAAAAAAATCTGGTTTAAGATTTCCAGTTAAGTATTTTAATTTTAACATTTAAAATGCAGACTAAAGTTTTGACTGCTTTATTTTAATTGGAGAATGATTTAATACCCGAAAGGCTGGAGCGATACAAAAACATCAACTATTGCTAGATTTTATTGGCAATAATTTTCTAGACTTAAAAATATATTTTCTACTTTTGATCTTTAAGAATTTTAGTAAGCTCGGCATTCTTCTAATATTAACTTGTTTGTATATTTACTGTATAATTACTGTATATTTGTTTTATACTCTTTAATTTAACTAAAAACCGTAAATTATTCGAAATTGAAAAAAAGACATAATATTTATAGACAAACTAGTTTTAAAATAATTTTAATTACGAGTATAATTCAAAACATAGAATTGAAGTAAATAAAAATGTCAAAGGATTTTTTTGCTATAATAAATAATAGTTAATTATTGTGCTATCAAAGCTGGAATTGAAAATATAATACAAATGTTAAAGTGTCAACGAAATTTAAATGGAAAAGATGCAAGAAATACTGTCAAAGTGTGTGGCGGCAGATAGAACACATGTTCTATTGTGCTAGTATCTAATAACCAAGGAAACCGGAAATAAGCCCTAAGAAATCTGTTTTATGCGCATTAAATATGCTTTAATAAATTGAAAAAATATACTCTTAGTTGGGTATATAAACAGTATAAAGTCGTTTATAGTTTTTATAATATTAATTTTTGACATCACGGAGTATAATATACTACTACATATAATTGGAATGTTACAGTTAACTGAATTTAGTCGCTAGAAAAGCGAAAATAGTTTATTGTAATGTCTTAAAATTGGTCAAAGAGATATTCAGCTTAAGCTGTTTTGATATTTAAAAATTTTACTAAGGTATAAATACCTCTGTATAGCAAAACTCGGTCGTTTTTTTCCTCTTTAATATATCTTAAAAAAAGTTTCAAGGGCTTTCATATTTTTCAGTCGTGGTTGTAATTTTCATGGAAATACCCATATGCGATTATAAGTTGAAAAGAGATAAGCAGCAGTCATTACGGTATAACTTCCTGAAAAATCGTACGAAATAAATGAAAATTTGCCCAGAGGTAATTTTGTATTATGGAGAATATAATGGTTATATTAAATTACAATTTGCTCATCACTTAAGCACTTATTCCTTATTTATATATATATATATATATATATATATATATATATATATATATATATATATATATATATATATATATATATATATATATATATATATATATATATATATATATATATATATATATATATATATATATATATATATATATATATATATTTTTTTTTTTGGTGCCCTCTACCAGAACTAATCCTTGTAACCTGGTTATATAAAAAAATAATTTTGTTGCATAGTGTAATTAATAAAAGGACCAAATTTATTTTTAAATACAAATTGCAAACATTAGAACATTATTTATTTTATATTTCTTTGATACATATTTTACCTATTAATAAATAATATACAAAATGTCGCATCAAATTGACATCATTGCATTCTATGATGAAGTTTGTCATCAGATTGTCATCAGTTTTCATTCTGTTAATGACATTTTCCGTAATATTGATGTCATAATTTTTATGACTGGCCGTCATCAATACGAAAATAAATTGTTTCAATAAATTGAGCTAGCTTATTTGAAGGTATTTCACTTTTTGGGTTCCGTATACCAAAAGTGTAAAGGAATCCTATTGTTTTCGCTACGCTGTCCGTTTGTCTATCTGTCTGTCTGATTGTCTGTCTGCCCGTCTGTCTATCACAGGCTCTTTTCTCGGGAACCGTAAAAGTTACGGACCTGACATTTTCACAGAATATGTAAAACTTTGGCCGCTACAACAACAAATATATGACAGTTAAAAATTAAAGGGTGTAAAGCGAGCAACGAAAAATATTGAAATACTAATGTAATATACAGGCAGTTATATATAAACACAATTTTCAAATTTAGTGTTAATTGGTGCAGTTTGTAGAATGGACTACACAAATTAACACTGATATTTAAAACAATAAAAACTAAAGGGTGTTCTGACAGTTAATGTAATTTTGACTATGTAATTTACACAGTTTGCTGTATCTTGAAAACCGTAGGAGGCAAACGCTTGAAATTTTAAAAACCGCTAAAACAAAAAAATTCCAAAATTAAAAAAAAGTCAAAACGAAAAATCGCCAAAATGAAAAAAGCGCTTAATGAAAAAAAGCGCCAAATTAAAAAACCGCTAAAACGCAAAAAGTCCCCAAAACTAAAAAATCGTAAAAAAACTAAAAAAACGCCAAAAACCGAAAAAAGTCGTCAAAACGAAAAAAGCACTAAAAACCTAAAAAATCGCTAACACTAAAAATATCACCAAAAAAACGGAAAAAAATCTTCCAAAATGAAAAAATCACCAAAACGAAAAAAAGGGTCAAAACAAAAAAAAAACGTAAAAAAAACCAAAAAATTCCCAAAAACCGAAAAAATTGCCAAAACAAAAAAGTGTCAAAACCAAAAAATAAATCGGTAAAACTAAATAAATAACCAAAACCGAAAAAAATCCTCAAAACTGAAAAAAGCGCTAAAACTTATATAAATTGCTAATACGAAAAATATCGTCAAAAAGCGAAAAACCGTTAAAACAAAAAAAAGAACGCCATAACCAAAAAATCGCCAAAAATGAAAAAATCTGCAAAAAAACAAAAACAATTGCAAATAAAGAAAAATCGCAACAAAAAAAAAGAAACAATCACCAAAATGAAAAAAACGTCAAAAAAATCGCGCAAACAACGAGAAAATTTTAAAAAATAAAAAAACTAGAATTAAACAAAAAAAAAGCAAAACGAAAAAATTGGCCAAAATGAATAAAGGGCAAAAACGAAGAGGGATATACATATGTGTATTCGTACGGCACCCTTCGTGTGCGAACCAAAGTTGCACTTTACTGATTTTTTTTATTTTACTGTTGCTATCTTAATTTAGTATGAACGATTTTCTATATATCATTGATAAAATGGCGAGAATCGAACCCACGACCTATGGATTGATGCGCTAGCATTGCAGGCATGTCGTACGCAATACTGGACCAAGGTAACGAATCTCCACATTGTATAGTTCGACATGATAGCAACGATATAGGTTTCAATTAAGTAGCGTTTCCATGTGTTAAAAATAAAGTTGGTATATGTTAAAGAATCTTCATTATACCAAGTTTCTAACTTCCACTACATCTTTTTTACTTCTTTACAGCAAAACTCTTCAAAATGTTTTGTATTGACAATCACTGAATTCCATTTCAGTATCCTTTATTTTCATGTAGTTTGTTGACATCGGTTCCAATTTGATTATATGTATGTAGACGTAACTTAAATGTCACTTAAGCTGTTTGCGTCATCTGTATGTTTTGTGAAGTAGACTATAACGCAAACGTATGGTTTTTTTTAATATACAATACACATGTTTCCTTTGTTGTTCATTACTAAAAAGTATTTTGTGCGGATTCTCGACAATATGCAGTTTATTATTTTGCATATAGCAACATCAGTCACAAAAGCAAAAATTGTTTGTAAAAAAAAAACTTTTCACATGACTAAATATGTAACACCCTCATATAGAGACAAGGTTTGGTTGTAATGTTGTAGATGTAAAAATTTATAATCCAAAATTTGTTGGGGTGACAACCAGTAGTCAGTCACCTTTGAGCTTCGTTTGACACATATTTGCATAATATTTCGTGCATATACAGGAAACGTAATAAAATTCAGTTTATGTTTCTTTTCTCGTTTTTAATTTTAGCTCATGAGTCATATTGCTAATATTTTTACACATGATGTTTAAATTTCAGGGGTTAAAAATAAAATTATATTTAATGTGTTTTAAGGTAGAAGGTGTCAGTGGGAACAAAATTACATACATACTATGTGTTAGTAATTGTATGTATGTGTGCATATTTAAATATTTCTTTTTGTTGTAAATATAGTATATCTGGGGACTTTTGACAAAACAACTTAAGTATAATTTTCAAAACTTTCTGGAGAGTAAAAATAAGTCACAAAATAACAAATAGGAAGAAGATAAGTGAAATTCTTAAAATGTTAATATATTGGTGACTAAACATCGTAGAGATATGCTGATTACACTAAAAGACGCGCCTTTAAGTTCTGCATTTATAAATACGATTGTTTGTAAAACTGTCTTAAATCGAATTAAGTGCTTTTATCAAAAATCCATATATATTTTTCTTCGATTTTGTTAATTAATGTTAATTATTAAAAAGTTTTTTTGGGAATTATTAAATTACATTAACTTTTTCCCAAATTAATATTTTACTTTTTTAAGTAAAATATTAGAAGAAAATAAAAAACATGATTGATTATGGAGTCTCATGTTTTAACTTTGATTTTGTAAGCTTGTTGTTCGTATGATTAGGAGTTTAATATAATATCTTTAGTTTTTCTATGAGATTTTTGTGTAAAGGTTCCCTAACGATTTGCATTAGCCCCAATGAAATGCGCATAGGAACTAGCTAATACCCCTCCATAATCAATTTCAATGTATTTTAACAAAACTTTAATATTTTACTTAAAAAAGTAAAATATTAATTTGGGAAAAAGCACGTTGCAAAATTTAAATTAATGTTAATTGTGTTGAACAAATATATGAATGTTTTCAAATGCTTTTTTCGTGTCCGTTGAAATTATAGTAAAATATTCAATAAAATAAACGCATAAATTTGAATAAATATTTAACAAAATAAACACATAAATTGAAAGAAAAGTTAGCCCACTTTTTGCTTAAGTATAAATGTTTGTAAAGAATTATTTTCAAATACAAAAATTTTTTTTATATACTTTACTAATTTGTTGTGGTGTATTTTTTCCTCAAAAATCATTCCCAGAACAACCGCGAAAGCAAATGTGCCACTCAATAAATAAAAATGTTATAAAATAGAAAAATATAATTTTGCTTCAGGATCCATTAAATGAAACCAAAAAATATAATATGAGTCTAATCTTCTCGTATTTCTATTAGTTACATTGGTAAACAAACAAAAATCAAAACACAAAATGTAGGTTTAGAATGAGAATCACCCATATATATATTTTTTTAAATTGGAAAAATAATGTTAAAATATCTTAAAGATGGCTAAAAATCAAATTATTTAAATTATTTTTTAACAAAATTGCACAAGTCTTTTGAGGGATTTAGACGAAGATTTTTTAGCTTGACTTTTTCAGAGTTGATGGCGTAAAAATACGTTTAACCAAAAAACAAGTATAAACGATATTGCCTAAGAAAGTAAATTTCTTTTGGATTTGCTATTCCACTAAACGTCCTTATACCCCGTTTGACCATAAACTTCAAAAAAATCAAACTAAAAAGTCATCGTCTAAATACTATATTTCTCAAGCTATAAAAATGTCGGTGGAGTAGCCAGCCTCTTCAAAACTTAATTTTTTGAAAAAATCAGGTAATATCAGTTCAGTGGACTTTTGACAACACAACTTAAGTAAAATTTTCAGGAAAGCAAAAATACTGTTAAAGTGCTGAATAAAACTTTTCTTGCATGCGCTTAAAGAAAAAGGAAAATTAAGTATAATTGACTGATTTTGATTATAGTTTTATGAATACTTTTTTTCATATTTCGACATATTTCAAATTATTTCTTGATCAGTCACAAATTAAGAAAAACCGCGATGGGCCTAATTTTCAAAACATTAATACTTTCAGTGCTAATTATCGTAGGAATGTGACGATTAAACAAAATGACGCGCCTTAAAATTCTATATTTAATGATAAAATAAATTAAAAATTTTCTTAAGTCGACTTAAGTGCTTTTGTCAAAAGTCCACAGAGTTTGTTATATATAAAATTGTCATTTATTAATCGATTGTCAACGTAGTCGTCAACTAATAAAAAATTGTGTTTTGTTGCATTTTTGACTTTTAATAAATTTTTTTAAAATTTTCAATTTTACAGAAATTTTTTTTATTTCGTTCTGAATAACTCCGAAATATTTAAGCATTCAAAAAATAATGTTAAAATATCTTAAAAACGGTTAACATTAAAATTAGTTTTTAGCAAAATTGCAAGCCTTTCTCAAGTTAAAAAAAAGTCGGTGGAACAACCTCTTCAAATCTAAAGTTTTTTCATAAATCAGGTAATTTCCCTTTAGGCTGAATCCAACATAAGACAAAACTGTTTTTTTTTATACTAATACGACAACAGTACATTAGTTCTTATGAGACAACCCACACCAAACAAAACAACCGCAATGCTGTATCTTAGGCTTACTGAGCAAAAACATTGGTTGCAGAAAATACATGTGGTTTGATACAACATACCCACACAGAGTAAGACAAAACAGACTGAAATGAACCTCGTTGCACACAATTGCGTGCTTTCTTATGACAATTAAGACAAGTAAAAAAAAAACGAAATAATACAAAAAAACCTAATCGCATTGCTGTCTGATTACCGGTTGTCTTTTATCACAAAAACTTGATACGAAGTATTTTTTTGGTGTGGGTTAGCATCAAACAAGTGTATTTGATTTGAAAGACAAAAATGTTTTGTCTTTTGTTGGTGTGGGTTCAGCCTTAGCATGAAAGCACAAAAATAAGACAAAACGGTTTTGTCTTTTAAGTCAAACACACTCGTATGATTATAGTGCATACCAAAGAAAATTTGGTGTGTGTGTTCCCAGCAAACAATTTTTGCCGATTTCGATCCGCAGTCGGTCAGAAAGTCTGCACAAGATGCCGAATTCGTATCCGATGTCGGTCAGAAAACGTAACGAAAATCATATAAGTGGTTGACAAGAAACCGGATCTCTTTATCTGAGGAAATTCTAAAAACTATACCGATAGGTTTAACAGAATTCTGTACGAATTCCGAGGAATTTCCTAGGTAAATTTTTTTAAGGAATTTTAGACATGTCTTATAAATGTCTGACAAAACATCAGAAAATTTTCCGATTTATCTGATACGTTTTACGTCCTGGCGTATTAATATCAGAGAAAAGTCTGAGCTTAAATTAGAAATTTATCAGAAATCTCGTTTAAAATTCTCCATGCATTGTTGTGCTGCTTATGGCAGCTCATCAGAAAATATTTACCCATATTTTATAAGTTTAAAAACTCAAATAATAACGAAAACTAAAATCAGACAATGTGCAGAAGTGACTGCTAAAAGTTGTAAAACGTAGATTAGAAAATGTGCAGACTGCTCTGTTAAATGCCTTAAAAGAAATTAAATTGCCTTCGGATAATGTGCAGACTATTCTGATATTAATCGGATAATATATCAGACAATGTGCAGAAACGCCGTACTAGAAAACTGCCTACTGCTCCGCTAAATGGCTGAGGGAATTTTAGACAACTCGGCTGATTGTCTGGTAAAGTCTCATATTTTTTCTGATGTTAGACATGTCGGCCAAAATTGTTTCCTGGGTTGTCTCATAAGAACTAATGTTCAGTTGTCGTATAAGTCACAAAAAACTAATTGTCTCACTTGGTGGGGGTTCAGTCTTACTGGAAATAAAATCAATATTTCTCCAACGATTTGCATAAAATAATGTTTTTTTGCTTGTAGTAAATGTAGCTCTCTGATCAGTTAATCAAAATGTTAAGTTTTGTTTCCATTTTAGACTTTTTATAAATTTTTAAAAATTTTAAAATTTTGCTAAAAAAAATCCATTTTTCATCATTCACAGAAAAAGTAGACAAGAATTATGTTCAATAAAACCCTGTTATTGAAAAAAAACTACGAATTTCAATAACATTTGTAATTAACTTAATACAATATTGCGTTGTATGTATACATAAGTACTTAAAATAAGTTTTATCTCATACAAAAATAACTGTGATATGGCTCAGCTGTAGAGAGCTGCTTTACGTCCGAGAAGACCAGCCATGTAAAATTTTTTTTTTTAATTATATATTTATTTCTTCTTTTGAAAAAATTTTGCTATCAATATATCGAAACTCTTTGTCACGGGCAATTTGAAAAAAATTTATTGAATACCGAGATTTTTGTTATCAAAAGCGAAAATTATTTTTTTTTATGTTGCGGTCTGAATAATTTCGAACCGTTGAGTATATTAAAAAAATTCACTAAAACCGCTTAAAGGTAATTATATTTCAAGTTTTTTAGTGTTTTTTATAATAATATTAAACATCCGCTTCCCAAGTTATTATGAAATCGATGAAAAATCCCAAATTAAAAAAAATTTTTTATTAAATTAAAAAAAAATTAACTTATCTATAGAATTTAAAATTTCGTAGTGTTTTAGTAGTTAGGGCACCATAGCACATCAAACAAAATATAGTGGTCATCAAATGTCATAATAAAAGCTTCATTTTGAAAAACTCGATTTCGAGTTTTTAAGTACTTACATCCGTTTTTATTTAAAATGACGATATTTTTATTTCTTAATTTTATTATTAAAAATTTAACTTAACAAAAAACCCAGATTTTCATTTAAATTCAATAAAATTTTCGATAGTTTTTGGTTGTCAAAAAAGAAATTACAAAATCAGTTGTATTTTCCCAGCCAACAAATGAATCTAATTATTAAAAAAAACACACATTTTTGTCTAAATGTATAATTAAACAATGTTAAATCATGTCATTCAAATAAACGTGTGTCACGCTAAAATGCATTTTTTATTTTAACAAAACCGACTTTTATTGTTTTTATGGCCTTCCGAAATTGAAAATGGCCGTTATAGTTAGTAGACAGTAAAACAAACGCACAAAAGAAATTGTAACACTATAATTAATAAGTAAAATAATTTTAAAAAAATTCAATAGACATACAAATATTATGTCACTTAAAAAAACGCTGATACATGCACTCATCATAATACCTGTACTTAAATTTTTTATATAAAACTTTAATTTATTTTCAAAATTAGATTATTAACTCAAGGCTAATGTTTATTAAAAAATAAATAAAAAAATAATAGAAAAAATTTACCACCACTTTGATATGCTTAAGTTGATCTCTGATCTCAAATAATAAAAACTTAAATTGCAATGCCACAAACAAAACAAAAATCAAATCAAAGGAATTACTATTTCATCTTAAATTTTTAAAAGCCCAAAAAGCTTAAAAAATCAAAAAACCGAATAAATAATAACCGCATTCAATGGATTTAAAAAATCAAATAAAATTATATAACAAATCTTAAAATAAAAATGCATTTTAAAACACACATGAGTTCTAAAGATCATTTATATTTGTACGTAACCAAATTATCATAAAGTGGAACTAAATATAACATTTTAATAAGATGGTTAATGTGAGAACTTGATTTGTAACTAAATTAGTTACGCATGAATAATATACTAGTGTAGCAAACGGTCGACTCAATCGACCGCATTCTAGAAATATTAAAAAAAAATTAATACATTTGTATATATGTATGCACATAAATTTGAACGCCAGAACTTCATTTTAATTCTCTTTTAAAGAGAAAAAACTCTATACTTGATTTACTCTATTTTTTTATTTTTGCTTTTAATTTGTGCAAAAGCAATCGAATATTTACTTGAGTGTTTTTTGTTTCTTGCAGCTGAGAAAAAAACATACATGTTTATTGGTGTTAGTAAGAACTTGATAGTCGTATTACTCCTAAGGTATTGAAACGATTTAAATAAAATTTAGATTGTCCTATTCTATGTAAAAAACTCTTTAAAAACATATAAACCTTTCTAAAATCTATTCTGTATTGAGGGAGTAAAAGGGATCTAAAAAAAACGTATTTGCCTATTAATTATATAGATACATATGACTTAAATAATCCAAATAGTTATTAGATTTACCAACAGCAAATAGGCTATAAATTAATGCACTATATCCAAAGTGGTTTGGCGAATGCTGGCTATCTCTTAATGAGAAAGTAAGATATTTGAAAGTGACACTAGTCTGGGTTTCAGGGCACTCAATCTTCCCTGGTGACAATATTGCGAACAGAATTTTCCAGACAGGATGCGACACATAGTGGCGTGAATTTAAAAAAAAAGTGGTATTATATATGGAATTTCTAAACTACTGAACGGATTTCTCTAAAAATGAATCTGGTTATAGAGGAAGAGTCAAGCTTTCAGAATCTTTTCTTTTGAAGTCTGCAGCTTTGCCAGGGGCCGAGCTACAGGCGTGAAATGTGGCTACCTGGGGTGTAACAAACTTTAATTTTTTTACGCCACATTTAAAGCCACGATATCTTAGCTTTACGCATTAGCAATGCCAACAATTTATTCAATAAAATGTAGTTCATTGCTTTTTAATGTTCACTATGCAATTTATTACAGGCTTATAAAACCAACAACTATTTTTAAAGCTGATGATTTCTGACCACCGCCAAATGTATTGTACATGTCCAAAATGAAAAAAAAATTTGGCTAACACTTCCTTAAAGTTTGATCGTTTACCGTGTAAAAACATAAAATCAACATTTGTAGCAAAATTTCTTACAACTTTAAAAATTATGAGAGCACTTTTTTAGAAAAATTTACGATTATTTAATTACATTTCAAAGTTTTTATTTTTACGTACACACAGAGAAAAGATATGGTTATGGGAGCCATGAAACAAGTCCCCACGAAATAAGTCCCCAAAAAAATGAAACCAGTCGCAAATTTTCGGGGTCTTTTAAATAAAATACTTCTGAAAATTTAACAGTTTTTTAAAACCTGGCGACATTTTTGAGCTGCCGGTTAACAATTAAAGGTCAGAATAATTATATTAAATATATCTTATATATTTTGTAAAGAAATTTGAAAAATTCGATGGATGCTATTTTTTCTTAAGCGATTAGCTTAGATTTTTGTAGAAAATTCACCATTTTAAACCAATGCTGGATGTAATCGATTCAAAATTTCAACTGCAGTAATTTCTGAATTCTATTCTTTTGAAATATTGGAAATAAAAAGTTTTACTCCTGAGAAAAACGTCGAATAATTAAGCTTTATTTTTGTCAAAGTCTTGATTTTGATTCCGTTTCAAGATCATATGAATTGAGATAATTAAAAAAATGTTTCTGTGTGTTATCAAGGATTGTGTAAAATATATGAAATTATTTTTTTGAAAATGTTAGCTCCGCTATTGCTGGAGATATTGAGGAAATAGAGAAAAAGTCGAGGCAAAAACACAAAATTTTAAAATGTAAAGCCAAATATCTTTGAAAATATTAAAGATATCTTACAGAAAAACTGTATTTTCTTTATCTATTTATAAACTTTACACCAAGTTTAAATTCATCAAAATCGGTTAATATTTGTAAAAGTTATGAGGCCGACAGTATTTTTCATGTCCGAGGTAGTCATCTTTGACACCCTGTAGCTCAACATGTATTTTAACAGGGTAGTCCAAACTTCAACATTATTAAAGCCTAGGTCATCCTTTATGATTTGAAGGTACATCGTTTTGTAATCAGATCACAAGTTTCAAAGATACAGACAAGTAAAAAAATTGCTTCAAATAAAGCAGGTTTTTACTATGAGAGAATAAAAGTAGTGCTTACAAGCATGCTGATATCGCTGCTGATTTTTGTATGGTGAGTTCCCGTTTTGGAGTACTACATTTTTGATGCAAAGAGTGCTTTTTGAAGCGCTGAAAATCATCACCATTTTCAGCACTAAATAAAGTGAAAAATCTGCTTTTTTTGTATAGTTTGTTTCATATACATTCACTGCTCTGCAATAAGCTCTTCTTTTAAAGCGTATTATTATGCGCTTTATTGCCTTAGTGCTTAAAAAAACATGAAATTTTTTTACTGGGAGATTTATTACCCCTTTTTCCCAATTGGAACTACTGTTCAGCGTAAGCACAAGAATACATACTTGGCTCTAATGCACTGCCAGACTTAGACAGTCTTGCAAATGTAGAACGTATTAAGCAACAGGGCAACTGTAAGCCGGTCTTGTCTGCTTTAGGGACCCAAATTAGTCACTTCTTGAATCGTGACTATCCTCTCAACTTAACATTACCTACTTCGATTTAATATTGATCCACAAACAATACTAATGAATGCGCTAAATAAGGATTTAAGATAATGTGTTAATTTATTCGAGATATTCTCAAGAATTAATGTGCAAATAATTTAATTAATTTGTTGTGATTAGCTAATCTATATGCCGACATTTCGTTGTGTACTAATGAATGCCAACTCGTCAGTAGATCTTTCAAAAATCAAAAATCATTTAAGGCACTTTTTCAATTCCAAAAAAAAATAAAATTAATCCTGAAAATCGATTTAATAAGAACATTTAAAGGTACGGTTACACTTGGCAAATATTTGCAGAAAAAAACGTAACCAACAGACAAGCTAAAATTGTAGTTGCTTTAATTCCAATAATTTTTTAAATATGGGTACGCATTTATTAAAAATAATATATAAATAGCTTTTTGCACCATAATTAACCTTATTTTGTAATATAAAAATCAAGTTAAAACGAGGGATGTAACGATACGCCGTTTTGCCGATCCGATTCCGATACTTAAAAATAAATATCGCCGATACCGATTCCGATACCGATACGAATATTAAAATTGAGTTCAAGTTTAGATTAACAAAACTCAAGAAGGGCAGTTTTTTATTATGCAAAATTACAGTGTAAGAGATTATTAATATTTAAAATAGATATTAACACAGTATATAAAATTGGAAGTATTTTTTAAGGAGCTACATTTTCTTTGCTTCCAAAAAATCTATATTAAAAATATGCAGATAACACAGTGCAACAGTCCAAAACACACGGACTTGACAGTATAGATTCGATTGTACTACCACGGGGTAGTAAAACCCTATACTTAGCTTGGCGAATTTGGTGACCCATTTCGTTTTATGGACCTCCAAAGTTTTGGAAAATCAGCGGGCCCTCAAAAAAAGGTGTCATCAACTTTTGGCCAACAGAAAATTCAAACTTGGTGATACCGCTTAACTATATATGGCAATAATGTAGCCAAGAGTTCGCTAAACAGATTTTATTACCATTTTATGCCAAAAAATAATTTTTTCGTGCACTTTTTTTTGAAAAATTAAGTAAAATTTTTTTCACTTTTTCCAGAATAACCTACAGGGATTCGTAATTTTTTATTAACAATATTCGGCAAAATTGTAGCTACGGTAAAGCTGAACAACTTTTGTGAAGATGTCACTACAATCTGAATGTATCTGGGCACCCTAAACAGCTCAGAAAAACTAATTTCTACATTAAAAGTTTTCGTTTTTTACAAGTTCTATATTTTTATTGCATTTTTTTGCTTTCTTTGTTATTGTTCCACTTCTTATGTTGCTGATTTTAGTATTTACTATTTTTTATTGTTTGTTGTTGTTTTGCCAAATAATGGTAATGAAAAATTTGGAGTCCCCATAAGTTATACTGAAAAAAGTGAATAAAATAATTTTTTTAAATTTTTTTCAAAAAAAGTACAGGAACATATTATTTTTCTGGGCACAAAATGTTAGTGAAACACACTTGAATATACTATTTAAAAAAAATATTTTTTTAGCATAAAAAATAGTGAAAACCTAAAATTTTTAAGGCGTGTGAGCTATTAGAGTGCCTAGATACGTGCAGATTGTATTGATGTGTTCACAAAAGTTGCTCAGCTTTACCGTAACTATAAGTTTGCCAAAAATTGTTAGTTAAAAATTACAAGTCCCTGTAAGTTATTCTGATAAAAGTAAAAAAAAACATTTTTTTCCTTAATTTTGTCAACAAAAAGTTCACGATGGACAAATACTGATGACACCGTTTTTTTAGGCCCCACTGATTTTCAGAAACTTTGGAGTCCATAAAAAAAAATTGGTCACCAAATTCGCCAAACTGAGTAAAGGTTTTACTACCCCATTGTAGGACAATCGAACCTGTACTGTCCAGTTCTTGTGTTTTTCCAAAAGTCTCTATTTGTCGCATAGTGTAATTAGTAGAAAAGGAATAAAAAAATTGTAATTCCTTTATAATTTTAAAAAATACTCGCCATACTCGCATAAAAAAATTGTGAAAATGGGTAATTTTTTATCCTTTTTTCTTGAGGAAAAATCATTATAGCACCGAAAAAAAATCGTCCGAGCATCGCTTCCAATTTGGTGATTGGTAATCGAAAAACAGAACTTCTTGCAATGGCAAGAATATGTAAAACTAATTAGAAATGATCCAAATTTGCACTACTTCCGGATAGCGAATTCTACATTTTCATGATTTCTTTGGAGTGTCTTTTTTTGCTGGAATAAGTCTTAAAAAACAACGAATTGAATTTGAATTTATGGTAAAATTAACAAAAAATAAATAATTTGTTTACAAAATAATAGTATAATATATTATTAATTTTTGAAATTGATATTAATAAGATTTAAAAAATA
Organism: Panzeria rudis; assembly: GCA_956483635.1. Classification (NCBI taxonomy): domain Eukaryota; kingdom Metazoa; phylum Arthropoda; class Insecta; order Diptera; family Tachinidae; genus Panzeria; species Panzeria rudis. The sequence goes on along the minus strand of OY101447.1, from coordinate 27,965,635 downwards.
ACGAAATGAGTTTAGTTCACGGTAAAATTAACAAAAAATAAATAATTTGTCAGAAAAAAACTCTGAAAAAAATTTTAAAAGTATCGTCGTATCGACAGTAAAATATCGCCGATACCGATGTATCGGAAAATCTGAAGTATCGCCGATATATCGGTATCGGTATCGGTATTCGTTACATCCCTAGTTAAAACCCACAAACTCTGAGCAAGATTAGTGGCAACATTTTTTTTTTTTTTTTTTGGGAAAATATTTGTCAAGTGTAGCCGTACCTAAATTTCACTAGTATTACATTGTCACTTGTCGTAGAATTGGGACAATTGACACAAACTTCCCGCCGAGAACCTTCCCCAAAATTTTTTTTGAATTTTTCCCAATATTAATAAATTATTTTGATTAATTGATTTGATTCCCGTTTTATTATATTCTTGATTTTACTTCATGTATTTTTATTACTCTGCTATTAATGTTTGTTTTTAGCTAATGCAATTAACACTCAAATAAATCTCAAATGTATTTTTTAATTTCTATCCAAAAACTATTGTAAAGTTCTTTGAACTTCTGAGAAAAAAAGATTATAAAAATATTTTACACCTTTAATGCTTAAAGCCTTAAATTTTTTTTATTTCTTCTTTGTTTTTAACGGACAATGATTTCGTTTTAGTGTGTATATAAAGCAAACTGAAAAAAAAATTAACTACTACTGAGTTCGCACTGTTGGTAGCGTACCAATATTGGTAAATAAATGTAATTTGTAATTTTATTTTTTTAGCAAAGGCCTTTTATTATGAAAATCGGTAGGTTATATGATAATACGTGATAATACTTTTTAAATTAAATTTTCTTCAATATTATCAATGCACATATCTCATTCTAAACTTTAAATTATACGTAAGAAATAGCTCATTTTAAAACCGCTCTCTTCCTAACACTTACATTTAGCACTTCAAATTATAAAACGAATTTCTTTTAATTTATTAGTTTGTTTTTCTCCTTTGGTTACCCATCTTATTTATTACGCAATTTATTATTTTATGTAGAAAATAATATTAGATAAAAAACAACAATAATATATCATTACACAATTATTAACAAATTCTTCACTAAAAAAGAATGTTACGCCTCTTAAGCATAAATCAAAATATGAACATTTATTACACCTAAGTAAGGTTTTATATTTATAAAACTAATTTTTATCTTTTACTTTTCTTTAATAAAAATCCATTAAAATTTAATTACGTTCTATATGTGTAATAATTCACTTTTAAATAAAACTAAAAATCTTAAAAGAAAGCATAATGTGCGAAGGGGTCAGGGAACTTTGCGCTCTAGCCAATAACTTTTTTTAAATGACAAGGCTCTAACTGACTGATTCTGGTAGAAGGGGAGTTAAATTATCTTCCCTTTAGTACATTGTTATAATAAATCGGCATAGGAAATCTGGTAATATTTACGTTTACAAGGAAAATATTATCACCAAAAATTTTTCAAACAAAACTTTGTCTAAAATGGAATTTCATCTTCAGTAAATGTTTTTTACTGAATCATAAAATTTTTTTTACTTTTTATTAGGACGCGAACACCGAAAACAACAACAAAAAACAGATTTCTGTGTCGACATACACATAAATAACAACAAAAACAATGATAGCAAAAGGAATGCGATGTGGGAACTCATACAATTAGTATCAAACTTAAATTGTAATAATAACTTTAATTTTGCAACATGCTTTTTCCCAAATTAAAATTTTACTACTTAAGCAAAAAATATTAAAGTTTCATTAAAATAGGATCCCTGACGATTTGCATTAGCCCCAATGAAATGCACATAGGAACTAGCTAATACCCCTCCATAATCAATTTCAATGTATTTTAATAAAACTTCAATATTTTACTTAAAAAGTAAAATATTAATTTGTAAAAAAGCACGTTACAAAATTAAAATTAATGTAATTTAATAATTCCCAAAAAAACTTTTTAGTTTTAAATTGTAACAAGTTCGTTTACTGAAGATTTCTAAGTGAAAAAATTTGTTAATATTGTTGCGTGAATTCTCATTCATTTTTCTAGAGTCTTTAGATAAATATACACAGCTGAACACATTTAACAAAGTGAAGTTATATAAATGCTATGCTATTTTTCAAAAGTTATAAATATTTTTCAAAAAAAGTTTTTACTGGCTCAGATAAAACGATTGTTTGATATATTACAAAAAACCAGTAAATATTTTTTTTTGATTCAGTAAACTATTTTGTTTAGAATTTGTAAGTATTTTTATGCATACTATTTTACAAATGCAGACCAAAATATTGTTTGATATATTACAGAAAATACAGTAAATATTTTCGTTTAGATTCAGTAAATAATTTTTTTTAGAATCTGTTAATATTTTTAGACAAATTATTTTATAGATGTAAACAATTTGTTCATTGAAAATAATCGGGGTTTTTCAAATTATATTTTTGAAAAATTTTTTCTGTATTTAGAAAATTTGTTTGTATGTCCTTTTTTAGACAAAATATTTACTAATTCATTGAATTTCTTTACTGAAAATATAGTTGAGTTTTTTCTGTGTAAGGTATAAGGTGCCTTCAATACTTTTATGTAAAATACAACGAGTGAAATTTTAGTGGAATTTTTTGTGTGGATCTTTCTGGCCATTTCGTAGATTATATTAGGTTAGGAAGGCTAGTGTTGTAACACATCGCTGCACTCGGAGAACCAGCTGGACCCATTGTCATTTCCTTCTACTTGTACCCCTTAGTAAATTAACACCCAGAAATTCCCTATTACATGTCATTAAACCACTTAATTCCCATGATGAAGCCCCTGATATATCCTAGTTAGCACTTTGCGATATCACTTTTGCTCCCATGAAAAAGTTTGCTCAACCACGTAAGCCTTTGGCGTTGAAGTCGCGGGAAATGACAGATATATTCAATGGTTTCTGGTTCTTCTTCATTCTCACACATCCTACAGAAATCTGGAGTTCCAGTTTACCAAATTCTTGTCCCCGCTATAACCGAGCAAGACTCCCAGCACCTTCCTATTTATACCCAGTAATAGCTCGGATCTTACTAAAACGGTTTTCCCTGTTAAACACCCAATTACTGAATTCCCTGTAGTAATGACTCATCAGTAATTTAATCGATTTACTACACATTCTTACATCTAATGCCAACTCTCTTCTTGTCAGCTTATCACCACTTTATTTCCCTTAACATTGCGGTGACGAGGAACCCAACATAGTCTGACACTATATTTGTCCATAAGAAAGTTAAGGGCTCTCTTTTAGTCAGTAACTAGTTTCGATTTGACGCTATATATCTTCAAATCTATTATCCTTGCCTGACTTTCGACGTAGAAGGTTATTATCTTCTCGCCTTCAGCCACATTTCTGGCCACCAATTCCCTGTGTGGCCCTGAGGATTGCCAGGGTCTCACCTTAGTCACCTTAGTCTCACCGGTAGTCTGAAAGAACTACGAATATCTGTCCCCAAAATATAAACACCAGCGGCTGTGTCTATTCCCATTTTCGACCCGCCTGTAAAGACCACGCAATCCTCGTAGAGCCTAGAAGATTGGACTTAAAAATCCCTAACCGTAACTACCAGTGAGACAATTCCAACGACTTTAGAGTCCGTGAACCCAGGGAATCGGGCTTGTGATTTAATCGACTAGTCGCTCGATTAATTGATTGAGGTTTAATCGGTTAATAATCAGTTAATTTCGTTATTGATCGCTTAACCAATTTATAAAGTTTTTTAATAAATAAAGTAATTTCAAAAATAAAAATGCACAAATTTGTTATTATTTTGAGTTTATAGTAAAAAAATAAGCAATAACATCACAAACATAAAAATCAAGCAAAAAAAGACATTCATAAATGTGTATTAATTAAAAAACAAATAAGTTTGTGACATCTTTTTGTTACTTATTGCAATAGTTTAAGGAGATTTTCTGAAAGAATGTTTTAGAAAAATAATTTGGTTAAAATTTTTGGGATTTAAGCGATTCTTTTCTTCACTTTTGATAAAATTTGACTAAGAAAAAATTCGTTCACTTATCGAAATCGAATGCAATCGATAATACAGAATATCTGATTTCTCACTCCTTTTTCTGGATTTCTCTAGACGTATAAAATCTTTCATTATGTAATTAGAGTTCTGTTTTAATTTTTTTCAAATTCTTAGCACTTCTAATTCTGTTAAATGATTGTTTGTATAACTATCGATAGTTTCTTCTATTTGTCAGGTAATCATCTGACTCATCCTGGCAAAGCTTGTTCCCTAACATTCTGCAAAAATGTTTATTTCCGAATTCTTAGTTTTCGTTTTTGTGCTGTTTTTGTGGATGTATAAAATAAGTGTATTTAAGACTTTAGTTCGTCTCTCATTGAATCTAATCCTTAGATTTTTAATTAAATCGTTGGCAATAGTATTGTTGGTTTTGATTAAATTATTAATCAAAATCGTTTAATCGTTAAATATCCTTTTTTTAAATTAACCGTGATTTTAGAAAAACAAATTAGTGATGTGACATATCTGCTAAGGTAGAGCTGTAGGATCACCCTCGTATGTACTTTTTTAACATAAGCAAAACTTCATAAAAAAAATTCCTTGACCAATATTATCTATTATCTACTTTTTTTTAATTTCATTCTTTGCGAGCAAAAATATGCTCTATTCTTTTAGTTTTATCTATTTATTTAATTTTTTAATTGTTCTTCTAACATATAGTGTAATTAACTGCTTGATTATTTCATTTTTATTATAACAAAGGAATTTTTAATCGCTGGAATAATACTTTGTTTATCAATTATTAAAACAAAAAGACTTTTAATTTCAGTTAATTGCTTAAAGTATCATTATTTTCTAGTTTAACTGGATTAATTTTTGATTGCTGAATGACCATATTTCTAGAAATATTTAATAGTTTTGCTAGAAATATTTTTCAAATGCAATTCAAGTTCGCAAAGTCAAAATAGTTTAACTTGTACTAAGCAAAAATTAGATAATCATATGAAACTATTTTTTTATTTTTATTTTCAACCCTCTAACTCTTCATTGTATGGGGCCTTTTGTCCCTCTCTTAGAAAAAGGGCAAAAAAATTCCCCTTCAGGGGTGAGAGAGCGGGCTGAAATATTGTACGAAAATATTTGCCATAAAATTCTATTGAGGGTCTCAAAAGTCCCTCAAGCTCCAGAATAAATTTGAATGGCAGAAATTACTGAAAACTTAAAAGCTGTTTAAGAGTTAATTTCGTATTTGCAGACAATAGTACTCGGCATAGAAAATCGTGTAAGCCTTACATTTAAGGCTTTTTGTGTAACATTTTAGCCCCACAACTCCTCGTTGTATGGATCTTTTTGAGCCTTTTTTAAAAGAGAGGTAAACAGCTCCCCTGCAGCGGTGATATAGCGGGTTGAAATGTTTTGCAAAAATATTTGCCAGAAAATTGTATTATGGGTTTTAAAAGACTCCCAAGAGCCAGAATAAATGCCAAAAATGCCAGAATAAATGCCAAAAATCTTTAAAATGTGCTTAAGGATTAATTTCGTACTTATTTAGAATTAGTACAAGGCATAAGAAATCTTGTAAGCCTTAAGTTTAAGGCATAAGAAATGCATAGCTTTCTTATGTAAAACACCACGAGAAATATTTTTGTGGAACATTTTAACCCTCTAACTGTTCGTTGAGTGGGTCTTTTTGTCCCTTTATTAAAAAAGCAGTAAAAAACTACCCTTTAGTGGCGACCTAGCGGGCTGAAATGTTCTACAAAAATATTAGCTATAAAGTTCTACTAAGTTCACCTAAGGTTCAGACTCAGCTTGAACGGCAGAAACCACTCAAGACTTAAAATATGTTTAGGGGCTAATTTCTTACCTACTCACAATTAGTACTCGGCATATGAAAACTTTTAAGCTTTACGTTTAAGATATAAGTTGTGTTTAACACTTTTATGTAAAACACTACGAGGATAATTTTTCTGGAACATTTTTGTCCGCTATATATTCGCGGAAGGGGAGATGTTTCCCATTTTTTAAGAAAGAGAGAAAAAGACCCATACAACGCAAAGTTATAGGGCTAAGATGTTGTACAAAAAAGTTCCGCGTGGTGTTGTCCATAAAAAAACTTAAATGCATTTTATACCTTAAATGTAAGGCTTGCAAGATTTCCGAGTCACTATAACTATGTGTAGAATGGGCGAAATTTAAGTCCCTCCTAAATTAATACCAGATGTTAACTTTCAAAACGTCGATACGTGTTTTTTTAATAAGACGAGCACTCAGGGGATGGCCCTACTCATGCAATGCATTGTGAAGGGGGATAGAGGGAGTAGTATTTATGGATATTTGATTTAAACTTTTCAACATTGAAAGTAACAGGAAAGACCTCTGCAGGTAGTTTATTCCACAGACGAACTGTTCGGCTAAAGAAGGAATTCTCTCTGGAGTGCGTAGTACAATTTAATGGTCGATACACAAATAGATGTGCTCTTCATGAAAAACTTGTTGTTCGCAAAAATGAGTGGGTTTCGGGAACAAGTTCCCCAATTTCATCAGAACACGCTCCATTGTAGTAACCATAAGACAGCGAAACACACCACACACCGCGTCGATGCTCCAGCGAGTCAATAGGGTTGGCTAACCTACTGCGAACGAGGGGCTTCTTCGTCCTCTCCTGTACGCGGTCAAGTAACTTCAAAATAGACTTTGAAGCACCGGCCAATACATGAGAGTTGTATTCCATATTCAGACGGATATAGGCGGTATAAATATTAAGGCGATCAGATGGGGTGAAGTATCTCTTACTAGGAATATTTGTTGGTGTGCTCTGCCAGAATCAGATATTAGATCCGTGTTATTTTGAAAATTTTTTATTTTATTCAACAGTGTAATTTGACTAACATTAAAGAAGCCATTACAGGACAAGTAAATTAAGTTTGGATCTAAAACCTATCATAGAGTACTTCTATTATGTCAATTAACGCCCTCGAATGACAACGCCATGTAAAAAGAGTAAGTCCCTCTCAGATAAAATTCCAGACCTCGAACCGGTTGTTAGTGCTTGGGAGCCAGTCGTGTGACTTACCTTGTGACAGTTTTTTTCCTTTTTGGGAAGTAATTTTCAATCAAAATCTGTCAAAAATGTAAGAGTTTTGTTTTGAAATTTTTCCACTTTTACCACACAGAAAGAAATACATTTCATTTTCAGTAAATAAATTCAATGACTTAGTAAATATTTTGTATAGAAACGGACGTGCAAACCAATTTGAATAGACAGACAAAAATGTCTGAACAAGTTCATTGAAAAAAAAGGTTTTTAGTGAGCAAATTGTCTAAATCTATAAAACAATTTGTCTCAAAATATTTACAAATTCTAAAGAAAATAATTTACTGAATCAAACAATAATATTTACTAGATTTTCTGTAATATGTATAAACCAATATTTTTGTCTGAATTTATAAACAAATTTGTCTAAAAATACTAACAAAACTACAACCAAAAATATTTACTGGATTTTTTTAAATATGTCAAACAAACTTTTTGTCTGAGACAGTAAAAATGTTTTTTAATATTTTCAAGCTTTAAATTATAGCATCATCATCCATTAAGAATTTATGAAATTTGACTTTGTTTAACCCTAGATAGATAAGGTACATCTATCTGCCAGACGGATAACTTTTAAATTTTTGACTGTTTTTTTTTATTGTTGTGATAGAAAATTCTTATAATCAATATTCTCGGTTCTTATCAGGACCTTGTGGAGGATTTTTTTTGCTGTGGTTGGATTTTGTTCTGAGAAATTAATAAATCATACGTCTTTGATAGGTATCGTTATCTTTTTGGTAACTTTTGAAGTTCATTATATTAGCACTTACTTTCAGATTTTTAATTATTCCTACAAATTTTTGCATAAATATTTGTTTCAATAATGACATGTAAACGAACTTTGAGTATCACAGAGTTTTACTGCAAGGCATTTTAGATGACTCAATTTCAAAAAGATGTTCAAGATGCGACTATAGAAATTGACCAGCTGAATGCAAATGCACATCCCTTTCAAAAACCACCTCAAGAAACAAATAATTAAACTACTACGACTTTTAGGCGGGTAATAAAGATGTCCCAACGTACTTCAAAAGTAACAGCAGGCTAAGCATGATGAAGGCCCAAAATCGCCTTGAATTCTCGTCAATGAAAATAGTTCCAGCGGCAACTAAACCTTCCCAAAAATTATTCGCTTTTGTGTTTTAATATTTATTTTAATGTCGAAATAATTTCGTAAAATGTGCAAGGTGGGAAAATAAAGAAACTGAATAAATAAATGATCTCAATACATTTTATATTAGTTTTCTGTTTTCTAAATTTACGCCGTAAATAAAAGTCAAACAAAAAATTCACTGATTCAGTAAAGAACATTTACTGTTAATTAAATTTTATTTTAGACAAAATTTGGCTTGAAAACTTTTTCGTGAAATCTTTTTTGTGCAGATTAATTAGACTGGATTTTTATATTACAAAAATTAAAAAAATTATTTGGCAATAAAAGATTCGAGTCATAAGAGGAGCTTTTGTGAGCTTTCATAAATGAGACTTTTCGCTGGGCTTCAAATATTTGCAGAGCCACCGGCTGAAGTGCATCATGCTTAAAAAACATATTTTTCTTCTCTTGTTTAAAGAGTTCTTGACTTTCCCTCATATTATGACTCATTCTTGCTGTTTTTTTTTTAATCTTAAAGTGAGCAATGTAAAGTAAAAAGTGTTCACATTAAACATTATTCATGATATCACAATTACGCTGTACCCCTTATTTATTATACTTGTTTTTGTTATAGTTTCTAGACATTTTTTCAGCAGCCACTATGACATGCATCATTAGCTATTTGGAAACTTTTACTTGATTATCATAATATGATAAACTAATTATTATCATCATTAGCAACTTCACTGTTTCTTTGCCAACATCAACACGATCTACTTCTTTTTTCTTTTGTATCAAAAGGAGTTTGTATTGGTCGCTTTGATCGCTTGAAGCGTTTTGTTTTCGTTGGTCTAATTGTCACGCATTACTGCACTTTTTCATGACAAAACCGAATGTCAATAATTTTCTTAATTAAATACGGAAATAATTTCTTCTTCTATTTTTCTTTTTCTTTTTTATCTTTCTTTTATATTCGAAAGCCATACAAAAATATGAAAACAAATTATACAAATAAAATTTCGTATGAAATATATAGAGCTAGACAAATAAAAAACACCCTAAAATTTTTAGCGGCTAAATTTAACACGATAGACGGACTATAGCTTATGAAATCAATAGAAATAAAGTTTTTAGGTATGTACTTGTATATGGAGAAGTTAAAATATGACTAATGAAATGTTTACACTTTCGTTTTCAATTAACACGATACACAATCATGTCATGCTGCATTAAATTTGGCCTAAAACAGATGGCCAAGATTGGCACGATAATCGGAAAAGAAAATATAAGAAATAGTGAGAGTAATTGCATTAAAAACAGAACAACAGTAGTTTTTGTTTATTAAAAGAGTGGTAATTAAAATTTATACTCCTGTTAAAACAAAAGACTTAAGCAACAAACTTGTTATTTTCTTTATAAGAAATTAGGAAAGAGTGAGAGTAATTGCATAAAAAAAGAACATCAGCAGTTTTTGTTTGTTAAAAGAGTGGCAACATTGAAATTTATACTGCTGTAAAAACAAAAGACTTAAGCAAAAAACTTTTTATTTTCTTTGAAGAATTCTTGATAAAATGAATCAATTTTAGCAATCTATTTTTAAATTCAATATAAACACAAATAATATATATTGTTATGTATATTTTTTTTTGCAAAACTTTATTTTTTGCTTCTTTAATTCTTTTTTTTTTTCTTTTTTGTTTCTATTGAAAAAGACAATCAATTTTTATAATAGCAGATTAGTTGTTATTGTTATGACCAGAAAAAAAGTGCATAAAATTATAAATAAGGAAAATGTACAATAAAAAAAGAACATTTATTTCGCTTGACTGCACTTGTCTTTGTTAGACAGACAACCTCATGCAAATGCTGCTGCCACTTACCACAATGTGCTTCGTGTTTCTTCTTTTTATTTTTTGTTGTAATTTTTGCAACATTATTTAAAGGAAGTTGCATTTGGCTTATGGTTTAAATATGTATGACTAACTATCAGAGGAGGAAACTTAACTATAAAAACAAAACAAAAAGGTGAACAAATTGAACAATGAAAATAAACAAGGTTTTATTTAGTCGTCTTTTTATACCTTCTTTTTCTTGTAAAGTTTTATTTTTATTTTGTAATGTTAAGGTTTTAACATTGAAAATTTTTAAGAAATAAAAAATATATATTAAGAAAAATAAAGCCATATTTAGCCTATAAGTAACAAAATATTGTATATAGAAACATATGGTAGAAGTGAAACTGCAGTAAATGATTATTCAGCTAAAACGAAGAAACAAATAAAATTTTAAGTAATTAATTAAATTCATTTTATGTTTTTTACTTTCAATAAGTCTTTGTGATAAATTAGCTAACTTTTCCCTAGAAGCTTGTTATAAACGTTTCGCTAGTTACTTTTAATAGAAAAAAGTAAATTTAGCTTTCAGTAAATGAATTCAATAAATTGGTAAATATTCTAAGTAGAAACAGATCTACAAGGATTATAAACTTCCTTGTAGATCCGTTTCGAATTCAAACGAAAATCTCTCAAAATGTGGACCGCAAAAAATCTAATTGATTAGAATTGGTTACAGAGCGGAGAATTTATATTGAAAATTTGTTAAAAATCGTTATAGAGTAGGGGTATTAAAAATGCCGAAAAAGGCGTTATGTAATATCTGTGATTTTCTTGAATATCAGCGTAAGTCGACTTATGTAGAGTATAAAATTTTTGGGAATATCATGGACCTATCCGGTTCTTTTTTGGGCACAACAACCTAACTTCTATAGAGTAATTCTGAGTGAATTCAACAAATAGGTGTGCTGCATGGCTTTTAATTTTATTTAAAAAAATTGTGGACAATATTTTAGGCACTAGAAACACATAACCGTCATTTTTTTATTGACTATTGTATAGCTTGTGATTAGTGGCCACCCGAAGTAAAAAAATTGACCAATTTCATACATTTTTTTAATTGCTCTAGCTTTTTAAATAGAAAAGATATTGAAACGATTCGTGCTTTGTTTAATAGGTCAAAAATGAACATTTAATATTGCTATGAAAAACTGAACTGGAATAATTAAAGGGCCGAAAAGTGGCCACTTGAAAATTACACAGTTTTTTTTCATTTTATCGATTTTCAACTGAACCCTGTGTGAACCCTGTTGAACATAAAGCATTGATTTTTTTTTTGTAGTGAAATGGAACCCTTAAGATACCATGTGCTAAAGTATTATCTTCTGAAAAAATAAAATGTTCAAGTTTGAGCTTCAAAAAAGCCATGTGAGGATACAGACAAAAATCTGATATTTTCAAAAAAATATAGCCCAGTACTTCGTTATTATGTCCACTTAGTGCAGCTTTGATATTTTCACTCTATTACGAGATATAAATTTTTTAAAATTGCAATTTTTATCAAAAATAATAGGCTCAAAACCGATGTGGGGGTACAGATAAAAATCTGAAATTCTTAGAAAATATAGCCTATACTTTGTTCATTATGTGCACCACCTGACAATCTGTTATTTTCATTTGCTTACAATAATTTGTCATTTTATGGAACACCATTAATTTTTAACAAAATGTTTGTATGTATACTGTTAAAAATTCAATAAAAATGTCAAGTCTATGAATGTCATTTGATAATTATATTTCATAGTTCTGATGAAAAATTTTATTATATATATGAAAGACAGATGAAATAAATTATCCATGAGTTGTCTTCCTTAAAAAACTCACCCTTATTTATTTCAACAGTTGTCAACCAAAAGCTTGTTATTGTTGCACTCTTTCTTTCTGAAGTAGTTAAAAGTTTGACCATAAAAGAAAACAATCAAGAATTCAATACTGTAGGCGGTCATCAACATTGGTAATTTTCCTGATGTGTATTAGTGTCTATCGTCCATATTTGCAGCATTGAATTAATAATAAAACAAAATAGTCAAAAACAGTTTAAGCTAATGAGCATGTTTAATAATAAAATAATTTCATTGAAACAATGAAATAATTTCATTAAAACAAAGAAATAATTTAATTAAAACAATGAAATAATTTCATTACAACAATGAAATAATATAATTCCAATAATTTTGTTCAAACTATAAAATTAACCTGTTTAATAATGAAATAATTTCATGAAAACAATGAAATAATTTCATTAAAACTATGAAATAATTTAATTGAAATAATGAAACAATTTCATTACAACAATAAAATAATATAATTCCAACAATTTTATTCAAACTATAAAATGATTTCATTAAAAATATGAAATAATTTCATTAAAAAAACTGAAATATTTTCATTAATATAATAAAACAATTTCATTATAATAATGAAATAATTTCATTAAAATAAAAAATATATTCATGGGCTTAGCGTTAATATTGGATCAATGATACTATTTCATTTGGCGAACTTTTCATTAAAATAATTTTAAGGAAACTTGATTCATTAAACCAACGAAGTGAGGTGTTGACTGAGTTCTGATGTAGTATTTCCTTGAATTAATGTCGAAATTCACAGAATTGATGAATAAAGTTCTATCAGTATATGACACTATTCTACGATTCTTATTCATGAGAGGGTAAGTGGCCTTTATGACTCCTGTCATGAATTCCAAAAAACTCTTTTCAGTCAAGATACAAAAGGGCGATGACATTAAGGAAAATACGGTTTTCGATTCTGTTCTGTTTTGAACTTAACGAACGGCTGAAAAATGTATACTAGTATTGAATCTGGGTTCTTTTCTGAAGATCTTTCACTCCGGCTCTCCGCTATCTCCACAATATTTGAGGTGGAGGGTTTTAAGCTATAGTTGCAGGATAGCCTGCATACTAAAGAATCAGGGCATCGCGACGCGGATAACAAAATGCCCGATGAATATTGAAAAGTTGACGCAGACTTAGACAAAGCTGGCTCACAAAAGGAACACAAATGTATGTATATGCTTTGTTGACATTTCGTCACAAAAGAAGCATGCACTTATTTAAGTGTTTCCCACCACTTGCAAAATTTCCAGAACCGTTTTGATTTCTCAAAGGAGAGATGGGACACGGATTCTGGTTAACTTTAACTTTAACAAAAAAAAATGAACTGCTATTTCGATGCAGTTATCTAAGGAATAATCTGTTCAGGAAGTTTCTTAAAGTTCTACACTATCTCAAGAGTATTTGTAATATTAAATAATTTTTTTAAGCTTATAGAAGCAAATACCTGAATAATTAGGATAATGAAGGCTAGAGAGGGGTGGCAGTCAAAATCTAATTGCACTGACCCCGAACTTTTGGTTTATTGTGATACAGAAAAACGCTGATCATGCAGAATATTTGTCGTAGAGTGGAGGGGGAAATTTTGGTATGAAAAGACCCATTTTTATTGTATTCACGCCTGCTAGAGCTTATTATAAAGCTCATAATATGTCCCAGTTTAAAGCTTTTTCTGCTCTTAAATCTTTTGCCATACTCCAAACTTATTATTAAATTAACTGGAATATTATAATACAATTTTCTCTCTAAAACCTATAATAACCAACATTTACTTAATCATTTTCTAAAATTCTCAATAAATTATTAAACAAAAAATTAAAAGCTAAGCTCTTGCATAAAATCATCAAACAAATTAAATGCAACAAAGTTTCAAACACAATTTCCAACTTGATTTCAAAATATTTAAATAATATGCCTTTAACAGTAAAGTGCCAACTTAACAATCGGTTCGTGGCACATCAATAAAAACGTAAGAAAAATAAAAAATTAGTTTTCTTTGGTCAGAAAGAAAAAAAAAATTAATTGACCAACACGTTGGCCCAAGCAATGAGGAGCAATCAATGATGCTAATGGAGAAAACACGCAATTTTTCAAAGTCTAACATCACACAGCAAAGGAGAACTGGCTGAATACAAAACAAAAACAAATTTTTCAAACACTAAAAGTAACTTTTAATATTTTTCTTTGACTACTCGTACATATGAAAACCGCAAAACTATAATGAAAAATGATTTTATGAAATAAAAATAGTTCTTAACACGATGGCGTTTGAAAGCCAATAGAATTATTATAGTTGTGGCAATGCTTCAGCTTTTTTTTTTGTGTGTGGTATTATTAAAAATTGCTCAAATTATATAGCCGTCAAAAGAAAGTAAATGTTTGTGTAGTGTTTGTTGCTCTGAAAAAAAAACTAGCGATTTGAAAGGCTGAATTTTCAATTGAAATTAATTATTACAAAGTTGGGTTAATGGATTAAGTTTTGTATGGAGGACTGTTGTAGTATTTTTTGTGATTTTTGCACACGAGGCTAAAAAACAAGTACTCAATTATGATAAGGACTGAAATCATTGCAACTAGTGAAAATAAACTTGTCTTGCCGCCGACAATTCTAGCAGACAGAGTGTCTGGAGGGATGTGAACCTCCCTCCCAGTTGTAGTTACAGCTATTGTTTAGTCGAACCGACTGGATATTATACAACTTTATTTTTAAATTTGTGAGATGTTATCATAGTTGAACTACAAAGTCATCATTTATAGTCTTAGTGAAAAAATTACACTTGCTTTAGATCACACTGTACAAAAAATCAACTTTTTAGGGTTTCGTACACCAAAGTTTCACCTACTGTTTTCGGTACGCCGTCCGTCCGTCTGTCAGCCTGTCTGTCTGTCACAGATGTAAGATATTTATGCACCTTTGTTCTTTTTTCATTATCCACTTGAAGTACCTTCCTTCTTATTTAATGGCACTATGCAACAAAATTAAGCTTCTGTCATGGCCTTTAATTACCAGTATATTTTTTTCCAAATTTATTTAATTAGTTTGGCTTATGTTCGTTTTTAATTCCACCTTTCGATCAAATTATTTTTTATTTAAGAAAGAAATTGTAAAGCATGTAAATACTGAACATTCAAAGAATAATTTGGATATACGGAAGGTTGAACTGACATCATATGTTTCGAGACCACCACAGTCTTCTCATCAGAGCTCTTTGCCTACACTGCCAGCGAATCAAAAACCTTAAAAAATAGTTGAACATGATAAAGAAAAGACAGTTAGTGAAGTTCCGAACCTTTACAAAAAGTCGACGCGAGGTGGCGATAAAATCTGTTGATTAGGCGTACTAAAGTAAGTAGGATTTTCGCTTGGGTGCTGTTGCTGCCGTCGGTGGCAGTGTAGGTAAAGGGCTCTGATGAGAAGACTGTGGTGGTCTCGAAACATTTGATGTCACTTCAACCTTCCGTACATCCAAATTTTTCTTTGAATGTTCAATATATACATGCTTTAGAACATATTTCTTAAATAAAAATAATTTGATGGAAAGATTAAATTAAAAACGAACTTAATCTAAACTAATTAAATAACTTTGGATAAAACCATAACTAAAATTCATAACTATATTTTTTTTTTTCAATTTGGGGATTTTTCTTCCGGAGGCTGTTCCACAGATTCTATCATAACTTGGAAACGAGTAGTCCAATTTTATTACAAAACAACACTAAAAAAATTAAAATAAAACAATAATTTTTATTTGATTTTATTCATAATACAGTGAAGTCCGTAATTTTTGCAAAATTTACGAATATTTTCACTGTAAAACAAAGTAAATTTTACTAAATAGCTCGGTTCTAACGAATGGTTCTTGTGGAGGCTACCAAAAATATATATACGTGTATCGGTGTCTTGAAAGTTTCCGTATAAGATTCTACGTAAACTAGAGTTTTACAAAAATCAGGTAATTTCACTTTATTGTGAATAAAATTAATATTTATGCATCGATTTTTTGATTTATGCTATATGTGAGTGTATGATCAGTCAATAAACATGGTAAATTTTTGCCGTTTTCAATTGTTTTAAATTTAGAAACAAATAAAAATTGTCAAATTTTTCATGAAGAAAATATGTTTTTCATCATTGTGGTCTGCATAATTCCGAAGCCGGGTAGTATTTGATTTGCTTTCCTGTCTAAACTCTATAATATGTTATTCTGATTCGGACTCTACCTGGACTTTTGTTCATGGTGTACTGCATTCTAGTAGCCAAGCGCTTTCATTTGATACCCATATTGAGGGGGTTGACAATATGTATATAATCCCCTATTTTGTACTGGCCTCCATATTAAAATTGGAATTTTTTCATTTCATACTATATTCTACTAGACAACCCCTTTCATTTGATATCCATGTTGAGGTGTTTGTAAACAAATACCTAATTCGCCATATTATGGCGGCCATCTTCGATTTACAATAGTAGGTGGGTGTGGCGCTGACCGCTTTTCTAATCTGAAAATTGTATTGTGTACCAAATCTCAGATCGAACGGTCAACAAGAAAGGGTTAAAACTAGATATTGCTTTTAGTGGGTGTGGCGCTGCCCACTTTTCTGATCACAAAATTGTATCTTCATTAAAAGTAAAGGCTTTTACAAAATTTCAGATCAAACGGTTAACAAGAAAGGGGTAAAGGTATTTACTAGTTTTTGTGGGCGTAGCGCCGCCCACTGTTTTTAAATGGAAAACTGTATAGTCATCGTAAATAAAGGTATTTACCAAATCTCAGATCAATCGGTTAGCAGAAAACGACTAAAACTAAATATTGCTTTTTATAGGAGTGGCACATCCCACTTTTATAATCCCAGTATTGAACTGTTATCAAAAGTAACGACGCTTACTAAATTTCAGATGCATCGATCAACAGGAATAGGAAAGTTCATTTTGTTGCACAGTGTAATTAAAGGGAATGGCTTCAAGCAATGCAGGGAATAAGCCGAACGTGAATCGCTATACCAAAATAAAAAACGCTAAAACAAAAAAACGACAAAAAAAAACCCAAAAATAAAAAAAATAGTCAAAACAAAGAAAAATCGCCAAAACTCAAAAACCAAAAATTAAATAAATAGCCAAAAGGAAAAAAATCGCAAAGAAAAGAAAAGGTCGCCAAAACAAAAAAGTCAAAAATCCCACAAAATAAAAACGAAAAAAATTAAAAAAAAACAAGCAAAAAATGCCCCAAAAACCAAAAGTTAATATAATAGCCTAAGCGAACAAAATCGTTAAAATGATACAAAAAACGCTTAAACAAAAAAAGAACGTAAACAAATCGCCAAAATTAAAAAAAGCGGAAAAAACGCCAAAACGTGGCGGAAAAAAGTGAATTTTAATAGCGAATTTGCAATATTAAGTTTTTTAATTTTGGCAAAAAAAAAAAAATGTCTTATAAAAACCCCAAAGCTTGGAGAAACTCTTATATATTATTATATCAATTTCTTGCCCAAAACTGACTAGTACCGAATTCCGGGCAAAACCATAAAATATTCCTTTATTATGTTTCAACGTACACAGCAGAACAGAGTAACGCGCCACTTTCGGAAGCCGCTACACTTCCATCGTCAGTGCTCACGTGTATTTTGCTTATCACCACTTGTCAGATGGCTCTATTCAATGTGATTTCAATTCTTATATATACAACTTTTTCGTGAAAATTGAATACGAGAATTATATTCACTTTCAAGTTGATATTAACTGCATTTTCCCAGTGTTGCCATTGGTTTATTTTTCTTCATTCCCATTTTTCTGATTTTTGTTCTACTCAAGACAAACTTTCCCATTTTTTCCATTTTTCCATTCCATTTTTTTTTCATTTCTATGAACTTCTTAGGAACTCTGAGATTTCAGTTAGGTTAGATATTCAGCTTGCCGGTGAAAAATTGGAAGGAAACTCTTCCAGCTCACTTGGGTCCAATAATAATGGTCCCTTTGTGATACCTGTAAAGAAAAGAAAGAAAGGGGAGAGGACAGTATAGTATATATAGGGTGAGAGGAGAGAAGTTAATATAGAGATAAGAAGATAGCAAGAAGAGAAGAGAAGATGGAGGCGTTAGGCGTACGGAGTTCCGTGCAGGAAGTGTCGTTCGTGAACTAAAACTCCATTGGGATAGTCAGGGGATGAACTACCCACTACTCCTGATAAAGAAACTTATGTCCTTGAGCTCCATTTGTGAGAACCCGGAAAGGTTACCGAAGAATATTTTGCCCATAAGGCGAAGGCGGCGATCGTCCAGAGCAGGGCAAAGGCACAAAAGCTGCATTATATTATCTTGTTCTTCTACGTCATTACAGCCTGAGCAGTAATCGTTGTAGGCGAGTCCCATACGTCTAGCGTGGGTTCTAAGGGTTGAGTGCCCCGTGACCGTGGCTATGAGGTTCCGCAGGTGTAGTTTTGGAAAATTTAGAAGTTTCTTAGTTCTGTTTGAATCAAGGCGAGGCCAGATTGTTCTCGCAATAGAGTAGGTGGGTTTGAGCCAACTGCATATGGGCAACATTAATTCGTCTCCAGCAAGATGAGAGTGGAAGACCGCAGAGATTTTCAATATCGACATCCCGAAGCAAGGTTCACTCCCCTCTTAGCCAGATCATCCGCAATGAGGTTGCCTGAAACGGACTCGTGCCTGCGTACCCATTTGATGGTGATGCCTGAATTACTCGCCATCGTGTTCAGTGCTGTGCCGCATTCAAGGACTAGGCTGGATGTGGTGTACACACCAGTGAGGGCTTTAATCGCCGGTTGACAGTCAGTTACGAGGATGATCTTTATATCACTATTCGATATCCGATAAAACCTTAGCCAGTAAATTGCTCTTTTGATGGCAGATATTTCTGCTTGTAGGATGCTACATTCTTCCGGAAGTCTGAAAGACATTTTGATCCCGAACTCCGCGATGTAGACAACCCCGCCAACTCTCGTTCCTCATTTGGAGTCATCGGTGTAGATACCACACGGGGTGCTGGGGAGAAACTCTGCGATTTACAAAAGTAAATTTAAGGTTTCTTTGCTTGTTCGTAAATTCCTGCAGCTGCAAAATTTCAATAGAAAATATCAGAAACCAAGGATTTTATAGCATATTAAGAAGCTATATATCTTTAGATATGTAACCAATTACATTGTATAATTCACGATCGATAAACAGTCGCCAACAAATCCATTTTATCTACTTATTTGTATTTGTAAAAACAAAGCACAACTAAGTGGTAATTTATCTTTTGGATAGTAACACCGGTACATGTGTATTATCATTAATTAAGGAATTTAAAGAATAAGATTATTTCATTTCATTCAAGCTGCCTTTTTAAAACTTTTCTAGACTTAATAAATCATTACATGACTTTATCACTGACCTTTTAAAAACCACCTTTCTTTCCCTTTAAGCAATATTTTCTTGTATTTTCTTATTCTCAACAAACCAACTGTAAACCTTTAGAGACTTCAATGAAATTCCAATCATTATTCAATCAAATCAATCTTTAGACAAAGAGCAAAAAGATCCCTTTCCCTTGCCCAAGCAGCCAGCAATCTTTAATAATGTAAATCTTAAGCAGAAGAAAGAAAAAATAAGTTTTCATTTTCAATACCAGAAATGTAATTCCGGCAAGTTTAGTTACACGAACTTAACAAATTAACGGTTGCAATAGGTGAATTATTAGAAAAACAATAAGAAAAACAACTTTAACAAAACAAAAAAAACTCTCAAACAATGTTTTCCTGTATGATTTTCCGAAGCACATTTTTTCCTAAGCTGCTGAGAAACAAAAAAAAAAGCAACAGCATAATAAAAATGAAAATGATGGAATATATACGAACAAGTCTTGGAAGAGATGAAAATGTTAAAGCAAAAAAAAAGCTGAAATGAAAAGTTCATTAACATTCTGGTGGTTTTGGTGGCGATTAGAAAACTCATATCCACAGCAGTGGCACAACTTACAGCAACTTAGCAGTGTTTTAAATTTCATAATTTCGCATATTTCTTTTTTCTTTCTAATTTTTTCTTTTAGTTTATGTTATTTTTCTTTCATCATTATGCACTTCTATGGAAAAACTTTCGCTACGTTAATATGATGTTTGTCGGCATGTCTGTCTGTGTGTGAGTTTGATTGTTTGTTTGCTGTTAGCAGTGGCAATCTTTTTCCTCTTATACAACATTAAAGGAGATTTTTGTTTAAACAAAAAGAAAATCAGTCTCGTCTATAGACAAAAATGTTTTTTTTTTGAGGAAGATAAAGATATGAAGTTGCAACCAACAGCCACAAATAGTAGAGGAAAAAAATTATATCTATTGAAATTTAACGAAATAAAAATGAAGAGTTTACGACCATGTAGATTTATGTAGTAAATATTCATACTAATTGACTTAAGATAATAAAACTAATGATGTAATAATATAAAGAAATAACATTTGTATAGGATAAATTTTTTGCAGTTTGGTTTTCAGTAATGGAAACTCGATTTAGAAAGTGTTAGAATCAAACATATTAAGCTAGAATAGTATTTATTCATTCTTTTAGCATTTACAAATAATTTTTTTTTATTGTAAAGTAACTTTACTAAAGTTCTATTCATTGATTCTGGTAGAACACACCAAAAAAAAATATATGTGTATTAGCGTTTTGAAAGTTTACATCAGCAGGGACTCATTTAGGTGTAGCATAAATAGTTATAGTAAGTCACCGAAGGAAATATTGTAAGTCTTACGCTTACCAAAGGTGAAAAGGAGCCCTATTGTTTTTGCTACGCCCATTCGTTTGTCTGTCTATCTGTCTGTTTGTCTGTTACAGGCTTCTATTTCGAGAACGGTAAGAGGTACTGACCTGAAGTTTTCACCGAATATGTGTAACTATGGCCGATACAACAACACATACGAAAAATGTATGAAATCTAAAAGTTAAAGGTTTTCTAAAGCGAGCAACGAAACATGTTGAAATCCTAATATAATGTACAGACATTTGATATGTAGAAATTTTCAAAGTTAGTGTATTATGCAGACTGTACCAATAAATGCTGAAATTTAAACAAAATAAAAACCAAAGGGTACTCTATCAGTTAATGTAATATTGACCATATAATTTTGACAATTAGCTGTATCTAGGAAACCGTAAGAGGCAAACTGTTGAAATTTTCGCAGCTAGTACAGCATTTTAAAGAAAAAAGTAACGAATACAAAAAATATAAAAATTAAAGGGTACTCTGTCAGGTAGTGTAATTTTGAAATTGATTTGTATCGCATGAACCGTAATAATTAGACACTTGAAGCAAACAAAATTAATAATTAAAGAGTAAATTAATAACTAAAGGATGTCCAAGTAATGCCAAAATTAGATCGCCAAAATCGGCTAAACAAACAAAAAGACGCCAAAAACCCCCAAAAATGTTTAAAATGACCAAAACGAAAAAAGTCGCCACAACTAAAAAAAAGGGAAAAATGCCAAACAAAACAAAAGCTAAAGCTAAAAAACCAAAATTAAGAAAATTGCGAAAACGAAAAAAATCTTTAAAAATAAAACAAAAAATCGCTAAAACAAAAAATTTGAAAACGAAAAAATCGCTAGATTAAAAAAACTAAGACGAAAAAAGCATTACAACGATAAAATCCGGGAAAACTAAAAAATTTCAAAAAAGTGAAAAAATCACCAAAATTAAAAAATCAACTAAACGAAAATATCGCCAAAACAAAAAAAACGTTAGTCCAAAATAAAAAAAAAATTAAAAAAATCGCCAAATGAAAAAAGCACTAAAATAAGAAAAAAAACACCAAAATGATAAAAATCGCTAAAGCTAAAAAAAACCAAAAAAACTTCGTCAGAAATAAGCCCAAAAATGATGAAATAAGCTAAAATTGAATAGTCCCCAAAAACAAAAAAAAAATCCAAAACGAAGCAAGTGATACACATATCTGTGTTAATGGTATTCGTACGGAAGTATAGTTTTTCACGGAATTTCCTGAGAATTCCGCTTAATTTCCAATCCCGAAATCCCTGGAAATTGCTGCGGGAATTTCCGGGAATTTTTTTTTAAGAAAAGTAATAGGCAATTAATGCTTACTTGTTAATTAAGTAATGTGTTACCTTCTTTGGGAAAGTGATAGTGTAAGGAGAACAGGTGGTTAAGTGGGAGCGAGATAGAAGGCTTAATTCATTTACAACTCTGCTATTGCGCGTTTTTTTGTAGAGCAGTGTTGTATCTCCTCTGGTGCCAAGTAGAGGCATTAATTTGTTTTAGCTGTGTACCCATTTATTAGTTCTTTTACTTCGCCGACGGTTCTGCTACAATACCGACGAAGGAGGGTGCTGTGAAGTTCATTAGGATATGTTAGTATTAATCGCTGCCGGTACTACCAAAGTGATCAGTGTTATGCCTTCATCAATTTAACAGTCCAACAAAAACCAACAGAATAATACCAATACACATCAGAAAATTCATGATGTTGTTGGCTTGCCTAAAACTAGTATTGAACTCAAGACCTCAGGGCTTGTAGTCAAACGCACTAGCCATTCAATCAAGAGCATCCTCGAATTTTTTTGTCCTTCATTTGAGAATAAAATACTTAAATAATCTTCAAATTTTTAATAAAATCTAGAGTTAATTTAAAAATGCTTAAACAATATCTATAGTTTTGTATGAAAAACAGCTTTGTTATCGCAGTTTGGTGATCAAATCGGTGCATTAGAGCCTATTCATATACTACGTAACACTATTTTTTGTATCATCGTAACGCTTTTTACAAAAGTTTCAGTACAAAGTATCTAGTCCGTAACAAATCTTTTTTGACAAAAATTGTGTTAATAATACGCAATAACTATTATATAATAATTATATATTAAACAATAATTATAATATATTAAGCCATTTCTGACTTTTCTACTTAAATATTTGATAATAATTACTTAATTAATTTATAGTTAGTGAGTTTAATTTATAAATTAAGGCAAAAATTTACAAAAACCTTATATAAGAGCAAACAAATTTTTTTTGTTATAAAATCGAAGGCCGGATTTCAACCGGCGCCCCGACAGTGAAATGTTACAAATAAAATTCAAATTATATCATGACTTAATTTTAAAGGAAAATAGTAGCATAGGCCTTCACTCGTTGTAGCGAAACAGCCAGTCTTAGGTTTATAGGCTAGCACGCTATCTACTAATATAATGAGGCACACACACACACTATCTTATATTTTAATTTTCTTTTTTTCAATAGATTTTCAATTCAGTTCAATTTCTTAATAAAATCGATCTAGTAAAGTACCAAAATAAATATCACCCTAAATTGAACTTGTTTTGTAATAATTTGCTTAGAGTGGGAATTATCGGGATCCCGGGAAGTTTCAAAATTATTCAAAAATTTCCCGGGAAATGAAAAAGTCCCGGAAAAGAAAAACTCTCTACGGAACCCTTCGTGTACGAGTCGAAGTAGCACTTTGTTGAATTTATTTATATAAAACATCACGGAAAATATTTTTGTGGAACATTTTGACAGTCTAACTCTTCGCGGTATGGGAATTTTTGATGCTTTCGTAAATAAATGGCAAAAACTATATTTTTGCGGTGGTATAGTGGGATATAGTTTTCTAGACAAATGTTCTTAGTTGTGTTTTATATAAAAATGCTGAATAAATTATATACCTTAAACGTAAGACTTAAAAGATATCTTATGCCGAGTACTAGTTATGAATAACTACGCAATTAACCCTTAAATGAATTTTAAGCTTTCATTTATTTCTTTCGTTCAAGTTGAGTCCTGAGCTTTGGTTTATTTAAATTGTATAATTTTATGGAAAATATTTTTGTACAACATTTCAGCCAGCTATATCGCAGCTGAAGGAGAATTTATCTCCCTTTTTCAAGAAAGAGACGTAAAGGTCCATACAATGAACAGATAGAAGGCTAAAATGTTCTACAAAAATATTGCAAGTGGTGTTTTACATAAAAAAGCTGAACACATCTTATACCTTAAACATAAAACTAAAAAGATTTCCTATGCCGAGTCGTTATAACTATGTGCAAAAGGGAGGAACTCCAACTTTCACTAAATTGAATCGCCGATGTAAACTTTCAAAATGCCTACATACGTATATGCATATATTTTTTCGGTTCCCTCTGCCAGAATCAGAAGTTAGATCTATGTAATTTTTTTTGTGTTGGACAGTGTTATTGAATTAACAACTCTAGCAAATGAACATTGCTTTTGCCTTATTCTCTATATTTTGTTATATTTTTTTATTGGAAATCACACTCCATAAAGATCACCCTTTATAAAAGTATATATATTACAATAAATAAATTAGTGTTTGCACTCTTGTTATAAAAGGAAATATGTAATATTGCAAACCACGTATACTCATTTAATTTTCTTACAGACAAATATTATATCTGTAATAAATTTGCATAAATTAAAATGTTCATTCATACTCATTAAATTTTGTTGTAATATTTTTGTTAAACTTTAATTTTTAATAATATTTTAAATATATAAAGCAGATGAGCATAATGATCATAAAAGTTATGCAATTTTTAACTATGAAGACTATGCACTTATCACACATTAATATATAGAAATATTAAAAAATATATAAATAACAAAACCAAATTATTAGTTTATTATGACGTCATTAAGACTTTTTTAATATTCCTTTCATTTGTCATTCATATTTAAATTTATTTCGTTCTTAGTACGCAAAACGTAAGATTTAAGCTACAAACCTGTTAATAATAACTTCTTAAAATGGTTTAAAGAATTTTTCAAAATAACAGTTAAATAATTGGCAGTAAAAGAAATTGTATTCATCTTGTGGAGAAAACTACATAAATTAAAAATTATGTTAATTGTTTTCCAAAAATATACAAATATATGAGGGAGTTTCTGATTTAGTATGCATTTTTGGTGTCCGTTGAAAGTATAGCAAAAGATTTTATACCAAAAATGGATAAATTTGAGAATAAAATCATCTTTAAAGTGACTTAAAATGGTATGAATAAAGAAACATATTTGTTTTAGTGTTGAACTATCTGGCACATGCTGAAAACAAAGTGAGAAAATTCACTCTCTTCATACAAAATGACTTGTAACAATTGAATGATGACACCCTTTGCACATTATGAAACTTTAATAATTTTCAAAGAAGTTTTAATATGTTTTAGTGGTAATTTTATATCGGCATATCTAATATTATGGAAATTAATAGAAAGTAAAAAATTTTCAAAACATATTATCAAATCATCAGTAGACTTCAACAAAACTACTGAAAAGTTTCAAAACTCTTATCTTATGCGCAGTCTTTAAAAAAATCATTGAGAATTTACAAATTAATTCTTACAATCACAATAGAATAAGCGTAGTAGGCTTAGAAGCTTATATGAAACACAATAAAAAATGTATATGTTATTTTTCTACACCTTTATAGTATTAGTGGTGCATTGAGTGACAGTAAAAGTATTTATAAGACAAACTGAAAAGTAAAATCCAGATTAAGCATTTCTTAAATTTATTATATGAGATATTCTACCAATTTTATTTAAAAAAAAGTTTTATTTGTTACGGGCTAAGCATGTCGATATGGCTGCATTTCATTAATGCTTCACCAAGCCATCAGTAGACTTCAGCCATACTTTTGAAAAGATTCAAACCTCTTACATTATGCATAAACTTTCAAAAGTTATTTGATTTTTTAAGTAGACTTATAAACTTATACAATTCTATTGTAATTTTCAAAAATCATTTGCAAATTCTCAAATGATTTTTGAAAGTTTGCGTATAAGATAAGAAGTTTGAAAGTTTTCAAAAGTATGATTGAAGCCTACTGATGATTTGGTAAAGCACAAATGAACTGCATGCATATACAAAGAAAAACCCAACTTTCATTTTAGTCAAGAAGTTGAATGAATTAGTATATATTTTGAATAGAAAGAGACCCACAAACAAATTTTTAAAAACAGACATAAATGCTTAAACAATTCCGTTGAAAAAAACGTATTTTTTTCAGCCAACAAATAATCCACATCTTTAAAATAATTTGTCTAAAAATATTTATTCTAAACAAAATAATGTGCTGAATCAAATAAAAATATTTCCTGGATTATTTGTATTTTTTCTAAGTTTATAAAACTATTTGTCTAAAAATAATTACAAACTCTAAACAAAATAGTTTACTGAATCAAACAATATGTATATACTGGATTTTTTGTAATATATCAAATAAACTTTTTGCTGAGGCAATAAATAACATCATCCATTAAGCATTTATGAAATTTTACATTGTTAAATGTGCTCAACTCTGTATGTTTATATAAAGACTAACCCCCATATTCATAAATGATTAGTAAAGTTAATGTATGCACTAAAACCGGGTTTCCCATACAAAATTTTTACATTAAACCAACATTAACCATAATTTTTATGAATATGGGGGCAAAAAAATTAATGACAATTAACGCAACAACATTAACGAATTGATTCACTTAGAAATCTTCAGTAAACAAACTTGTTAAGACATAGAAAACTAGTTTTTTTGTAGTTTTTGGTGCTTGTGTCACAAAAAATAAAAGTCAAACAAAAAATTTACAGATTTAGTAAAAAATATTTGCTGAAAATGAAATTTTATTTTAGACAAACTTTTATTTGAAAATTTTTTGGTGATAATTTTTTCTGTGTAGACATTCTTAACCCGCAACAAATCGAACTTATTTAAAACTAAAATTGGGAGAATATCTCAAATAATAAATTTAATAAATATTTTCAAAAAAAATTTGATACCTGCAGCTTTGTGTACTGAACGTTACTATTTCTTAGTATGCTTCATTATTCCTTTTAATTGCTTAAATTGTATAAAAGTACAGAAAATAAAGCAGTGGACAGTAGAGCGGTCGTAAAAAAATAATATTTGGATTTCTTCAAGTCTCACACTCCAATTTGAGGGGTATTTATAAAAAAAACCCGTCCTAAAAAAAACTATCCTGAAATTCTTTTCAGGACAGTTTTTTCTAATAACAATCGTTTTGGGGTATGACACTTGAAGATATCCAAATTTTATTTTTTACGACCACTCTAATGGACAGCCATGTATGCGAACATCATCATAAAAATAGTCAGAAAAGCTTTCTAGGACCTGAAAACTTCGAGATTTAATGAAAACTCGATTTTTGATCGGTGTGAATTCACTATCTTCCTAATTTTTGGTTGTGGAAAGTCAGAAAAAACTCAAATGAGCATCTGTCCATTTATGAATTAAAAAACCTCTTTAGTAAAGAAATGAATGAACGATAAACTTACATAAAATGATCATAAATTTTGTTTACAAACAACTTTAATAAGGTTTTTAAATAAGTATATTAAAGTATTAAATGTCATAAAAAGATAAATGGGAAAAATTGTAGGGAAGCCGGGTTAAGTCGTTAGTTTATAATAAATTATCGAAAGTCTTTTTAACATCTGTGAAAAATAATATTTAAAGCAGATCAAAAGTTTGCTATTAGCATAACTTATATTAATTTCTTTGTAGGAAATGGAGCTAGTTTTTCTTATTTATTCAAAAACACAAACTTCCTGTTTATAAATCTGAAATTTTTACAATATAACAAGAATTGAATTGAAAAATCTCATAATAAATTATAACAACACTTTAAAAATATACAACAAATATATTAAAATTATTAGATATACGATAAGAAATTTTTTGTTCATGTCTTTAAAAACAATAAAACTTAGTATTAGGAAAAAGAAGACTTTTATTTGAAATCAAATAAAACAAATAGCGCTTAGTCAACACACCTTAAAATAATGAAATTAAATACACATGCTCAAAAATCAATTTTACAAATTTCAATATTTATGCTGGTCAACAAAAAACAAAAGATTCAAAACACAGACTTGTTTTTAAAAGATGAAAGAAAATAAATAATATGCGAGTATTAGTTTATATTTAGTTTTTGACAAGTTTTTAAAAGACTACACCAAAGATATTATTTATTTCTAGTTTTTAAACATGATATATAATACTTATTTTTCTACCACTGTATTTTCTTCATTACCAACACACTCTTACACAAACAGTACCATTCACGCTCACGAATCTTGATGTATGTAAATCAAGTGTTAATTAAATTAAGATGCACACTTATTTGATTTTACATATACAAAAAAAAGATAGAAAAACTTTCAATTAGCACATTATATATTTGCGTAATTATGACTATATATTATAGTTAACAAAACCGAAATCATACAGACAGACATCCACAATCTCAAAATATTTACACATGCACAGGCTTTAAAGTAACCCCAACACAAAAATAGATACTTGCATTTGGAAAAAAGGGAAATTCATATTAAATTAAATACAAATAAAACAAAAAATCTTGGAGTATTTAAGACTAACAATGGCAGCGTTATGTTAACATTAAAACTATAAAAAACTCGTAAAAGAAAAGAAATACAAATTAAAGCCACAACCAAGTTTTAGCCACAACAATCATTGACCGGTCATCATCATTTCCAATTCAATTTAGTGGCAATAAAAAAACAAGCGCTGGTGTCTTCTGCATTTCTTAAAAATATTATTGTTTAATATTTCTTATTTAGAAAACATTAGCAAAAGTTTTCATGACGTTTCACTGTCTAACTAACATATTTTATTTAATTTAACAAGTCAAGCTTAACTTAATCACCAGAGACATCCAGGCGTTCATCTTTTTACATCTGACACGGTTTTACTCTTGTGATTTTTTTTTATGTTTACAGTAAATTAGATAACTCCTTTTTTATGACATTTCTATTTTTGTCTTAATGTTGTTTTTATTATTATTATTTTTTGTTTCAACTTGCAATCATCACGTTTGAAGAAATTCATCTATAAACAGGCAAAGTATGAAATATATACGAAAAGGCGATTAATTCAAAAAATGTTTACATAGTTTTTAAGCAAAATTACAGTAAGAGAAAATTTTAACGAAACAAGTGCTAGCATTATTTTTTCAAGCGTTAGTCTCATTTTACCTAATGTAATGCAGGTTTCGAGTAAAAATTATATGAAAAAAAATATTTAAAAGAAAAGGAGAAAAGTCAACATTAATTTAATTTTCAACGTACACAGCAGAACAAAAGAACGTTGTTTTTGCAAGCCACTACACTCCCGTCGTCAGTGGTCATGTGTATACCTGATTACCACAGCTCTTCAAATCTCTCAAAAAAAATTTGTATAAATAAGAATTGCGATCACATTCAACCGAGCCACCTAACAAGTGGTAAAAAGCAGATATACACATGAGCACTAACGATGGGAGTGTGACGGCTTGGGAAGACAAAGCTCATCGGTTTAAAAGCTTTTTATTTTGGAAATAATTCGGAAGCTCATAAAGATTTATGTGTGTGAAGCAGGGGTGCCAAATGATTTCGATAAAATATCGGCATATTTTCCAAATAAAATCGGCATTATCGGCACTTCAATTTTAAAAAATCGGCAAAAAATCGTCAAATTCAAAATCCCCATTTTTATTAACAAAAAACAACAAAACAGAAGAATTCAGCATTAACTAATGTTTATAACATATTAAATAACATAAAAATCAATGAAAATAAAATAGAAAAAAATTTCAATTGGATTGTTGACAAGAAAGCCGAACTCTTTGACTGAAGCAATTCTAAAAACTTTGCCGAAATGTCTCAAAGAATTCTGTAGAAACTCTGAAGAATTTTCTGGGGAAATTCAAAAGGAATTTTCGATATGTCTGAACAATTTAAAAAAATTATTTTACAAAACATCGGAAAATATCTGATAACATTCGGAGCTAAAATTTGAAATTTATCAGAAATGTCGTATAAAATTCTCACATAGAATCAGAATGTTGTAAGACCTCTTTGACTCTTCTTCTGGGACACATTTTTCTGCTGCCAATGACAGCTCATCAGAAAACATTTAACCATATTTTTAAGTTCAGAAATTCAAACATTCAAAATTAAAAAATGTCAAAACGAAAAATCACCGAAATGAAAAAAGCGCTTAAAAGAAAAAGCACCGAAATGAAAAAAAAATCGCTAAAACTAAAAAAACGCCGAAAACCGAAAAAATCGTCAAAACAAATAAAAGCACTACAACATAAAAAATCGCTAAAACTAAAAATATCATCAAAAAACGAAAAAGTCGTCAAAAATAAAATAAACCCCAAAACGAAAAAAGCGCCAAAACCCAAAAAAGCGCCCAAACTAAAAAAATCGCCAAAACGAAAAACAGTATCACAAAAAACCGATAACAATCCACAAAACCGAAAGAAGTGCCAAAACTGAAAAAAGTGCCAAAACTAAAATAAATCGCTAAAACTAAAAATATCGTCAAAAAGCGAAAAAAAACTTAAAACAAAAACAAACGCCAAAATAAAAAATAAATAAAAAAACGGCAAAAAATTACAAAAAACCAAAAATCGCAAAAAAAGGGAAAAAATCGCCAAAATGGGAAAAAGTGTCGTAAGCAAAAAAATCGCTAAACTATAAATATCACCAAAATCCGAAAAAAAATCCCAAAAGCCGAAAAAATCCCCAAAACTGGAAAAAGTCGTTACAAGTAAAATAAATCGCTTAAACTAAAAATAACGTCAAAAAGTGAAAAAAAACGCCAAAACTAAAAAATCGCCAAAACTAAAAAATCGACAAAAAATTGCCAAAAACGAAAGATCGCCAGAAAAAAAACAAAAAAAAAAGCACTAAGATTACAATATCGCCAAAACCAAAAAAAAAATCGCCAAAAACAACGAAAAATACTTAACAAATAAAAAAACTAAAATTAAACAAAAAAGCACAACGAAAAACTGCCAAAATGAAAAAAGGGGTAAAAACGTAAAGGGACATACATATGTGTATTCGTACGGAACCCTTCGTGTGCGAGCCAAAGTCGCACTTTACTGAATCCAAATATATATTTAAAATGCTGATTTAATGAGATAAGACCTGATAATATCTTTTATTATTTTGTAACTTTTCAAAACTAAATAATAATACGTGAAGTATCGCGTGACTGCCCTTTAGTCCAAATTTCAAAGTCCTATATCTCGTTAAGGAGACTAAAAAACTTTTTTTCTGAGCCGATGGTATATATAGGTATAATATAGTCAGAAACTATAAAAATCGCAGACAAAAAAATTTTATACAATTTCACTGAAACTACACATCTTTTATGCGTGTTTCTCTTAATTTTTAAGTGACGCACAAGTCATTCATCAAACATTCGCTACAAAAAATATAGAAACCACAATAACACATAAAAATGTATTTATTTTCTTTAAAAACTCCTTAAGACGATACTTATTAAATCATTAAAATTTGTTTACAAAAATTGTTCAAATATCCCAAACAAAACGCTTGTAATATAATTATATGATGTTCATGGAAGAGATCTACCTGTTCGTTCGTTAGATCGTTCGTTCATTGTCTATCATTTGTGGGAATTATACCCACGCAAGTCTTTCTAAATATGAATTGATAAATAAATGTTTTGTTTTCTTCATTGTTTTATCAATAAAAATGATACACATTTATTTGACTTCCAAAAAATCTTCATTAGTATATAGTAAAAAGAAAATATGTTAACACAAAAATCAACAAAATGTGTACCATAGACATCACAGAGTTTTAAAAAGAATTTCTCTTCGTTTCATATTCCAGAAAAGCTCAAAAATAGAAGAAAAAAAGTCATTAACAAACGCATTCAAGTTGAGTCATTTCTTTAACAAAAACAAAACTAGATTTTAAACGCTCTATTCATTCATAAAGCAAATGTTGAACAGGCAAACAGACAATATGAGAATGTAGGGAAAAAAGAAAACTAATTTCTTTCTTTCAATCGTAACAGCGGCAATTAACACATTCAATACTCGTATAATGAAAAGTTAGTGGTGAGTGTGGCGGTATTACTATTTTGTAATTGATTAGACACGAGTTGTTTTTGTTTGCTTTTTCTATTTCTTTCAAATAATCTTGCCTGTACAAAATAAATACAACGAAAGCTTTAGTATTCATTGGTTATACATTTCTTAGATTAAGTCACATAAACATATACGTACAGAGATGTAGAAGAGATTGTTGAAGTTTCTGTTTTTTGTTTTTTATTGTTGTCTACACTTCCTGTTGTGCCTGCGTAAAACGCAAAAATATTATTTTTTTACCCTTCACCACAGGTGGAAAGGGTAAAATTAAGTTTTTATTTAGTTTGTAATTTATATAATATGCATATTTTACCCCATAAAGTACTGCATAAAAATAATTATTTTAATGTGAAAAAGTTTTTCTAAAATAACACTATGCAACAGGAAAAATATCAAAGATAGCTATTAGATTTTTTTTTAATGTATAATGGTCTTCTACATGCCGCTTCCGAAATTGCAAAAAAATGTAAACGCCCCAAAAAAAAACATATCTTTTTATTTTTTATCTATTGCACCGTCACTTAAAGTCCGATCTCAACATATCACATATCGTTGTTAATAGCTTGGCTACCTCAAATTCTGGGTGTAACTTATGGTATCTCGGATCCTTCAACTTAATGTCCAATTTTTTACAAGAACCACTCACTTTTAACAGGCGCGAATACAAAGGGGTGAGGGGAGGGGGTAAATTGATATTTCCCCTCCAAAAAAGAATAAAATATAACCAATTTCTATTGAGTTTCTAAAAGAGGTTTTACAAAATAGTATGTTTTGGTTCTAGCTCAAGCTGGATCCGCGCCTGCTTTTAAGCTATCTATTCACATGGGTTAGATTCAAAATAAATTGATATTTTTTGTCTCGTCAGTTTTTAATATTATCTCTCGAACAGTATTGTATAAAAATTATTAAAGTATTTACTGTAGGCAATACACTTATTTTGCAGTAAATACACGAAAAAAAATGTTTTTTCTATGTTTTTTATATAAAATGACATCTTCCCCTCATTTCATATAAAAACAGGAAACAAGTGGAAAAATAAATAACCGGAAAGAAAGGGTATTGTTGGCTGAAGTGGTTTTCACGTTGACCACCAACCCTGAGGTCTTGAGCTCGAGACTAATTTCAGGCAAGCCATCAACATCATGAATTTTTCTCATGTGCATTAGTATATCATTGTGGTGAGTGTTGTTGCACTGTGAAAGTGATGAAGACATAGCACTGATCACTTAGCAGTACCAGCAGCGATTAATACTGACATATACTAATGCACATCACTTCTTCGGTATTGTAGCAAAATCATCGGCGAAGTAAAATAACTTAAAAAAATGGATACATAGCTTAAACAAATTAATGCATCTACTTGACACTAGAGGCACTGCAACACTGCTCTGTAACATTTAATAAAAAACGAGCAATAGCAGAGTTGTAAATGAATTAAGCTTTCTATCTCTCCCACTTCGCCACTTGTTCTCTCTACAATATCTCTTTCACAAAGAAGGTAGCACATTAATTAATTAACAGGTAGGCATTAATTGAGTGAGTGTGTTACGTCTCTTTATAAAAAAAAAAAAAATATACTTAACAGTTTCGTTTCTCTTTCCAAAAAAAATAAAGCAAATTCAAAAGTAAAAGACTTTTTTTGTATTTTAAAAATATGTGTACAAGCTGTTTATCATTCGTGACTTTTATGTTTAATATAAAATATTGTTATCAAATAAATCAATAAAATGGTGATTCGCATAAATTAACTAAAACTTTATGACTAATAATTGTGATGCAAAAATTTTATTAAAAACATGTAAAATCAAATTGTTTATTGAAAATTTTCTAGCGTGATCTTCATAAATTTGTTAAGAATTCGTCATTTCAAATCCGTAAAGAGATTATTCAATTCCGACTTAGCGACGAAATGAGGTTGTCGGTGGTTTAAATCAACTTGAAAATGAGGTTGTCGGTGGGCTAAATCAACTTGAAAATCTTCATAATCGGTGCACGTTTCATTCGATGGTCCAGGCTGAGGCTCAGAGTGCTCAAAATCAGTTTCTGGTTTAGTTTATAGGTTTTTGGTGGCATTGGAATTTGCAAAGATTCATTGTGAGGAACTGGTCTTAGTGCTGAAAGAATATTCGGATATTGAATTGTGTGCTTACTTCTTCCAGAGATCCCGTTAATGGACGTTATATAATAGTAACAATCCGTGAAATGATAACTAGGTTCTCGCCAAACCATTGTCACAGCAACTGGCATTGATTTACGGGTCCCTTTAAGCCATTTGGTCAAGCTACTGTAACAAGTAGTGCAGCAAATTTTGGAGCGCAATGCTTACCTAGATTGCCAACTTGGCAGTTAAAGTAGAGCTTATAAGCAGTTTTAAGAAGCTGAGAATGGGATGTTCTTTGTGCTTTTGTTGTCAACTCCCCGCGAACATAGCAGAAGCTATCAGGATGAATTTTACACTCGCGAAAAATTGTCAACCGTTTTACTCAATTTAGACAATATAAGAACACAGAATCCTTGCACACAACAGCGAAATATTGACTTTACAATTGCTACAGCTGCACTGAAGCTAGCTAAAAATTGTAGGGCAGAGCTATGGGAAAAATTTTATGGCTAAAATAATTTTGTATACCTTGTAAATTGAATTCAGGGCCATAAAATCATCGAAAATAGCGCGGTTTCAGTTCCGTAAGTTGCTTCTTCAGAAAACGAAAAACGAAAATTTTCTTCGTAATCAAACAACTTTTAAATTTCAAAGTGGAATTGAAAAACACTTTTCTACAGATTTCATTTGCAGTAAATATAAAAAAGCGTGCATACTTTTGGGAGCATCAAATAAATATTTGGTCATGAGCTCTCCATGTTAATAAAAAGCTTAATGTGAGCTTTGCATCTAAAAACAAGAGTAAACAAACGCCTCAAGGTATAAGAACTTTATTAATTGTAAAAACGAAATACAAAATAAACGGAATCTAAAGCACCAAAAATGTACTTTTTCGGAAAGACAACTACGGAATCAAAACCAATCCGAACGGAATCTGTGCCATGGCTGATTATAAAACTTTGATTTTCAATATTGTTAAGTTCCGAAACAAAAGACTCACGAAACGAACTTTTTTGAACTCAATAATATAAAAGATTTTTGTGAGGTATTCACATGGTGAGCGCTTTCACTAAGAACTTAAGCCCGTGGAGGAATACTATTTAGGATATATTTATTTTTATTGGACACTTAGAAAATTAAATACATTTTCTGGGTACAGATTTAAGCATTTATTCTTAAAGAAGATTCCCAAAAACAAGAATGTATTAACTCTTTATCTAGCCAAGCGCCTTACCTGACTTACTATTCACTTTAAGAGGAATTTCACAATTTGATCATCTTCTGCAGCAGCCAATGTAAAATAAAACGCATGCATATTAAATTATATTCAAGTTATTTAGTATACCAATTATCGTGAGTGCACTGTATTTATTAAATCTATTTTTCCCAAAGAAAATTTTCTTTTAGTTAAACTTTTTCATCAGCAATGCATTTAATAAATTTATTTTTGCAAAAAAAAATTTCAGATAAATGACACCTCATTTATCAATGTCTCTACCAGTTTATTACTCTTTCCAAAAAAAATAAAATATATTAATAATTTTTAATTAAAAAAGTGCAAATAACAAGGGAATATGAATGAACATTCACTTTTTTCAATTTTACTCCAATTTTCCATCAAGCAAATTATATTTATATTTTTTTTTCTCAGACGCAAATAATAATATACTTGTTACGAAAAAACAAAACACAGAGACAGAAACCATCAGGCACCACCAAAGTAACAAAAACGAAAAATCAAAATTTTTTATTTCGGATTTTGTATACAATTTAACTTTGAAAGTTCAAATTATATCAACTGATGGAGAAAGTAAATCATATGCTGCGCTTTAGCCAGCCTCAAAACTCAGCCAGTCAGTCAGTTAGTCAGCTAGTTACTTGTCGTTACTTACTCGCTGGCTTTGGTAATATTTTCTTGTTCCCTACTTTTTTTTATTACTATTTCAGTAAAGGTAGATGATGTTGATTTTTGTTTTTCTGTTTCATAAGGCTCGAAAATAACATCATTTTGCTGCGAACAGCATCAACACAAATTTTAGTACGATTACAAAAAAGGGTAAAATATAAACAACAATGGATGTATGGTGGAATAAATGTACATTTCAATGACCGTTTATAAGACATCTTTTTATATTCAAGTGCTGACTCATTTCAAAATATTATGCCTTTCTTAAGTAAATAAATACAAAAGGAAACGAAAAAAAGCACTTAATATATTTACAAAAAATTCGGTGTATTGTATTGTCGATGCGACCCCACTGTAAATTTTCGAATATATATTTCTTAATATATGCTTAAAACTTGTCATGAGGAATAGTGTGAAGTTTTGTGTGGACTTTGCTTTATTAATCGCTTTGAAATTTCTTTAAAACCCTAACGATTATTTTTAATACTCAATAACAATATGCAATTGTTCGTAAGCGATTTTATAATTGTTTTATTTTCCCTGGTGTGTTTACGTGCTCTTCATGCATTTGTCCAATCACGTTTTGTTGGTTGCACCACACAACTTATTTATCACTGCTTTTTTTTAACATAAATTATTATTTCTTTAGTTAATATTTTTTCAAGATGACAAATTGTCTCACATCATAAGAAAACAATAAAATATTTTAGGGGTTTGGGATTTTTTCTTCATACGATGGGTGTTAGTTTTCATAATTAATATAAAGCTATGTTTTTGTGACTGTTTAAAAAGAAAACTTGAGCTTTATCGTTTTTAAAATTGTCGGATTTTCAAAGCATTTTTCTCAAGTCCAGTTATTCAAATTCCTATTTAATATTATTTATTGTATAGCATAAATAATGATTTACATAATTACACTATGCAACAAGAAAAATTCCAAGGAGTACCAGTATGTATTTTGATGTGTTATGATCTTCTAACTGCAAAAACAGTCGAAGTTTTGAATTCTGTGGCTAATTTTTTTTATTTATAACTTTTTTTCTAAAATTTGGGATTTTTGAAGAGGCTGCTTCACTGATTTTATTATAAGTTGGCAACGGATTGTCCAATTTTATTACAAAAAAAAAACGTTAAAATATAATTTTTTTTATATGCGGAATTATTCAGACCACAATGATGAATAATAAGTTAGTGTATTATTATACAGACTACACCAATTAACACTGACTGATAAAACAATAAAAATTAAATGGTAGTATTCTATCAGTTAATGCAATTTCGACCTTATAATTTAGACTATTTGCTGTATCTCGGCAACCGTAAGAGGCAAACTCTTAAAATTTAAAAAAAAACTATAAAGCTAAAAATTTCCAAAATTTAAAAATTGCAAAACGAAAAATCGCCAAAATTAAAAAAGCGCTTAAATGGAAAAAGCACCAAAATTAAAAAAACGCTAAAGTGCAAAAAGTCAGTAAAACTAAAAGGATCGCCCAAAGACTAAAAAATCGCCAAAAACCGGAAAAAATCGTCAAAACGAAAAAAAAATCATAAAAAAATTAAAAAATCACAAAAACGAAAAAAGCACCAAAAGTACAAAAAAATTCCAAAACTAAAAAGTCACCAAAAACGTAAAAGTCGCCAAAACCAAAAGAGTGCCAAAACTAAAGAAAATCGCTAAAACTAAAAAATTACCAACAACCGAAAAAACCCCGAAAACTAAAAAATCGCCTAAACTAAAAATATCGTAAAATATCGTAAAAGAGCGGAAAAAATGCAAAAAACCGAAAAAACAACCAAAACAAAAAATTGCCAAAGAAAAAAATCGCCAAAAACCGAAAAAATCGCCAATACTAAAGAGAATCGTTAACTCTAAAAAGCGTGTAAAACAAAAAATATCGCCTAAAAACAAAAAACAATGGAAAAAAAATTTATAAATTGCAAAAAACGAAAAAATCGGAAAAAAATAAAAACAAAAAGAAACCGCAAAACTAAAATAGTCGACAAAACGAAGAAAAGCGCCTAAACTAAAAAAAAAAATCTACGAAACTAAAAACGTGGCCAAAAACCGCAAAAAAATCGCCAAAACGAAAATAAATCGCCAAAAACCCGAAAAAATCGGAAAAAAGGCATTCAAACTAAGAAAAATCACGGAAAATCAAAAAAATCGCCAAAACTAACAAAAAGTCACAAAAAACATAAAACCGTCAAAAACGAAAAAAAATCACCAAAACGAAGAAATCGCCAAAACTAAAACAATCGTCAAAACGAAAAAAAGCGATAAAGCTAAAAAAAAATCACCAAAACTAAAAATATCGTCAAAAGCCAAAAAATGGCAGAACGAAAAAATCACCAAAACTAACAAAAATCACAAAAAGAAAAAGTTTGCCAAAACGAAGAAAACCACGCTAAAATTTAAGTTCCAAAAAAACTAAATTCGCCAAAACGAAAATAAATCGCCAAAAGCCCGAAAAAACCGGAAAAAAGGCATTAAAACTAAGAAAAATCGCCAAAAAAAAAATCGCCAAAAGTAACAAAAAGTCACAAAAACAACAAAAAAGCGTCAAAAACGAAAAAAATCACCAAAACGAAAAAATCGCCAAAACTAAAACAGTCACCAAAACGAAAAAAGCGCCAAAGCTAAAAAAAATCACCAAAACTAAAAATATCGTCAAAAGCAAAAAATGGCAAAACGAAAAAATTACCAAAACTAACAAAAATTACAAAAAGAAAAAGTTTGCCAAAACCAAGAAAATCACGCTAAAATTTAAGTCTAAAAAAAATCGCCAAAACGAAAAAATGGATATATGTATGTATGTATATTAAACCGACTTACCGAAAAAAAATGTTAAAGATCATATTAAAGATCCGTCGTTTTAATGAGGTTTCCCAAAACATTTGCGGGATCTAGCGATGACCGCCCGTGAGCTGGACCGAGTCTAAAATAGGTCTATATTTGTAGTTTTTTGCATGTTTAGGTATTTTTCTCTCAAAACAACATTAAAAAAATTACATCGTTGCAAGCTGCATCCTATGGTGCATTAAATTTTATTATTCATACCATCAGCAATGCGTTATTCCATAAAAACCAAGATTTTTAAGCGTTTCTATTGCAAGTGCTACTTATATTAAAATAAATTTTAATTAAAGTAAAACAAGTGATTATAATACAAATCATCTGATCTTTCAAAAAAATTTTTTTTTGTTTCATGATCAAAACCGGAAATGACCAATTGAAAGGCTGAATTTTCTAACTTGGACTCTTTTGATTTCTTTATTTTTTACCAAAACTAGCATAGGTTTAGTTTGATAATGAGATCTCAGTAAGTTTAAAAGTTATGCAAATTTCTTTACATGATCCTCACCTTTTGGTCAGTGTTATAGAGAATCAGTATAAGATATCCTGTAAGCCTTACGTTTAATGTATTAGGTGTGTTCAGCACTTTTATGTACAACTCTACAAAAAATAATTTCATGGAACCTTTAAATCCTCTAGCGCTTCGCAGTATTGGTCTTTTTGAAACTTTCTTAAAAAGGGGCAAAAAAATCACCTTCGGCACCGATATAGCAGGTTAAAATATCCTAGACCTCGAGCAAGAAGAAATTAGGCAAGATATTAATATATATAAAGGTCGAAAAACTTAGGAATAATTTTTATATTAAAAATATATATAATGTTGAAACGGCTTAAAGATAATTTTATTTGAAGTTCTCTAAAGCTTTTTGTAATACAATTAAACTACCCCTTCTCAAGTTATGAAAAATGCTAAGTCTTGAAAAATGCCAAATATTAGAAAAAAATTAAAAAAAAAGAAAACTT
This sequence comes from Panzeria rudis, assembly GCA_956483635.1. NCBI lineage: Eukaryota > Metazoa > Arthropoda > Insecta > Diptera > Tachinidae > Panzeria > Panzeria rudis. Next base: position 27,925,909 of record OY101447.1, on the reverse strand, counting down.
ATCCATAGAATTTTAAATTTGACTATTTTTCTACTTAGGGGACCATAACACATCAAACGGATATAGTGGTGATCAAAGATCATAAAAATAGTTTCATTTTGTTGCATAGTGTTATCATTTCTTAACACATAAAAATCGTTAATTATATATCTGACAAATAGTTAATAATAAGTTAAATTGAAGACATGCTAATAAGTTAAAAATTTATATGTGGGCGACTGTTGTCGTATTAAATATTTACAACATGTTAACATGTGTGTAATTCTGTAAAATACACAAACTTAAACTTACGTTTAAGCCACTACTCACGCTGTTTCTAACAAATTTAACTGCCGCGCTAAAACCTTGTCACGAGAGTCTAATAAATTTTCGATTTATTTTTCACTTATTATTTAGCTAATTTGTAAAAATAATAAATTCAGGAAAAGAGTAAGAAAACAGATTGTTTTCAATGAATACGAGTACTTTGTTGACTAAACAATTTCATGGCATTTGAACAACATGAATTAACAACAATATATTTAGGAATAACAATTTAAGTATTAAGTGTAAAATGCTCATTGAATTTAATTTTTCATAAAAATGACACAAGGTCATTTCCGTTAAGCTAGTCAGTAAGTAGGTCATTAAGAATACAATGTGTGTAATGAGTGTGTGAATTTAAAATCTTACTAGTGGGTGCTTGACATTTTCTAACACAGTAGTTAAACTTGAAATGATTTCATTTCAATCACTAAGTAGGCCTTTAGTGATCTTAATGGATTTTTTTTTATGATTAATTTAGTTTTTTGTGTCTTTCTTTGGCTTTATAAATTTTGTCTGCTAGTATTTTTTGACAGTTACTTGTGCTGGGGAATTAACTTTTTTATGAACATTTCCCTTGTTAAACATTTTATTGTAGCTGTTAGCTACTTTTTAATGTCTTACATGTGCTAAAGCAAATTTTTGAAAAAAAAAAACATGTTTGAACAATTAATGATGCTAATTTTTGTTTTGTCTTTTCTTTTTAGGTATGTACTACTAACTATTAAAGTTTTATTACTTTTGCGGATGTTTAACTTAAGATAATTTTGTTGGTATATAAATGAACGAAGTTAAGGGTAAGTTTTCTATTGTAGTAGGCTCTTATTAAATGTGGCTTTAATTCAGGCTTTTAAACGACTTAAAACAAAGGTGGACGTTATCAATTCGTTTGTAATTATTGTATGTTTGTTCAAGTATAACTCCGCATATGAAAAGATATGCTTCTAGATTGATTGTTTAATTTTTTTTTTGGTTCCTGACACAAAAGGCGAGAAAGACTCCTATTGTTTCAACTAAACTGTCCGCCCGTCCATCTGTGCGTATGTTTGTATATCTATCTGTCTGTCACAGGCTTCTATCTCTACAACCGTAATAGGTATGAACCTGAAATTTTCACAAAATATGTATAACTATGGCCACTACAACAACAAATAGTAAACAAATACGAAAGTTAAAAACTAAAAAGTGTTCTAAAGCTAGTGACGAAACATGTTTCAATCCTAACGTAATACACAGACTTTTAAGATTTTTATTATTTGACATATTGTGATAATTTTATCCACAGAAATTTAATTATTTTTGGCTTAAGTTCGGTTTTAATTTAATTTTTCAATTAAATTATATTTTTATTTAGAGATAAGTGTGAAGCATCGAGAAACATAAATGCTGTAGAAGCCAGCATTTTTTTAAGGGTAATTAGGATGTTCTAACAGTACATTTATGTTTCTTCATTTAAACTGCCATCCAGATCCAAGGATTAAATCCATTAAATTTAAATGGTAGTGTTTTGGTTTTTTATTATGACATTTTTAGTTTTTATCCGATATCAGCCCATTATAGTTTAAAATTTTTTAAATCGACTAGACTATTCAAAAAAAGTTTTTAACTGTAGATTTTTAGATTATTTGTTGGACAAAACAACTTGTAAATTGGTGACAAACGTTAAAAATCTCATAAATTTTAAATTTCATACCATATAACTCAGTCATTTTTTTATCCGATCAAAGCCAGTCATCAACTATTCGACGCGTAATTTCGTATCCTTTCAAGCCATATATAGACGTCATGTTAATCGAGCTAGCCTTTGGCTCTGGGTGTCGTATAAATGTAACGTTATATGGACAATGGCCGAAATGAAATATTTTTTCTTCTCGTATTTTGGACATCCTACTTATTCTAAAAAAAAGCACTAGAAAATTTATAAGTTTTTCTTGTAAAGCAGTGTAATTAAAGAGTATTCCTTCAAGCAAGGCCAGGAACAAGCCGAACAGGAAATCGCTAAAACGAAAAAAATCGGCAAAACGGAAAAATCAACAAACAACACCAAAAATTAAAAAGATTGCCAAAACGAAAGAAATCGCCAAAATGAAAAAAAGCGCTGAAACGAAAAAAATTGCAAAAAGAAAATGAAATACCAAAACTAAACATGACCCAAAATCAAAAATATAACCAATTTAAAAAAATCGCCAAAATCAAAAAAAAAAGCGCTGAAACGAAAAAAATCGCAAAAACAAAATGAAATACCAAAACTAAACATGACCCAAAATCAAAAATATAACCAATTTAAAAAAATCGCCAAAATGAAAAAGGCTCAGAAACGAAAAAACACAAAAACAAAAAAATAGCTAAAACAAAATAAATCGCCAATAAACGAAAAATCGCAAAAACTAAAAAAACGCCAAAGCAAAAAACCCCCAAAACTAAAAAAAAACTTAAAATTAATAAATAGTCAAAAAATCGTTAAATAAAAAAAGCGCTTAAACGAATAAAAGTATTAAAAAAAACAACTCGCCAAAACTAAAATAATCGGCAAAAAATCGTCAAAACAATAAAAACACCGAAAACGAAAAAAATACAGTAAAGTTAAAGTAAAATTAAAAAGTCCCCAAAAACAAACAAAAATCGCGAAAACGAACAAAAGGATATATGTACGGAACCTAGACAAAGTCGCATTTTCTGGAATTTAATTAACTTTCAACTCCATGTCCGCTACACGTCTAACCTCCTATCCGTTTTTCGATTTCTCAAAATTGGGAGATCCCAAAAATTATTTTTATTAAAAAGGATATAAATATTATGCTGAGAAAAGTGGGCATTTCTATGCCCACAAAATGTAAATATCCTTTTTGTGCAACAAAATTATAGTGTTTTTAAATAAAAAGGTTATAGCGACTGATTCTTGGCACAAAAAAATATTAATATATTTCGGCGGCTTGAAAGCTTACATCTTTGATTCACTTTAAAACGATTTAAACTAATTATTTTCATTGTACTAAAAATCATACAATGTGACTCAAAAACAAAAGACTTAAGCAACGAACTTGTTTCAAAGGGTTCAACGTTAACTTTTCTATTTGCATTTTAACATTTAGCATATTATCCTAATGAATTTTGCTGCAAATCAAATCCACATATGGGTAATTCCATGTCAAATCAACTAAGAGTTATTATGAAATTTGGTCAGATGTTGTCATCCATCCCATAACGAACTTATCTTAAAGGAAAAAAACTAAAAATGTTTATTTCAAAAGTTCTGAAATATTCAAAATATCATTATTTCGCCAAATTTACAGAATGTGTTGAGCTTAGTTTTTAATTATCTCTAAAACGATTTTATGTACAAGTATTTTTTATATGCCATTTTAAAGAGAATATTTGGGGCAACAAAATATAACTATATAGAACAAAAATTTTTTTCGAAAAAATTACTTACCTGCAAAGTTTTGAAAATTTCAAAACTGACTAAATCAAAAACCTATATTTTTTTCGTCTGAACTATTTTATATAATACCTCTAAATATCCTTAATAAATCGTGAAAATTTGGAGGAAGTGTTTTTTTCTTTTTTGAGATATGGTTTTTTCTTTCGCAACCTTCAACAATATAGAATCAAAAATAATTTTAATTTGTAATTTTGAGCAATATGCACTAAATTTAGTTTAATTTAAAGTTTTTGAAGGGGAAAAAGTAATAACATTGATAAATCTGTGCATTTGTTTTTTCGGTGAAATTTTATGTTGGAAATTTTGTGTTAAAAAGGTAAATTTTTTGTCATATCTCAAAATAAAAAAAAAAACCTTTTTAAAAATTTCAGGATTTTTTAAAGACGTTTACAGATATTATATAAAAAAAATTTCAGCCAAAAAAAAATATATATATAGGTTTTTGATTTAATCAGTTTGGAAAATTTTCAAAACTTTACAGATAAGTCATTTTTCCAAAAAAAACTTTTGACCTATACATTTTTTGTAGCTCCAAATATTCTGCTTAAAATCACATACAAACCAATCTTGTATATAAAATAGTTTTCGAGATATTTAAAAACTAAACTCAACACTTTCGTTAAATTTAGCGAAATAATGAGATATTTTGGATATGTCATAATTTCTGAAATAAACATTTTTAATTATTTGCTTTGGCATAAGTTTATTATAGGCTTAAAGAAAACATCTGAACAAATTTCAATAAAATCGAAAGGGGTCGTGTCTAACTATTAGTTGATTTGACTTGGAATTACCCATATGCAAAATATTTTTCCAACATACCGCATTACCGTGTGACTTTTCACAAAAGCTAACAAATATTTTAATAGACAACAATATATTGATTATTTTTTAAAGAGTCCAGAATACTTATAGGACCCACTCCCCCACCCCATTGCAATTAATGATTGTATGTATTGTGGTACTATACAAATTCTTACGTTACGATAAATATTATGTTCTGCAATACATGAGAAGCACTCAAAGTCCTAGAAAAAGTTACCTCATGACTTTATTTAAAAGTTGATTTCTCATTGATTTTGTTTTATTTTTAACAAAATAACTTTTACCAAATTGATTTTTTTTTTTTGCAACACAAATTTCATCCAATCAAAGTAATGATGTACAAAAAAAACTCTTATATCACATATCTCCCACCATTAGAGTATTCATAATGTTCATGCTATCATCATTGCGCCGTCTTCTTTTTCAAGCAACAAATTTTTAAAATTTTTATAAAAAATCCACTTTACTTTACGATTTTGTTCAATGAATTTTAAAAGTACTCTTCAAACAGCACATAACTAGATATGTGCATGCATATCAGAAATTACAAATTTAGACAGCCAAAATTTATACTCACTTCAACAATATTCAGGTACAATAACATGAAAACATAAAATTTAACATAAACTGAGTTGGCGTTTAATTGAGATTTGTTTTTTCTTTATTTAATAAAAGCAGTAGTTTGGGTCTTTTTCTTACAAACAATTCATTATGATGGTTGTTGTAGTGGTTTCTGTTGTTTAAAATGAAATTTATTATTATGGCCAAAATAACAAAATATTGACATCAAGATTAGACAAGCACTTATAATAATGTCAATACTTTTTTTCTCATTATTTAAATATATACACATATACATGTACATACATATTCATATGTATATAAAATTAAAGAAAAAAAACCTTTTTAACAAAGACTCTTTGGTACTTAAAGAAATATTATTTTAAAGCCACAAATACCAAAACTAAAAATTTCACTTTCATTTTTTATCCCCTACCAAAAACCTAAAAAAATCTCCAGCCAGAGTCAAACAATTGAAAATATTTGATGATTTGATGGTCTTTATTTTTGTCGTTGGATAGTTTTTATGTTGTCTTAGAAATTTAGCAATAAGGGGAGCTAGAAAAAAAAACATCAATGTTTAACAAGATCTGTCAGCCATAAAACGTTGGTCACAATGACCCGTCGATATCTTCTCCAGCCAACAACATTCAAGCGTGCACGATGTGTGTTTGAAGAAAAATATTTATGCTTTTGAAAAAATATTTATTGGACTGAGAGTACAATAAACCTTAAGATTTTATGTAAATCAGGAAATGAATTTTATGTTTGAATATTGATTTGTAAAAACTACTTAAGAAAATTTTGTTTGAATAAATTAAACAATTTATAAGCAATAGTTAAAAATGCATAAAACAAACGTAATAAATAACACTGTACGAGGTTAAAAATGTATACTGCTGCCCGCCTTAGCAACTTTGACACTTGTTGTTAAGTGTCAGGTGATAATTCCATAAGAAAGTTTAACAAGTTTAACGTGTAACCTTGCCCAGATTTCTTTATAATTTTTTCACTATAGGTGTTCTATTTTTGATGTAGTGAAAGTTATTTGTAAGTAAAAAAATATGCAGTAAACATTTAAAAAAATCTTAAATAGGCACTTTTAAAATGCACTAAAAATGGAAAATATGAAGATGTTGTCATATTTTATATAGATGATTCTCATTCTTAACGTACATTTTGAGTCTTTTTATAACTACACACACACACACAAATGTCCATGTAAAATCGTCGAAACCCAAGTTAATTTAACATTTTTCGGTAGTGATTTTGCTTCATAGGTGTTTCATGTTAAATCAAAATGATTAACAATATCCTTGAGAGAAAATTTTTTCCTTTTGAATTAACTATATTTCACGTTGATTTAATATTCCAAAACAGTTAAATCAAAATTAAGTTGATACTGAAATAATACGAAAAATCATATTGAATGAAAGTAATTTCGAGTTGAAACAACGTGAATTTGATATAGGAACAACACGAAGAATCATGTTGAATCAAAGTTATTTCAAGTTGAAAAAACGTGAATTTGATATTGAAACAACACGAAGAATCATGTTGAATTAAAGTTATATCAAGCTGAAACAGCATGACTTTAATGTAGCTATTTGATTAATTATTTTACTCACGTGATAGTCATCAGAAAACTTTGCGTTGTAGCTGACCACATGCATGATAGTCCACGCGCTAACCTCTGCAGCCACAACGGCTTCTTTACTTAAACACTAAATAAATACCATCGTATGTAAAATGCATTTCATTTTAATTCAACATGATTTAAATGATTATTTAACATAAAACTTATTTGAAATTAATGTTATAGTCATGTCGATTGATAATGAAACTTAACGTTTAGAACAAAATTGTTTTAACGGTGATTTAAGGTTACATTAATAATTTTCCGTTTAAAATTAATATAAAACAATGCTAGTTTTAAGCCAGCCGCAGTAAATTTTCGCTGGTAGTTCGTTTTTTGTCGTCTACATAGACGACACATGTAAGACTAAACAACAACAAGTCACACAACTAAGCAGAACAGTGAATTGTAGCAACGAACAAAACAAACAAACACACTCAAATAAAAAATTATTTCTTGTAAATTTAATATGATTTCCAATCAAAATTGCGGCATGTGAAATTTTACATTCCTTTTTTTCTGTGTGCAGAAAACACTATCACCAAAAAATTTTCAAACAAAGGTTGGTCTAAAAATACATTTAATTTTCAGTAAATGTTCGTTATATAATCAATGAATTGTTTGTTTGACTCTTATTTACAATGCATATACCAAAAACAACAAGAAAAACTGTGTCATAAGAAACAGCCCCGATGACGACATCAATGATAGCAAAAGGAATCAATTCGTTAATGTCGTTGCGTTAATTCTCATTCGTTTTTTTAGAGTCTTTAGATAAACATTCAGAATTGAACACATTTAACAAAGTGAAATTTCATAAATGCTTAATGGATGATGATGATGACGATTCAGACATATTACACAAAATCCAGTTAATATTTTTGTTTGATTAAGTAAATAATTTTGTTTAATATTTGTTAGTATTTTTGGCTAATTGTGTTGTATAAATTCAGGAGAAAAATATTGTTTGATATTTTTCAGAAAGTCCAGTAAATCTTTTTGTTTGATTTAGTACATTGTTTCGTTTACAATTTGTTAATATTTTAAGACAAATTGTTTTATAGATTTAAGCAATTTGTTCACTGAAAAAATCACGTTTTTTCAATGAAATTGTTGAGATATTTTTGTCTATATTCACAAATTTTTTTGTAGGTCCGTTCCTAAGCAAAATATATACTATTCCATTGAATTCCTTTAGAGAAAATTAATAAAATATGAGAAGCTGGCATTCATATTATAGTTTTCGCCTCTTTCAATAAATCCTGAAATAAAATTATATATATATATATATATATATATATATATATATATATATATCGATTTCTTAAGATTTTTGTGTATTGACTGTTACATTTTCTTTCGCACTTGTTCTGCGAATGGTCTTTGCGATAAGAAAATATACCACACAAAATGAATAAAGGGCTTGAAAGCACTATGTATCTACTCTCTAAAAATAAAAAATTATAATAAACGCATTACGAAATTATAAGTTATGACCATCTTTTTTTTTAATTTTGACTTGTGTTCACATGGAGAAATAAAAAATTAGTATCTTTTAAAATAATTATACACAAAGATTTATACATAAGCAAAAAGCAGGCTAACTCTTCTTTCAAAGAAGACACATTTTAACAAAAATCGACCGACAATGTTAAGAGTTATGACAATTATAAATAGTTATTCGTACCAAAATGCGACCTATCTAATATATTCTTCGAAAATATAACAACCCACAGTGCGGTAGAAACAAAATTTTTTTTAGCAAATCAGAAATTTTTAAACGGATAATTTTTTCTATATCGTTTCTAGCCTTCCACAGCAGTTAACTTTTCTTTGCCGTCCTAAAATTTATAGATAAATTATATCTAAGAATTTTGTCAAAGTAACGCTCAATACATTTTTATATGAATTCAAAACTGTTTTCAGAACACACATTATATTTTGATATTTAAAAAATTAAGATGTATAATCTTCGATGTATTTTAACATAGACTCCTTAGTTATTCACTAAAAATTTCAATTAAATTTAAAAATATATCGATAACACTCAATACATATCTTTTTGTACACGGACGATGATTGAATGATGAAATGTTTTGCAATATAATATTATTTAACAAAGTTCTTAAGACTTTTAATTATTTAGAAGTACAAGCCTACGCTGTTATTCTAATGTATGTTGTTAATGTAATTTTAGTAATTAAACTGAGTAATGAAGCGTTCTAAAAAAAAGCATAACGCTCAATAAACAAGACTGCGTACATGGCTTTTATCCAAAGCTTGAGTTCGTTTTCAATTTAATCTTTATTTTAGAAAGACATTCTAAGGCATGTAAATATTAAACATTTAAATAAAAATAATTTAATCGAAAGATTAAATTGAAAATTTAGCTTAAGCCAAACTAATCAAAAGGCTTTGGATAAAAACCATACAGCTCGACTAAATTCATAACTGAATTGTTAAATCTCTAAAGGCACTTGGCTAAACATGAATATATACTGTGCAAAAGATTTGAGTGACTTTGGCTCGCACAAGAAGGGTTCCGTACGAATACACGTGTATCCCTATGCTTTTGTCCCTTTTTTCATTATGACAAATTTTTCATTATGCTTTTTCGTTTAATTTTAGTTTTTTTTTATTTTTCAAGTATTTTTTCGTTTTTTTTGGCGATTGTTTCAGTTTTTGCGCTTTTTTATTCTGGGCATTTTTTTTTTTTTTTGATAATTGGCGATTTTTTTGGTTTGGCCGATTTTTTTTAATGTTGGCGACTTTTTAGTTTAGGCGTTTTTCCTTTTTCATTTTTTGACAATATTTTTAGTTTAATCGATTTATTTTACTTTTGGTGTTTTTTTTTTTGGTTTTAGCGATTTTTTCCGTTTTTTGTAATTATTTTAGTTTTCGCGTTTTTTTTTCTTTTAGCGATTGTTATTAATTTTGGCACTTCGTTTTGTTTTGGCGCTTTTTTCGTTTTGGTGATTTATTCATTTTTTGACGATTTTTTTGTTCTTCGACGATATTTTTAGTTTTAGCGATTTTTTAAGTTTTGGTACTTTTTCCCCTTTTTTAGCGATTTTTTGCGTTTTAGCGATTGTTTGCAGAGATGGCACTTTTTTTTAATTTTGGAATTTTTTAGTTATAGCGTTTTTAGGGCTCCGTACACCAAAAGTTCCTTTCTATTGTTTTCGGTACGTTGTCCGTCTGTCTGTCGCAGGCTGTTTCCTCGGGAACTATAAAAGCTACGGACCTGAAATTTTCGTAGAAAATGTAAAACTTTTGCCGCTATAACAACAAATATATGACAGTTAAAAATTAAAGGGTATTCTAAAGCGAGCAACAAAACGTATTGAAATACTAATGTAATATACAGACACTTAATATAGACACTTTAAATTTTCCAAGCTAGTGTTAATTGGTATAGTCTGTAGAATAGACTACACCAATTAACACTGATATTTAAAAAAATTAAAAATTAAAGGGTGTTCTATCACTTAATCTAATTTTACTATGTAATTTAGACAATATGCAGTATCTTGGAAACCATAAGAGGTAAACTCTTGAAATTTTCAAAAACGTTAAAACTAAAAAATTCCAAAATTGAAAAAAGCGCTTGAAGGAAAGAAGCACCAAAAGTAAAATAAGCGCTAAATCGCAAAATATAACCAAAACTAAAAAGATCGCCAAAAAACTAAAAAAAACAACAAAAACCGAAAAAATTCGTAAAAAAAACACAACATAAATAAATCGCTAAAACGAAAAACTTCATATAAAAAGAAAAAATCGCCAAAAATGAAATAAAATCACAAAAAAAAACGCCAAAAAGAAAATAAGTGCCAAAAAATCGCTAAAAAAAATCGCTAAAAACCAAAAAAATCGTCAAAACGAAAAAAAGTGTCAAACCAAAAAAAATCGCTAAAACGGAAAAAAAACCACCAAAAACCGTAAAAAATCCCCAAAACCAATAAAAGCGCCAAAACTTAAACAAATCGCCACAACTAAAATAAGTCGCTAAAACTAAAAAAAATACCAAAACCAAAAAAACGCTAAACCAAAAAAATCAGCAAAAAAACAAAATCGTCAGAAAAAAACAAAAAATCACGAAAATTAAAAAAGCACCAAAACCAAAAAGTAACCAAAAACATCGAAAAATACTTAAAAAATAAAAAAATTAAATTAAACAAAGAAGCACAACGAAAAAACTGATCAAATGAAAAAAGGGGCAAAAACGTAAAGGGATATACATATGTGTATTCGTACGAAACCCTTCGTATGCGAGCCAAAGTCGCACTTTACTTAAATTATTTAAAATGTCAAGAGTTTGCCTCTTAACTGATAGAATACCCTTTAATTTTTGTTGTTTGAAATATTATTGTTAATTAGTGACGTCTGCATAATAATTATGGTATTCATTTTAATCGACTTTTCAATTGTTCGAGTATAGCTTTCGAGTATAGCCTTCATTTCGTTCGAGTTATTCGAGTAAGCTTTAGTGCTAAAAATTATTCGAGTTCATCGGAAATTTTTTTAATTACTCGATTCTTTGTAAATTTTTGTGGGCCATCGTTATTAAACAATAGAGAAAACATAGAGTTTTCAATAAAAAATATTTAGTCTTTGTTTTAACTTTTATTTTTGTGCGATGTATCCTTTTCTATCCTCTAGCAACACTGGTAATAGAACTAATGAGATGTTGATTTCTTTTAATTTCTAAAGAATAAATACTTTATTAGTATGATTATTTCGAACGTATTTGCTTTGTGAATCCAAATTGATTATTAGGCTAAGGTTCATAACGTTGTATTCATATAGAATTGGGCATGATTAATATTCCCAGGAGCAAGGGAAAAATTAACACCAACTTAATTTTTCAACTTACACAGCAGAACAGCGTAGCGCTACTTTCGGAAGCCGCTACACTTCCATCGTCAGTGCTCACGTGTATTTGCTTATCACCACTTGTCAAGTGGCTCTGTTGAATGCGATTTTAATTCTTATATATACAACTTTTTCGTGAAAATTGAATACGAGAATTAAATCACTCTCAAGCTGATATTAAAGTACACTTCCCAGCGTTGCCATCGGTTTATTTTTCTTCATTTCCCATTTTTCTGATTTTTGCTCTACTCAAGACAAACTTTTTTGGTTTGATTTTATAATTAAGTATATATGAACATGTGAACATGTGAACATGTGAAAAGCCATCCAGTAGCTAATTGTTTATTAGTATGATTAAGTCGATGCTAATTTTTCCCTTGTTCCTGGGAATATTAATCATGCCCAATTCTATCTGAATATAACGTTACGAACCTTAGCCTAATAATCAATTTGGATTCACAATAAATACTTTATTTATTCCATACAATAACACTCAATTTTCTGGGTAATCATATTGCAAATGAAGAAAATGTAATATTCAGAGCTTAGTAATTTATTTTCATTTCAAATGCTTTTCTCACGTCAGTTGAAAATGCAGTAAAATATTTCGCTAAATAAACGCATAAATTTTAAAATGAAAACTGCTTTAGTATGATTATTATAAATAAATGTAGATAAGTTTTTGGTCTAAGGTGTTAAAAACGAAGAACGAAAATACTGTTTATCACCTCTTCATACAAAATGACGAGTCCGTAATGCATGCTGTTGATTCTCCACATTAAGAATGTATGAATTTTTCAAAAAAAAAAATTAATTTATAACGGTTTCAGAATACTTGCATTTACTTCTCTTATTTCACACATCAAATCTTTTTAATAATTTGAAACTATATTTTTTAATAAATTGTTTTTGTCCTCAGTTGTGTGTATTGAGCGTTACGCTTTTTTAATAATTACTGAAATTGCATTACCTACATACACTAAAATAGCAGCGTAAGTTTGTACTTCTAAATATTTAAAAGTTTTGTGAACTTTGTTAAATAGTATTATATTGTAAAACCTTTCATCAATCAATCATTGTTTGTATCCAAAAAAATTTATTGAGTGTTATGCATATTTTTTTCATTTAATTGAAATTTTTTAGTGAACAACTAAAATACATAGAAGATTATATATCTGAATTGAATTGAATTCAAAATATAGTGTGTGTTCAGGAAAAAATATTTAATTCGTATAAAAATGTATTGAGCGTTACTTATAAAACTTTCTTAAATATAATTTATCTCTAATTTTTAGGGCGATAAAAAAGTTAACAGCTATGGATGGGTAGAAACGATATAGAGAATATTAGCCGTTTAAAAATTTCTAATTTTCTTTGAAAAAGTTTTGTTTCTACCGTACTGTTGGTTGTTATATTTTCGAATAAAAACAACTGCGAAAGCAAATGTAACGCTCAATACTCGAAAATTTTTAAAAATCAAAATGAGGCGAAAACTATAACATGAATCCTACACCCAGAGAAAAGTTAATAAAAACCATATTGATTCAATAAGAAACATTAATGAAAGTCTAATGTCGAACATTTTTATTTCAATATTGAACCATATTTATTCAAAGTCGAAAATAATTAATTTACAGTATATTAATAAAGTTTTTCTATGGAATTGAATTAATATAACGAGTTTTTATTTTTAAATTGCCGTTTTTCCCTTAGTGTACATTCTCATATTTATATTAGTTACATTGGTAACCAAAAACAAACACACACACAAACTGTACATTTAAAATGAGAATCACTCTCTTCTAAATAATTTAAATGCTTGTTTATCGGGTTGAATAAATAACAATTAGAAATGAACCGAGTTATTAGAAGAAACAACAAAGTTTATACCTAAAACAAGGCGTTCAAATATATTTGTCATAAAAAAAGAAAAACTAAATAAAAAATTAAATAAACAGTACATAGTTTTGTTGTTGCTTTGAAATTATTTATAAATAGTTTGTTAACCCCTACATTTTTTTCTTTTAATTTTCTTCATAATTATTTGGATTTTCTTTATTTTTAACAAAACTCATACTCGTAGTGTGTAATTTTATTTCTGCTCTTATCTCTTTCTTTCTTTCTTTCTTTCTGTTGAAGCTTAATTACTTTTGCTTTTATTTAAACGTCACTTTTGTATTGCTTTTTGTTTATTTCTTAATTACTTTTTTATCTTTGGTTGCTACTACTCGTTTTTTTTTTCATACAATTGTTTGTTTTTGCTTTAATTTAGGTTTGGCTTTATTTTTCTTAAGAGTTTAATTACCTTTTTGCAGCATCTTATTTGATTGAATTTTTTGGCTATTCACTAAATTATATTTGATGGCATAAAAAAATGAAAACGAAAATTATAAATAATCTTTTGTTTATTTAAAACTTTTTAAAAACTTTTTTTTGGAAAAAGTAAAAGTTTTGCTTTAATTATTAACAAATGTACGTACAAATCTTTAGAAATTATAAAATAATAAAAAATTTGTTTTAATATTAATTGATTGCGAAACAATTAACAGGAATACAATCTTTGTTTGCGCTAAGCAGAGTGCGTGCTTGATAGCACTGGACAACAAAATTTTTTTTAATAACGATTTATTCTTGTAGAAGGAAAAATATATATATGCGTGTATTGGCGTTCTGAAAGTTTACATGTTTACATGTGGGATTCATTTTACGGGGAGTTAAATTTCCCCCTTTTGCGTATAGCTGTAGTGACTCGGCTTAGGAAATTGTGTAAGCCTTACGTTTAAAGTATACGATTTGTTCAGCTATTTTATGTTAAACAGAATGAGAAAGATTTTTGTGGAATATTTTAACCCTCTAACTGTTCGTTGTATGAGTTTTTTGTTCCTTTCCCCTTTCAGCGGCAATATAGTGGGCTGAAATTCTCTACAAAAATACTCTTCATGTGTTTTCCTTTTTGAGTGTTCCTTATTTTAAGAAAGTGACAAAAAGACACATACAGTGAAAAGTTAACGAGCTAAAATGTTCCACAAAAATATTCCACGTAGTGTTTTACATGAAAGTGTTGAACGTTAAGTTTACAAGATTTCGAACGTGGAATATTAATTGTGAATAGGTACGAAATTAGATCTTGAACACATTTAAAATTTTGAACGATTTCTGGCGTTTAACTTGAGTCTGGAGTTCGAGTGTCTTCAAAAACGTATGTATGGTAGATATTTTTATAGAACATTTTAGCCCACAATATATTGCCGATAAAGGGAAGTTTTTTAACATTTTTATAATAAAGGAAGCAAAATTTTTTCAAAGCAAATGAGAAATTTTTAAACATATAATGTTCTCTTTATCGTTTCTACCCTTCAGCTACTTACTGTTAACTTTTATTAATGACTTAATATTTATAGCTAAATTATATTTAAAAAATTCTTAAGGTAACGCTCAATACATTTTCTTATGAATTCAATATTTTTTTCACAACACACACTATATTTTGAATTTGAAACAATTCAGATGCATAATCTTCGATGAGTTTTAACATAAACCCATTAATTATACTCTAAAAAACTTCAATTAAAAATATATGGATAACATTCAATACATTTTTTGGATTTAAGTCATGATTGATTGCAATATAATACCGTTTAATAAAGTTCACATAACTTTGAAATATTTAGAAGTACACACGTAATCTGTTATTTTAGTGTATGTTGTTAATGCAATTTCAGTAATTAAACCGAAGCGTACTAAAAAAGCGTAACGGTCAATACACAAAACGACGGACAATAAAATGTTTGTAAGAAAGAATTATAATTTCTAGCATAAAATTTTTTTTATGATCTTTAATACTCGAATTATGGGTTGCGAAATTTTTGCCGTTTTGAAAAAAATTTCGAATTATTGTTTCGAACTAGAAAACAATAGCACAAAAAATTTTAAGCAAGTGATTCTTGTAGGCAATCGTCTGATCCTTTAAAAAAATATTTAAATTTAAAAAAAACGTTCATGATCAAAACCGGAAATGACCAATTGAAATTAAAATTTTTCTAAATTCGACCCTTTTTATTTTTTTTTTACCAAAATTAGCTTAGGGTGTTCTCATTATACTGTAAAAGTTTGATGATGGGATCGCCATAATTTTAAAAGTTATGCAAATCGGTATAAGATATCGTGTGAATCTTACGTTTAATATATTAGATTTGTTCAGCAGTTTTATATAAAAATCCAGAAATAATTTCATGGAACATATTAATCCTCTAGTGCTTCACTGTATTGGTCTTTTTTGACCCTTTCTTAAAAAAGGGCAAAAAACTCCCCTTCAGCGGCGATATAGCGGGCGAGAGAGTGCTGTTGGCTGAGTAGTTAGCGCGTTTGACTATAAACCCTGAGGTCTTGAGTTCGAGACTAGTTTCAGGCAAGCCAACAACATCATGCATTTTTCTCATGTGCATTGGTGTGTTATTGTGTTGGTTGTTGTTGGACTGTTAAAGTGATGAAGGCATAGCTCTGATCACTTTGGCAGTGCCGGTAGCAAATATTACTAACATAACCTAATGCACTTCACAGCACCCTCCTTCGTCGGTATTGTAGCAAAGCTGTCGGCGAAGTAAAAGAACTAATAAAATGGTTACACAGCTTAAACAACTCAATGCCCCTACTTGACACCAGAGGGGCTTCCAACACTGCTCTACAAACAAAATGTTGTACATGAATTAAGCTTTCTATCTCTCTCCCACTTCACCACCTGTTGTCTCTACACTATCCCTTTCCCAAAGAAGGTAACACAATAATTAATTAACTGGTAGCCATTAATTGCCTGATTGTGTTACTTCTCTTAAAAAAAACAACTTAAATGAATTGGTTGAAACAAATATATTTGTCTCACATTGGCTGGACCTAAAAATTTAACTGTTAGAGTTAAGATTTGATTACTTATTGTTAGTTCAATTTTATTGAAGATACAATAAATTCCATAGCCCGAAACACTATTAACTTTTGAGGCCACACTCGGCTGGGAAGGAGGGACACTCTTGCTCTCAGCCGAACACGAGAAACGTAGACAACCAAAGAACCAATCGCTGAAACAAATATTTTTGTCTCGCATTGGCTGGACTTAAGAATTTTAATTTTAAAGTTAAGATTTAATTACTTATTGTTAGTTCAATTTCAATGAAGATACAATAAATAAATATAACCGATAAAAACAAATAAATAAATTGATCCACTTCATAGGTTAAAAAAAATTATTATTTTAATAAAGTTTTGCTATTTAATAGAAATTAAAAAGTCCCTGTAATATTTCAAGTTTCTGTTAATTGAGGGTCAGTGCAGTGTGGTATTATTTTTAAATAAATATTATTTCATAATTTGAGAGCTATTGCTTCAAAACACTTTTTATTATTTGTTTTACCTGTATTCAGTACACCAAGCGAAAGTAAAAGTTTTATGGTTGATAAAAAAATAACAATTAAACAATAATTTTTTTTCTTATATTTCTTCTTTATTATTTTTTAATCTTCCAAAAAGATAGATATCATGTTATTGTTGCTACCGTACCTTCATTGAACGGTTTAAGGGGAAAATGTTTATTTATTTATTTTCAATTAAACAGCTTTTGACAAACGGCATCAAGGGATTATGATTCACAAATCAATGGCCGGTCTAGTGTTAAAATTGAACAATACACACAATATTTAAAATTATTGATTTTCCACGTAAAACTTTTAACAATTGCTTTCTTTACATAACAGTTTGTTAACTTATTATATAATAAATATTTTACTCAACAATTTTAATTTGGGTTAAAATTTACTAAACGTTAAATTTTAATTAAAACTTTTCAATTGATAACTTATGTAATGTTATTGTGAGTGTATTTAAGCATTTTTATTTTAGCTATCGTAAGTGGTTTTTGCATAACAAAAATATATGGCAAGATAAGCAATTGCCATGGTGTATTACAGTTAAATCAAACAATTGCAATCAAATATCAGCTTTTTTATAAATACTATACTGTTGTCTATCATCTTTAAATGTCGTTCTACATTTTAATTAAATGAGAAATATCAGCTTATCTGCATCAAGTTTTTATGACGAATACCATTCGAAAATTATATTTATTCTGGGGAAAAAATATATTTTTTATTATTATTTGTTGTATTAATAATATACACATTGTACAAATAAGGAAATATTTTAAGCAATTTAAATAATTTATGGTTTAAGTTTTATATACAAACATCCATACACATTAGTATAGTATAGCAGAACTGTGCTATTCAAAATAACACAAAGGCGTTCTAACGTTCTCTTAATTAGTCATCACAGAGACAGCGATGAATGCAAATGTTTGTTTGTATTAAATATTTTTAAGTGCTCTGACAAAAAAAAAACTTTATATCATTGATATGCGAAAAATGTTTGTGGTAACAATGATTCTTTTTTTTTTTATTTCACATCTTTTATAAAATATTTATATACGATTTTAATTAATTTCTTCGACCTTATAATTTGTAAACATTTATTCCTTACGTCATGACCTATGCCTGAACTAGAGCCTGACGTAAGGAATAAATATTTATATTAGAAAATATTATTATTTATATTAGGAATATTTATATTATAAAAAGGCATTATGAACTTTTTTATAGTGCGACATTTTTTGTGCTGCAGTTTATGCTCGTATTAGACAGGCTATTTAGGCAAAACTTAAATCGTTTTAAAGATATTTATTGAGAGATGTGCACAATATATATATTATTAAAATCGGTTCAGTATTTTGAGAGCTATAAGCGTCTAAAGTTGCTACTAATACATGCACACATAATACACATGCATGTATTAGCTTAAACTACAAAACAATTTGCATGTGTTTGCAGATTTTGCTTTTACAAAGAAAAGCTCTTCTTTTCTTACAAAAATAGCTCTTACACAAATAGCTCTTCTCTTCTTTGCTGTTGTTGTAGGAAAGACATTAGACTAAACAAGAAGAGATTTTAATTCAAAGGGATGTAACGATACGCCTTTTTGCCGACACGATACCGATACCGATACTCCAAAGAAAACATCGGCGATACCGATTCCGATACCGATACGCATATTGAATTTTTAATTTAAGCTAAAATTAACAAAACGCAAGTAGAGTATTTTTCATTACACAAAATTACAGTGCAAGGGATTATTAATACTTAAAATTGATATTAATAAAATTAAAAAAAAAACGAATTGAATTTTGGTATTTGAAATTCATGGTAAAATTAACAATAAATAAATTATATTTTTTTACAAAATAACAGCATAAGATATTCAGCCCTGTTCTGTAAATCGAGTCCAATTAAATTTCTCGTTTTCAAAACGAATTGAAATTTTTGATGGTTCTCTAAATCGAATTCACATAGTTTTATTCGTTTTTAAATCGACTAAAGAAACCTGCTCGAAAGCACATCGAATGCTGTTTTTCTTCGAAAAATATTTTCTAAATTGTAAAAAAGCACTTACATTTGCTTTCGCGGTTGTTCAGGGAATAAATTTTGCGGAAAAATACACTACGAAAATGAGTATAGGGTTTGAAAGCTCTATACATATACTCTCCAAAAACAAGAAATTATAAAAATCGCAGTAGGAAATTAAAAGTTCTGACCACTTTTTCAATTTTAAATTGGGTTCAAATGAAAAAACAAAAAAAAATGTTATCTTTTGAATAATTCTTTACAAACATTTATACATGAGCAAAAAGTAGGCTATCTCTTATTTCATATAAAACTAATTTTAATAAAATCAAGCAACAATGTTAAAAGTTATGTCAATATCAAATAAATATTCGTAGCAATATACGACCTAATTAATACATTCTTCAAAAATATAACAGCCCACAGTGCGGTAGAAGCATAATTTTTTCAAAGCAAATCAGAAGTTTCTAAGCGGAAATGTTTTTTATATGTTTTCTATCTCTAAATTTATAGATAAATTCTATTAAAGAATTTTGTCAACGTAACGCTCAATACATTTTCTTACGAATTCAGTATTATTTTAGAACACACAGTATATTTTGAATTTAACAAACTCCTTAATTATGAAATAAAAAATTATAATAGAATTAAAAAAAATATGGATAACACTCAATACAATTTTTTTTTATACACACCAGTGATGTTATATGCAGGGAAAAGTCCCTATTCGTCGGGCCTTTTGCCTAAATTAAAAATTAATTTTTCAAAACGCTAGTTTTTTTTTGTTATTTTATTGCAGCATTTTTCGATTTTTGCCGGTTTCGGTCCATTATGGCTTACAATTTTTTCTAATTGCATGAACTATTCAATAAAATTAAAGAACTATGGCTTTGTTTTATTATTTTTGGTACATAACAGCTTCCGAAATGACAAAAATTGGTGAAAAAAGTCGAAAATTTTATAAAATTTTGAGTTTGATCCATTATAACTCTGTGATTTTTTATCCGATCAAAGCCAATTAGCCAATATTCGACGCGTAATTTAGTAAATATTTTATTCGAAGGAGCCTTTGACTCTGTGTGGCGCTTTAAAGAAAAGTATACATCGAAAAAACCAAATGTACTGTCGTTATCTGGACAATGGCCGAAAAGATTTTTTTCATGTTTATACATCCTAATTAGTAATTACCCTAAAAAATGCATTAGGAAGTTTTAAACTTTCCAAAAATAAAAGTTTGTAAAACCGTGCAATTCATATAAAAGTGTATATCTTTATATGTGATGATCCCGATGAAAAGGGACTTTGTTAGCTACGTTTCCTAAAACTAGATAAAATTCTGAAAATAGTGCAATATTTCTACCGCGAAATTCCAAAAATTTTTACAACATCTTTAAATAAATTTTATATGTGTCGTTCATTGTAACAGTGAATTATCTCCTTATAATTGAATTTCGAGAAAACGAGCCCTTTATAGTGAATATTTTGCAGTTTTACTTCCGCGAGTAAACAAATAACGCCATCTATGGGGTTTTGGTGCAAATATTGGAGTTGCTTCACTATTACTACGAAAAATATGACTAAATATGATAATATTCTATAAAAATATGTATTTATTAAAAATATGGAGTGACACCATTTTTGCAATAAACGACACATATATCGATGGCTTAACATAAAAAAGCCTATCTCGATTTTTTTGAAATCGCGTTGTCAACGTTTTCTAGTAGTCAATGTGTAATTATATCCCAGTAAAAATTGTTCATGTTTTTTGAAGCACTAAGGCAATAAAGCGCATAATAATACACTTTAAAAGAAGAGCTTATTGCAGACTAGTGAATGTGTATGAAAGAAACTATATAAAAAAGCAGATTTTTCACTGCAAATACAATGAATGTTTTTAAGTGAGAAAGTTTCATATACTTATAGTTTTAGTGCTGAAAATAGTAATGATTTTCAGCACTTCGAAAAGCGCTCTTTGTATCAATAATGTAGTACTCCAAACCGGGAACTCGCCATACAAAAATCAGCTGCGATATCAGCAGGTTTGTAAGGACATTGTAAGAACCTGCTTTTTGAAGCAATTTTTTATACTGGGTTCTTTCTTAGTCTATGTCCATATGAGTCAACTTTTGCTGCGCAACTTTTGAGCTTATGGGAGAGAGACGGGAGCAGATTGGGAAGGGGTACACTGCTTCATGCATGATATAGAAATCGAGGTAGTTTCACTTAAAATTGTTTGACATGGAGATTTTTGAAGTCTAGTTCATATGTAAATATTTAAAATAGCCTTGCCAAACATGGAAAAAAGGAAAATATTCCAAGAAATTTTATGCAAGTATGTGTAGTATTAACTTTGTGATTATTTACTCAAATTTTGTATTGATTTCAAATAGAGTCGATGGAAATCTCTTAATCGTATATTGCAAAGCTAGAAAAATATAAAAAAATAGCTAAAAGTGGAAACAACCCCTAAAATTGATAAAACTTCTATTGCGAATATACCGAAAATTCGGTAAACTTTTTATATGCGGAAACAAATTCCAAAGTTGATTAAAATTGCTAAAATTGTCAATGATACCAAAAACTCAACAAAATATTCTTTAATAATTGCTGATAATTTCACTATTGCATATTAAACAAATATTGCGGAAATAAAAAAAAACGGAAAAATTCCAAAAATCCACAAAAACTCTAAAAAGTGCAAGAACTTGTAATAATCATGCCATGCCTATAACGAAAATGTCGAAAATTTGTAAAAAAAATCGCAATATTGCCAGCAAGCTCTAAAATTGATTAAAACTCCCCAAAAATGTAACGAAAATCAATATCTCGTGAAAATATCTAGAATATTATGAAAATTCGCTAAAACTTGCTTAATTTTCCAAGATTACAAAGCGTAATAAAAACGTAAGAAAGAAGAAACTGTAAAAATTACGATTGTCGTGAAAATAGCGAAAATTTGCGAAAATTTGCGAAAAATTGCAAAATTTTAAACAAGTCATAAGTTTGATTCAATATCGCTAAAGCCGTAAGGAATACCAAAAGTTCGGTAAAAATCGTGAAAATGGCAAAAATTCGCAAAAACTTGCTAACAGCGGCATAATAGTAGATTCGAAATTTCGAAAATATA
Source organism: Panzeria rudis (assembly GCA_956483635.1). NCBI lineage: Eukaryota > Metazoa > Arthropoda > Insecta > Diptera > Tachinidae > Panzeria > Panzeria rudis. The sequence continues at coordinate 27,903,698 of OY101447.1, read as the reverse complement.
CGAAAGAACGAGAAAAACTCGCCAGTTCGCGAAAAATTGCTAAATGTATTGAAAAAATTACTAAAACTGTAAAGAACAACTTGATCTCGTAAAATCAGATAGATCGCGAAAATGGCGAAAATTCCTCAGAAATTGCTAAAACTCACAAAAACTCACAACTCTGAACACAATTCTTATTTTCTTTTGAAAATTAATAACGTTTAATTTTTTTTAATTTAAAAAAAATGGGATTTTGTAAAGCAAGAATGGTAGCACGATTTTTAGCTTAAACTTCAGATCTCCTTTTTTGTCAAATGATAATATATCAGAAAAAAAGAGAAAGTGGAGCTACATGATATACTTATACCATGGCTTCACGTACATGCAACTCTCTTTTGTTTTCCTGTTCGTAATATTAAGCAACAATAAATTCTATGTAAAAAAAAGCTGCACAGCAAAAATTTCATTGCATAGACACGAATGCAACTGCAAAAGAAAATTTAAGAAAATTGCAGAAGCAAAAGTTGACTCATATGGACAGGGACTTAAAGAGCTTAGAAAGTTGCAGCTCAGTTTTTTTCCTGCTCCTGTAAAATATCGAACATTCGAGACAAGCTTTTTTCGTATTTTATGTACTTTAAACACAAGGGGTTTCAAAAGTTGTAGGGAGTTTTTTGGGCGCGTAGGGAAAAATAGGGATTTTTTCGGGGCTCTGTAAAGACTTTTCAAAAAAGTATATAACATTGACTATTTACCATAGTTCACAAAACTTTTAAATATTTAGAAGTACAAACCTACGCTGCTATTTTAGTGTATGTTGTTAATTCAATTTCAAGAATTATACTGAGTAATGAAACATAAAGCGCAATGCTCAATACAGCAACAATATAAAAAAAATTATAATTTCTATTATTTTTCAAAAATGTTATGTGTAAAACAAGAGAAGCAAAGACAAATATCCTAAAACCGTTATAAATTTAGTCTCGTTTTTGAAAAAAATCATACTTTCCTAATAGAGAAAATCAATGCATGCTGTTAACACGTCCTGTTTAAAATATAATGGATTGTCTTGCACAAAAAAGAAAAAAACGTTTGTACATCTATTTATAATATATTAAATTATGCTAAAGCAGTTTTCATTTTAAAATATATGCGTTTATTTTATGAAATATTTTACTATACTTTCAACAGATACGAAAAAAGCATTTGAAATGAGAATCACTCTTATACTTATCAATAAAATGAAGATAACTTTCTCACTTGAAAAAATTTTAATATGCAAAAAAAGAAAGAAAAAAAGTACATCTTTAACCAAAAACAAGCATTCGCTGATTTGCATCATCCATCTGTTGCATATTAAACACAAAGTTTTCTAAAATAAATTCGTTCAAAATTACAACACCAGATGCCTGCCAATGTTCAACTTTAACAAATTTCCAAAATTTTATTATTCCATGCAGCATTAAACTTCTTTCAGTTTCTTAATTTCAACTTCAGCATTCGGTCACATGCTAATTAATATTTCGAAATCAAAGTGACTTTCCTCTTTAAGCGAACGAAAAAGAAACACTTTCTTTTCTAACTCAAATTATAGCTCGAATTATGAACATCTTTCTTGTTAGAAATATTAAAAAAAATTGGAAATAAAATTTTTGTAGATAAACTAAAAAAAAAAAAAGAAATTGAAATTTTTAAGCAACAAGAAGAAAACAAACCTTTAAACAAAACGAAATACTTAATAATTTATTGCTCAACAAAGGTGCTTTGCATACAAAAATTGTTAGAAGCCACAAGAAGCAACAAGTTGTTTAAAATATTTTTGCACACAACAACCAAAATACAGTAATTTTTTGTAAAAATGAAAAAAAAACACATAAAAAATCCTTTATCTCATGTTTAGAATAGTTAAAATCAAATTATAGAGTTAAAAGTGTTAACACTTGTTTCGTTGACGCTTTTATTATTACTCTGGCCTGGGATGTTGCTGCAGTTGTAAACATTTAAGTTAACAGCAAAGGCAACTACAAACAGTCTTGTTACTACGACTAGATGTCGTTAAGACAGTCACCCAGCCAGCCAGGCAGCCAACCGGCAGTTGCAAACAAAATTTTTATTTAGTCAAAGTTTATAGTGGTGGTTCTTCCTTCGTAGGCAGACAAATGCTTTGGCATACAAATGTGGTTCATTTGGTCACTAGGGCAGGCACGTACTAAACTAGAAACTTTAACAAAAAATAACAAGAAGAAGAAAAAAAAGTAGAAAAACCAAATGAAACGTTAAAAACAAAATCTACTTAAACTTAACATTCAAGTAAACATGGTAAAATAGTAAAATTTTTACTTGTTTGTTTCTACAGACTGCAGCATACATTAAAAAATTTGTTTAGAAACCGACAGACAAACAGACAGACAGACAGACAGCCAGACGTTCGTACACATCTTGCAAAGTGTTTGTGGCAACAAAATTGTTACAAATTATAATTCACCCAGCAATTGTGGGAGAAGAATACCAAACAAGTACAACAGCAACAACAACAAAACAGCCAAAGTGCCCATACACTGCGAAAAGCAGCTTATAAACAATAATACGAGTAGTAACAGCAGTTCTATGCAAATTGTGGGTAATTTGTTTTAAGTAAACTCAACTACACTGAACTAAATGTTGTATAGATAGGGAGCCATTGAGACAAGCAGACAGACAACTATTAATCTTGGCAAATAAGGCTTGTTGCTAGTTTAAACATTTAAATAAAAACAAACAACCAAAAATACAAATTATGTGACCATGGCCATGATAAGCAATAAATAAGTTTGAAAAAATTCCTAAGAACAAAAATTTCAGAAATTTTGTTAACATGTACAATAAAACATAAAACGTTTTGTAATCAATTACTACTAGTATGTATAATAAACCTTGGCAATCATAAACCTATTAAAAAAACAACAACAAAAGACTTAAGCTAAAAACTTGTTGATCTTCTGCAAATTGTTCATGTTTAAATAATATTTGTTCGGCATATTTATTTATTTGAATTTGATTGATTTGTTTAATGTTTGATAATTATGTTTTATAATTAAAATTTCTTAATAAATTCATAATGAGTTTGAATAGAAATAAAAACACACGCCAATCTTTTGAAATGCAAATCTGACACAACCCAACAACAGCCAAATTCAAAAACAAAATTATGTTAATAAACTCGTATTAAAACAAAGTGTGTGTGAAATTTGTTAATTCATTCAATATAATTATTGCTATTTAAGCTTCCAGCTCCAAACAGGGAGCTTGTTTTATATTTGCTTGCTAAACTTGCTTACTTGGTCTCAGCATGTTTTTTTTTGTATTACCTTTATGGGGAAGATGTAAAGTATAATATTTTTCCCCTGCATTTATTCGAAAAATTTTGACAATGATTGCAATTTTTTTCATTGTTAAGAAATTTATGGAGTTTTGTTATAGAAACCAGTTAATATCAAAGCAAATGTTTATAGTTTGTCAGAAAATATGCATTTGGACAATAAAACTGGATTTTTAAATTAAAAAATATATTAAGAGTATTTGACATTTATGGAGGTTTTTAGGTTACTTTCATACGCATATGGTTTTTAAATATTTGTATTATGAACTTTATTTGAATGAAATTTTAAATGTCAAATTGTCATTGTATTACAAAGCTGATGGTAGAATAGTTAAGGCTAAGAGCTTAATAAAATAATAGCATTTTTAGCGCATTAAAATGTGTACTATAGTTTTTCTGGTAGAGTACAAAATGCTCAGGGACTTAAAACAGCCGAAATACTCACCAAAAATAACTAAATAAATTCAGTAAAGTACGATTTTCCCTCGCACATGAAGGGTTCCGTACGAATACACATATATCTCTCTTCGTTTTTGATCTTTTTCTCAGTTTGGCAATTTTTTCGTTTAATTTTAGTTTTTTATTTTCGAAGTTTTTTTCGGTTTTTGGCAATTTCTTTAGTTTTGGCGCTTTTTTTATTTTGGTGATTTTTTTTTGTTGCGATTTTTAGTTTTTTGTGCATTTTTTTAGTTTGGCGATTTTTTTATTTAGGTTTTTTTTGTTTTAATGTTTTTTTTTCGCTTTTTGATGATATTTTTAGTTTTAGCGATTTATTTGAGCTTTGGCGCTTTTTTCAGTTTTGGCGCTGTTTTCGGTTTGGTGATTTTTTTCGGTTTTTTGTGATTTTTTTAGTTTAGAGACTTTTTGCAATTTGGCACTTTCTTTCGTTTGGCGATTTTTTCGGCTTTTGGCGATTTTTTTTAGCTTTGGCGCTTTTTTTATCTTTTTTGCGTTTTGGTAATTTTTTTCGATTTTTTCGCTTTTTGACGATATTTTTAATTTTACCGATTTTTTTAAGTTTTAGTGATTCTTTTTCTTTTCTCGACTTTTTTCGGTCTTTGACGTTTTTAGGGTTCCGTACACCAAAATTGTAAAGGAACCCTTTTGTTTTCGCTACACTGTCCGTCTGTCTGTCCGCCTGTCTGTCTGTCCGTCTGTCTGCCAAAGGCTGTTTTCTCGGGAACCGTAAGAGCTACGGACCTCAAATTTTCACAGAATATGTAAAACTTTTGTCACCACAAAAACAAAAATATGAAAGTTAAAAATTAAAGGGTGTTCTAAAACGAGCAACGAACTCTGTTGAAAAATGAATGTAATATACAGACACTTATATATAGACACTTTAAATTTTCAAAGTTAGTGATAATTGGTGTAGTCTGTAGAATAGACTACACCAATTAGCACTGATATTTAAATGAATAAAAATTAAAGGGCGTTCTATCAGTTAATGTAATTTTACTATGTAATTAAGACAATATGTTGTATCTTGGAAACCGTAAGAGGTAAACTCTTGAAATTTTCAAAAACGCTAAAACTAAAAAATTCCAAAATTAAAAAATGAAAAAAGCGCTTAAAGGAAAAAAGCACCAAAATTAAAAAAAATCGCTAAAACGCAAAATATCACCAAAACTAAAAAGATCGCAAAAAAAACTCCAAAAGCCGAAAAGGGTCGTCAAAACGAAAAAAGCACTACAACATAACAAAAATCGCTCAAACTAAAAAGATTATCATCAAAAAACAAACAAATCGCCAAAAATGAAAAAGAAAATCACCAAGACGAAAAAAAAGCGCCAAAACCAAAAAAACGTCAAAGCTAGAAAATCACAAAAAATCGCCAAAACAAAAAAAGGGTCAAAACCAAAACACGCTAAGTTTTAAAAAATCACAAAAACCCGAAAAAAGTCCCCAAAACCTAAAAAACGCAAAAACTGAAAAAACGCCAAAACTGAAAAAAGCGCCAAAACTAAAAAAATCGCTAAAACTAAAAATATCGTCAAAAAGCAAAAAAACGTTAAAACAAAACAACGTTAAAGCAAAAAAAAAAACGCCAAAACTAAAAATTCGGCAAAAAAAAATTACCAAAAACCGCTAAAAACCAAAAAAATCGCCAGAACGAAACAAGTGTCATAACCAAAAAATCAGCAAAAAACAACAAAATACAAGAAACGAAAGTTAAAAAAGTGCCAAAACTAAAAACATCGCCAAAAACAACGAAAAATACTTAAAAAATAAAAAAAACTAAAATTGAACAAAAAAGCACAACGAAGAAACTGTCAATTAAAAAGGGGTAAAAACGAAAAGGTATATACATATGTGTATTCGTACGGAACCCTTCGTGTGCGACCCAAAGTCGCACTTTACTAATTTATTTAGTTTTTGCGACTTTGTTTTTGCACTTTCTTTCGTTGTGGCAATTTTTCTGGGTTTTTGCAATTTTTTTTTAGTTTTGATGCTTTTTTTATTTTGGCGCTTTTTTCGTTTTAGTGATTTTTTCATTTTTAACGATTTTATCGTATATTGACTACATATTTAAGTTTTAGCGATTTTTTTATGTTTTGGTGCTTTTTTCGTTTTGACGATTTTTTTGAATTTTTGGCGATATTCTTAGTTTTGGTGATATTTTGCGTCAAAAAGATTTTTTTAATTTTGGTGCTTTTTTCCTTTAAGAATTTTTTTCATTTTGGCGGTTTTTCATTTTAGCATTTTTTTAAATTTTGGAGCGTTTTAGTTTTAGCGTTTTTTTAAATTTCACAAGTTTGCTCCTTACGGTTTTCAAGATACAGGAAATTGTATAAGCTAAATAGTCAAAATTATATTAACTGATAGAATACCCTTTAAATGTTATGATTGTAAGTGTCAGTGTTAATTGGCGCAGTCTGTAAATTTCCAGTGTCTGTATATAAGTGTCTGTATATTACATTAGTATTTCAACATGTTTCGTTGCTCGCCTTATGACACCCTTTAATTTTTAATTGTCATATATTTGTTGTTGTAAGACCAAAGTTTTACAAATTCTGTGAAAATTGAAGGTCCTTAGCTCTAAAGTAGGGATGTAACGAATACCGATACCGATACCGATATATCGGCGATACTTCAGATTTTCCGATACATCGGTATCGGCGATATTTTACTGTCGATACGACGATACTTTTAACAATTTTTTCAGAGCTTTTTTTAACGAATAATTTATTTTTGCTCGATTTTACCATGAATTAAATTCACTTCGTTATTTTTTATATCTTATTAATATCAATTTTAAAAATTAATAATATTTTATGCTGATATTTTGTAAAAAAATTATTTATTTTTTGTTAATTTTACCATGAATTCAAGTTCAAGTCGTTGTTTTATAAATCTTATTCCAACAAAAAAAAGATACTCCAAAGAAGTCATGAAAATGTAGAATTCGCGATCTGGAAGTATTGCAAATTTGGATAATTTCTAATTAGTTTTACATATCCTTGCCATTGCAAGAAGTTCTGTTTTTCGATTACCAATTCGGTGGAAGCGATGCTAGGACAAATTTCTTTTTCGGTATTCTATAATGATTTTCCCTCAAGGAAAAAGTATACAAAATTACCCATTTTCACAATTGCGAATTTAAGCTCAGAACTGTATTTTCATGTAAATTTAAGTGAATAAATATAAGCTTAGAAGTCTTTTAATAATTAACTATTAAGTTATTTAGAAGAATATTAGTTGATAAATGTCCTTTAAAAAAATCGATTTTTTAAAAAGTATGGCGAGTATTTTTTAAAATTATAAAGGAATAAAAAATTTTTTCTTGCTTTTCTACTAATTATCTGCATATTTTTAATATAGATATTTTGGAAGCAAAGAAAATGTAGCTCCTTAAAAATTACTTCCAATGTTTTATCAATTTTAAATATTCTCTCATATAATGTAATTTTGTATAATAAAAAAATTGCGCTTGAGTTTTGTTAATCTAAACTTAAACTCAATTTCAATATTCGTATCGGTATCGGAATCGGTATCGGCGATATTTATTTTTAAATATCGGTATCGGTATCGGATCGGCAAAACGGCGTATCGTTACATCCCTACTCTAAAGGTGGATTCACCCATTGTTTCCGAACAAAATTTTTGTCCGGACAAAATTTCTTTTACTGAGAATGTTTTGCAACACGATTCACCCAAGGCATATTCATTACAGGTACCACCATTACTAAAACAAATACAACACCAAAAAACACATGTATTTTGTTGGTAGAAATACGCCAGAAATATGTCAAATCCATTATCTGTGAGTCGCACACATTCATAAGCTCTCTCAAATTTACTAGCACATGCCCGTTGTTGATAGAAAAATCTCAGACATGTGTCAAAATCTATTGTCTGCGTGACGCACACATTCTAAATTGTACTAAAACAGCTGTTCTTGTAGTGGTACCTGTTCAATATACCTTGGATTCACCCATTTCGAACAATTTGTCTGGAAAATCAAAGCTACTATATGTTATATGTAAATAACAAATAAAAATCTCCGACAAAATTGTGTAGCAATTGGATAAAATACTAGTGTTTATGTTATTAACTATTAAACTAAATACTATGATATTACTTGTAGGGCACATTTATAGAAATAAAACAAAAAATGAAAGAACTGCTATAAAAACATTCTTTGATGTGGCAACTCAGTTCCACTTTGTCCGGACAAAAACTAAATTAAACCAATTCAAGCTGAGAGTGTTCCTAGCAAAATTATTTCTCTTCTTTTCTCTCTCTCACAAAGAGAGACGTCAAACTACATGTAAAAAAAAATTTTATCCGGACAAAAATTTTGTTCGGAAACAATGGGTGAATCCAGCTTAACGGCTTTCGAGAAAACAGCCCATGATAGGCAGATAGACAGCGTAGCGATTTATTTACAGTTCTCTTTGCTATTTTCGTACTCTAGACATTAAGCATGCGTATAAACGTTAAAAAAATTCATGAAGAAAAAGTCATAATGTAAATATGTATGACTTTTCGTAGGGATTTTAAAAGAAAATTACCAAAAAAAAAGACAGGCGAAAAAGGCATAGAGTGAAAAGGAACTAAGCGATGAAAATCAAAATACCGAAGAAATGGAATCTGAAGAAGGTAACACGAAAACAATCGGACTGCAAGAACAGAACTAAAACCATTACGTTCGTAATGTGTGACATACCAGACTATTTAAAATTGTTTACTATTTCACCAATATCATCGTTTATGTAATAGCAGAAATAATTTTATAACCATGAAATCATTTAGTTCTCACAAAAATCTTTTATGACAAATATCGACAAAAATAAATATTCTATTTGTGTCCATAATAGATTTTTTTCTTTAGTATTTTTTTATGATGACACTGTCCGTTTAATATATTTCCTTTCAAAAACAAATAACATCATTTTTGTTATTGAGAACAAGTTTTCTAAACAACAAATGCTTTATATGACTTGTGTTCATAAAAATATTTTTAAAGAAGTGTGTATTAATATGCAAATTTCAGTTTAGAGGAAACAAAACAAAATAAGTTTTACATAATACAACCTAAAGTAAATTAATGATTTACTTATCAAAGTTGCTTATAAACAACAACTTAACAATAGTACATTTTATAACTTTTTCAATTCCTGATGAGTATGTTTCAAATTTCAAAAAGAAGCAATAATAATAATGAAAAAAGACAAAATACTTAACGGGTTGACCTTGACCAAAAGAACAGCAAAGATTGAGAAAATATGTGTATAAATAGTAAACATCATGTTTCCTCTCCCTCTTCTATAGATGTGCATTTGTCATATACATATTTATGTGGCTAGATACATTTGCGCTAAAATTTTAGCATCTAACTGATTTTGAATGATCAATAGTAGCTCATAGATATTAAAAATGTACCATATATGAAGAAACTTTGTAGGGAAGTTCTAAAGAAATATATGACATATATGAACAATGTCAGAAAAGTGTCTGTCAGAAAATTTTCCGATCTCTTTGATACTTGTTACGATCTGTTACATTAATGACAGCGAAAAGTCTAACATGAAATTAGAAATTTATCAGAAATTTTTTATAAAAATCGCACACACAAACAATTGGCCAATTCACAACCTGTTGTATGTTTTGTAGATCGTTGGTAATTTCCAAATAAACATTTGTTTAGAAATATGTTTATGTGGAAATTGACAACAACGTTTTTACGATCTACAACACTTACAACAGGTTGTGAATTAAGCAAATGAATTGTAAGAAATCTACGACTTTTCTTGTGCACGGCTGGCCTCGGAGTAGATTTTACGGGAAAAAATATTCCACAAAAAGTAAGTAAAGGGTTTGCAATCACCATACATGTACTAGAGGGTTGCAGAGAGTACTCAAATGTACTCGTATGTGTGTTTGTGTGCGTATGTATATACGTTTTTTTATATATCTATGTACACATATCTACATGTATTTATAAACACGTACATACAAAAAACATGCATATATGAACATCCGAAATTCATACGAGTACATTCTACGTATACATTTGAGTACCCTCTGCAGCCATCTATTAACTACTCCCTAAAATAAAACATTAATTTTGTTTTCTTTTCTAGAAAAAAATTTAATTTTTTTTACTTTTTATTAAAAATATATAAATTTAGCGTTCCTTTAAAGCGCACTAATAAATTTTGACACGTAAACAAAATAAAAATTAAAGTGTATTCTATCAGTTGATGTAAGTTTGACTAACTAATTTTGACAATTAGCTGTGTCTTGGAGACCGTAAAAGGCAAACTCTTGAAATTTTCGCAGATAGTGCAGCGTTTTAAACGCAACAGTAACGAATACTAAAAAGCAAATAAAATAAAAATTAAAGGGTATTCTATCAGGTAATGTAATTTTAAAATTAAGCAATATCTTATAAACCGTAATAAATAGACAATAGAAACAAACAAAATTAATAAATAAAGGGTAATCCCTCAAGTAATTCAAGGAACAAGATGAAAAAGAAATCGGCCAAACGAATGAAATCGCCAAAACAACAAAAAACGAAAATAATAAAAGGCAAAACAAACAAAAATCGCAAAAAATTAAAAAACCGCTGAAACGAAAAAGCATCGAAACGAAAAATCACCAAAACTAAAAGAACTGCAAAAAAAAAATAAAAAATCAGCAAAACAAAAAAAAACTACAAAACTAAAAAAAAACTCAAAGTTAAAAATATTGTCGAAACGGAACAAATCGCAAAATCTAAAAAAGCGCCAAAACGTAAAAAAGCTCCACAACGAAAAAAACTAAAAACCACTATATTAAAAAAATAGCCAAAACGCGAAAAATCGCCAAAATGAAAAAAACGCCGAAAACAAAAAAGCACCAAAATGAAAAAAAAATCACCGAAACAAAAAAAAACGCCAAAAAGTCACACTTAACTGAATTTATTTTATTTTTGACTTGGGTTCCCATTAAAAGCTCAAAATTTGGCATCTTCTAAAATAATTCTTTACACAGATTTGTCGATGATTCTTCATTTAGATACAATGTTGAAAGTTACGTCAATTTCATCTTCTAAAGTTTAATAAAAATTCTCTTTTGCTATGTTCGATCTAACTATCCGTTTACAAATAGCTGAGTTATTTCTAAAATATTCAGATTATGCCCTACTGTTTATTATGCCCTAATGTGTATTAGAAATGCAGGTGCTGAGCCTATGCAAAAGCTTCTAGTTGACGAATTCTTACGAGCTCTTCTTTGTCATTTTGTAATTGGTAGTACTTTATTAACGGGTTACAAAGTAATGAGTGGTACTTATTTATCTTATTACTATGCTTCGAATTAAAACTACTACCTAGTTTTTAATAAAATTAGTACGTATTTTTCTCATTATCTGAAAGTACTTACAATTTGTTGATATGTATTAATAAAATAAGTAGACAACTACTTTTTAAGCCAACATGTGTTTTTATATGAAAACTAATTTGTGTCGCTTAAACTTAGCTGAGTGGGTAAGGTACTTGTCTTCAAATCTGAACGAGCATAGGTTCGTATTCCAGCTGGGTCAAAAAAATAAAAAAAATTTTAAATATACATAAATAAAATATAATGTGTATAAACATTTTTTTCTAATTTTAATTTGTTTATTTCACTACTTATTTTTTAGCTTCAAGTAAGCCAAATAATAACTGCTTAATTGCTGTGACAATGTAAATACATTTATAAGGGGTAACCCATATTTTTTGGACTTCCCACACAAAAATAAGTATTTATCGAGTCAAATTATAAGTAGTTACGACATAAATCCTCATATACTTTTTTGCCTACCCGTAAGCAAAGTTTTTGCTGGGATACTTTCCACAAAGTAAATAATAATTATCAACTATCTCATCGATTCTTATTAAACTTTGCCCCACATTGAGCGCTTTTTGCATTAATCGTTGAATACACGTAAATTTTATGTTTTAAAAACCATCATTTGTTTCATTGTAGTTGGCTATTTTTCAAAATTGCACAAAATCTTTATATGTATAATAACTTTTTATATATCTGTAGGTTTGTATATAATTACATTCACACGTATATACCCTAAATGTGAGCACAAAACTTCAGTTTGTGAAGTCTTCATAATGTACATTATTGAATTGTTCTCTTCTTTTATTGCTTTTGATTCTATGGGAAAACTAAAATTGTTATTCGCTTTTATGAAAGCACACAACAAAAATACCGGTCAACGGCAATGTTTATTGTTATGTCGAAACAAATTTTAATTGTGTTGAAGCAAATTTCAACTGTGACAATTGTGTCAGCAGAAATGAGATATTGCTATAGTATGACCACATAAGTATGTATGCGTGGAAGAAGAAACAAATAAAGTCAGGAACTTTTTAATTTTTACGTTTTTCTGCTCATTCGAAAAAATAAAATATGTATGTATGGATGTATGTATGTTTGTAATTCGTATTTTATAATGCAGAAAAAACTTGTGAAATGATTTCCATATTGAATTGTATTATGATTTTTTACTATACAGTTGACACAAGTGTCAATTCGCCTTTTGTACAAAGAATTTATGCATTGTTAATTTATTGTTCTCTATATTTGCTTTACACTCAATTAGAATTACAACTACAAACAATATTTGCGCTTGCGAAAAATACAATAATCTACATTTTTAACGGCAATGCGCAACGTTTAATATACACACTACACTATTCCCACCATTTTGCATACACATCACACATTGAAACCAAAGATGTTTTTAACTTTTCAAGCATTTCCTGGACACTGAGCACATTATAGTGTTCCTATTTTTTTCCTTTATTGCAATTAACAGTTACAACAAGAAATTTACCATGGAACAAGAAAAAAACTTTCTTTGTGAGTAAAACATTGTATTAAACCATAAATTATTATATGCAAACTTAATACCTACAAGCTTTTTTGTATACATACATACATACGTACTCACATACGTACTCCTATAAGAACCAAAAACGGAAAACCAAAAATAAAATAATCAAAGGCCAATTTTCTGTTTTTCAGATTTTCTTTATCAGTTAAAGTCAAGTAGTTTTACTAATTAGAGGAAAAAAAGCCTACAGAAAATGTTTTTCTATTAAAGCGCATACCACACACATACAACAGGCATGATGGCTAGTACGAGCATACAAACTGTAGATGTCGAGTACAACAAACACTTAGCGAAAATAGCAACAACAAGATAAGCAAAAAGCTTAAGCCAAATAGAAATATTGTAACGGGATTATGCTAGCCGATTAGTTACACATTTACACACGTACAAATTCTTGAAGAGATACTCGCTCTTACACGCATTTGCACATATAATCTTATCCATATTCATACTCACTCACACTCATGCTTGCAAGAGAATAATTAAAGGAATTTTGGTATTTTAATAGGCAATTTCATCGAAACAGCCATGAAACATGGAACTTCAAGAATCGAAGAGCTACAACAAAAAAAAAATTGAATTTATGTGTGTGAAAATTGCATCGATTAGAAAAACAACGCAAAAATTGTATGTTCTGTGTTTCTTTTTACTTTTTGGCCAACAAATTGTTAAATACTTGAAGGTTGTTTATTTTTTGTATGAATGTATATACATATAATTATATGTATGTACTAGAGGTATGCGCAAGACCGCTCGAAGTAGTGTTTAAGACATTTATATTGTTGCATAGACTTTCGCAACAGTAATTTTGCAAGTAGAATAATTTTTTGTACTTTTACAAAATGTGAAACCTTCGTTGAATATAAGGGGACGATATGTATGTTCATCGAAACATTAATGCCGTGAAAGTGTTTGAAACAAAACAAATGACTTAAACACGACTTCAAGATGACTTGTGCATGCCTTTGGTAACAACTGAGCATTTTTGCCGACACATCTGATGTTTGAAACTTTACCAGAAAAAATTTTTGTCAACGGAAGCAACTTTAATTTTCTTCAAAATATTTATTTGATTGCATAGTTTTTGACCTTTTTAGGGTTCCGATAAACCAAAAGTGTAAGGGCACCCTATTGTTTTCGCTACGCTGTCCGTCTGTCTGTCCGTCTGTCTGTCACTGGCTGTTTTCTCGGGAACCGTAAGAGCTACGGACCTGAAATTTTCACAGGATATGTAGCGCTTTTGCCGCTACAACAACAAATATATGACAGTTAAAAATTAAAGGGTGTTCTAAAGCGAGCAACGAAAAATGTTGAAATACTAATGTAATGTTTTCTCGGGAACCGTAAGAGCTACGGATCTGAAATTTTCAAAGAATATGTTCTAAGGCGAGCAACGAAAAATGTTGAAATACTAATGTAATATGCAAACACTTATATATAGACACTTTAAATTTTCAAAGATAATGTTAATTGGTGTAGAATAGACTACACCAAATAACACCGATATATAAAACAATAAAAATTAAAGGGTGTTCTATCAGTCAATGTAATTTTACTATGTAATTTAGACAATCTGCTCTATCTTCGGAACCGTAAGAGCTACGGACCTGAACAACAATTGTATGACAGTTAAAAATTAAAGGGTGTTCTAAAGCGAGCAACGCAACATGTTCAAATACTAATGTAAATACAGACACTTATATATAGACACTTTAAATTTTCAAAGTAAGTGCTAATTGGTGTAGTCTGTAGAATAGACTACACCAATTAACACCGATATTTAAAACAATAAAAATTAAAGGGTATTCTATTAGTTATTGTAATTTTGACTATGTAATTGAGACAATATGCTATATCTTGGAAACCGTAAGATGTAAAATCTTGAAATTTTAAAACACGCCAAAACTAAAAAAATTTAATATTAAAAAAATTTCAAAACGAAAAAAACGCTGAAATGAAAAAAGCGCTTAAAGGAAAAAAGCGCCAAAATTAAAAAAATCGCTAAAACGCAATATATCACCAAAACTGAAAAGATCACCAAAAAAACTAAAAAATCGAAAAACGTCAAAAATCGAAAAAGTCTTCAAAACGAAAAATCGCTAAAACTAAATAAATCATCCAAAAATGAAAAAGTCGCCAAAACATGAGAAAAATCACAAAAAAATCGAAAAAAACGCAAAAACCAAAAAAACGCCAAAACGAAAAAAGTGTCAAAACAAAAAAAAATCGCTAAAAATAAAAAAACCACAAAAAACCGAAAAAATCCTAAAAAACGAAAAAAGCGCCAAAACTGAAAAAAACGCCACAACCAAAATAAATCGCTAAATTTAAAAATATCATCAGAAAGTGAAAACGTTAAATAAATGCCATACCAAAAAAATCGCCAAAACTAAACAAATCGGCAAAATACAAAAAAAGCAAAAAACGAAAAATCGCCAGAAAAAAATTGAAAAAAAATCATGAAAAGCGCCAAAGCAAAAAAACCAAAAAAAATAACAACGAAAAATACTTAAAAAAATAAAAATAATAAAATTAAACAAGAAAGCACAACGAAAAAACTGTCAAAATGACAAACGCGGCAAAAACAAAAGGGATATACATATGTGTATTCGTACGAAACCCTTCGCGTGCGAGCCAAAGTCGCACTTTACTTAATTTTTTATTTAAATATTAGCAATTCGCATTTATTTCTTGCGAGTTTTTGCATAAATGTGAAAAACTTCGAAACTTATAAAATGTTTTTTGATGAGCTTCCACCAGAAGTATCAAAATGCATGGGATATGAAAAGTCATTTAAATCTTATAATATCTTGATTCTATCTGCGAATTTTATACAACATTTCTGATAAATATCTAATATTATGTCGGGCATATCTCCGAGGTTAAAATATAGAAAAAGCGGAAAATTTTCTGATGCTTTTCAAAATATGTTCCGACATTGTTCAGAAATGTAGAAAATTCCTTTGGACTATCCTCAGAAAATTCTTTTAGAACTTGCATAGGACTCTCTCAGATACATATACCGGGAAAATTTTCAGTATTTCTGCAAGAGGTGGGCTTTCTTGTCAGCCACTCATATAATTTTCGATTTTTTTTGGAACGATTTCGGATACGAACTCGGCAGCTTTTGCAGACTTTCTGGGAGAAAACGAAAAAATTTTCGCCGGGTATGTTTTTTAAGTTTACCCTCAAAAGATACTCTTCGAATTCCCGGTCTTGTTCCTTAGAAAAGTACGTTAAGTATACTGAAAGAATTTTATTCATAAATTTTCTGAACTTCGGCATTAATTAAATGAAAAATCCATTAAAATTCAACCACCTTCAGTGGACCTTTTTTGAATGAATGCAGCAAGTTGCGTTCAAATTATATTAATGAAAATTTTACTAATTGTATGAAATTATTTCATCATTTTATTAATATGATTATATTATTTTAAGGAAATTTGCTTGTTATATTAATGAAATTATTTCATTTTTTAATTAATTAATTGATTGTTTTAATGAAACTATTTCATCGTTTTAATGAAATTATTTCTTATTAAATAGCATCCTTAGCGTTAAATTTTTCATTGGCTATAAAATGACAATTGTTGAAATAAATCAAGGTGTGCTTTCTACGCGATTTATTTCATCGGTGTTTCATAAATGCAATGAAATTATTCATGAAAACTATGAAATATATTTCATTGTAATTATGATATTCAAAAATTTACAATTTCTAAGAGTGTATGTTCCAAGTATACGTTAAAAAATGTTGTCAAAACTTAAAGGCGTTTCCATAAAATGAGAAAATGTTGTTCTCATAAATCCAATGAAATTTCCTAATGAAGCTTTGAAAACTAATGAAGCAACTCCAATGAAACTCTTTCACAATATTTGTAATATTTCACATTACAATTGTGAAATATTTTATTAGATTTATGAAATAAATTTCACGAAATCTGTTTCATTGGATTTATGAAGCGAATTTCTTTCAATGTACACAGAAGAAATTATTTTACATAATTTCAATGAATGACATTCATTAATTTAGGTTCATTAATTTTCTGCAAAAATATACTGAATCAGTATACGCTTACGTTGTTTTAATGAAGATATTCATTGAAGTTCAATGTGAAACGGTTCATTGAAAGCATTCGTTGTTAGTATTCTTTAACAAAATTAATGAACCAGTTCAATATTTTGACGAACTAGTATATTATGTCAAAATTAATGAGCAATTCATTGAAACAATGAACTTTTTCCTTAAATTTAAGAACCTTTTTGGTTCATTCTCCGGAATTTCTCAAAACAAGTACAAAATCGTTGATTCAATAACAAATTCTTAGTTTAAGATATTATTAACTCTGATCCGGCAAAAAAACTCATTTCAAGAAAGGCTGTCCCAATCCAAGGAGGTCTCAGTTTCTGCTTTACATCCACACTGTTATTCTTGAGTTAAGATTTTTGGCTTATAATGTAATCCAAGCGCCATTTCTTTACTTTAACTATTATTAATTTTCGTCCTAATATACATAGCTTTTCCAACATCTTTATTGGTTTGCATTTGGCCAAGTTACGGTGGCAAAGCCGACGTGGTCGGATTTGCCACTCTATATTTGTTCATGTATTTGAACAAAGTGTAAAGCATCATTTTGTACTCGGATTAACAGTTTTAAAAAAAATTTTGTTTGTGTGCTTGCTGCTGTTTTATGGAATTCTCAATTTGTATTAATTGAGTTCCTTCATTTAATTGTGAATAAAATGAAAATGTATGCTTCGATTTGATTCAAATAAGGCTTATATTAACTGGAACATATTCGGCTTTGTACATGTTGATTGGTGTCGTTTTGAGTTTTTATGATTTTTCTAAAATCAAACATTTTCAAATTTTGCCTAAAAATTAATTTTTGCATCAAAAATATCTAAATATCTCCGAAACTATTGATCAGAATAAATTATCATATTAGTACAACTTCATGGTATTTGAACACGAAATTTATATGTTAATTAAATCAGCAAATCGTTTTCTTCAACGTATGATAATGTCTGTTATGCAGCTCCCTAAATTTCTAATCAGTACTAGAACCAATTTTCAAAAACCGAAATATCTTCGAAAAAAGCCTCTTTTGATCCATTGCAAACTTTGGACTAAATTTGTAACCTTGTGTAATTAAATTAAAAGAAAAATTAATGGCAATCTAATAAAATAAATCTTCATTAAAATCTAAAAACTTACAATTTTTTATTTCCCACGCAACACGATCAACTTTGACAACTTGTAGATACATAATGCTGTTTTCAATATGACAGTTTAACTTTAAAATGTATTGTAGAACTTCAAAGCGACAGTTAAAGTTCTAATATGTAAAGAAAACACCATTTGCTATTATTTTCTATATTTTCTAATAGTTTCATCATTTTAAATTTACACATCTATAAAGTTCAACTAAAACATCCCACTGTATAACATCAATATTAACACTTATTTTAGTTGGTCGTTTGTTTTTTTAATTTTTTTTTACTTTTAGAAAAACAAACATATTTTCCCATAAAATAATTTCATCAATTTCCTTTTTCCACTTATTTAGTAATACCCATCCAATAATAGTATTTTACACCTAAACACAGTGTTTATTTTTCCCAATACATTTTGATTGTTTTTTTTTCGTCAGTTTCCTTCTTCAAAAGATAATCAAATATTTGACCTGTTCAGTAAATAAATTTCATTTAAGCAGCACAACACATTGTTTCAAGCTCAAACAAACAATCATACAAACAAAAAATATAGTAAATGCATTTATAAGCCTGGCTAAAAACATTGAAAATTACAAAAGCAAGCAACGAAATAGACTCATCGAAGTTTGGTAAATTGGATAAGAACAATATATTTTATACCCTACTTGAACAGTTACAGAAGTTTATAAGAAAGGATGAGTGTTTTTTTTACTAATGTAACTAAATAAAATATGAGAAGGTAGGGTTCATATTATAGTTTTCACCTCATTCAATGGATCGAGAAATAAAATTAAATTTTTCGATTTTTTAACATTTTTATGTATTGAGCGTTACACTTGCTTTCGCGGTTGTTCAGGGAATGATTTTTGCGAAAAAGATACATCACTAAAAATGAGTATAGGGTTTGAAAGCATTATACATCTACTCTCTAACAACAAAAAAATTATAATAATCGCAACACGAAATTTAAAGTTATGACCACTTTTTCAATTTTGACTTGGGCTCATATGGGAAAATAAAAAATGTTTATTTTTTAAAATAATTATTTACAAACATTTATACATAAGCAAAAAGGTAGGCTAACCCTTCCTGCAAATTAGTGTAATTTTAATAATATCGATTAACAATGTCAAAAGTTATATCAAAATCAAGTAATTATTCGTAGCAAAAAACGGCCTATCTAATACATTCTTCGAAAATATAACAACCCACAGTGCGGTAGAAGCAAAATTTTTTCAAAGCAAATCAGGAATTTATAAACAGATAATGTTCTCTATATCGTTTCTACCCTTCAGCTCCTGTTAACTTTTTTACCGTCCTAAAATTTATACAAAAAAGATATTTAAAAAGGTTTCAACGTAACGCTCAATACATTTTCTTGCGAATTACATGTCTTTTTTTCAGAATAAACACTATATTTTGAAATTAAAACAATTCAGATGTATTATCTACGATGTATTTTAACATAATCTCATTAGGTATTCACTAAAAATTTCAATTAAATTAAAAATATATGGATAACACTCAACACATTTTGTTATACAAACGATGATTAATTAATCAAACGTTTTGTAATATAATGCTATTTAACAAAGTTCACAAAACTTTTAAATATTTAGAAGTACAAACCTACACACAGAAACAAAGGAATGTAAAATCAACATGACGCAATTGTAATTTGAAATCATATTAAATTTACAAGAAATAATTTGTCGTTTAAGTGTGTTAGTGCTTATTTGCTTTGTTCATTGCTACTGTTCACTGTTGTGCTTAGTTGTGTGACTTGTTGTTGCTTATTCTTACATGTGTCGGCTATGTAGACGACAAAAAACGAATTACCAGCGAAAATGTACTGCTGCTGGTTTAAAATTGTTTCATATTAATTTTAAATTAAAAATTATTAATCTAGCCTTAAATAAAGAATAACACAAAGTGTTCTAATGCCTATGCTAATAATCATCACGTAAGTAAAATAATTAATAAAATAGCTACATTAAAGTCATGTTGTTTCAGCTTGATATAACTATAATTCAACATGATTCTTAGTGTTGTTCCATTATTGAATTCACGTTATTTCAACTCGAAATAACTTTGATTCAACATGATTCTTCGTTTTGTTCCAATATCAAATTCACGTTGTTTCAACTCGAAATATCTTTGATTCAACATGATTTTACATGTTGTTCCAATACCAAATTCACGTTGTTTCAACTCAAAATAACTTTGATTCAACATGATTCTTCGTTTTGTTCAAATATCAAATTCACGTTGTTTCAACTTAAAATAATTTTGATTCAACATGATTCTTCGTGTTGTTCCAATACCAAATTCACGTTGTTTCAACTCGAAATAACTTTGATTCAACATGATTTTTCGTATTATTTCAGTATCAACCTCATTTTGGTTTAACTGTAGTGCAATATTAAACCAACATGATATATAGTTAATTCAAAAGGATAAATGTTCCTTAAAGATTATTTTAGTATATGTTGTTAATGCAGTTTTAATAATTAAACTGACGAATGAAGCATACTAAAAGAGCGTAACGCTCAATACACAAGACTGCGGACTGGGAAATAAGAGAAGCAAATGCAAATATTCTAAGACCTTGTAAATTTACGGCTGTATGCAAAAATATTTAAAGTAGCTTTGCCGAGCAATGTTGAGTAAAATTGTATTCTAAAAAAATTATTATATCAAAATTTTAAAGTAGGCACTCACGTTTGTTAAGACTACTTTAAGTTGATATTTCCAAAATGTGTATTTTTTACCTCAAATATTTTTGTTACTTCTGAAAATGAAGCTTGAAGTCTTATCTTAAATTTATTATTTGTTTCATGTGATGGAAAACAACACCAAATTGTCTAGTTGATTCGAAATACATAGAAAAATTCATAAAAAATATTTTAAAAAATACAAATATATAAAAATGTCTTAGTGATGTATATAAAATCAAAACAAATCGAAAAAAGCTGGATATTCAAATACTCATTCCATTCGAATAAAAGAAATTGTTTTAATTCTTCTATGTTCATCATATTTGTTTACTTTTACTTCATAGAAATATTTATATGCTTTACTACAATGTTAGAAGTTCGTATTTTTTGAATTAAGTTGTTTTACTGCAAAGTAATAAAAAGTTATTTAATTAAGTAAAAAGTTATTTGACTACTCGAATGAAATTTGTATTCGTTTTTGTACATCATAAGCTATGAAGTGGTTGTTGAATTTATTATTAAATCACAAAATAATTAAAATTTGTCTTTTGCATATAATTTCTTAACAAAGTTATGTTAGCCTTAAAGTGCTTGGTAACTACTAAGAACTTCAAAGCTAAAGTAAAATATTTTTTTACATAAAGCCGTTAGTCTTTAGTATCGTTTTTGGAAAAATTCATAGTTTCTTAACCCTTTTTGATGCCATATGGCATCATGCGCTTTTGAAGGCTCATACTTTCAATTGCGTCCGATTAAAATTATTTTTTGTTATCCAGTATTGCACTTTGAAGCTTCGATTAAAGCATGCACGCCACATCCAGCATTGGACCAAACTAGTCAATTTTTCTATGAAATTCTAAATTAATCATATAAGAAAAAACCGCACATCAAGTTCTTCAAATTTCTTTACAAATTATTTTAAATATATTTAATATAATTAAATTAAGTTTTAATTTTTTTATTTAATTTTTATTTATTTTTTAGGAATATTTTAATTCCACAAAAAAACGTGTGAAGAAAATGGGAATTTCCAATTTTTTTAGGACAAAATTGTATACATTGAGTAATATGACAGTCCACTTTATTATTGTAGGGTGACCAAAATAAATGTTTTTCTTATGCGATAAACTCCAAATAAAAGAATCTTTTTGGTCGCATCATAACGCTTCTGTAAAAAACAAAAAGAAAACCTTAACTTCATGGTTTGGAACTGCTGCTTCTGCTGCTGGCACATCTTTTACCTAAAGGTTTTTGTGCATCTTAAGTTTTCTATGCAACTTCAATGCTTTAGTGATGATGATGATGATGATCAACATGGTGATGACGACGATGCCTACGTTAAAAATGCTTACAAAAGTGTATGTACTCCCAAACATTTAAGTTCTTATTTCTTTTATTCTAACACTGAAACTAGACTTGGAAAAAGAAATATAAATAAATAAATAAAATAAAACATACGTTTACTACGTATAAAGGCAGGAGGAAGCTTGTAGATTCAAACAGTATGAAGAAGTTTCAAAGTTGCATGTTAATCTCAATTCAAAAGTCTGTAATTACAATTTCTTTTAACAGCAACAGACTAACAACAAACCAAACAACAACTACAAATATAACAACAACAGCAACAACAATAATAATATAAACGCAAACTATGAAGTGAGAAAAAAGTGTGATAGTGACTGACACTCACGGTTGCTTCCGCAACCTCCGCTTTTTTACTATTTTTTTTTTTTAGGTTTTCTCAAAAACAAAAAAGAATGAAATAAAATAAAAAAGTTGGTTGCATCTTTAAAGCAGCCCATACCTTAGTGAAATGGCTAATGTATGCTACTTGCTATAAAAACTAAAAATTACAACAACAACAACAACAACAACAGCAATATAAAACATTGCAAAGTGTACTCTATGTATGTACTATGACTAGGCAATGTCTGATTCTGTCCGCCTGCTTGCCCGTCTCACTTTGCTAACATGCCATCCATTTCTTGCCAAAACGTATAGAAAACAACAAGAACAACAGCAACAAAATTAAGCACAAAACTCAAATACTGCAAACACATTCTAATTCTGACGATGATGATTTCTCGCATATTTTCCCGCCACAATTACACAAGATAGAACAAAAAAAGCTGCAGCAAATGATGCACAAAACTAGAGAAGAATTCTAAGGAAAATCTA
Source organism: Panzeria rudis (assembly GCA_956483635.1). Taxonomy (NCBI): domain Eukaryota; kingdom Metazoa; phylum Arthropoda; class Insecta; order Diptera; family Tachinidae; genus Panzeria; species Panzeria rudis. Next base: position 27,880,870 of record OY101447.1, on the reverse strand, counting down.
TCAGTTTACTGAAAAACTAAATTGAATTATGAATCTGCAATTTTCACATACACTCTAAGACACTTTAGTTGAAAATTAGATCGATAATAGTCGGCAACACTTTACCGATTATTATCGACCTAAAATGTGGCACCCAATATTATTGTTGATTTTGGAACAAATCTAAAAAAAAGCGATTGGCTGCGTGCAGGTTTGAACCGCGACCTCCTTACTGATAGTCTGACGTATCTACCATTCAGCCATAGCCGTATTATACTTTATGTTAAATTTTTCCCACTTGGACTAAATAAGTTTAATTTGAAAGGTTTTTTCTTTAATAAAATAACTACAAAGTCGATGTAATTTTAGACAAGGAGAAATTTTCAACACAAATTTAGACAATATATGATCTTAAATTTTAAGTAATGTTTTAGAGAGTACGCAGCAAAAATTTTTGGCTAATAAACTTCCTTAAGCCCTTATTAAAGATAATAAAATTTTATTATCTTTGAAATAAGGAATGGTAAATCGATTATTGGGCTTTTAAAATCGATTTTTTTTTATCATATCAAAATATTGGCATTTCTAGTGTGTTTTATGAAGTATTGAGAAGCATTCCTATTGAAGTATGCCAATATATAAAGAGTGTGTGATCGAAATTTAAATCCACTAAACGAGCAATTTATTCCCACATATATGTAATGCAAGGCAAAGTTTGTGCATCCTTGAGACATCAATGCCATCTGAATGATTGTTTTCTAAAAATGAATCAATAGTAACTCTGCAAAGAACAACCCTGAGCAATCTTTCTGAAAATAACTACGTCGAATGATTTGTAATATATTTTTTTAGATATACCTAATTTTATATAAAAGAAAATTGTTAAGCTATAAACACTGAGACGACAGCAGGCTACACGACTACAAATGGTGTAGGCTTCAATTGTCGTCGTGTAGTCGGCTACTTAATTATTTTGAACGCGGCAGCTACATCGTAAACAGCTGACATTTAAGTTTAACGTTTCAGCTGTTTGCTGTAGATGTCTAGATTTCAGTGGTGCCACTATCAAATATAAAAATAAAATCGCTTCTTCAAAATATACTTATATCTCGAAACAATTTAAAAACAAATCAATTCATTTGTTTATAGCTCTTTATTGTTATTGCATTTTTAATATATCCTTAAATTTTGTGATGTTCATTTCTGTTAAAGAAAATAAAATATTGACTTGAGTCAAGAATACCAAAATCGTTGAAAACTAAAAAAATGTCATTGGGTAATAGGTTATTTTGGCCTAGCAATTTTAGTGTAATATTTTTCGGAGCTCTCTCTCTCTTGTCTCCGGAGTTACGGGGTTCAAAACTTTTAGCTTTAATTGGTTATAACTCATAGAATATAGAGCACATATAAACGATATTGGCATCATTTCGAAGTGCTCTAAAATGCCTTTCTATTGGTATATACATTTCTTAAATCGTTTAACCATTGCGAGTGAAAAGCAATTTTAAAATTTTATTATTTGAGCTTTCATGTAAAAATACCATTATCTTAAAAAGTGCCCGATGCAACGATACTAATGAGATTATGTTGGCAGCACTAATCTGTTTATTGTCGCCAATCAAAATAGAAATTAGGCTAAGTTGGTGACAGCTACAGCGGTGGTCGTGTAGTCGTGTAGCTGTGAACTCTTAAAAATAATCGTTTTCATATAAACGTATGTATTTTAATTTTGACAGATTGTAGTCGGTAGCCTGCTGTCGTCTAAGTGTTTTTAGCTTTAGAATTCAAAATTGTCATTTCTAATTGTGTTTTTGTCTGGTTTTCTTTGTTAATGTTGTTTAATATTTATTTGAATTTCCATGATTAAAGTTTCCTATGTTTACAAATTTGCAAATCTATTATCAACCTTGATCTTAAAATCGATTTTTAAATCGATTTTGAGGTCCGATCTTGAAAATCGAAATGAAAAAGGTTGATCGAAAAATCGAAAATCGATTTTTGAGTCTGTTTACCATTCCCTACTTGGAAATAATTCATAATTTTTATTTTAAAAAATTTATAATATCATTCAAATTTTTTTCTGTGTACTAATTTTTAAAAAATCTTTGTCTCTTTTTAGGTAAGTGCCAATGATATGGAATTATTTAATTTTTCAGGTAACTATGAATACAAAATGATCATAAAATATGAGTAATGACATGAATATGACAGATAGCAGCTCGAGAGCAATAATGTTCAGTTATGACCTTTTGGGGTACGAAACCTTTGAACTAAATACTTTGTTTCTAAGCTATACTTCCCTTCCATCCAAGAAGAGAGAAAAAAACTTGTACCGATTTAAAAAAAAAGTACTTGTTGCAGCAGCGTTGTGCACACAATTGTTATTTCACATTAGTTTACAGCATGTGAATTTTCCAGTCAAAGTTTAACTGTTTTTTATATGCATATATTTATACACACATGTAGTGTATCTATGTTTTTTATGTAGTTACACTTCTTAACTTTTCTCGTACCATTTCTTCTTAGACTTTTGCATCTTCTGCTTCTGTGAAGTCAGTCTTAAGTCTTCCTTATGGTGTTATTGCTGTTGCAGTTTTCACTCTGGCCACATAACACACATGTCTCAAAGTGTTTGAGATATGAGTACGCTTTAGATTTAGATTCTATTCTTTTTTTATTACATTTCGTTTCAATTTTTCTTGAGTAATTTTTTTCTTTTCTACACACATGCACTTCTTGCTTTTCATGTGTGTGAATGTGTGTATGTGTTTAACAATTGTTATAAATTTAAAGGAAAATTTACAAGTTTGTTAAACACATTAGAAGTGTAAGTTTGTGTTATTTAGTGGAAAATCAACAAAACTAGGAATACATATATTTATGGTTACACATTATAGTTACTCTGAATTACAAGTGTTTAGCCATAGATACGTGAGCATTGTATATGTGAAGCACATTGGCGAGTTGTTGGTACAATTATTAAATTGGTACAATTTTCTAAACGGACATTTTTGATCACCTTTTTTATTAAAAGTATTTTCTTTTTTAACCCTCTGCGACTAACGTGACTTCATTATCATAATTCCACTGACGTGGTAGTACACTAGACACTATTTCAGCTGCTTATATCTTGCAAGTTCCTTGTGTAAACCCACCGAAAATTTTTTTGATTTTAGTTTAATGCTGTAGTTTGTTATTTATTGTAGTTTTTTGTTGAAAACAAAATGACAAATCTTATAAAAACAATATTATTGGCATGGCATAAATTAGCCTTAAAAAACTTACATCCGTACAAAAACAAAAAAAAAACTTCATATACTATTTTTTGGTAAAAAGTTTAACATTAATTTTAGCTTATACCTAAGCTAATCAATATAGAGAAAAAGAGATAATATCAATGGTTTAATAAAAAGTTATAACGTATTTTAGCAGGTCTAACTCAATACTGACGTGGTAGACTTGTAGACACTTTTATGCTCACATCAACGCGTGCGATCGTTTCAATTGCTTTCTTCGCACTAACGTACTCACGAGTGTGTAATAAGAAGGTACTGAAAACACCAGAATCGATATTTGGATAATTATGGCGTATAACAATGTTTTCTGCTTCCTGGTGTCTGCTACACTACGACGTCAGTCGTAGAGGGTTAAAATGCTTTTATTAGTTTCGCTTGTAACAATATAACAATGTTTTGCAACATAATTTTCACCATGTTGAAGACTTCTGATGAACTTGAGACCTTTTGCACACTTTGGGTTACTATGACAATACAATCTGATAGATATAAAGGTGGGCACGGCAATACTAATGAAATATTATTTTTCAACTACTTCTGCTAAGCCGATTCCAATAAAACTTTGCACATACATTGAGTGGCCCGGACAATAAAATTTAAGAATAAAAAACTGGGCAGTGCTATGCCTATGCAATGTAAATATGGTCTTTCAACTACTTCTACTACTACTGATTCTTATGAAACTTTGCACATACAATAAATTCCTCTAACAATACAAGTTAATGATATGAGAAGTGGGCTACGCCCATAGAAATAAAATATTATTTTTGAGCTCCTAAACCAATTCTTATGAAACTTTGTGCACACATTGATTTTCCCTGACAATACGATTTAATGATTAAAAAAAGTGGGCAGCTCTATGCCCATACAATGTAAATAAAGTCGAATTATATTAGTTGCAAATTTAATGAATACACATATTTAGTTGAGTTGAAGTTCGCATCGAAATTCCAAAATGAAAGAAAACTTTTTACGGCCCTTTTCACAATGTACACTGAAAGAATTTTGCTTCATAAATCCAATGAAACAATTTCATTAGATTTTCTTCACAATTCTAATGAAATATTTCACAATTCTAATGAAATTTCACGAATATTGTGATAGAATTTCTTTGGAATTGCTTCATTAGCGTTCATAGTTCCATTAGAAAATTTCATTAGATTCACGACAATAACATTTTGTCATTTTATATGTTTGTTGTTGTTGTACTCTCTCTTATTATTATACACTCATAGACACATTGTTTTAACAGTGAAGTTGGTTGAAGTAGTTAAGACGTTGCCTACAAAGCGAATGATGAGAATCCATAGTGTGAGTTCGATACTATTAACGGTCATCATTATAAAACTTTTTTTGACGTGCATTGGCGTCTAGAGTAAGTATGGGACTGTTAATAAATTAAAATAGTCAATAAAAAAGATAAGCTAATGAGGCTACATGGTAATATAATAATTTCATTTAAACAATGAAATAATTTTAGTACAATAATGACAAAATATCATTAAAATAACGACAGAGCTAAAGTTATGAAATAGTTTCATTGAAACAATGAAACAGTGTCATTAATACGATGAAATAATTTCACCAAAACTATAAAATATGTTCATTAGTTTAGCGAAATTATTACAATGGATCAGTGAAATTATTTCATATATATAATGAAATTTTCATTAAAATAATTTTAACGAAACTTTTTTCATTAATCCAACGAAGCATGACGTTGGTTGAGTTTTAATGAAGTTTTTGATTGGATTAATGTAAAAATTCATAGAATTTATAAACAAAATTCTTTCAGTGTATGATTAAGAGTTAACATGGACTTTAACGGCAAGATTTGTATACCGAACTCGCCGTTAAACTCCATGTTAACTTTTAATCTTACATTGTGAAAAAGACCGTTAGTTAGCTTTTTTATGTAATTATGATTAAGTTTTAATTAATCTATCTCACACTAAAAGAAATTTCTCGATAAATTCTATGAATTTCGAAACTAATCCAACGAAAAACTTCATTTAAACTTAATCAACGTCGCATTTCATTTGATTAATGAACAAGTCTTGTTAAAATTAGTTTAGCGAAAATTTTACCAAATACATATAATAAATAATTTCACTGATCGAATGTAACAATTTTTGCCAAACTGATACAAATATATCATTATTTTGACAAAATTATTTCATAATTATAATAAAACTTTTTTATTATTTTGATGAAATTATTTCATCATTTTAATAAAATGATTTCATTATTTTAATGAAGTTATATAATTTTTTTAATGAAATTTCTTCATTGTTTTAATGAAACTATTACATTTTAATATCATTAACTTTAACCGTTTTATTGACTATTTTAATCTATGGGCAATTTCATGCTACAATACGTTCGATAAACCCTAATGCATATCAGAAAAATTTTTAATGTTGGTAACAGCTTCCCGTATCGAACTCAGGCTCTTGATTTTCCTCATTTGCATTATAGACCTACGGCTTAACTAATACTCAAAACAATGTCCTCAATGAGTGTATGTAATAAAAAAGCGTACAACGACGACAATCATACACAACAGTTTTTGTTGTTAGCTTTTTGTTGGCAACTGTTGAAATAATGGTGTCTTTTTAGGGAAAAAATTAATATGGATATGTGTTTTATTTCAACGATCTTTCATCAATGAAATTTTTCATCAAAACTATGATATAAGTTTCATTGAAATGATGATATTCGAAAGCTTAAGTTTTTTTAATTTTTAAGATTATATATTTTCAAGCTTTTTGAATAGACAGAAAAAATTATTCCCTAAAAATTTGCAATTAATACACTAAATCAAAAATTAAAACCAGTTTCAATTAATTTCGTAATTGAATCAATTACTCAAGTAAGCAAAAACAAAATTTTCTAGTAGTTTTTCCTAATTTAAAAAATTGCAATTTATAGTTGCATTGAGTAATTAATTGAAATTGTGAATTCGTTTTTTCTGTGTATTTATTAAAACATTTTGCCAAATTTTCTTTAACTATGTCTAGGTTCACACACAGCAAGTATTAAAAATTTTAATTTTGGTGATTGACTATACAATTTCCATCGTAAGTTGAACTGCAACAACGAAATTAATTGAATCTGTATTTTTCATAATTGAAATTATGTATTAATTTTCTTTTCTGTGTATTTATTAAAACATTTTGCCAAATTTTCTTTAACTATGTCTAGGTTCACACACAGCAAGTATTCTTGCGCAAGTTTTAATTCAGCCGAGAGAAAGACAGAGAAAGCAACACAGCGTTTCTCTATCTTTCTCCCAGCTGAATTAAAAGCTGCGCAAGAAAACTTTCTCTGTGTAAGCCCTATAGTCTATAAAAGGTAATGGAGCAATTCTTGCGAATATTTAATTAGAATAGTAAAGAAATTTAATGAAATCATTTAATTAAATTTATGGGGGGAAATTCTTTCTAAAACTAGATAATAAGACTCGAAGTAACACATACTTGCTATTAAGTCAAATTTTCAAAGTTTCTTATCTTATTAACAAGTTTTTATATTGTGTTATCTGAGTCGTAGAAACAAATGGCATAATCAAATATTACTAAAATAGGAAACGCCAATATATTTTACTTGTTCTTTGCATCTGAAATCCCCCAATGGTATCATTTTGTTATCTAAAAAGTACTATTTCTTATTTCTATCTCTCATCCCCGTTTGAACATGTACAAATCTAAAAAAATACCAGACCGAAAAATATTGCAAAGAAATGCTAAAATAAGCAATTTATGTAACGAATAAATAGCAAGTGAGTGGTATTATTTAGTTTGGGAATATAAAACCAGAGCATGCGTCATCATGGTTATATAATCTGTGTATGTATACGTATGCGATGTATTTGTACGAATGTTTGTATGAAAGCATCTCGAAGAAAAATTCTAGAAAAATTTCGTGTAACATCTAAAGATTAATTAAATTAATGCAAAGAATTTCTCTACAAAGATATTTAAGTTGGTGGCTATAGAGATTTTACCGAAGAAGCAGCACCAAAAAAAATTAACATGAAATTCTTACACATGACTACACAAAGATCAATTGAAAAGTTTAACAGAATTAATTGGTTTGAAAAAGAACGGTTTAAAGTAAATTGGTAAAGTTTTTTTCACACACTATAACTACTTTCAAGTTGAATGTGGGTGAGTGTGTTAGAGCAAATTTGAATGGAGAACTCATGACCTGCCACAGTAGACAGAAAGATTTTTATACGACTACAATTTATTACTTGCATAAATCATTATCGCAAACGATATTTTCTAAATTTTTTAAATGTAATTGAATTTTTAGTTGTACTGTCTGGTATTTAATCCAAAAATATTTTAATTATTCTGGCTTAAGTTCGTCCAATTTAATTTTTCAATTATATTGTTGAAAAGACAGAGACAACTTTGTTACTGTATAAGGGTTGAACTGAACATCATGATGTTTTTGAGATCAACCTTGATGTCATCATTACAGCTCTTTCCACCATGTGAGTAAGGATGGCAAAATGAAGTAGTTAAACATGCAACATCAAACCAATTTATTTAAGCTTTTAAAACAGTGGTATTTTAAATCAAAACAATTGGGTAATTCAAAGCAGGCTTGCATAATGTTCCATCCCATATATTGTATCAAAATACTACTTGATACATTGAATATCTTATGTCTCAAAATGCTTATAATTTTTTTTATTTTCCCGAAAACTTCAAATTGTGGTGTCTTTTACATTTTTATTTTTCATAAAAATTTTTATTTATATATTAGCCCAATTCTTAATCTTGTGCAAATGATCTTGCATCGTAGCTTTTGCAAATTGGTATAGTGTATTGATACTCACCACTTAACAAATGTTAGTGGTGAGCAGCGATGCTATTTTTAGCCTTTTTTATGATATGACAAAAAACGATATGACATACTGTGTTGTCATATCGTAAGTTTTTTACGATATGACAATACTGCGATATGACAACACCGTGAATGGCTATTTTAGTGTTGTCATATCGTAAAAACTTACGATATGGCAACACAGTATGTCATATCGTTTTTTGTCATATCGTAAAAAAGTCTAAAAATGTCATCGCTGGTGGTGAGTATCAATATACTATACCATTTTGCAAATTCAACGATGCCAGACCATTTGCACAAGATTGTAAATTGGGCTATTGTATACATTAGCCCAATTCACAATATTGTGCAAATGTTCTTGCATCGTAGCATTTGCAAAATGGTGTAGTATATTTATACTCACCACTAACAATAGTTAAGTGGTGAGTATCAATATGCAATACCATTTTGTAAATGCTACGATACAAGACCATTTGCACAAGATTGTGAATTGAGCTATTTTATTTTTAATATATTTTATTTTAACATCAAAATTTTAAAGAAAATTGTAAAATATGAAATACGATTTTTTAAAACACACCACATTCGTTCATAAAATTTTATGAATTCTTTGTTTTTGAAAATATGAAATAAAATTGTATGCATGCATAAAATAATTAGCTAATTCACAAAGTGTTCTATTGCGACTTATGTGTAGTATTGCGTAAAATTTTATGACTGCCATAAAAATGCTAAAATACTATTTTGTTGCTTATGTTTTTTCAGTGTGCTATTTAGTCAACTGTTATTTGTTTACAAATTCAACGCAAGTTTTTATTTTCAGTATTGGCTCCGTTCGAAAAATAACAAACAAAAATAAAAAGTAAATGAATAATTATTATAAAATGTTTGTCTTGTTAGCACAATTTTTAAATAGGAAATAAAATTTTTAGAAACCAATAGTTTTGTTTTATTCATATTACTTTAATTATTTAGTGTTGTGAAAATGCTAAGTACTTGAGTACTTGATATCGCACTTATCTTTAAATTAATCAATAGAAAAACAATTGATTATATACTTTTGAATAAATTTCAAAAACAAATGGGAAATATTATGCAAAATAAATTATTTACATTTTGCTAAAAGTTTCATTGTTTAATTCACAAAATCTCTTGCATCTTTGTATCGATTGTATTATAGTATTAAATACAATAGTGTAAAATTTGTTGTAGGTAATTTTCATATAAAAATCAAATACACTTTTACACTTTTATTTCATATGTTTTGCAAAAATATACTCTCACAGAGTATTTGTATGGTGCTTGTTCTTTTTTTGTCCATCAATACAAGATACAAACCGATACAATATACACTGGGTGTTCACAAACAAATAAACAAAAAGTGTATTTGATACAAGATCGGCAATAGAAATTGTTGTAAATTAAGCACATGTGATTAAAAGTGTTGTATCGAGTAAGCATAAGAAAAAGAGTTGAGTAGTCACACTTTTGAATTTCTGTTAAGTAGAAGTAATTTCAAAATAATATTTTCTTTGTGTATGCATGGCACTGCCCACTTACAAAATACAGTATTCTATTATCGCTGGAGCTCACTCAATGTGTGTGAAAAATTTCAGAAGAGTCTGCTAAACACAATTAATTTAAAGGAATGATTACTTAATATGGGCGTGGCAATGCGCATTATTCTATTTTATAATTTTATTGCCAGAGTAGCTCCATGTGTGCAAAATTTCATAAGAATCAGAAAAGAAAAAATGAATATCTAGTTGGTATGGGCGTGGCACTCTCCACTTTCGGACGTTTTTAAGTTGGTTACAAGTATGTATTTACAATTAGTGATAGAACGATTAATCGAATAACTAATAACAATCGATTTTTTTTGCAATAAACGATTCATTTGTATCAATTATCCTCTTTAGATTAATCGAATATTAATCGATCATTTTCAAAATAATCGCTAGAAATCCATAAACAATAAACTTCATAATTTGCCGATGAAACAATATTATTTTGCTTAATTTTACCTTAGCTGTATTATCTATTAGTCAATTATTTATATTTGATTAATCATATGATTAATTAATCGATTAATAAATTTTTTTGCCATCACTAATTATAAGTGAAACTAATAAAAATGTATTTAAAAAAGAGAGTTACTCTCGTATTTTGTGCACCATTTTCGATTGCTTCCCCTAAAAATCTCGACAGCTTGAGCTATAAAAACTTTAGAAATAAAACGTAACTGTTCTAGTTCTCACACTAAATTTTACCACAAATTCTTTTAAATAAATGGAAGAAAAAAATATTTGAAATTTTATTCCTCTTACAGCCTTCTACAGTCTGCCACGTACGTACATGTTTTCCTTTATAAATGATATCTCACAATACAAGCCCAACATGGCAATTGTTCCTTAATCTCTCCAACAGTTAAAGCATTTACTTCATAGCTGGAAACAGCCCACACACATAAAAAGAATTTATAAAACACACGCGTCAAAAGAAAAAAGACTATCATTGTGGAAAAAAAATTATATGTAGAGGAAAACAACAAAATATTTCTCAGGTGTATATTTTTCTAACTAAATAAAAAAAAATTAAGAAAAAAATACTTCAAAAGAGGTAGTTTCGACAAAAAAAAATGCAATCAAGTTCAAGCAACAAGTATAAGGTCTTGACTGCTGGCAACAGCACCAAGCAAACGAGTATGTTGCAAAGAAAAAATATTATATATCCTCAAGATTTTTATAAACATTTTTACTTATTTTTTTCGGTTATTTATTTGTAGTTTTATTTTTTCTATGAGCAAGTGTTTGATATGCAAAAATGTAACATACATTTATGCATACATATTACATACATACCAAAATTGCCTGGGTAGATGTGTCGTTTTGTTTTTCTTTTTCTAGTTAATACTGGCAATAATACAAAACTATACACGCCTTTAATAAATAAGCTAAATATTTATATTTTCTTCTTTATTTTCTTTAATATTTGTCTACAGTATTTCATTTATTTGCATTTTATGAACTCGTAACAGCAGTTGGGGCAAATGTGGCCTCCCCCTTTAATCATGTCTTTTAGTTGTTGTTTAATCTCAGGTTAAGATTTGGAAAAGGAGTTATGTTTTCGGCAGTATTTAATACACGCGGAAAATTTGATCAAATCGCTCGAAAATTTTATCAAATCGCTCGATACAATCAATAAGAGCAACTAGTTCTATCACAGAGTTTGTTAAAACAAAAGACTTAAGACACGAACCTATGCTATAATATCTCGAGAAAATGTTTAAGTTAAAATTTTGTTATCAATTGATTTTCTTTGGAAAAAATTAACCGATATCTTCTCTAAAATATTTACTTAAGTGGCGATATGCCATTCCAATAGTTTTAGATAAATTTTCATTTGAAAATAAATATTTTCGATTAACTCTTTGAAAAAATAGATTTTCGATTTGAATCGAGTGATATCTAAATATAAATAGTGGCTCTATTGATTTTTTAACTTCAGTTACACACCGTCAACAGCTGCCATGAGATGACTAACATTAACAGTAGCATCATGTTAATGGATAATGTAGACAGACCACTTATGTTCATGTTCTGTAACCATGTTAAAACAAGTTTTTAAGGAATATGTTTTAACAACGCTGTTAAAACATGAAATGAGAAGAAAAGAGTCGAAAAAATAAATATCCTATTTACTTTCCACAACCTTAAAATACTATTATTAGATAGAACACTAACATCGAACGTACTCTCCATATCAAACATCGACAGCAAACTTGTTCTTGTTATTCTACCGACCTCATGTTCAAATTAATGGCTCGTGAAGATGAGTACTATCTCTTGTTAGAAAAAATTGAATTCGATCAAAATTTTATGCAAATAAAAAGTAATGTGTCAGTTTTCTATTAAAAATGTTCTTCGCTAGTTATCGATAACTTTTATTTTAAGTAATATTTTTATAAATTACCGATAACTTTTTTGAGGATTTATTTAAAAAAAAAAAAAAATATATATATATATGTATATATATATATATATATATATATATATATATATATATATATATATATATATATATATATATATATATATATATATATATATATATATATATATATATATATATATATATATATATATATATATATATATATATATATATATATATATATATATATATATATATATATATATATATATATATATATATATATATATATATATAATGTTAAATCATGAATAAAACTTCTTTGTGAAATTGTTGGAGAAAATTATAGTTACCGATAAATTTTCTTCATAAAAGCAATTTTATCGAAAAAGTTTTCTATTAAAAAGTTAATTTCTCAATAACATTTTTTGCAAAGTAAAATATTCCAATTTAGAGGTCGAACCTGTTTTTCTGCAAGTGTAAGCTATCGATTAATTTTCTTTAGAATGGTAGAGTTATCAAAAAACAATTAAATCATGAACAAAACTTCTCTGTGAAATTGTTGGAGAAAATTATAGTTATCGATAAATATTCTTCATAAAAGCAAATTTATCGAAAGAGTTTTAAATTTAAAAGTTAATTTCTTGATAATATTTTTTCAAAGTAAAATATTCCACTTTAGAGGTCAAACCTCTTTTTCTACAAGTGTAAGTTATCGATTAATTTTCTTTAGAAAGATAGAGTTATCGAAAAACAATTAAAGAAATGTTAAATCATGAACAAAACTTCTCTGTGAAATTGTTGGAGAAAATTATAGTTATCGATAAATATTCTTCATAAAAGCAAATTTATCGAAAGAGTTTTAAATTTAAATGTTAATTTCTTGATAATATTTTTTCAAAGTAAAATATTCCACTTTAGAGGCCGAACCTCTTTTTCTGCAAGTGTAAGTTATCGATTAGTTTTCTTTAGAAAGGTAGAGTTATCGAAAAACAATTTAAGGACATGTTAAATCATGAATAAAACTTCTTTGTGAAATTGTTGGAGAAAATTATAGTTATCGATAAATATTCTTCATAAAAGCAAATTTATCGAAAGAGTTTTAAATTTAAAAGTTAATTTCTTGATAATATTTTTTCAAAGTAAAATATTCCACTTTAGAGGTCGAACCTCTTTTTCTGCAAGTGTAAGTTATCGCTTAGTTTTCTTTAGAAAGGTAGAGTTATCGAAAAACAATTTAAGGACATGTTAAATCATGAATAAAACTTCTTTGTGAAATTGTTGGAGAAAAGTATAGTTATCGATAAATATTCTTCATAAAAGCAAAGAGTTTTCAATTCTTAATAACATTTTTTGCAATATAAAATTTTCCAATTTAGAGGTCGAACAAATTTTTCTGCAAGTGTAACTTACTGCTTTATGATATGAACTTTTTATTGTTGTTTAAACTGATCAAATGGGCGTATGAGTAATTTTTGTGATATCTATGATTTCCGTTAGAAAAGTTGAAAAGTTTAATTTTGCGAACTAAAAAAACGTAAAAGAATAAAATTTAGAAATTTTGGCAAGTAGAATTCATTTAAAAGCAGAAAATAGCTAAATGGAGGTGTGTTCCTAAAAAAAAATAATATAATGAAAAATATGTGCAAAGACAAGACAATCACATGAGAACTATTTTCAAATAATTTTCAAATTTTAAATCGAAAACTAAGGAATTGTTTCAATTATGTAAAATATTGTAATATTTAACAAGCTTTCATAAGTTTATCTTTTATCTAAAATTACGTGCCTAAATGCGTTTAAAATTCTGAATGAACTACTTTTTTTCTGATGAGCAAAGTTTTTTAGAAAGGTTTCCAATAATAGTGTATTTCAAGTTCTTTTCTCCTTTTTAAGTCGATTTTTCGCATTATTTTAAGCTATTAAATCACGTTTGTACTTAATAGTTCTTTTAAGCTTTTGTAGCAATTGCCTTTGTTTATTAACAATTTAACACTTCATAGTTACCGTAAGTTTTCAAAAGTTTTTCTTTTTCTTTTTTTGTTATTTTTTTTTTTAATTTTATTGTATTGCCATTTCTATGCCTGGAGTTTATTTTATTCTGTTCTATATCAAATTTTTTTACAGCACAATCTTTGAAGTTATTTATCGTTATTTATTTTTTATGTTTATTGATGTATTTCAGTTTGAGCACGTTTTCTGTTTTAGATTTGAAATTATATTAATGATATATGGGAATTTATTTTCTTTTACATAAATTATAATATCAAATACGTTTTGTACTTAGTGTTTTTATTCAATGGTAATAAAACGGATTTTTTTAATATTCCGCGTATAAATGTTTGAAATTTACTCTGTCGAAATTGCGTTTATACAGAGAATTTTAAGTAGGCTCAAACAAACTTGTTAATTTAATTTATTTTTAAATTAAATTATTATTTTGTGCAGAATGAATTTATTAAGAATTATGTTTAGTAAATTTCAAAAAAAAAACTGTATGTGTAAATCAGCACATCGCGATCATCAAAGCTCAATAAATCAAATGAAATGATTTCATTAAATTTTTTTACAACTCTAATGAAATATTTCAAAATATATATGAAATTTCACGAATATTGTGAAAGAGTTTCATTGAAAATGCTTCATTAACTTTCCTACTTTAGTTAAAATTTTTCGTTGGATATAAATAAGACAACAACATTTGTTTCATTTTATGGAAACCCTTTTAAGTGTTGACAAAATATATGTAATGGATACTTAAAAAGCTTGAAAAAATACTCTTTAAAACAAAAAAAAATTTAATTAAGGTTTTGAATGTCACTATTTCAAAGATTTGATAAAAAAATTTCATTGTGTTTGTGAAAGACCAATGCTATAAATCACATATATTTTCTTTCATATAAAACACCCCCTTCCTTATTTATTATCATATACCTAGTTTATACGCAGAGCTTATTTGCAAATAAAAACGTAAAATGCTGCCAAATCCTTTTTTTATTCTACCTTATTAAATCACTGATTATTCATCTATTTGTGAATATATTTATCTATTTATTATTTTTTATTAACAAACATATGTAAAGGAGGCAACCCAAACTTCTTATTTGCAAATAGCGCGTTAATCAGTAATTGTTTTCGTGAGTTATTAATTTACAATAAAAATACATACTTGGTAGCACTACGTTTTTATTTGCAAATAACTCGTGCGTATAAACGTACTAATAGTCCTCAACCGAAATCGAAACGAACAACAAAAATAATTTTGTTGAAAGGTTGTTATTGAACTCTTTCTTATGTATTATTATTAGAGTGTTTTTATTCCCGGACTTTTTTGTTTCCCGGGAGAGCGGGAAATAAAAAAGAAATTCCCGGGGTTCCGGGAACTCCCGGGAATTGAACAACGTACTAAAATATTTAACAAAAATTTAAATTCCGGTAACCATTGGTTTTTATATAAGCAAAATTAATCATTCAATCATTCTTTACTTTAACCGGAGCTTTATTTTAAAAGTATTTCCCAAACAAACAGTGTCTAAAGAAATGTGATAAAAATCACTAAACTTAACTAATCAGAAAAGCAAAAAAGTTCACAGTAAATTAAGTAAAAAAGAAAAATTTTTTTATAGAAATTTTAAGGAAACTTCATATTTAAAAACTATGTTTAGAGCGAGCAACAAGAGAGAATACAAATCATTAGTAAAATCATTGATGGACTGAAATCAAAGTACTTTTATATCTGATCGTTCATCAATGATTTTAACACATAATTATCAGAGGGCGAAAGTGATCCAAAGAGCGATTAAAAGTTTGTCTAGGATAAATATTGCTGACAAAGAGCAGCCTTTAAACAGTAAACTCAGTCCTTTACTCCAATGAAAATTCTCTGACCTTCGAAAATTTTTACTTCTATATTCTTTGTTGCAAATGGCCCTTTACAACAGTCAATGTATTAATTGTTTCATCTCACAATTGGTTTCTTCTTTAAGTAACACAATTTCAGTTGTTGAGAAAAGCCTTCTCCCTCGACAGAAGTTGCACGGATATTTAAGAGGGCGTTGTGTATAAAAAAAACATCACTGTCATCTGAAGTAATATCTATTTTCCCATTTTCTTCGCCACTAAATGCATCAAAAAGATGTGCATAAAGATCTTCTGCATATATTACCGTGCATTTTGGTGCATATTGAAAAACATTACAGTTGCTTTTACTAACAAAATGTTGTTCTTTTAAATAATTTAAATAATTATATTAATAATTTTCTCTTCGTTTTTCAATCAAAAATAATTTAATACACACTTTGAGCCTTCGTTGGTTTCTTTCCCCTTACATAGATATTATTTCATAGTGAACGACAATAATATAAAGAAAAAGAAGAGTTTTTGGGTGCCAAAATCAGTACTTTTTTTATGTATATAAATTGATTTTTAGTCCCGGGAATTCCCGGATAAATTTCCCGGGAAAGCGGGAAACGAAAATAAGCGAGTTTCCCGGGAATTCCCGGGAAGGGAAATCCCGGGAAAACCCCTAATTATTATATACTCATAGAGCAGATTCTTTTAAGAGTGCTGATGGGGGAAGTCAGGCCTGCCATATTTGCCGATCTATCGGCGTTTTGCCGATTTTTTGCCTCAAAATTTATCAAAGGGCCGATTTGCCGATTTTTGCCCCAAAGCTTCTGATTTTTACATAAATACTTAGCACAGGGTAACTTTGTTTATTTTATTATAATTTATTAATTTTAGGCAACACTGGAATAGCATAAATACACTGTTACATTAAAAAGAGCCAACTGTTAATCAGTCAGCGCTTTTACTGAAGAGAAAAAGGGTGAAAGCAAACATTTTTTCTGGCATGTCTAACGTCAGTTAAAATCTGAGACATTACCAGACAATCAACCAAGTTTTTATAAAATTCCCTCAGACATTTGGCAGATTAGTCGGCAGTTTTCTTGCAAGATGTTTCTGCAAATTTACTGAAATATCCGATTAATATCCTTTTAGATATTTAACAGAATAGTCTGCACATTTTCTGATCTACGTCTTATGAGTTTTAGCAGCCACTTCTGCACATTGTCTAGTTTTAGTTTTTTTAATAGTTCTCATTTATCTCTTTAGAGTTTGCGCATAAATGTTTGAATTTCTAAACTTATAAAATATGGTTAAAGGTTTTTCTGATGAGCTGCCCTTGGCAGCAGAAAAATGTGTGCCAGAAGAAGAGTCAAAGAGGTCTTACAACATTCTGATTCTATGTGAGAATTTTATACGACATTTCTGATAAATTTCAAATTTTAGCTCCGAATTTTGTCAGATATTTTCTGATATTTTGTCAGATATTTTTCCGACATTGTTCAGACAAATTGCAAATTCCTTTTGTATTTCCTCAGAAAACTCTTCAGAGTTTCTACAGAATTCTTTGAGACATTTCGGCAAAGTTTTTAGAATTTCCTAAGACAAAAAGCTCCGCTTTCTTGTCAAAAATCCAATTGAAATTTCTTTTTCTATTTTATTTTCATTGATTTTTATGTTATTTAATATGTTATAAAAATTAGTTAATGCTGAATTCTTCTGTTTTGTTATTTTTTGTTAATAAAAATATGGTTTATTGTATTTAAAATGGGTATTTTGAATTTGACGATTTTTTTTAAATTGCAGTGCCGATAATTCCGATTTTATTTGGAAAATATGCCGATTTTTTATCAAAATCATCTGGCACCCCTGGGTGAAGTACATAGTTAAAACGTGGCCTGTAAAGCAAATAATGGAAATGAAGAGTCTGAGTTCGATATTGAGAGTTGTCATCAACATTACGAAGTTTTCTGATGTACATTCGTGTCTATAGTAATTATTTGTAGCAATAAATTAAAATATGTCAATAAATTAAAATATGAATAGAACAAAAATCAGAAAAATGGGAATGAAGAAAATAAACCGATGGCAACGCTGGGAAAGTGCAGTTAATATTAGCTTAAGAATGATTTAATTCTCGCATGCAATTTTCACAAAAAAAGTTGTATATATAAGAATTAAAATCACATTCAACAGAGCCACCTGAGCACTGACGATGGAAGTGTAGCGGCTTCCGAAAGTGGCGCTACTATGTTCTGCTGTGTACGTTGAAAAATTAAGTTGATTTTAACTTTTCTCTTGTTCCTTGGAATATTAATCATGCCCAATTCTTTCTGAATATAACGTTACGAACCTTAGCCTAATAATCAATTTGGATTCATATGGCATAAAGTGCTTTCTTGCCACATGAAAAAAGTGGACATCCGAGATGTCATAAGTGGTGCTCAGAATTCGATGTCGGATTAAAAAGTCACCAGAGCCACAAATTAAGTGACAGTCAAGCTATAAACAACCATATGAGACATGATAAGGTCGAACTTTAAATGGCGGGGCTATATGCAAAACACAAAAAGTGATATATTTTTTGGGGCGTGGCAAAAACATTTTTTTACAGTCTTAGAAACGTCATTGATATATCTTTCATACTACGATGTAATATTTTATTTTATTTTGTATGACTTGGTTTGATGTAGTATGTATCTGAAAAAGAAAAAGAGCCTTATCTTTGGGGCGTGGCATAAAAGTGAGATTACAAAAAGATAGATATACTAAGTTTCAGGAGAGCTTTCTTGTCACGTGTAAAAAACTTTACATTTGGGGGAAGGAGTCGAGATGTCATAGGTGGCGTCCTGAATTTGATGTTGGATTAAAAATTTACCAAACCAAAAATGTAGCTATAGTCAAGCCATGAACAACGATATGCATTATGTTATGATCGGTCTACAAATGCTGACATAGCGTACAAAAAATTAAAAGAGCTGTATCCAGGGGTGTGGCAAAAAATAAAAAAAATATTTTTAGAATTGTTTTTAATTAATCTTTAATCCTAGGCGGTGACCGGCTGAACTTTTTTCTTCGAAACACCTTAATGTTCATCAGATATGGAATTGCATACTAAGCGAAAGGTGATTTAACTAAAAAATAACTCTCGTATTCTATTCCGTTTAATAAATTCGTTAAATATTTGTTTAGCATCAATTTGATTTTCAAGCGAAGCGGTAGGACTTAATAACGTTATTTTCGTAAGTCGCCAAACTCTCATCATCCCTGCTTATGTGTGGTGATCAATTTCAATACGAGAATTGCATCTCTCTATTAAATTATTATCAATTTAAAAGTGATATAATTCTCGTATTTGTACAAATAAAAAACGTAATCTCCCGTAAAAGATTGTTTTAAAAGCAGAGTTAGATGTTCTATCACTCTAACAGGAAGATAAAATACACTTCATAAACATTTCGAAATATCCTTCAACATAATTTTGATTTGCAAAGAGAGGTTCAAATTAGGGACGTAACGATACGCCGTTTTGCCGAGCCGATACTGATACCGATATTTAAAAATAAATATCGCCGATACCGATTCCGATACCGATACGAATATTGAAATTGAGTTCAAGTTTAGATCAACAAAACTCAAGTGCAATTTTTTTATTATACAAAATTACATTGTAAGAGAGAATATTTAAAATTGATTTTAACCCAGTATAAAAAATTGGAAGTAATTCTTAAGGAGCTACATTTTCTTTGCTTCCAAAAAATCTATATTAAAAATATGCAGATAATTGGTAGAAAAGCAAGAAAAAATTTTTAATTCCTTTGTAATTTTAAAAAATACTCGCCATGCTTTTTAAAAAAATCGATTTTTTAAGAACATTTATCAACTAATATTCTTCTAAATAACTTAATAGCTTAATTATTAAAAGTCTTCTAAGTTAATATTTATTCACTTAAATTTACATGAAAATAAAGTTTTTAGTTTAAATTCGCATAAAAAAAATTGTGAAAATGGGTAATTTTGTATCCTTTTTCCTTGAGGAAAAATCATTATAGAACACCGAAAAAGAAATTTGTCCTAGCATCGTTTCCAATTCGGTGATTGGTAATCGAAAAACTGAACTTCTTGCAATGGCAAGGATATGTAAAAATAATTAGAAATTATTTAAATTTGCAATACTTCCGGATCGCGAATTTTACATTTTCATGACTTCTTTGGAGTGTGTTTTTTTTGCTGGAATAAGATTTAAAAAACAACGACTTGAATTTGAATTCATTGTAAAATTAACAAAAAATAAATAATTTTTTTACAAAATAATAGCATAAAATATTATTAATTTTTAAAATTGATATTAATAATATTTAAAAAATAACGAAGTGATTTTAATTCATGGTAAAATTGAACAAACATAAATTATTTGTTAAAATAAACTCTGAAAACAATTTTTAAAGTATCGTCGTATCGACAGTAAAATATCGCCGATACCGATGTATCGGAAAATCTGAAATATCGCCGATATATCGGTATCGGTATTCGTTACATCCCTAGTTCAAATAAAATGTTTCAGCTATTTCTTGAAATTACATTATACAGCCATGTCAACCACTTCCGATCGGAAGTGGTTTCAATACCGTTAGTTGCTTCTTCAGAAAACGAAAAACGAAAATTTTCTTTGTAATCAAACCACTTTTAAATTTTAAAGTGGAATTGAAAAACACTTTTCTACTGACTTCATTTGCAGTAAATACTAAAAAGCGTGCCTACTTTTAGGAGCGTCAAATAAATATTTGGTAATGAACTTTCCATGTTAATAAAGAGCTTAATGTGAGCTTTGCATCTAAACACAAGAGTAAACAAACGCCTCAAGGTATAAAAACTTTATCATTGTAAAAACGAAAATCAAAAATATACTTTTTCGGAATGAGAATCTGTGACACGGCTGATATTTTCATAATCAGTTTTTAAATCTGATCAATAACACACGATTTTTTGTAAATAAGTATATAATAATTATTTTTTATTGATAATAAAAAGCCTCGAAATTTAAATAAGTAAATGTAACATACTTAAACAATTCATTTCAAGCTACTTTTGTTTATTTGTAAATGTGTACTTTTTTTAAGCGATTCCTTTTAGAAGCAAAAAAAACGATTTTTTCTATGATTACCGTTATTATTAAAGCATATAATTGAACACACCCAATAAACTAAAATCATCGCAATCACTGGCCAGCATCATCGTTTTCGTATTTTTCCCCCTCTTTTCTTTTTAAGAAAAAGATCTTAACTAAAAAAAAGTTTAGTCATGGTCATGCTTTTACTTAAACTAAATATAACAACAAAAACTGCCTTAGTGGCTTCTATTAAAGACAACAATAAAAACAAAAAAATTAAAGAATGAATGAAAAGCCAAGAAGAACAATAAGAAAAATCAGAAACAAAAACATGCACTATTTTCCATTGTACTCGTATGCCTTTTTTTTGCCTTAAATACTTTCCATAGAGACAAACTAACAAAGAAACATACTACATACACACATTTACAAGCCTAGACAGTAGTAAAAGATTTAACATGTTATTGTTGTCCAATGACCAAAAGATTGTTCTTTTTTTTTTGTCTATCCGTTAGTATTAATGCCACTAAAACGTATGGTTATACTTGTACTGATGTGAATATTTGCAGTTATAACTACGACTTTTATAGCAAAACCAAGTCGAACTAAAGCAATTCCAAACAACACAAAAAGTTACAAAATGATTAAACATTTAATGTAACAAAACATAGAGCTGCTGTTTTTTTTTTTCTTTTTTTAACAAAAATAATATAAGAAAATAATCTCAACTCACAGCAGGTTTCCTTTTTCGCTTTTAGAGGATAATACTTATACTAGCATAACCTTCTCTATTAAAGCGGGCTTAATAACTAAAGTTTGTAGTTTTGGTTAAGCCCATTATGCCAGAAGAGAAAGCACATGTTTGTTATTGATATTTTAATTCCACTTTTTTCCGAAGTTAATGAATTAATTTTAAAAATTACTTTATTAATAGAAATTGTGTATTTTCATGTGGCAAATAAATATTAATAAACAAATAAATCCATGAAAAAATTTATTGTATTTGAAATGTATATTAAAACCACAAATTTTCATACAAAATTATTTTGTTATGCATACGGCAGTTAATATTGAATGCTAATAAAAAAAACTGAACTGAACCCCCTCTTCCGCACAACAGAAAAAATTATTCTAAGATTTAAGATAGAAAAAACTGATTTGATTGGAAAAATATACAAATCGAAAAGTATTCGACTGACCCAGCCATTTGTACTTTTAAATATTGTTTTATTCCGATTAAGTCGAGACCAAATAAAATGTAATTGCATAAAGTGCAGCTGAGTTATAGAATATTTAAGAAAAACACAATATTTTTACGTATATTTCATATGAAAAATTTCGGTATGAGACTAAAAAATAAAAGTATTTGAAAAAAATAATGACCCTAATGCAACACATTCCCAGGGAATTTGGGAGCTGCTTACAAAATAAATTATAAAAATTTATAAATGCCAAACTGCTGTTCAGATTTATTTGAAATTTGGCATATCAATAGATGAGGGGCTATACTTTCATAATATAGTTTGCGAAAATTTGCAGAGCATATGCAGAGTATGTATGCAGAGTATGTGTGGTTCCTGAAATAAAATTATATATTTGAATTTTTTAACATTTTTGTGTATTGAGCGTTACATTTGTTTTCGCGGTTGTTCCATGAATGATTTTTTCGAAAAAAAATATATCACAAGAAATGAGTATAAGGTTTGAAAGCACTATACATCTACTCTCTAAAAACAAAAAATTTATAATAATCGCAGGGCGAAATTAAAAGTTGTGGCAATTTTTTTCAGTTTTAGCTTGGCTTTACATTTCAAAATAAAATAAAAAATTTGTTTTAAAATAATACTTTACAAACATTTATACATAACCAAAAAATAGGCAACTCTTCTTTCGAATAAGAGTTATTTTAATTAAATCGACCAACAATGTAAAAAGTTATGTCAATTTCAAATAACATTTTTGTTGCAAAATACGACCTATCTAATACATTCTTCGAAAATATAACAACCCACAGTGAGAAAGAAGCAACAATTTTTCAAAGTAATCCAGAAATTTATAAACAAAAAATGTTCGTTACATCGTTTCTACCCTTCAGCTACTGTTAACTTTTTTGAACGTCTAAAATTTATAGATAAATTATATTTAAAAAATTATTTACGTAACGCTCAATACATTTTTATACGAATTAAATTTTTTTTTTCAGAACATATACTTTATTTTGAATTCAATACAATTTAGATGTATAATCTTCGATGTATTTTATCATAACATCCTTAGGTATGCACCAAAAAATTATTTAAAAATATATGGGTAACACTCAATACTTTTTTTTATACAAACGATGACTGATTGATGAAACGTTTTGCAATATAATACTATTTAATAAAGTCGACAGAACTTTTAAATATTTAGAAGTACCAACCTCCGCTGTTATTTTAGTATATGTTAATAATTAAACTGAGTAATAAAGCGTACTAAAAACTCATAACGCTCAATACGCATGACTGCAGACACCAATAATTTAAAAAAAAATTTATTTCTAATATTTTTCAAAACAAAATAAGAGAAGCAGATGCTTCTTGCTTTTTGAAAAATTCATAGTTTCTTAATGTGGAAAATCAACAAACACCGTGCATTACGGACACGCCATTTTGTATGGAGAGGAGTATTTTTGTTTTTCGTTTTTAACACATAATGGACAGTATTACACATGTATTTTATATATTTTTATATATATATATATATATATATATATATATATATATATATATATATATATATATATATATATATATATATATATATATATATATATATATATATATATATATATATATATATATATATATATATATATATATATATATATATATACTATACTTTCAACGGACACGAAGAAAACATTTGAAATGAGAAGGAGCCATATATCTGTTAACATTTATTTTGTGAGCAGCTCTTTTATTATTTTACATTGAAATTTTATGTAAAAAGCTTTTAACTTATCCAATTCCTAACCGATTTTAATAATTTGGAATTCATTGTAATCGTTATGAGATACACCTTTTAAGAAAATTAAAAAATTGGTAGCTAGCAAAGTGTTGCAAAAACACGCAAAATGTAAAAAAATCTGAAAAAAATAAAAATTACACTTTTCTTTTGATGATATTTCCATGAAATATAGGTCAAAAATAAAAGCTTTTAAATATACACGGAAGCTTAAGCCCGGCGCAGAAATAGCGCAGTAAATGTTTTTTGGCCGTGAAGTCCAAAAAAATCGCTTTCTATCGATAACTTCCGATTTTGAGGGTGTATTGCAATTTCTTAAAATGGCAAAATGATCTACTCAACTAGACCTACAAGCTCGTTTTTCAAACAAACAAAAATGAAAAATTTGTTCTTAAGTCTTTTGTTTTTAATGCTGTGTAATTCTGCGTCATTATTTCGTGTTATAGAAAGACAAGTTAATTATTTATAGAGAGAAATGAATTATCATTAAATTTTCGAATTAAGTCCCACTGATTAATATGATTATTTCGAACTTATTTGCTTTTGAATCCAAATTGATTATTAGGCTAAGGCTCGTAACGCTATATTTAGAAAGCATTGGGTATGATTAATATTCCAAGGAACAAGAGAAAAATTAACATCAACTTCATTTATCAACATACACAGCAGAACATAGCAGCGCTAATTTCCGCTACACTTCTATCATCAGTGCTCATGAGTATTTTGCTTATCACCACCACTTGTGAGGTGGCTCTAATATTATTCAATTTGGACTCTAAGCGCCATTTATTTTATTTTTTTAATATTGTTGGATTGCTAAACGTCGAACAGTTTATAAAAAGAGTTTATAAAACCGTACCATACCAATGAACCGATCACTTTCAAACTTCACAGTATGATTTCTACGAAGATAATTTATCTACATATTAAACTTGAACGAAATCTAAAACAATTCATGAGTACTATCGACATTTAGGTGAAATTTTTGCGGATACTTATATAAAGACTAGGTGTAAACATGGACCGAATTCTTTAAATTTTAGTTAGGTATATTTATAGTGCAGAAATAACTTATGAACCAAATTTCTTCTAATTATCTCAAGAATTGAGCCTTTAATCCAATGAAAATATTCAAAAATTTTAATTTTAAATCTTAAATATCTCTTTTTTAAGAGCTAACATTGAAAAACGGTGAACGCCACTAAAATCAACGCACTCGAACTAAGTTTATACGTCGGATGTCCCTTCTGTCGGTTTTTTCAACTAGCATAGTGTTGTCAGCCAAAATCCAAGATTTACTAGATTAAAGAATATAAATATACAATATTTAAATATTTATTATTATGCTTGCAAATTTTACCTTTTCTATTATCAACTTATTTATTGCTATTTAATAAGTTTACAATTTAATGAATTTCTTTTGTTATTCAAAACTCAAAGAGCTCATTTGTATATTTTATCTGTTAATTTTTTATTTAATTAGTTTTTTTCTATTTTGGCTGTTTGTCTTGCGTGCCAATAAGTTATTTCGCTGAACTCGTTAAATTTGTACATTAACAAAACATTAATTATGCCACTTGCCTCTAGTACGTACTTGTTACAACTTGTACAAGTTTTTTTGTTGTTAATTTATAATATTCCTAATGTTGTTGTTATTTTTGTTTTCAAATAAATTGGGTGTATTAGCGTGAGCAATTATTTTTAGTTCGTTACCATATTCATTCATACGAATGCACTGTGGGCATTTTCACAAAATTAGTGGTAATAAACATAAAAGTTCTAAGGTACTAATTATGATCGTATGAAGTTAGAATGGCAATAAGGAAAGTTTTAGGACATCAGAATATTGAAAGCGAAGAAATGTAGCTTAATTGACTCGAGTGCTAAAAAGTTTTCCTGAGTTGTAGATGATTTTAATTACTTTTATGTATTTAAATTCTTCTAAAAAAAACTCTAATATCTCTCATCATATCTGTCTGTCACAGGCTGTTTTATCGAGAACCGTAAGAGCTACGGACCTGAAACTTGCACAGAATATGTAAAACTTTGGCCGCTATAACAACAAATATATGACAGTTACAAATTAAAGGGTGTTCTAAAGCGAGCAACGAAACATGTTGAAATACTAACACTTATACTAAATTTACACGATGAATATGAATATGAATATTTCATGAAATTGTTTTGTATTTGCTTGTTGCAAGCGCGGAAAAACCAAAATTTTATTTCCTACCATTTTATCAACATACCGCGTTTCCCTGTCCAAACTTCAAACTTAGTGTATTATTTATTATACAGACTACACCAATTAATACCGATATTTAAAACAATAAAAATTAAAGGGTATTCTATAACTTAATGTAATTTTGACTATGGAGTTTAGACAATTTGCTTTATCTTGGAAACCGTAAGAGGCAAACTCTTGAAATTTAAAAAAAACGCTAAAACTAAAAAATTCCAAAATTTAAAAAATTATAAATAAAACGAAAAATCACCAAAATGAAAAAAGCGCTTAAAGTAAAAAAAACACTAAAAGTAAAAAATCGCTAAAATACAAAATAACACCAAAATTAAAAAAATCGCCAAAACGAAAAAAAGTGTTAAAGCCAAAAAAAACACTAAAACTAAACATATTGTCATGCAACGAAAAAATCCCCATAAATCGAAAAAATCACCAAACGAAAAATAGCGCCAAAACAAAAAAATTCACCAAAACGAAAAAAAGTGCCAAAACTAAAAAAAAATTGCTAAAACTAAAAAATCACCAAAAACCGAAAAGAATCGCCAAACCGAAAAAAGCGCCAAAAATAAAAAATAGGCAAAACTAAAAAAACACCAAACCTAGAAAAATCGCTTAAACTAAATATATCGTCAAAAACAAAAAAAAACCGAAAAAACTCTGAAAAACGAAAAAAAATCACCAAAACAAAGGAAATCGCCAAAACTAAAATAATCGCCAAGAATAAAAAGTCTACGAAACTAAAAACATCTTATAACCGCAAAAAACGGCCAAAACGAAAATAAAACGCCAAACTCCGAAAAAACGCTAAACGAAAAAATCGCCAACACTAACAAAAATCGCCAAAAAAAAAAAGAAAAAATCGTCAAAACAAAAGAAAATCGCCAAAACTAACAGAAAATCACCAGAAACCGAAAAATCACCAAAAACCGAAAAAACACCAAAAACCGAAAATAATCATCAAAAACCGAAAAAAATCGTCAAAACGAAAATAGTGCGAAAAATAAAAAAATCTCTTAAACTAAAAATATTGTGAAAAGCAAAAAAAATGCCGACATACGAAAAAAAATCGCCAAAACTAAAATAATCGCCAAAAATAAAAAATCGACGAAACTAAAAACATCGTCAAAAGTCGCAAAAAATCGCCAAAACTAAGAACTCCACAAAAACCAAAAAATTGTCAAAACAAAAAAATTACTAAAACTAGCAAAAAACACCAAAACCAAAAAAGTCGCCAAAAACGAAAAAAAAATTGCCGAACCAAAATAATTGCAAAAACTAAAACAATCGCCAAAACGAAAAAAAAACATCAAAGCTAAAAAATCGCAAAAACTAAAAATATCGCCAAAAACCAAAAAATGACAAAACGAAAAATATCGCCAAAACTAACAAAAATCGCAAATAACGAAAAACTTCACCAAAACTAAAAAATTGCACCAAAAGTCCCAAAAAATATACATAAAAATCGCCAAAACAAAAAAAGGGATATACACATGCGGAACCCTTCGTGTGCGAATCAAAGTCGCTTTTTACTGAATTTATTTTTCTAGTGGCTTATAACTTTTTTAGAGTATGTGTGTGAATAAATTAAATCATCATAGTGCCCCACCGTGAAACGTTTCAAACAATATGTAGTAATACAATATTATATTTTTTCGGTTTAAATTCGTTAAATAGTAAAACCTTGTTAAATACTTCACTTGCACATAAATTGTAATTTGCATTTCATTGTTGCCAACTTTTTTTTCTTAGCAATTTACATTTTTTTTGTTTATTTTGATTTCCTAATAAAGTGATTAGTAACATAAATTAAGAGCCAGCAAACATAATTTTAATAGACATTTGCAAGTGACTAGCTATTGTAATTTAACTAAAACTTTATGTATATAACGGAGTAACATTACTGATGACTGGCCGACCCATCATCATCCAGCCCAAACGATTAAAGGTAGAGGCTTCCGATGTATAGATTTTTGGAAATTCAAATGCTAAAAGGACAACTACGGCTAAATTCGTTAACGCTACATCTCTTGATATACATCATAATTTAATCGAAAAATACGCGTATAGGTATTTGGTATTTTTTTTTTTTTTTGATATTTGTATACTTAGGGGTGAAGAAGGGTAAAAATATTATTTTGATATTTTTTTGGTACCATATAAATAAAATCTAAGTTGTATTCTTCTCTTCTAAAAAAACCCCTCAACAAGGTATTGATATTTATTGGAAATATATAAAGGGTAGAAACTGTACCTCTTTTTGGTACCTTTTCCTCTACAACTATTTTTTATGTACATTGATGTAATGAATAATAGTTTTCCTGATATGAGCTCCTTTACTACAAAAAAAAATCATTTTACTTAATCTAAGACATTAAAGGAATTTGTTTTAGAGAAATTTGCTTTTTAAATGTAAATGTTACTTTTTGGAAAATACTAATTTTGAAACAGTACTTTTTGGAGAAGTTACTTTGGAACCAGGCACTTTTTGGAAAGGTGCCGTTTGAATATGCGTTTTTTAGAAAAGGTACATTTACAAAAGTTGATTCTTTGGAAAGAATAACTTTTTTAAAAGTTAACTTTTTTAGAAGAAGTACTTTTTGAAAAAAGTACTTTTTTGGAAATTTTTCTTTTTGGAAAAGTTATTTTTAGACAAGGTACTTTTTGATAAGGGTACTTTATGGAAAAGTTCGTTTTTTCAAAAAAAAATTGTTTATAGAAAAGTTATTTTGTGAAAAGTTTTTTCTTTTGAAAGGTATTTTTTGTTAATTAATTTTTTAATTTTTGTTGTTTTTGAAATTATTACTTTTTTTAAATTTACTTATTTAGAAAATGTTTTTTTAGAGATGGACTTCTGAAAATAGTAAAGTTTACTTCGGAAAATGTATATCTTGAAATGGTAATTTTTAGGAAAGCTAGCTTGCAACTAGGTACTTTCTGGAAAATTTACTTATTAAATATGCACTTTTTCTGAAAAGGTACTTTTAGAAAATGATAGTTTTTTGTTGAAAAATAATTTTTTCAAAAAAAGTACTTTTTTGAATACATAGTATTTACCTTTTAGAGAAGGTATTTTTAAACAAGGTACTTTTTCGAAACGGAAAAGTTCCTTTTTTGAAAAGCGCGTTAATGGAAAAGGTATTAGTGATACTTTTCAAAAAAGATAAGTTTTTCAAAATATTAAATTTTTTTTTAAATTTTTACATTTTGAAGAAAGTACTTTTAAAAAATTTACTGTTTGGAAATGTCCTTTTTGAAAAAGATAATTTTTGGAAAATGTGTTTCTTGAAGTGTTCAATTTTGGAGAAGCCCTTTGCTACTGGGTACTTTTTTACGAAATTTACTTTTTAGAAAAGCTATTTTTAATTAAGATACTTTTTGGGAAAAGTCCTTTCCGATAATGGTACTATTATAAAAAGGTACTTACTGAAAAGGCTATTTTATTTTGAAAGTGTACTTTTTGTAAGAGTTACTGGTACGTTTTGAAAAGGTTGGGAAAATATAATTTTTTGGTATAGTTCTTTTTGGGAAATGTTCTTTTTGGAAAAAATATTTTTTGAAGAAGCAGGACTGTAAAAGGTGCAATCAGCTGTATGTTAAAGCGGCTAATGGGTATTCTAAGCATAAAACATATAACACAAAGTGGACGTTTTTTTCTTCTCATGATAACAGGAGCGGATCCGGTTTATGCTTTTGGGAAAATTTCATATGAAACTAAGAGTATAAAAATTTTTCTTAGAAATGCAATATAAATATGTAGTACAATTTTAATGATTTTAGAGGAGGAAATATCCCTTTTTCCCTCGATCCACTCTTATATAGCAACGAAAAAAAGGTGAAGTTAAGGCAGACATTGTAACGTTTTTTCTTCATATCAAACTTTTTGTGATTCTAAGTAAACTTGCATAGCAAGTTATATTCCTCAGCAAACTTACACGGGCCTTACACGAAAACTTTTTAGCTAGACTTTTTTAAAGTTAATTGATGAAAGGGGCGAAAATGGGTTGAATGGGATAACAACTCGCAAATAGATTGGCTAAATAAGGCAATCTCTTTTGGAGTTGTTACTCCGTTGCACATATCTTCCACCGTTTGTCTATACACTCTAAAAAAGTCAAGCTAAAAGGCCGTCGTGTAAATCACTTAAGGAATACATTTAAGAAAGGAATATCTAATTTTTATGGCACTTTTGATAAAGTTGTATCTTAGTTTATCACTACTTCAATTTTATTTATACAAATCGTATGATAACTGTTCATATGAGGATTGCTAATCACAACAAATGCCAGTGTTGTCGTTGGTTTATTTTATTCATGTCCCATTTTTAGTACACCAACTCTATTGTTTTCACTACCCTGTCCGTCTGTCTGTCTGTCCATATGTCTGTCTATCACAGGCTGTTTTCTAGGGAACCGTAAGAGCTACGGACCTGAAATTTTCACAGAATATATAATAATGTAATATAAAGGCTGTTCAATAGACTACAACACTGATATATAAAACAATAAAAATTAAAGGATTTCTATCAGTTAATGTAATTTTTACTATGTAATTAGACAATTTGCTATATCTTGGAAATCGTAAGAGGCAAACTCTTGAGATTTTAAAAAAACACTAAAACTAAATAATTCAGAAATTAAAAAATGTCAAAACGAGAAATCGCCAAAATGAAAAAAGCGCTTAAAGGAAAAAAGCACCAAAATTAAAAAAATCGCTAAAGCGCAAAAAATCACCAAGACTAAAAAGATCGCAAAAAAAAACTAAAAACGCCAAAAACTGAAAAAAGTCGTCAAAACGAAAGAAAAGCACTCACTAAAACCTAAAGAAAATCGCTAAAACTAAAAATAGCATCAGAAACGAAAAAAATCGCCAAAAATAAAAAAATCACCAAAACGAAAAAAAAGTTCCAAACACACAAAAAGCGCCAAAACTAAAAAAATCGCCAAAAACCGAAAACATCGCCAAAACGAAAAAAAATTTCAAAACCAAAAAAAATCGCTAAAAATAAAAAAAATCACCAAAAACCGGAACAAATTTCCAAGCCGGAAAAAAGCGTTAAAACTGAAAAAAAATCGCCAAAACTTATATAAATCACAAAAAGTAAAAATATCGTCACAAGCGAAAAAAAAAAGTTAAAACAAAAAACCCAAAACTAAAAAAAATCGTCAGGAACAAAAAAAAATGCAAAAACGAAAAATCACAAAAAAACGAAAAAATCATCAGAATGAAAAAAACGCCAAAACAACGAAAAAAATTGAAAAAAAAAACTAAAATTAAACAGAAAAACAATATGAAAAATGTTGACAAAATGAAAAAAGTCCAAAATTGAAAAGGGATACATGGCGCTTTTTTATGTGTATTCTTACGGAACCCTTCGTGTGTCAGCCAAAGTCGCACTTTACTGAATTTATTTGCGATTAACATCAAATTAGTGGTGATGCGATTCTCTTATGATTTGTATAAATAAGAATTAAAATCACATTCAACCGAGCCACCTAACAAGTGGTAATAAGCGAAAATACACATGAGCTCTGATGGTGGAAGTGCGGCGATATCCGAAAACAATGTAGTTCAGTTTTGCCGTGTAGGTTGAATATTAAATTGATGTCGATTTCTCATTGTTGCTTGGAATATTGGACATATCTATTAAAGTAATCTATAACTATTTAAAAAAAATTACAATTTTGAAAGCAAAATAATAACTTGATTTTTAAAATTCATTAAACATTTTTGCTTAAAACATTGAATAATAAAAATGTCATAAAAGAAGTTTATTTCATATTAAAAATAAACTACACTTCCTTGTAAATAGTTTTGCAGGCGAAAAATTTTATAATTTGCCACAAACAAAATGCAAAAAATTCGTATTTGCAATGTGAGCTTGTATTGTTATAATTACGGAAGGATAGTTTTATACGCCACATATTTCTTCTCAATTAAATACACTAATTAAAAGAAAACAACCTTTTTGTTAACAAGCAAAAAAAATATATACACAAAAATCAATATAATTTATAATTTTATTTTAGATTTATTAGATACTTAACTCTTACCGACTTTGATAATTAACTTCTAACTTAATTTATTTGCCATAGAACATTTACCTTGATAATCTCTAAAACTAAAATACTTCATGCAAAAAATCTGGAAAACAAATTAACTGAAATTAGTGAAGTTTATTTGACCTAAAAAATAACTCATTATGCTAACGCAAATGTACTATACTTGTCAGGGATGGAAAATTCAGTAGGTCTTAATTTTAATTTTTCAGTACTTTTTAATTTTAAATATTTTTTTTTAATCTAAAAGATTAAAACGAATAAAAGGCAAAATTATACACAAATCCAACACATTCTCAGAGCCATCTTAAATTTTGACTTTTATTAATATTTAATCGATTCCTCTTTTTCCTTTATTTTTTCCTATTTTCTCTTTCTCAATAAATAAAAATTTTATATTTAGAGGCTCTAGCAATGTCAAAAAATTACTTCTTAAGCTCAAGTTCACTTTCTTTATTTCCCATGCCTGACATTTTCCATAGTAATGCAAAAAAATAGCACTAAATATTTACTTGTTGTATATTTTATCTTTGAAGTTTTTATTTATAATATTACGTGCATGAGAAGATAAAGTCATAGAGTTTTAAAGACACTCGCACACAGTCTTCATCTAAATGCTAAAAGATTATCAAACTTATTAAGATTTAATAGTCATTATTTCCTATTAGAAAATTTATACTTAAATGTGCAAAAAAGTACATGCTATTCGTTTTGCAGGAAAATAATCTTTAAACAGAAAAGTTTGAATCAAGTTACCCATTAGAAAAATAATGCGTATGAAAAAAGGTTTAATGAGTTCTTAAGGTTTGTTTCAAAGAGACTATAAATCACTTTATATGCTAATGGATAGACTAAGTAAAAACTTTCTATTTCAAAAATTAAGTTTGCAATAAATTTTCTTTAACAAATCAAGAAAATGTAGAATTAATCGTTAGCTCCTTTACAACAAATTAAACGATAACAAAAAATTTTCGATAGCACTGTTAGAAAACTTAGTTTTCAATAGAAAGTTTTTCGTTAACATAAATTTTCTACAGAAAATTTTTCGATAACAAAATTTTGTATAGACAAATGTTCGATAACAAAGTCATTTACAAAAAAGTTTTGTCTAAATTTACATGATGAAATATACTATATTTACATGATGAACTATTTCGACCCCTTAGCGCCAAATGATCGTAAGCGACAAAAACTAAATTTTTTCCTGAGAAGGGGCCTTTATTGTATTTAAACTTCATTTATAATCATAAACTGTCGCTTACGATCAAATTTTACAGCCTGTATTTCAAAAGCTATCAACAATTTTGACATTTTTACGATTTTAAACTACGGGTAGGCTCATAAAATTTTGATTTCAATTAAAAAATTTTTTATTACAAAATGTCGCTTACGATCATTTCGCGCAAAGGGGTCGATTTTCTTCATGAAACTTTTTTTATTTGTTTATTGCAATCACGGAAAAGCAAATTTGGTACACAAAGTTGACAAAGCCTGAAATATTATTTTCTACCACTTTTGCAACCTTACTTGCTTTCCTGTCCATTCTATTCGGAAATATAGAAAGTTTCATGCCACAAATTTCATGATATATTTCATCATGTAAATTTTGTGTAACAAAATTTCGATACATAAATCATCTAAAGAAAAATTTTCGGTTACAGAAAAATGTCTATAAAATTGTTTCTATGCAAAATTTTTTCATAACAACAATTTTTATAGAAAATTTGTCACTAAAAAACTTTTCCAATAGAAAACGTAATCGATAATTTAAAACTCCATTTCTATTTAACAAAAACTAAGTTGTGTATGCAAAACTTATGGATAACAAAAACTTTATATAGAAAAATTATCGATAGCAAAACGAAGTTTATCTATAGAAAATTCATCGACAAAGAAAATTTGCTAAATAAACGTAAAATTCCCATAGTATTTATCAAAAAATAAACTGTTTATGCAAAACTTATCGATAACAAAAACTTTATGTAGAAAACTTATCGATAGCAAAAAATTTTTAAACAAATTTTATCAATAACGAAATTTATCTAAAGAAAATTCATCGATAATGAAAACTTCCTAAAGAAAATTTATCAATATTCAAAACTTTCTATAAAAAACTTTGCGATATCAAAAATTATTAGTAGAAAATTTAACGAAAACAAAATTTTGTTCGATGAAGAAAATTTTTATAAAATATTTATCGTTATAAAAAATTTTTCATAAAAAACTTAGCAATAGAAAAATTCTCTCTAGGGGATATGCACACCAATAGTAAAAATTTAACTTAAAAAATTTATCGATATCAAATATTTTTTGTGAAAAAATTTTCGATAGCATAATTTTGCATAGAAAAACTTTCGATAAAAAAATTTTCTACACAAGGAGTTTTTTAACAAAATTTTTTATAGAGAATATTTTATGAAGAAAATTTTCTATAGAAACTATAAAATTTTCTTGATAGCAAGAATTTTTATAAAAAATTTGTTATCAGGAAACTTTTTCAATAAAAAACTATATCGATAACTTCAAGTTCCCATTGTTCTTATAATGGCTTAGGCAAAACTGATCAATAGCAAAAACTTTCCACAGAGATTTTATCGATAGCGTCTTTTCTTATGAGATTTTACCAATAACGAAATTCCTCTATAGAAAACTCATTGATAATGAAAATTTCCTAAAGCAAAGTTATCGATATTGAATACTTTCTATACAAAATTTAGCGATATGTAAAGTTATAAGTAGAAAATTTAATGTCAATAAATTTTTGTTAAAAGTTAATCAATGAAGAAAATTTTTATAAAAAATTTATCGCTGACAAAAATTTTTATAGAATTTTTATCGGTATAGAAAATTTTCCACAAAAAACTTAACAATAAGAAAAATTCTCCCCACAAAATATGCAGACCGATAATGAAGGTTTTCTTTGAAAATTTTATCGACATCAAATATATTTTGTAAAAAAGTTTGTTGACAATAAAATTTTGTATAGACAATTTTTCGATAACAAAACGTTATATTGTAATTTTTCGATAACTACATTTTTACAGCAAATTTTTCGATAACATATTATTTTGTGGAAACTTTTTCTATTCAAAATATGTCGACAAGGAAAAGTTTTATAAAAAAACTTTTATTAAAAACTTTATCAATTGAAAACTTTATCGATAATTTAAAACACAACACTTAAAACTTCCTTTGTATTTAACAAGAACTAAATTGTTTATGCAAAACGTATCGATAACGAAAACTTTCTAAAATAAACTTAACGCTAGCAAGACTTTCTTATGAAATTTTATCAATAAAGAAATTTATCTATAGAAAACTCATGGATAAACTTCCTAAAGAAAATTAATCGATATTAACTAATTTCTATAGAAAATTTTGCGATATCAAAAATTATCAGTAGAAAATTTAACTATAACGAAATTTTGTTGAAAGTTTGTCGATGAAGAAAACTTTTCGAAAAAATTTATGGTCGAGATAAATGTTTATGGAAAATTTATCGATAAAGGACATTTTTCATAAGAAACTTAACATTAACATAAATTTTCTTTAAAAAATATGTACAACGATAATGAAAATTTTCTTGAGAACATTTATCGATATCAAATATTTTCTGTACAAAATTTATCGATAAAAAATTTGTTTAAGTGTATTAATTAGGGATGTAACGATACGCCGTTTTGCCGATCCGATACCGATACCGATATTTAAAAATAAATATCGCCGATACCGATTCCGATACCGATACGAATATTGAAATTAAGTTCAAGTTTAGATTAACTACATTATAAGAGAGAATATTTAAAATTGATAAAACATTGGCAGTAATTTTTAAGGAGATACATTTTCTTTGCTTCCAAAAAATCTATATTAAAAATATGCAGATAATTAGTACAAAAGCAAGTAAACATTTTTAATTCCCTTATAATTTTAAAAAATACCCGCCATGCTTTTTAAAAAATCGATTTTTTAAAGGACATTTATCAACTAATATTCTTCTAAATAGCTTAATAGCTTAATTATTAAAAGACTTCTAAGTTTATATTTATTCACTTAAATTTACATGAAAATACAGTTCTGAGTTTAAATTCGCAGAAAAAAAATTGTGAAAATGGGTGATTTTGTATCCTTTTTCCTTGAGGAAAAATCATGATAGAATACCGAAAAGGAAATTTGTCCTAGCATCGCTTCCAATTCGGTAATTGGTAATCGAAAAACAGAACTTCTTGCAATGGCAAGGATATGTAAAACTAATAAGAAATTATCCAAATTTGCAATACTTTCAGATCGCGAATTCTACATTTTCATGACTTCTTTGGAGTGTGTTTTTTTTGCTGGAATAAGATTTAAAAAACAACGACTTGAATTTGAATTCGTTGTAAAATTAACAAAAAATAAATAATTTTTTTACAAAATAATAGCATAAAATATTATTAATTTTTAAAATTGATATTAATAAGATTTAAAAAATAACGAAGTGAATTTAATTCACGGTAAAATCGAACAAAAATAAATTATTTCTTAAAAAAAACTCTGAAATTTTTTTTAAAGTATCGGTGTATCGACAGTAAAATATCGTCGATACCGATGTATCGGAAAATCTGAAGTATCGCCGATATATCGGTATCGGTATCGGTATTGGTTACATCCCTAGTATTAATGAAGAAAAACTTTTTATATAACTAATCGATAACAATTTTTTTTTAATTTAAAAATGAGATATGCTATAAAAAATTTATAGATAACAATATTGTCTCAATGGAAAATATTTCGATAGCAAAAGTTTTATAAAGGACATAGCGAAAGCGAAAATTTTCCTTAGGAAATTTGCTTAATAATGAAAATTTTCTATAGAAAATTTATCGATAATGAAATTTCTCTAAATAAATATTAGCGATATTCATCGAATACGCTCTTAACAGTAACAAAATTATATTTTTTTATTACAAAATTTTTCGATAACAAAGTTTTCTGTGGAAAATTTTTCGATAACAGCAAGTTTCTCATAAGAAATGTGTTGATAAGAAAATGTGTATTGAAAAATTTTTTTATTTCTATTTGCTATAGAAATTTATCGTTAAAATAATTCTTTTGGAAAATTATCGATTACCTAATTTTGCTATTATATTTACCAAAATCCAAATACAAAACTTATCGATGACAAAGTTCTTTTTCTATTTGCCGAAAGCAAAAACTTTTTACGGAAATTTAACAATAACAATTTTTATCTACAGAATTCATCGATTTTTATCGAAATTTTAGTGATATCAAAACATATAAATAAAAAAATCAACGTTAACGAAAATTCGTTAAAATTTTGTGGATAAAAAAATTATCGATGACAAAAATTGTCTATAGAAATTTATCGATATTGAAATTTGTCCATGGAAAACTTGGAAATAACGAAAGTTCTCTATAGAAAATATATCGACAGTAACCGTTTTTTGCGAAAATTTTTCGATAACAAAAATTTTTTAGAAAGTTCATCAATAAATATTTTTCAAATAAATAATTGTTAGCAAAAGCTTTCTACAAAATTTTTCGATAATCAGCCATGTCACAGAATACCATTCCGATCGGAAGTGTTTTCAATTCCGTTAGTTGCTTCTTCAGAAAACGAAAAACGAACATTTTCTTCGTAATCAAACCACTTTTATCAGCCATGTCACAAAATACCATTCCGATCGGAAGTGGTTTCAATTCCGTAAATTGCTTCTTCAAAAAACGAAAAACGAAAATTTTCTTCGTAATCAAACCAGTTTTAAATTTCAAAGTGGAATTGAACATCACTTTTCTACAGACTTCATTTGCAGTAAATATTAAAAAAACGTGCATACTTTTAGGAGCGTCAAATAAATATTTGGTCATGAGCTTTACATTTAATAAAAAGCTTAATGTAAGCTTTTCATCTAAAAACAATAATAAACAAACGCCTCAAGGTATAAAAACTTTATCATTGTAAAAACGAAATACAAAATAAACGGAATCTAAAGCACCAAAAAAGTACTTTTTCGGAATGACAACTACGGAATCAAAACCAATCCAAAGGGAATTTGTGACATGGCTGTATATTTCAAAGTGGAAATGAAAAATACTTTTCTACTGACTTCATTTGCAGTAAATACTAAAAAACGTGCATAATTTTAGGAGCGTCAAATAAATATTTGGTCACGTTAACAAAAAGCTCAATGTGAGCTTTGCATCTAAAAACAAGATTAAACAAACGCCTCAAGGTATAAAAACTTTATCATTGTAAAAACGAAATATAAAATAAACGGAATCTAATGCACCAAAAATGTACTTTTTCGAAATGACAACTACGGAATCAAAATCAATCCGAACGGAATCTGTAACACGGCTGAATATTTTTTAACGAAAATTTATTGGTAAAATGATATTTCACAAAAAAATAATCAACAACGTAAAATCATTCATAAAAAATCATAGATAATGAAGTGATATCATATATTTTTCGCAAAAAATTTATCGATATCAAAAATTTTGTGTACAAAGTTTATCGATAAAAAAATTTTTTCAGGATATGACGAAAAGTTTCTATAGAAAATACATAGATATGAAAAATTTTCTGTTCATAATTTATCGATAGCAACTATTTTTGGTGGAAATTTATCGAAAATAATTATTTGTATATGTTAAATAATTTGATATAAAGAAAATCAGGCGAAACTTTCATTGAGTTTTTAAGGAAAGTTACTTTGTTTCTATTGATAACAACTAACTTTTCGCCTATTTTTTACGTCTCGTAACTTCGATAGCTTTTAATATCTTTAAGAAGTTATCTTTAACTTTTAGTTCAAACTTTGAACCAATTTTAGCATTAATCATCCGAATTTCATTAAAATAGAAATACAAATTTTGATTAATATCGAAAGCCGTATTTCGCATCTCGATTTAATAAAATATATTCAGGCGTGCTCTGTATTTCAGGCGGAATGCAAATCTTCGTTACTATGACATTCCAAACATTTTCATTTCGCATGGAATACAGAATACAGGCCTGATTACTACAATTTTATATCATTAATTATGTACGCACGACTACAACGAAAGCAATTTATTTACAAATCAAAATGCAGAACAAGCGTAAAAGGCATTCGTGAGTAAATTTATTTCATTCGTAGTATTTACTAAATACGAATAATGTGTCATTTACAAGTTACAAACTTGTAAGCGCCAATTTAGATATTTATCAAAAGACTTAAGGCACAAACGTTTTACTCGCACGTATCGTGCGAAGTGGTCACAATTGACTGACAACTGTTAACACAGTTTTTTTCTCAATACCAAAACAAATAAATAAATAAATAAACATTAGCCAAGATTAAGAGTATTTATACAGTATAAGTAAGTGTTTGTTTTTGCATTTGGTTTCTTCACATTAATCATAATGAATATATTACCCACTTTTGTCTAGGAGAGTTGTCAATATGTCAACTAATTTGATATTAACATGAATTTTCAGTATGAAGATATTTATATTTAAATGAACAGATTAAATAAATAGCATTTAACTAAACTATGAGTTTTTAAATTGCAAAAGACTAAGCAAATGATCATATAAATAAATATATTTAAGCTAATTGTTAAACAAATATTTTTACTTTAACAAAGCCATACACATAATTTCATCATGACACTAATATTTATTAAAATACTTATTTGAATAATATCAATATTATTTGAAAATGTATTTATAATAATAATTTTTCATTCAGTTTATTCATGGAAATAATCTTCAGTTTTGGTTTTTTAGTCATCTGCAAGTATATATGTGTGTGTGTGTGTGTGTTTTCCCAATGCATTTTTACTTTTTCAGTGTTTTTTTTTTGTTTCTTTTGTTAAGAAATCGCTTTCAGTTTTATTATGGATTTGTTTATTATACATATTTTTGTTTTATTTGATTGTAGTTGGTGTTGTTGTTCATTTATCTTAAGCCCATATCTGGGTCAATAGGTTATTACTCGTTTAAAACACCATCATTAATGTTTAAAAAAGGAAATGAATAAAATTGAGAAAACCACTTTATGATTTTGCAGAAACCGCGTATTTGCATGTGCCCAAGACAAAATTGTAAAACAAAAAGAATTATTAGCTTTTAAACTGTTATAAGAAAAGAACATTTACACCATTTCCATAAAAAGTAAATGATATTATAATGCTGCAAATTATTAAAGATATACATGGCTCATTCTTATTTCAAATGCTTTTTTTCGTGTCCGTTGAAAGTATAGTAAAATATTTAATAAAATAAACGCATAAATTTTAAAATTAAAACTGCTTTAGATATTTTAATATATTATAAATTAATGTACATAAACTCTTTTTTTGTGTAAGACTGCCCATTATGTGCTAAAAAACGAAAAACAAAAATACTGCTTTTTCTCTCTTCATACAAAATGGCATGTCCGTAATGCATGCTGTTGATTTTCCACATTAAAAACTATGAATTTTTCCAAAAGTATTTGCTTCTCTTATTTTACACATCAAATTTCTGAAAAATATTAGAAATTAAGATTTTTTAGTAAGTTTCATTATTCAGTTTCATTATTGAAATTGCATTAACTAGATACACTAAAATAGTAGCGTAGGTTTCGTACTTTTAAATATTTAAAAAATGTGTGAACTTTGTTAAATAGTATTATCAGCCGTGTCACAGATTCCGTTCGGATTGGTTTTGATTCCGTAGTTGTCATTCCGAAAAAGTAGATTTTTGGAGCTTTAGACTCCGTTTATTTTGCGTTTCGTTTTTACAATGATAAAGTTTTTATACCTTGAGGCGTTTGTTTACTCTTGTTTTTAGATGCAAAGCTCACATTGAGCTTTTTACTAACATGTAAAGCTTATGACCAAATATTTATTTAACGTTCCTAAGAGTATGCAAGTTTTTTAGTATTTACTGCAAATGAAGTCAGTAGAAAAGTGTAATTCAATTCCACTTTGAAATTTAAAAGTGGTTTGATTAGGAAGAAATTTTGCGTTTTTCGTTTTCTGAAGAAACAAGTTACGGAATTGTAGCCACTTCCGATCGGAATGGTATTCTGTGACATGGCTGATAAGTATGTATTCGGATTAGCATAAAAATGTATTGATCGTTACGAAAAAAATTTTTCGTAACGATCGGGTTGGTTTTGATTCCATAGCTGCCATTCCGAAAAAAACATTTTTGGTTCTTTAGAATCCGTTTATTTTGTATCTCGTTTTTACAATGATAAGTTTTTATACCTCGAGGCGTCTGTTTACTCTTGATTTTAGATGCAAAGCTCATATTAAGCTTTATGTATATTAACATGGAAATGTCATGACCAAATATTTATTTGACGCTCCTAAAAGTATGCACGTTTTTTAGTATTTACTGCAAATGAAGTCAGTAGAAGTATTTTTCAATTCCACTTTGAAACTCAAAAGTGGTTTGATTACGAAGAAAATTTTCGTTTTCTGAAGAAGCAACTTACGGAATTGAAACCACTTTCGATCGGAATGGTATTCTCTGACATGGGTGATAATTTTTCTATAAATTTTAGGACGTTAAAAAAGTTAACAGCAGCTGAAGGGTAGAAACGATATAAAAAACAATATCTGTTTACAAATCTCTGGTTTTCTTTGAAAAAATTTTGCTTCTTTCGCACTGTGGGTTATTATCAGGGCTGGGACTTTCATGCAACTAAAAATTTATTTTAAGTGCTAACAAATGCTCCTAAAAATGAAAAATTGCGCAAAAATATGCATTTACCTACGAACAAAGCACTAAAACCCAAATAATATGGATTTTTTTAATTTTTTGTTATTATTAGAGAAAAAACATAAAACAAACTTAATTAGTTCCATTAGTTACGTTGCCAGTCGGGAACTGAAAATTAATGTTTGCCATAAAGGAACGAAATAGGAACTGAA
Source organism: Panzeria rudis (assembly GCA_956483635.1). Classification (NCBI taxonomy): domain Eukaryota; kingdom Metazoa; phylum Arthropoda; class Insecta; order Diptera; family Tachinidae; genus Panzeria; species Panzeria rudis. Next base: position 27,838,633 of record OY101447.1, on the reverse strand, counting down.
ATTAACAGCTTTCAGTTGCCAGTTGCCATCAGTGTATCATTTTCAGCAACTGACAACCCAACTGAGGCTCACTCATTTGCCACCTATAATCGGTCTATTAATATTTTTTCAAAAATTGAGAAATATGCATTAAAAAAATTTTATTATTCTAAAAATATGCAGTTATTGCCAAAATATGCACTTGCCACCAAAATATGCAAAAATATGACAAACTACTTAAAATTTGATGATTCGCATAGACAATTAGTCAATACCTCTTTATCTATCAGCACAAAAAACAAGCATTTGCATGAAATTCCGAGCCCTGGCTATTATACTTTCGAAGAATGTACGAGTATTAAGGTCGTATTTTGCTACAAAAAGATTATTTGAAATTGACATAGCTTTTTGACATTCGTGGTCGATTTGATTAAAATAAGTATTATTTGAAAGAAAAGTTAGCCTACCTTTTGCTTATGTATAAATGTTTGCAAAGAAGATTATTTTAAAACATACAACCTTTTAATTTTTCCATGTGAATCCAATTCAAAATTGAAAGAGTGGTAATAACTTTTAATTTTGTTCTGCGACTTTTATAATTTTTTGTTATTACAGAGTAGATGTATAGTGCTTTCAAGCCCTATACTAATTTTTTGTGGCGTGTTTTTTTCGCAAAAATCATTCCTGGAACAATCGCGAAAGCAAATGTAACGCTCAATACACAAAAATGCTAAAAATCGAAAAATATAATTTTATTTCAGGAACCATTGAATGAGGCGAAAACTATAATAAAATCCTATCTGCTCATATATAAATGGGTCATTCTCATTTCAAATGCTTTTTTCGTGTCCGTTGAAAGTACATATAAATGAAAACTGCTTTAGCATTATTTAATAGATTGTAAACAAATGTACATGAGTTTTTTTTTGTAAGACTGTCAATTATGTGTTAAAAACGACAAACAAAATTACTGTCGAGTCCGTAATGCATGGTGTTGATTTTCTACATTAAGAAGCTACTCGTATAAATTTTTTCAAAAACGAGATTAATGCCTTAATTCACAAAAATTTTTTTTGACTTATAACAGACTAATAAAACAAATTTTCATACAAAAATTTGATTAATAAGTCTCTTATTAATCAAAACTTTTTTTGTGAATTAAGGCATAAGTTTATAACGGTTTTAGAATATTTGCATTTGCTTCACTTATTTCATACATCAAATTTTTGAAAAATGCTACGAATTATATATTTTTTAAATTGTTGGTGTCCGCAGTCATATGTATTGAGCGTTACGAGCTTTTATTACGCTTCATTACTCAGTTTAATTATTAAAATTTCATTAACAACATACACTCAAATAACAGCGTAGGTTTGTACTTCTAAATATTAAAAACTTTTGTGAACTTTGTTAAATGGTATTATATTGCAAAACGTTTCATGAACCAATCACAGTTTGTATCAAAAATAAAATGTATTGAGTGTTATCCTTTTTTTCATATTTTTGAAATTTTTAGTGAATACCAAAGGATATCATCTTAATATACATCGAAGATTATACATTTGAAATTTATTGAATTCAAAATAAATTATGTATTCTGAAAGAAATATTGAATTCGCATAAAATGTATTGAGCATTACGTAAACAATTTTTTTTATTTAGTAGTAGTAGTATTAAAAATACTTTCGATTCTCATTACAAATTGTATCAATTACATAGTATTAAAGTTAACATTTATGGAAGCTCTATGTTGAATTATTTTTCACAAAAGTTATAATTTTTCTATTGAAAATGTTAAAATTTCTCTAATTTTTTACATCATTAGGTAGCATATTATACAGGTTCAGTCCTTTGTAGAGTAATGATCGCTGCATAGCTGTTGTTGAAACTCTGTGGAGCCTGAGATTTTGTGAATTTCTAAGGCAATATGGTTGTACTTCTCCAACATATTCTATTTATCTATAAACTTTAGCAAGTTAACAGCAGGTAAAAGTTAGAAACGATCTAAGGGGCATTTTCTGTTTACAAATTTCTGTTTTTCTTTGAAAAAATTTTTCTTCTTTCGCACTATGGGTTGTTATATTTTAGAAATATGTATTAGGTAGGGCCTACCTACCGTAGGGCGTATATTGTTACCAAAAAGTTATTGCAAATTGACATAACTTTTGACGTTGTTGATGGATTTTATTGAAATAAACCTTATTTGAAAGAAGAGCTAGTCTACTTTTTGCCTATGTATAAATGTTTTTAAAGAATATTTTAAAACATAAAATTTTTTTATTTTTCCCTGTGATCCCAAGTTAGAATTGAAAAAGTGGTCATAACTTTCAATTTCGTCCTGCGATTATTATAATTTTTTGTGTTTAGAGAGCAGATGTATAGTGCATTCAAACCCTATGCTAATTTTTTGTGGTGTATTTTTGTTTCTCAAAAATCATTCCCTGAACATCTGCGAAGGCGAATGTAACGTTCAATACACAAAAATACTAAAAAATCGAAAAATATAATTTTATTTTAGGAACCATTGAATGAGGCGAAAACTATAATAAAAATCCTATCTTTTCTTATATCTATTAGTTATATTAGTAAACAAAAAAACAAACAAAAAGAACACAAAATTAACGTTTAGAATGACAATCAGCCACATATCTAAAATTAAGTTTACCAACAACAAATTTATTGAGGAAGTTTTTAAAAAGATTTCGATTCCTTAATTATATATTTAAGTTTTTTCGAATTTTGCTTTAATTTGTAACGAGCTCTTTCATGAGTGTTAATATATTGTATTAGGCTTCTCATAAGGTTTAATGAGTTTCTGTTATAAATATACCTCTAAATTTCTTAAAAATTTTAGTAAAGGTTTCCCAAAAATCTGGCTTGAGCACCAGTAAAATATGAATAAGAACACTTTATTTCTAAGTATTTTTAAGAAAGTATATAATAACAACTATATACAACAAAATCAAATTACAATGTTCTGAAGACTGATTCTGGTAGAGGGTACTAAAAATACATATAGTACGTGTATCGGCGCACAGTGGCTCATAATCGTTTTTCGTTGGGCAAAATTCTGTAACTTTTTAGCCGGTAGAAATATTTTAATATTTCTTTTTACCAGCCAGATAACTTCTTAAACTTTTAGCAGCTTTTGTTTTCATTAAAATCGGCTTAGCAGTTGTTAAGAAATTAAAGGCCAAATGTTAATTTTTTTTTATATTTTTCATAAAAATTTGATTTTTTTATTTTTTGAACCCCTTTATTTATTAATATCCATATGTGCATAAACGAGCCATTTTAATAATACCTTGGATAAGTTTTTGATCAGGCTAGGATATGTCATTTCTAAGAACTGTAGTCCAATAGATCAATCAGTTGCAAGATTATATGGGATGAGGAGTACCCTTTCCCTGGCATCTACCCCGTCAGTTTTTGTCCAAACTTAGTATATTTTATTAAAATTAGTGCATACGTAATTTGAAGACTCTCACTGTTATATATTTCTAGTTAGCAGGTAATTATTGATTACTTTGTATGGGGAGTACCCATTCCCTCGTACCTAGCCCTTCAGTTTTTTACACAGCTTCTTATCTTGTCTTCAAAGTTATGCATACCGAATTGGAAGACACTTAATGTTATAGCTTCCTAGATGGCAGGTAATTATTAATTACTTTATATGGGGAGTACCTATTCTCTTACAACTACCCCTTCAGTTTTTACTTCACATTACTCCACATCGTATCATATCTTTAAATTAGTTCATACCAAACTTGAAGACCCGTACTATTATATCTTTCGAGTTAGCAGGTAATAATTGATTATTTTGTATGGGGAGTACCCCTTTTCTTCGCACCTACCTCGTCAGTTTTTTTTCATTACTTAGTATATTGTATTCAAATTAATTAATACCAATTTTGAAGGTTCATACTTTTATAACTTTCCAGATAGCACATTATTATTAATTGCTTTGTATGGGGAGTACCCCTTCCCCCCGTCCTATACTGCCGATTTTTGGACACACTTCGCATTTTTCTGTAAAAATAACACATACTCATACCATATTTGAATATTTTGACTGCTATACCTTTCATGATATGAGATATTTACTTAGTATAGGTGTGGCACTGCCCACTTTTATACCCATCAGATTGTATTGTCATGGAAACCTAATATGTGTTCAAAGTTTGAACTTGATCGGATTTCTTGAAGTTAGTGAAAATTTAGTACACAATTTCATACTAATAGAGAGAAAATAAGCGTTCTTTGAACAATAATTTTTGAGTAATTTCATGAAAAATATAAAATTGTTCTACGGATGGAACCAGACGGGTACAAAACTAGTTATAAAGCTAACGAAGCCACTTTCACCTTTATCTGGGTGATATAATTTTTTTCATCAATTCTAATCTTCAAAAGTTCTATGCTTCTAAAATTTTAATTTTTAAAAAATATAGAAGTTTAAAAAATATTTTTAACACCTTAAGTCACAGTACAGTGGCCACCCATACCACTTCTCAACGACGACAATACTACCAAAGGTGGACTTAGACTATCTGTGTTTTACATCTGACTTGCCAGTTTTGAGACCTACATGTAACTTTGCATGTCTGTCAAAATTGTCCATTTACAGACGATTTTTAATGTTTGCTTTCACACGTACATGTATAATCGCATTTGACATAACCTCTAAGTGACGCCAACACATACTTGTTAACTCAAAACAGCTGATGTCATATGAAAATGGAATAGTTCTGTAAATTTCAGGTGGCAATGTTTCAAAAGGTTCACACGACATGTATAGCTTTTGCAGTGGGAAATTTGACAAGTCAGATGTAAAACACAGATGGTATAAACCACCTTAGCCTAATCCACAAAACAAAGCGGCAAAATGTCAATATAGTGCAATTGAAATCGATCTTTATTGGCATTTCCAATGGTTAGGTCCCTCTTGTGCACATTTTGTAGAAAATTTATCGAAAGTTTTGCTGTTTTAATAGAAAAACGTTGTATGAACAAACTTTAAATAAAATTTTGTGATCTTGTAAGTTATTCATAAAATATTTGTTGTAGAATAATATTCTAAGCAAAATTTTTTGCTATCGATAACTTTGCCATATAAAATCTTTGTTATCGATAAATTCCATATAAAAAAGTTTTAATGAATATATGTGGAATACAAAGATTTTAATATGCTAAACTCAAATCCGTTTTCAGTTTTTTTTCTAGCACATATAACACTTTTTTTTGTTGGCATGACTAATATGACACCCGAAATTTGTATATATTCCATCATAACTCAAGAACGCTTCGACCGATTTAGAAAAGTGAAACAATCAAAGATACAGAATAAAATTATCTTTAACTTGAAATTGAAATTACCGACTTGAATTTAGCGCATCGTTATATAACATTTTTCCATTCCTAAATCTAAAACGAAAAATATTGAAATAGCTCTAGCCATCATCCCATCTTACTTTTCCAATTGTCTGTATATCACGTACTTATCACATCAATTTTAACATAAAAAAGGTATTTTTTGCTATTTCTTAGAAAATATAGTTCAAATAAATATTTTCCAAGTTAAATAATGATAATGACTCTGTTGAAAGTTAACCACGCCAATTGCACATCATAACTATCATCTCATATAATAACTTATAAAAAAAAACAAAATCAAAATGAATTGATTGTAGCATCCTGTAAAAAAAATGTTCTACACTTTTCAAGCAGCTTAATATAAAGTTAATAAAATGAAATAAGCATTTAACTAGACAACCGTTTTTTTTTTTTTTATTCTTTTCATTTTTGTGCTTGTTAATGGCTATGAACTTGCTTAAATATAAATTTTTTATTGAATAGTTTTTTTTCTTTTCATTTGGTTGTAATGATAAATGTTAATGTTGATAGAAAATGTTTACTACCACCAACGAATCGTTAGATAAAGGTTAACAAAGTTCAGCCTCAGCGAAAATTTTCATTCATTTCGTTTCCAGCTACAAGTAGTAAACATTTTTTGTTGGACAAGAAATAAAAAAAAATCTAAAGACTTTTATTCTTTTTCGCCTGAATATTTATATAGTGTTTGTTGTTGTCGTTGCTTTCTTTGTTGTAGTTGCTTCTATAAAAAAAATGTTATTTAGTTGTAGTTATTGCTGCCGATCGTCTAACTATATGTAGCTGCCTAAGATGCCAATAAATTTGTTAAAAATGTTTCAAGCTGTGGAAATGCGCTCACTTAAACCATTTTAACGGTCATTGAGCATTACGACGAAATAGTTAAGACTACAGCCAGTCAACCAGCCAGCCAGCCAGCAAGTTGACTAGCCAGAATTGTTGAAAAAATTATCAAATAATGTTGAAAAAAAATACTCACTCATACATTCTATTAGATTTGGAAAAAAATCTTGTTATTTTTTTAGGAATGTTTGTAATGATTTCTGTTTTTAAGAATGAAATAATGTTTGTGACTTGTTACAAAATAAATCTTAGAAATGGGAACTATGTATCTCTTTAAAAAGAATTTCCTGCATTCAATATAGTTGGAGATCTACTATAACATGGTTAGCGGGTTTTAAAATAGAAAGTTTGTTTTTAAAATTACATATGAGGGGGTTAGAGCACAAGGGATTCAAGTACCAAAACTAAAAAAATTGAGTTAGATGCAGGAATCAATACTTAGTCTGCGTTCATACGATGCATGTCTTATTGACAAGACTCTTACTTTTTCTTCTTTGAACTTTCATTGGCGTTCACACAATGCATGTCTTATTGACGACATGTTCTTTAAGTACATATAGTTGTGTGCATGCTTGTGTGCGATTTTGGCATTACGAATAAGAAAGTAAAACGCACTAACAGTACATGAAACTGAGTACTCGTTTCTTTTCCCCTCGTCTCTCTCGCCTATAAGGTAGCAATCATGTCAATAAGACATCCATCGTATGAACGCAGACTTAATAATAATACCTATCACTCTACAAAATTCAGACTTGCATGATGACCTCAATCAACTATATGCATTGCAAAGCCAAAATGTTAGGTATAAAATGGATAGAAACAAAAAACTTTAAAGCTCAATTAATCAGAATTTTCTTTTTAGTACTTGAGTCCCTTGTGCTTTAAGCCCCTCATATTAAGTTCGAAAGAGTTTTAGTTTATTTTTTATTTTTTTTGGTTTTGAATAACGGATGTGTGATAAAATTAATTAGAAATAAGTTGACACATGATGACTTTATTAAATGATTTTGTTTCTGTGGAAATATTTTAAAATTTTTCATTGAAAGATTTAATGTTTTATGGATGATTCTAATATATAATGCATTCTTCGTATCCGTTGAAAGTGTAGGATGAAAAAACAAACGCACAGTGCTTCATGTTGCAAAAAAGAAATTTCATTAGAATTGGTTACATAGTTTTGGAAGGGCAGAAAGAAATTGCCCTTCTGTGGTTTAGTGGTTTAGCCGTTAAAGCGCAACAAAAATACAAACAACAACTTACTTTCGCTTTTACAATATTAGTAAGGATATTTAGCAGAGACACCTTCAGCTATCATTGCCACGAACCATTTAACCAAGCCACAAATCATTTAGCAAAGACACCAACCATGTTAGCAACTCCCAAAAACTAGGCCGAAATTCCCCAAATCCCAGGAGCTCCCGGAAGATTAAGGCAACACTGAAAATCTAAAAAATCTCAAGCAGCAACACGTATGTAGCTGTGACCAGTATTCCCGACCAGCATTTTCTCATTTTCAAAAAATTTTTGTTTTACCCCCAAAATTCAAAACATCGATGTGCATGGCGCGCCCATGAGGAAATAACGTCCCGAAAATTGGTAAGAAACGTGTATCTTTGAAAATTGCTATCCGATTACAAAACAATGTATGTAGAAATTATAGAGGAGGTCCTAAGCTTTAAGAAACTTGAATTTTTTACGAACCTGCTGAAATACACGGTGAGCTACAGGCTGTCAAATTTGACTAACTCGGGTCTCAAAAACTTTGATGGTCTCAGAACTGCGATTTTTTATTTTTTGTCGTTTTGGTGCTTTTTTATTTAAGCGCTTTTTTAGTTTTGGTGTTTTTTTTTTATTTTGTTCTGTTCATTTTTGACGCTTTTTTTAGTTTGGCAATTTTTTCGGTTTTTTAGATTTTTTAGCTTTGTTGACTTTTTTAGTGTTGGAGATTTTTTAGTTTTGGCGATAGATATTTTTTTCGTTTTTTGTGTTTGTTTTATTTTGGGATATTTTTATTCTTTTCGTGCTTTTTTCGTTTCAGCGATTTTTTGCCGTTCTTGTTATTTTTTTAATTTAGGGCTGTTTAGCTTTGACGTTTTTTTTTTGCGCGATTGGAGCTTTTTATCATTTTAGGTGTTTTTCCATTTTGGGGAATTTTACTTTTTGACTATTTTGTACGTTTTTTGGCGCTTTTTTAGTTTTGGTGTCTTTTTCGTTTTGGAGCTTTTTCGTTTAAGCGATTTTTTCAATATCGCGATGTTTTTCGTTTTGGCTATTTTTAAATTTTGGGATTTTTTTGTCTGGTGTCTTGCGATTTTTTTTTTTTTGCTTTGGCGATTTACTTTTCGGCTTGTTCCTTGCATTACTTAAATGGACACCCTTAAATATTAATTTATCGCTTAGGTGCTATTCACATATTACGTAGCGCTATTTCCGGAGTTTTCATATCGACCCCCCCCCCCTCCCCACCTTCGTTGCTCGCTTTAGAACACCCTTTAATTTTTAACTTGCATAAACTGTTAGTATTTGTTGTTGTAGTGGCAATAGTTACACATATTCTGTGAAAATTTAAATTCCGTACCTCTTACCGTTCTCGAGATAGGAGCCTGTGACAGACAGACGAACGGATGGACGGATAGCATAGCGAAAACAATAGGGTTTCTATTCACCTTTGGTGTACGGAGGCCTAAAAATTAAACGTGAAAATTGTGGGGATTTTGGGGATCTTGGTGGGATTGTACCTCTGTACAGTGTCATATAAAATTTGTTCAATAATAACATCTGTATTATGATATTCCGTTACAATTTTAAAAAATAATGGTTTTTATTCGGTAACAGAATACTGATGGCTATGTACTATTGTATGCGGCTTCCAGAGACCTTTCAAATGGCGTAAAATTTTTTAGATATGGTTGTCCTGTGTAATATAAGGCAACAGGTTTTTTTTAATTTTTTTTTATGGTTTGTTAACGTTTCAAATATAAACGAGTTTTATCGAATTCAACGAAACTTTTTATTTAAGTCTTTGACATGTCGTATGTGTTGTGTAATCATCTAATTATAAAATATTGTATTTTTGTTGTTGGTAATTTTCATACAAAAGTGTGTTATTATTATACGATTGAATTTTATATGTTCTTCAAATAATTGTATTGAGGCCAGGTCTGGGAATATTCTATTTGTTAGATTAATTTGTAAAAATCTTTTATATATGTGATATGTAACACCAGAAAATACATTCTTCTTAATGATACATATATAATTGATTCATTTCAATTTAATTGTCAAACTATTTTAATCAAAATTGCTTGTCGCGAAAAAAGTTATTCTATTTGGCGTCAAATTAAAACTCCAATGCCTGGTTTCATTTCATGGTATCAAATCAAGGTGAATTAATACCAGGTGGCTTCGAGAGATCAGGTGACTACGAATTGCTTACCATATTTGAACTGCCAACTGTGTTAATGTAGCGGCTTTTTTGATAGTCCAAATATAAATTATGCACGGCGAATTTATGTCAAAAAGCTGATATATTAACACTGTTGATAGTTCAAATATAGAAACATTTTCTTAGTCACCTGATCTCTCGAGGCTACCTGGTATTAATTCACCTTGTGTTGGTATTAATTAAATTGACATTTAAGATACGACAAAATAACGATACAACAAATTTGTCTGTTCACAAGCACATAAACAAGTGTCGTCTTTTTTTAAACGATAAGACATACGACTGAGCTTGTGAATTGAACAAATACAACACGTATGTTTGGTGCTTCTGTTATACAAACCACAAATACACTCTCTATTAATGTTTGACATTTCGGACCTCAAATGTACATTTGTATTAGTTATGCAGCTACCTTGTATATTATTCTACCATGGGTCTAACTACAAGCAGAGGTCGTGTCTCTCTCTCTCTCTCTCTCTACCTACAAAAAATCCGTTTTATTTTCTAAATCAAAACTTTTATAGAACTTGATTTTAAATGCAGAGAGAAAATCAATTCCATAGAATTTATCCATTAACTTAAAATAAAATATATATCATCCCGGAAGTTTACAAAATATAAATTGCTGCTTATCAACAATCATCATCGGTTTAGTTCAAAAGATCCCTAAAACATCAAAACATCTCAAAAATATGTTTAATATTACATACATACATACATACATTTACTTACACATACACATTGACGACTAGAGACATGCCCATTATTTGGAATTTACAAAGAAACCCCTAATTATTTAACCAAAAAAAAAAATAATAATAAAAAAATCCTGTCTTAAGTATTTTCATAAAACTTTTGCTTTTCTTTTTACTTCGCTTCTAAGTTGTAATCAATGGCCGGTATTTTTATTTTTTCTTTTTTTTTAGCATATCAAACTTTTATGTTACTCATTTAATCCAGCTTAAGTTATTATCATACAAGAAACGAACAGAAAAAAAAAATGGAAAAATTCGTTTAAAAAATGGGTGTAGTCGTAATTTTGTAATAGTTTTATTTTATAATAATGAATAATTTCTTTTGTAATGACTGGTAACACGATATTTCTTTTTTTTCTGTAAAGTATTGTTTTGGCAAACGTTTTTTGGTTGAGAAATTATTTTACATGTTTGAATGCTATAAAACTGAAAACACAACTAATTAAATTGTGCAACTGCTAAAATGTTATAAACTACATAACAAGCTTTAGAAGTGTATTTTACAAGGTAGAGAAAAAAATCTAAATTTTATAATTGAAATTAAGTTTGTACAAATTAGCTTTTCTGCAGATAATGCTTGAACAAAGGGATTATGAAAACATGTTTCTTTTTATTTTACCTTTCGTTTTGACAATGACAAAGTTTGCCTCCTAATCACTATATAATCTTTTCCCACTTATTCCAGCTCATGTGATCTGTTTTTGCTTTCGTTTTGTAGGGTTCCGTACACCAAAAGTGAAAGGGAAAACTATTGTTTTCGCTACGCTGTCCATCCCTCTGTCGTAACAGGCTTCTATCTCGAGAACTGTAAGAGCTACACAGAAAAAAACTAAATTTCATTTTCTGTAAAGTAATTCAATGAAATAGTAAATATTTTGTCTAGGAACGAACCTACAAACAAATTTGTAATTATAGACAAAAATATCTCAACAATTTCATTGGAAAAAATTCGTGTTTTTTTCAGTGAACAAATTGCTTAAATCTATAAAAACAATTTGTCTAAAAATATTTACAAATTGTAAACAAAACAATTTACTAAATCAACCAAAAAGATTTACTGGATTTTCTGAAAAATATCAAACAAATTTTTGTCTGAATTTATAAAACAATTAGTCTAAAATACTAACAAATATTAAACAAAATAGTTTACTTAATCAAACAAAAATATTTACTGGGTTTTTTGTAATATATCAAACAAAATTGTTGCCTGGGTCATCATCATCATTATCCATTAAGCATTTATGAAATTTCGCTTTGGTAAATATGTATGTTCAAGTCTGAATGTCTATCTAAAGACTCTAAAAAAATTAATGAGAATTAACGCAACTACATTAACGAATTGATTCACTCAAAAATCTTCAGTAAACAAACTTGGTACAATCGCATTCCTTTTGCTATCATTATTGTTCTTGTTATTTGTGTGTATGTAGTCATTGGGGTTGTTTTTTACGACAGAGTTTTTCTTGTTGTTTTTGGTGTTTGCGTCCTTAACAAAAGTCAAACAAACAATTCATTGATTATGTACAGAACATTTACTGAAAATTAAATTTATTTTTAGAAAAATGTTTGTTTGAAAATTTTTTTGGGTGATAATTTTTTCTGTGTACAGATTTGAAACTTTCCCACAATATGTGTAACTTTGGCCGCTACAACAACAAAAATTTATGAAAGCTAAAAATTAAAGGGTGTCCCAAAGCAAGGCAATAGAAAGGTGCTTTAAAAATAGCACATAGCAAAATATAGCTCCTTTACTTTTTTTTCAAAATAAAACATTTTGAAGCTTTAAAAAAAACTCAACCAGAATTATTTTCTATAAAACAAGAAAATTTAATTAAAAATTTTTTTAACGTTTAAATGTCAAAGCATTATTATGTATTTCTTGCCTTAAAATCTACATGACACGCATTTATTTATTATTAAATACTTTTATTAAATTAATCGTAGTCATTCATGTTTAAGCTCTTCTTACAAAGTTTTTTTCTTTTTAATAAAATTCAAAAACTGTTTGACATTTAGAAAAAGACACACTACAAAATGACACTGTAGGTGATTCTTAATATTCTTACAAAAACAATTAAATATGTTTATATGAAATCATGCAAATGATTTCATTAAGATTAGAGCTGTTTTAATATACATATAATTAAAAATTCCCAAGGGAATTTGTTAGAGAAATAGAAGAGTTGTGCAACTTAAGTGGTAAATTGTCATATGCAGCTCATCAGCATTCTTTGTGTTATCTATTTAATGATTTGGTAGTTGAAACTTAAACAAGATTACATACTAGTGTTGCCAATTATTCGGGTTTTATAATTGTTCGAATAAAATTTAATTTTTTTTTTCATGTTTCAACAGCCGAATAAGTTTAAACTTTTATTTCAATGTTCGAACGAATAAAAAATTATATTCGAATAATCAGATTTAAGCCACGATTTTTAATATATTCTATTACTAGTTTTGAAATTTTATAGGCGTTAACAGAGATTCCATCTTCGGACGAACTCTTTCATACATATTATTTCTTCGACTGAATGGAGATAATTTTTCTTTATTTATTTTGTTATAGGGCTAGGGCTGCCAGATTTAGATTCGCAAAAAGCTGGACATTGGGGTTAAAAAAGCTGGACAAAACAACAAAAAGCTGGACATAAAAATATAACTAGAAATTGGGAATTTTTGTTTCGTATAAACATATTACGAATTAGCATTAATTAGTACCAACGAAATGCAGACATAGAGATTAGCTTAACCCACAAAAAAGAAATATTGGGGAAAATAGAGTTACATTAGGGTCAAGTAACTCAATAAGACGATTTTTTAATATAGTACTATTTCTACATCAAAACTGCAACTAAAATATTCATTATTTCTATCGACGATCAAGTATTGTGCATAAAAAATACGTTTAATTACCGAACCGTCAAACGCGATATTTCCCCCCCCCCCCAAAAACGAGTAAAATATACCCAATTTCTATTCAGTTTCTACAAAAAAAATACAAAATAGTATGTTTCAGATCTAAGTCAACTGAAATCTGTCTAAGCCATGCATAAAAACATACACGCAAAAAACTTTGATTGTAGGTATTGATAAAATGCCTATCAAAAGCGAAAACAAAAAATAATATGAGCCTGTGAGTGTTGGATTATTCATTAGATAGGGAAATTTCGAAAAACTAAGTTAAGTCGCAATAAAAATTAATGCTTTAATTTACATGAACAAAATTCTTGTATTCTATTTCGCGATAAAAATTATTTAAATAGCTGATGTTTCTTTGTAAAAAAGCATCCACCTTCATTAGTGGTAAAAGTGAACAAGAACGATGATGAGACGGTGTAGCGGCCTGTCGAAATCACTAGTACTGATCCGTTGTGCTAATCTGATTTGAATATTCCAACACTCCACTCTTAATAAAAATAATTTGAATTTACATTAATTCAAATATTGAACTAAAAAGCCGAAATAATAAAATTTTCAGACAAAATAAACTTAATTAAAATCGCTCCAGCCGTTTGGGAGCTACGATGCCACAGACACAAAAATTCAAGAGAATGCAGCTAGAAAAGGGGTAATAACTTTTAAACGGCTGGACCGATTTTCTTCAAGCATAGCTAAGAACACTCTCGATCAAGTCAGCTTGCAAACAAAACATACCAAATCATAATCGATCCCGTCGTCGGGGGTTAATGACAACACTTTTGCAAAAGTTATAAATGTAAAGTGATAAATAATATGAATATTTTTTCGAAAATTTCTATTTAGCTGGAAAAATTAAATTTTAGCTTGAAACTGGACAAGCATCAGAAAAGCTGGACAATCCAGTCAAATCCAGCCCGGCTGCCAACTCTATATAGGGCCCATATTATTCTTGTCAGATATGTTTGAATGGAAACTATCAATTTGTATACTGTGTACTTTACTTTACGTTCAAACTTAGGGTACTTTTTACCAAGTTGAATTAAAAAAAACCGAAAATAATCAATTTTACTAATATAAATGTTGCTGCAAATTACAAACATGTTTTTGTTTTTTAACGTTGGTAGCACTGTTTAATTCGTATAACGGGAACTTTAAACAATATGTAAAGAATTTTATATTATTATATTTTATAGGTAGCTTATAGTCATAAATCGAACTTTAAGCTCGCGAAGTGGGCGGTAGGGATGCCAGTCCAGAAAGCCCGAATACCAAAAACCCGGGATTATTGTAAGAAATTAAGTCCTGATTCCCGGGATCTTAATAATAGTAAAAATATGGTAATTATTTGTTATATTAGATACAACTATGTATGTATGTTTATAATTAAAAAGTTTTTTTTTGGAGAATTAATGATTTACAATTAAGTTTAATTTAGTAACAAGCTTTTTGCCAATTTAATATTTTACTTTCAAAGTAAAATATTAAAGTTTTTTAAAATACATTGAAATTGATTATGGGGGGTATTGTAAGTTTATGTTTGTTAATAAGCATGAATTATTAAAAATCACTTCAAATATTTGAAATTTAATCATAAGGGGATTTACACGTTGACTTTGTTGCATGAGTCTTTTTGAGTTTAATGATGAAAGGGGTGGTAAAAAGACATTTAGTGGGGTATCAACTTCAAAAGAGAATTAAAAATGTCATGAAACAAAGTCATCGCACTCAAAATGCAGCTTATACAAAAACGTTTTAAAGGGCTTCAGGGAGTTCTAATAAAGGGTTTTTGCCACATATTCTTGTAAGGGGCTATTCACATATTACGTAACGCTACTTTCGAAGTTTTTATACAGAGATAGAACCATTTGCGATTTCAAACATATTTTTGTCGTCTTCTCTAAAATTATCAATATGTGACTTGGTGTAGTTTACCTCCTACATACAGAATTGCGTATGTGTTTGAAATTAATATCCAATTGAATGTGTTATATTATTTCTTTAACATCATTTGAAATTAGCATAACGTTAATTTCACGATCACTCTTACTACCGAGATATTTTAATATAATATGAGGAAATAAATTTAAATCAATTGAATTATTTCCTTATAATATTGTAAGTTTACTCCCATGCAATGAATGTATTGTCTTTACAATTTTCAGTATTGCAACAATATATCATGCCTTTATTCACCTTCATCTTTAAAACCACATACACAAACGAATCGTTCGTTTGGCTCTTTTTTTTGCAATAAATAAAAAGTTGATTTACTTCAATATGACAAGTGAAATATAATTTTAGAGCTGTTCAATAAGTCCCACCACTTAATTGACTACTTTGACTACTTACTAGCTATACGTTTTTTTTTTGCTTTTTTAACTCTTTTTTAAAGTTTTTTTCAGTTTGTGTTTTTTTTTTAATTTAATTTAATTTTAAATATTATAACTGAAATGAAGTTTAAGGTCAACTACTTAATAGTACATAATGTAAACAGCTTAGGTTATTGGCTTCTTGTGATTGTTGCATGAATGTTGCACGCAATTCATTTTTTTAAAAAGAATAAGAACAAAAAGTCGTTGGCAATGATATCAAAAAATATAAAATATATAAAAATATCATTAACATTTTGTATAGGTTTAAAAAAAATGTGTATAAGAAGCTGGTTTTAAATTATTAAAAACGGTTTACACAAGTCAGGGCGTTAATTAGGCTTGACGGAAAATTTTAAGCTCTAACTTAACACCCAATGAATGATATTTTTCTTATTTTTATACGCAGCTGAAGAAAAATGCTATGAAATGGTTCAACGCCTGCAAAAGTGTGTATGTAATAATAAGCAGTGCTCGGACTTTCATGCAAATGCATGCTTTTTGTGGTGATAGATAAAGAGGTATTGACTAATTATCTATGCGAATCATTAGATTTTAAGTATTTTGGCATCGATTTGTAGTTGCATATTTTAGCATATGCTGGTGGTAAGTGCTTTTTTGCATATTTTGTCAATAAAAGCAGGTTTTTGTAGTTATCAGTTTTAGTGCTGAAAATGTTGATGATTTTCGGCGCTTCAAAAGCGCTTTTGTGAGCAAAAATGTAGCAATCCAACCGGGAACTCGCCATCAGCAGCGATATCAGCAGGTTTGTCAGCGCTACTTTTATTCCATAATAGTAGAAACCTGCTTTATTGGAAGCAATTTTTGTACTGGGTAGTTTGGCTTAAGCTCATTTTTAGTTTAATCTTTCGATCAAATTATATTTTATTTAACAGACCAACCTAAATTATGACGCAAAGCGCAACGTAATTTAACGCTTAACTTTTACGCTGACATGTGTAACCTAAATTAGAGCGTTAACGTTGTGCCAGAAACAGTAATGTTTACTCACTTTGATTAATAAAAAACTCTAAATAGAAATAAGATATAGAGATGAAGACGCTTAATTGACCTGAAAGTAGCTACATTTACATTACTGTAAGTATATGTGTGAGCATTAACAAAATAAACAACACTACTTTTGCAGCCAACTTCACTTCTTTACGCGCTGTCAAAATTGGATTTTCCAATTGCAAAGCGTTGACGCCGCGTTATTTCGGTTGGTTTCATACATTTTGTATGGGCATGAGAAATTTTGACAGCCAGACAACGCTTTGCGTCGTAATTTAGGTTGGTCTCTAAGAAAGAAATTCTAAAGCCTGTAAATATTGAACATTCAAAGAAAAAATTGGATGTATGGAAGGTTGAACTGACAGCTGTTTCGTGACTACCAAGTCTAGTCATCAGAGTCCCTTACCCACACTACCACTGACAGTGGCAACAACACTGTAGCGAAAATCCTACTAATTTTAGTAAGCTCAATTAACAGACTGTCGCCATCTTGTGGCGAGTCGCACCTATTAATGAACTTTTTTCTAAATGTTCGGAGCTTCACTAACTGTCTTCTCTTAGCATGCTCAACCATTTTAAGCTTTTTCCATTTCGGTCTTAAATATACCGTTATTCAAAAATGAAGGCACTTTCACGACTTATATTAGCATAACTAGAGAAGGGTTTACCCTATTCAATAAAAAATAAAAACCAAAACTCGAAAACAAAATTATGTCTAAGCCTAGTGAATATTGTCTCGAAATCCGCCAATTAGTTTTAAAGATATCGTAAAAGTTTGAGCGTAAAAAACTCAAAATTTCATAACAAATTTAAAAATTTTTGTGTTAAAAAATTTATTTAAAAAAAGATAAAAATACACCAACGGTTCCATTTTTTGTCCAGTATCATGTAGCTTAATATATTTTAAAGGAAATGAGCCATTTTTAGTTGAAAGTGGAGCACAACTTTTGATTTTTTTCACAATTAAGTGAGACAACTTTTAAAATTTTTTATGAAATTTTTAATTTTTAGGCTCACACTTTTACGATATCTCTGAAACTAATGGCCGAACTTCGAAACAATATTCACTGGGCTTAAAGATAATTTTATTGTCGAATTTGTTTTTTCTTTTTTACTGAATACGGTAAACCATTCTCCCGTCATGCTAATATGTGTTGTGCAAGTGGCTTCATTTTTGAAATAACGGTATATCTCGAAAACTAAAACTGATAAAAAAAATTGGAGTTCAGATTCGCGTTCAGCGGCTTAAATAACTGAAGCAATAACTTCAATTTCTACGGAAAGAAAGAATTTTCCGAAATTTGCAAATTTGTGGGTTTTTTTTATTTTTATAGTTATGGGCTCTTTCGATATTTTGTTGTTTATTTTGTTAAATGTACGAGTTAAATACAAAGTCGATAAGGTAAAAGCTGTTCAAAACTTCACAGACAACAACTTTTTTCGACTTGTGGGTCGTCGTGCGGCATAAATGTAATTTAATCAAAATTCGACCGCTAGTCGGCACGGAAAGGTGTAAACTTTTTTTAGAGTCAATTTTGCATCAAGCCTCCACTTTTTGGGGGTGAAACTTGAAACTAGTTGTTATTGAATATGTTTATACACAATAATGGACTTTTAAAAGTTTTCCCAAACTACTTAAATATGCATAACAAATAATATTAGCACTTTACAGTAAAAGAAATTTAAATTTTAACACATTTTGTGAATTAACACTTAAAATAAATTGCAAAACCCTTAGCACCAACAGAAAAACAAGACTCATAAACATGTGATTCATTTAAAAAAAAATCACACCCAGATTTTAAGCAAATATTTTTAAAAATAAATACTTTTGATTATCTAAAACGATTTCTAATTTTATTTATTTGTTATTCATTTTTGTCTATTTTTAGCTACACAAATGCTCCTCAATCTACTGTAAATAATGCTAGTCTCCTCTATCCCTCAACAAATGGTCAAATCTATCGTCTACACCCGGCCGCCACCGTTAATACTCAATCACTCAATGGTGATGTTGTAGATGGTGTAGCTTTTATAAACTCCCATACGGAAACATCTTCCAACTCGCATGGCTTTTCACAACGTCTTAAGGAATTGGCTGCCTCGGCAGGTTTGTTGTCTTTGAAGCCTAGACCTCCGCTGAAACCAGTTATCAAGACACGCGGCTCACCTGGTCCTGAGTTTCCCAAGAAAGTAACATTTAGTGCCTTTGCAACGGTGCAAGTGGTGTGATTTGGATATATGTTAATTGGCGCTGTAACACAAAAATAAATTAACACTCTACTGTAACCAAATAAAAGTGTGGCTTTAAAAGGTTTTTAATAAATTTGTTTTTCTCTCAACATGAATTGAAAACAAATAATCAAAGTTTATTTTTTAAATGAAAAATATTTACTTATTTGATTAACAAATATGTTTTCTTTGAAATCATTTTTTAGGTTGCTGCTGTTTAAGAAAATGAAATGATGATCATAATGTTGATGATGGATATCAGCTGATTCTTATTGTTGTTATGTTTGTAGTATTTAGATCAAATAATTTGTTGATTTATTTTTTAATAAATGTACATTTTTTTATATTTATATATTATTAATGTATTAATGTACATATAAACCTTTAAAAAAATGTTAATAGTAACTGTGTGCACAATGGAAAATTTGACAAGCAAATTAAAGATTTTAAACCTAAAGCTTAAAAGTTAGTTTTAGCACTAAGATGCCAATAATGCTTTGATTTAATTAAGAATGGAAATTTTACACTGTGCTTTAAAGAGATTTATTATGAAAGTTGATTTGTTCAGATATTTCAAACTAAAAGCTTTTTATGTACAATTATAAAAAGTGGTAAAATTAAAGCTTTTGAAAGCTTGAATAGTTAGAACATATTTTGTTAAAGCTTTAAAAATTTAAAATATGCATGATCATAATGCTAAACAATTTCCTTTGAGAAAAAAATTTTAGATTCAAAATTTTTGAACAATAAAGATATAGAAAAACTTCTTAATAAAAGCTTTTTTTACTATCTTAAACAAAAATATTAAAGTTTTGAAATAAAGATCTATGTATAACCTAATAAGCATTCTTCAGTATGTATTTATATCAAAATCATATTTACAAAATTTTTGAGCTTTGCAAGAAGTTTTCGCCATATCAACTTCCTTAAATATGAAAGCTTATGTAGACAAAAGATATCATTAAATTTCATTACACTTTTATTAAAATATTATAAATATAGAGCTTTTAGGCTGCTAAACATATTAAACATATTAAAAAAATTAATATAAACCTTTGGCAAACAAAATTTATTCGCAAAGCTTTTAAATATTTTAAAGTTAAAGGCTTTATTAATATACATATTTAGATAAATTTAAAAGCTTTCTTTGCACAAACAAATAAAAGTCTTACGTATTTCTCTGTATAACATATTTTATGTTTTAATCTTTTAAGCTTTGTCATGTTAATATGCAAAGCTTAACAGTCCTCTTTATAAACGACTATTAAAGTTAAAGTTTGTTGGAGGAAGAAACTGCTTCTATATTATTGGAGGAAGAAACTGGTTTTATACACAGAGAAAACAGATTCATTGTGGTAAACGAATTTGTAGCCAATCTAATTTTGTTAGTTGCACGTACTACTTACTGTATAATTCGATTATAACTATCGAATGAATTCTGTTGTAGCAAATGAATCTGACATTACAGAAGCATGAAAAAATATTACTATTGTGCATTAAAAAAACTACATATAACAATTGTTAGCTTATTTATCAGACACAAACTAAAAATTTACAAAGAAAAGACATACACAAATACATTCATAAATAAACACATTTACTACATGGAAAACTGTAAATTCCCCACCAGCAAATCTGTAGTCGACAACAAAAATAATCAACTTATAGTTAACTTTTTTAGACTAACTAAAAGCTAACTACAATGTAATCCAGAACTGACCCAAAATCAATTCTTAAGTTGAGTGCATAATGGGATTTGGTGAGAGCTAACAATTACACTCTCTCAGCTACTTTGAAGCTCATTTCGAGTCTATATTAACTTTTTGCTGTCATTATTTTAAATGGTACCTTAGCTGGATGGGCAGCGCGTTGACTATAAAACGTGTGATACATAGTTCGAACCCCAGCATCATCTTTTTGCATACTAACTACCAGTTGACTTAAATAAAGTTAACTTTAAGCTAGTTGGAAAGTAATGCTGAGTCGGACAATTGACTACCGCCTAGGACATCTCAATGTTCAAATAGTCAGTTGACTCCATTAGAAGAAATCCAGGCATCAACCACTATTAGTTGCGAAATATTTAGCTTAAAGTGCGTTAAAAGCTAACTGAATTGCTTATAGGGTTGTAATGACCAACATGACCTTTAAGAATTGTTCAATGGCTGTGTTATTAGGTCCATTAGTTCCAACTTTATATCCAACAAAATGAGTTCTTGAGTAGGCAAGTGTCTAATTTAAACGACCTCTGAAATTTCAAGTTTATTAACAAATGATATTAACAAAAACGTGTTAGCAACTCCTGGAAGTTTAGTAAGCATGTATTAAACCTCTTACCTTTAAATCAAGCATCGACAGGAAACCATATCAGCAGCAGGATTTAGCGTAAAAACTTAAGGAGGAACAATTTTAGAAGCTTAACAAAAACTTTTAAAAAATTTGTCGTCAATCTTTCTAACCAAAGTACTTTGGCAGCAAAGTTTGGTGTTAAAAGTTAAAATAAATTGAAAAATTTTAGAAGCTTAAGCCGCGTTCATACCATGACAGTAATTATCAAGATAGTAAAGAAATGGCAGTTCATTTCCATGGAAAATAGTGAATGTTGTTGTCACTGTCGCAATATCAAGGCCAATTTAATCATCACCTACAGTGGCTATCACGAGGGTTTGAACGGCCTTATATAACAAAGCTTTTTAAACATTAACGTCAAGTCTTTGATATAACTGTTTAAATTAGTAAAAAATAACTAGCAAAAAAGCACACTATTTTAATACCTATTTCAAAAAAAAAAAAAACTTTTAAAGTTCGACGTTTGAAAACTCAAATTTTTCGATAGCATAACTATTTTGAAAATAAAATATATGCATGTCGATATAATAATCTGAAAATTTCGATTTAAACTAATATTTTGAGTTTTTAAAACAGCCAACAAGCTTTTATTCGCAAACATTTCCTAATTTCCCGAATATTCAAATAACATAAGCCTCAATTTTTTCCACTGTGCATTAAGGATAGCTTAACAAGCCTAATATGAAAATGTTGATCAAAAAATATTTCTTACATATTTATGTTGATGTGATTTAAATTAATAACAAAATTACGATAACTGTGCCATGTCAATCATGTGGCTTAATAATTTTAGAAATTTTAACTAAAAAAATTCCACTGCAATAATACAAAATTATATTTAGAAAAAGAAAAGATACTTGAAAAACACATATTCAAAAGCACAGATTTTAAAACCAAAAGGTGGTTTGGTTGTTAATTTTCATTTAAAAGGAAAATCGAAAGTATAAAACAAATGATAGTAAAAACAAGTCTAAATAAATCTATGTCACTTAATTATATTTTATACTCCAATAATGTATGTATGTGTATAGTATTTATGTGTGTATTATATAAAAATTGTATGTAAACGAATTATATTTACGATTAAAATTTTATAATATCTAAAGAATTTGTCAATTTTCAAAAGCTGCAATCATTTTTTGTAAACTCAAAAAAAACTTGTGAATACCGTTAATGTTTTGATATATTTTTAAGACTGTATAAATTATTTTTTAAGAATTTCTTAAACATCTAACAGATAACTTACACAAATTATTAACAATAAAAAATTGTAATATGAATTGTAAAATTTTTGTAAAATAAAATATAAATAAATATGCTTCTATTGTAAAATAAAATAATTGATTGACTAAAATAAAATAAATTATTGTTTTTTCTTAAAATTTTTACCAAAAATTTTAATTTCTGGAATACAATCACCTCTATCGCGAATAACAAGTGAAATTTTTGTTCCCATGAAACTTTCATTTCCCTTCGAGGGAAAATTGCTACCGCTAGCAGTTCTCAGTGAATGTAAAAAGGAAAGATGCTTAATAAAATAAATTAACACTCTAAGATTTTTTTGTTTAAAAAATAAAAAAGACAGTGCTAAGAAGTGGAATTTTCTTTAAGTTCCATTAGGAATCTAAACAAAACCGAATTCTTCGTCCACGTTTGCTAGATGCGTCCAATCTCTTGGAGTACCCGAGCTATTGCAAGCAGCTTAATTCAATAAAATAGTCGTTTGGTGTTAAATTAAATTTTCTCAAGAGTGAATAAAACTCTTTTTTTATATATTTTGGACGCGATAAATGATTCTTTACAGACGCGGAAAACTTAGTGCATGTGTGATAGAAAGGTGTTGCAACGATAAATGTGCTAGTATTCATCCCTATCGTGAATACTTTTTCCCTCGAAATAATTTCCCTTTCCCTTCTTTTGCAATCATGAATAAAAATTCGAAAAATTCCCTTTATCATGAATGATTTTTTTCACGTGGAACTTTTCTTTTTTCCCCTGTTTTTGTTCACTTTACTTTAGCAGGTGAACTGGATAAATACTTCATGTAATTGCTATTTTATAATTCCAACTAATTATTAAAACTTGTAAATATTTATTTTTAGGACACAATCAGTAAATAGTAGGGTACTCATTCGGTTAACCGCTAATTAATCGGTTAACTGGCTAATTACTACCCGATTAACTGATCGGTTAATTTAAACTTGGCTATTTTCAATTAACCGATGTAAGACACATTCCCAAAAATAACTCGCTGTTTTCAGTTTTAAGTTCATGTTGCCTGGTCCAATCTCGGGGCTAATATCTCCCATTACAATTAAAATATCTCCACGGTTGCTTTCGTTATTTGCTTTGTCAAGGGTATTGTAGAACTCCTCCTTGATAACGCGTTTGGCGGCATCTTAAAATGGCTACCCAGTGAACACATGACCTAGTTTTGACATCACTCGTGAGTCATAGCTAGGTAACCAAAATTTACGTAACTTTGACCTGGCAGTAACCTTATTTGTGGCTAAAATATGATGTATGGATAAGGGAACATACCGTTTCAGATAAACACACTTTCAAATATATGAAGAATTTTGGAAATCGGGTCACAAATGACGCAAAAATTGGTGTAAAAAATAAAAGAGGTAATATCAACTAAGCTCTCATAGGTAATATTTGTTTGCACAAAAAAAACTTGAGTTTTATTAACTATGCCATTAGGTAGTTTGTCACTCTACGTCTATACCTGATATATGTAGGGTAAAACGGATTTTACCTAAAATCCGTGTTAATTTAAATATTAGAATAAGGTTCCTTCTTCAATTTTTCATCCCCCTTGTTTTTTATTTTCTTGTCACACGAAAATATTTTTTGAAAAGAGCAGGTACGTAAATAAAATGTTATAAATAAATGATTATGTGTAATATTATTATTATCTTCATTATTTCACAGATATGAAAACATGTATGTAGATATATGTATGTACCATGATGTGGATTTGAGGACTCTGGCTTAGAAAATTTGCCGAGGTAGTGCACAGCTAAGTACAAATCAATTAAGTTTTTAAAATGTTGCTAAACCAACGATTGGTACAATTTTCATGTTACAGCGCCTACTCGCGAAAGATAGGCCAAGAGCGGACATACTAGATCCGTAACGAGATTATGTATGTTTCTGCGCATCTATCTGTGGCACCGATCCGAAGTATTTTGTTTTATCAAAGAACATCTATTACGATTTAATTATTAGTAGCATTTTTATATTAAAAATATTAGATATAATATATATACATAGTATGTATTTAATTACAATTGACAAGTATATAATAAGATACTATTTCATAATAAAATAACGGATTCTTACTACGTCACCACAAGTAAGATCCACTTAAGGAAGATATTTATAATGTCAGATTGATATCATTTTCGTGTCATTGTTTTACGTCAGTATCTGATGTACCTAAGTGCGAAATTATGAGTCATATATGAGTCAGTAATGAGTAAGTTCTTATGTAAGATATGACATTTCAAGATATCATGCTGACGTCAGAATGATATCAATGTGTTCACTGGGTAATGACTAAATGAACTTTTCTTCTGGCTAAATCAGCAATACTGACTGATGGTGACAAAAGAAAATTTAGCACTTGTATGGTGCCCAAAACAAAGCTTCACTAATGATAGGTAAGTAAAAAATGGATTGCATTTGTAAAGACAAATGATATTTCGTGCACGACAGCAACGAGAACCTTTATTATTATTTATTAATTTTTTTAATCATTACAAAATTGTTGTAGGCTTCTTCTTATATGGAGTTTGACAGATTGAGTACAAATCTTACTCGTTTTATATAGAATTTAGCACTTGAGTTGTCATTTGACGATGAGTTACCCTAATAAGTTTACCTGGTTAAGCTACGTTCGCACCCACTTGGCAAATATTTTACAAAAAAACGTGACCAACAGAGAAACTAAAATTTTATTTCCTTTAATTCCTATATTTTTTAAGTATGGTTTCGCATTCATTAAAAGTTATATAAAAATTGCTTTTGCAGCATAATTAATTTTGTTTTGTAATATGGAAACCTTGTTATAACACATTAAGCCTGAGCAAAAGTAGTGACTAAACAAAGGCGAATTAATATTACTATGTGAAAGCGCGACTGCATCAAAAACATCAGGCGTATTTGGTGTAGGGTGGCTATCAAACTCCATATAAAATATAAGGAAAAAGTAAGCCTCAATTCTTATGTATGCAGCTTAACAGCTAGCGTACACCAAAAAATAGGATCAGCTGCCGCTATGCTGCCACCTGCAAAATGATTTCGCCTTGATTTTAACTAAATTCAAACAGGGACGCCGTTATTGTTAGCACTGCCAACTTCAAATTGCCAAAGCGGCAACTTTTTTAGCTCGATACGGCATCCACGTCACAAACAATTGCAGCTGTTCCAAGCAGCTGAACGTAAACAATAATTATGGACAATTGAAAAAAATATTTGTTTTATCTGCCGTTAGTACACATATTTTTATACAACTAAAATTCAAATTGTCTTAAAATGGCAAGTGACTGGTGAGTAATCATACATATTTGCAGAAACAAATAAAAGTATACGAAAAATGTGTTTTTTGTAGGGTGTGTGTACCTCGTTCATATGAGGTAACAAAAAATAAATTACAAGGCTATCAAACATATGAACATCCTTTAAAGTTACCCACTGTTACCATGGTGGATAGTAAAGGTACCAGACCATCCAGTATGGGCAGTAATACCAGCAGTAGATCGTCGAGTATGTCAATATTGGCTGAGCCTCTTCTTCAGACACTCGATGGTATAGACCCTTTGACACAGTTTGCCAAACAGGAAGAACAATCAATGGATCCCCTATCACAAATGGCTTCCGAATATGTAAGTTTACTTCCTAATTGCTTGGAATATATTCTGAAGGCTACCTAGAAACTTCAAATATATTTTAATACACGAACTTGCGAAGCCTTTTTGGCTTGCCAGCAGAAAACCCCAATACCTACGTTGGTTGCGTGACTATTAATTGAAGAAAAAGTTTTTAGAAAGTTTATGAAATTAAAAGCACTGATCTGCAAAGAAAAAAATCCGTTTTCAATTTTTTTTCTATCACGTGTAGATTTTTCAGCCTTACTCGGGAGCGGTATGCTCGATTTCGATCAACAAAATACCAAAATTCGCACGAGAAAATTACATTTAAGCTTTCTTAACATAGTTTTTATATTTGATCAAAGCTTTCGGATTTATTCGCAAATGATCGAAAAAACTGCTTTTTCATGCAAAATTTAAAATTGTTCCTATCTAAAAAGCTCATAAAAAATTTTAAACTCCCAAAGCTTAAACTTTTAGCTTTTGATACCACACTAATAATCGGAACGTGTTCAAACTGATACCAGTTGCTACATAATTTGGTGTCGAATAAAAAAGCTTTTGGCTGTTCGAGTCTAAAAAGTACTGGGGCCTAATCGTCGCTTTCGATATCGACACGTATCGAATGGATGGATTACCGCATTCGATACCTATCGAATCGAAATGTTTAAAAAGTGTACCAATTTTATTTTATACCGGTTGTTGAATCGACTAAAAATTTGTAATACTACATTAAAGAAAAATGTTGTGTTTTCTAGCAGCTAGTACAACACCCAAGTCGATTGGTCAACTGTAATAAGGTTCATAGGTAATGTTCCATGCTTTTTTGCAAAACAAACACAATACTAGAAAATATTGTATTCAATCGCTCTAGTGCTATCGAGTGGAATTTAAACAGCAGCTACTCGATTGTCGTATGCCGTAATCCCAAAAGGAATAATTTCGATCAATTCTGCACGATATCGAATGCGACGATTCGGCCCCTGATTTCGCATAAAACTCTTTTGTTGATGACCGTTTGTTGTTGTAACAGCTCTGCTGTTGTTGTCGGGAGTTCTTTCCTGAGGAAAAAACTTCCGTCTGATACAGCTGTCGCTGGGTTGCCAATATTTGGCCGACTGAGACTCGGGTCGTTCCGGAACGTAGATCCAATTTTATATATAAAAAAATGAACATTTTAAATCAAAAAAAATATCGAAAAATTAACAAATATTGAGAAGCACAAATTTTTTTTGTGATTTTGAGTGATCTTTAAAAGATACTTTCGATAATAAATTTATTTTAGTTTGAAATAAATTTCGAACTCAAGTACCTTTTAATTGTCTGGGTGTATTCACTCAATTGTCAATAATATCAACATTTATCCGTCGATTTTCGTGATATATCGTAAGATAGCTGCCCTTACATAGCGTCTTCACGAGCTATTGATTTGTCTTGACAAAAGCCAAACTCGATATGAAAAATTAGCACTAACATTTTTCTGATGTTGTTATGTAGGTTAGGTTAGGTTGAACAGGCTGCCGGTTTCTAACAACCGGCCCACTTGGGTCCTTTAGTCCCTTTGTGATGCCTGGGATGGATAGTAGGGAAATTCAGAGAGGTGCCCCTCCTATCCCAGAGGTTGGGTCGGTGTTAAACCAATCCGAGTATCGTATGAATGAATTTATTCCCCTAATGTCGCATTCCCCCAGGTCTGCTAGTTCGGGTAGTGACTGATTTCCCAAGTATGACGCCCTATTTCTATATAGTGCTGGAAATCGACAGAGGAGGTGTTTGACAGTTTCTTCCTCCTCGTTCTGACAACTTCTACAGAAATCGTTTAAAGGAAGATTTAATCTTCTGGCATGGTCACCAATGAGACAGTGCCCTGTTATGACCGCTACGAGTATACGCAGCTGTTGACGAGGGAGCCCCAGTATGGTTGCAGATCTTGCGAAGTTATACTGGGGCCAGATGGATCTGGAAACCTCACAAGTGATTTCATTTGTCCATCTGGTTTGCGCTTCTCTAAATAGTTGGTGCTGAATTTGTATTTTACAGCTTTTTAGTGGGACACCTACTAACCAGTCGATGTCATTTTCATGTAAGCGGGCACCAGCCTTGGCTAGACCGTTCGCGATAATGTTAACGGGCACCCCCGCGTGGCCCGGTACCCAGAAGAGCCCTAGGTTCGCATGTCTCGCCATCTCATTCAGAGATGCCCGGCATTCTCTAACCAATTCCGATGTTGTGTAAACACCAGATAGAGCATGTAGTGCCGCCTTACTGTCGGTACAAATTCGGATGTCCTGATCGAATATCCTGTAGTATCTTAACCAGTTGGCTGCCCTTTTGAGTGCCGATATTTCAGCCTGAGTGATGCTACATTGGTCTGGTAGCCTAAATGTATCCTACGTTGCATTTGTGGGATGTAGAAACCCCCGCCCACTCCGATGCCCGACTTTGACCCATCGGTCTAGATCTCGAGCACATCCTCATATTGGTGTATGTAGTTTGCCTCAGAGGATGTGCCCGAGAAGTCCACCACGAATCTCTTGTCGGGCATCAGAGTAGGTGAGCAGTAGTCAGTGTGGTCGGGAAGATCTGAGATTTGCCCTAATATCGTCTCATGGCCTACGTTTCCCCGCTTCCATGCACCTGAGGCATCTAGTCTAACCGCCGAGTTCATGGCCAGTTGTTTGATCATGAGTTCTGCAGGAAGCCAATGCAGTATGGTGAACAGTGCTTGGATGGAGTAGTGCGAGGTGCACCCGTGATCAGCAAAGTAGATGTTGGAAGAACCTTTTCTATTATTTTAGAGTATGTGGCTTTATTTAAGGAAGTCCACCAGACGACAGACCCATACATTAGTATGGGCTTTACCACCATTTCAAAAAGCCAATTGACGTTTTTGGGACTTACGCCCCACCTGTTGCCGATCGCCCTTTTGCAGGTGTATAGAGCAATAGCAGCTTTGGCTGCCTTAGCTTGAACGTTGTGGTACCATGAAAGCTTAGAGTCCAGTATAATACCGAGATACTTCACGCTATCTGACAACCTAAGGGTGACTCCGTTGAGAGTCGGTAACGTGAAAGTCGGTGTCTTGTATTTTCTCGTAAAGAGAACAAGATCCGTCTTTTTAGGGTTAGCATTAAGACCACTTTCAACGCTCCATCTACTTATGATACCTAATGCCGATTGAAGACGTTGAGGTAGAGTATCTAGAAATTTACCAGATATTGCTACTGCTACGTCATCCGCGTAGGCTACTGATTTAAACCTCATAGAGTGTATGTATGAAGTTTGACAAATAGAACAAAATTATGTCTCGTGAAGACGGGGTGTTAAGAACAATAGTTAAAAGGTAAAGTTTTTGCCATTTTAAATTTTATATGAATTTGTAGAAAAAAATATTAGTTTTGCATGAAAAAGCTCTTTTTCCGATATAACTTGTGAATAACCTCGAAAGCGTTGATCAAATCAAAGAACTATTAAAAAAGCTTAAAGGTAATTTTGTAATTCGGGTTATGGTAGCGTGACCGCCCTATTTCGCGAGTCATATTAGTCACGCCCATTAAAAAACTCTGTACGTGAAACTGAAAACGGATTTTAATTTTGCGCATTAAACTCTATATTCCATATATTTTTATTTAAAGGATCAAAAAAGAATTTTTCGAGACCAGTGAAATTGATGAACATTTAATAAACCATTTTAGATTTTTCTTCTTCAACTTTTTGTTGAATTGATTAGCTATAAGTGCTTTTGGGCAAAAATTTAAGTATGTTACTGTATGTATGTGTATTTATCTCATTTTCAAATCCAGGAGTCTTACAAAAGAATTAAAGCTAATAAACGGGAAAAAGATATTTTGGCTGACGAGTCTTTAAATTGGAACTCAAGACGTTTGACCATATTAAATAAATTTACAACATCAGAAAAACTATCAATATCCACAAGTTTTTTAACAACCTCAGCAAAATCCATTCCGGGAACAGAAGCAAGTAAGGAAACGCGTTTTTTCACATACTATAATTCTGTATCCTAATCCTTTTCAGTTAAAGTTCAAACCGTTGTCTCTGACAAGGTAAGATTTCGCTTAGAACAATTAGATGATTTTGAAGATAGTTCAATGCGTCATATGATGGACTTAACGCAACAAGAATATATTCAACGTATTGAACAACTAAATCATGAATTAGTGCAATCTTGGCATAATGATCAACGTGTAAAAGCTTTAAAAATTGCCATACAATGTTCAAAGATTTTAGCAGACACCTCAGTGTTGCCCTTCTATCCTAGTCAATTTGTATTAATAACGGATATTTTGGATATTTTTGGAAAATTAGTTTATGACAGATTAAAGCAGAAAACATTATCAGGACCAGAGTGAGTAATTTTAAACGACAGCCTTTAAAATAAGTTACTACATTAAATTCACTTTAAGTTCAATGCGTGCTGCAAATGCTGCTAGTGCCCGAGATACTTGCCTTAATTGGTTTTTTAAAATAGCTTCTATAAGAGAACTGCTGCCTAGATTATATGTAGAAATAGCTATTTTAAAATGTTATGAATTTCTCAATCAAAAGTAAGTTAAATAGAAGTTCATGGTAATTATGACACTTAGCGAATTTCGGATTCGTCCTTGACATTTTGTGCTTGATTAAAGAAAAATATTGTATGCTGTTTTTAATATAGAACAAAATATCGAAGTCGATGGCTATGTTCGCCAAACATGTCAAAGCTCTATCGGAATAACACAATTTTCTGTTTTAATTGTTTATTATATCAGCTATGACGATGCCTTACAACGTTTAACCCAAATGATTTGTGGTATTGGAGATCCTTTGGTAGCAACATATGCTCGCTGCTACTTAGTGCGGGTGGGAGTATCGATTACTACCAATAAAGTCTATATACAAAATAATTTTAAAGATTTTTTGTCTATTTATCAAACGGTAAGATAAGCTTTCCTCAAATCTTTTAAATATTTTACTTATGTATAATATATTCTTAATAAAAGGCCTTTAGTGGTGCCATACGGTCCGAAATAAATCGTCAAAGAGTTGATCTGTCAGTTTATTTATCACTTTATGGACCAGCTCTTAACTTCATACTTCAAGCGCTTGTGCACAAAAACAATCTTTATACGGAGGATATTTTGAAAGATGTACAAAATGTTAAAAACAAGTAAGCTTTAATAAATGCATATTCTTATTACATAAGCTTATATTGAAAAATTTTTTTATTTATTATATAGCGGCACAATATTAATGGCCATATTACAGTCCTTTCAACCAGAATTTATTGCATCTAATGCTTTTGATTTCGTTAATGTTTTAACTTCATCCAATACAGAAGGCATATCAAAATCTCAGCTATTTAAGGCTTTAGGATCCAGTATGAGCTGCTGTAATCCTTTATTTGAACAGCGTAATGCATTTTTACAAGAATCTTTTAAAACTATAAATACTTTTACGGATCCCAGTGAATATATAATTTGTGTTGAATCCTGGGCACAATTTATAGCTTCGAATTTTCCGGTTAACATTAAATTATTGTAAATTATTTATGATCGAAATATTATTTTTCTAATTACTATTACAGGTTACTGAACTTAATCGCTTTCTAGGTGAATTATATTCTCGCATTGCACTTACCAAAGTTGGCGAAAAACATTATCAACAGTTGCGCAATATATTAGATAAAATTTTGCAATATCAAAAAAATATTGAATTGCTTTTAGTTCAGGTAAAAATTAATATTTTGTAATTATTTTATTGTCATACTTATACAAAGCTTTTTTGCAGGAAAACTTTTTGCCATTTTTAGATTTATTTCACAAAGAGTCTAGTAAAGTAGAAGCTTGTAAATATATTTTAGATATTTACAAACGCAATAGCAAAGAATTCACCTATGATGCAGTTGTGATAAATGCCTTAATGTATGTTGGTAAAATACTCAATGATTCAGTCAAGTAAGTCTTTTTTTTTATATATATAAAAAATATACGAAAACGTTCGACGCTGCAGGCAATTTCCGCAACTTTCCGCTAATTTCAAACTTAAAGCAATCGAAAATCTATAGAAGTTTGGAGCAATTATAAAAAATTTAATTTTCGGTAATATCTCTCGAACCACTCACTCGATGTAGATCGAAATTTTTTGAGTAATTTCGAAGTTTTTCGGCAACGATAATTTTCAAACGAATTAATCGATTTTAATGAAAATCGTAATCGACTTTGTTTTTGCAGTTAAGAACTGGGGCCGAATCGTCACTTTCCTAATCGAGCTGATTCATAGAGTATTCTTAGTTTGAGATTATGACATTCTATATCGAACAATGCATTTATATTGTTCGATAGCGAATGCCATAATCTCAAACTAAGAAAACGCGATCGAATCAGCTCGATATCGAAAGCGACGATTCGGCCCCTGATTAGATTTGGGATTCAATCGGAATGGGACGAAAGGTAGCTTAAAATTTATTGCAAAAACTTTTTGGAAAACTTTGTTTTCGAAATTTTTCAAAAATCATATTCATAAGCTTTGAATGTTGCACATTTTGCTCCGATTAGTGCAGTCGTTCAAATTTGAGTTGTGCGAGATTTGCATACACATATACATACACATCGATGGCTTAATATAGAAAAGGCGTATCTCAAGAGAATTTCATAAATTTTTATTATGTGGCATAAAATACGTTATTTTCAAAAGTGCTTAGTTCTTTAAGGTGGGTGTGTTTAGATGTTGATTACCAGAAAACGTCAAATTGTGATTTAAGAAGTTACTTCAAGTAATTTTAATAGCGAAACTGAGGGCCTATTCACATATTACGTAACGCCATTTTCGGAGGTTTTATACTCCCTGAGGGGTATAAAAATAGTTTTAGTACTATTTTATAGAGAAAAATATCCAGTTTAACAATAAATATTCGTTTATTGAAAAAGTTTACATTAAAATGGCTTAAAAATAAGAACTAGAAAAAAGTTTTAATAGTGTGAAGGAAAAATTTACCTTGATGCTAAATGAAAAATAGAAAGAGCCTAAAAAAACCAAGAAGCCAAAAAGCAAATTTCGAGAGTAAGACAAAAGGAAAGGCTAATAGGTCGATTATTGATAGCAACCGAACGTCAGTTGCGTTGCCAGCTGGCAACTGAAAATTCGTGGTTGCCAGAAAAGCGCTAAATTGCAACTGAAATTAGCAGTTCTCAGTTGACGGTTGTCATTTGTAATACCGTTTTTAGTAACTGGCAACCCAACTGAGGTTCGGATGCCATCCATAATCGGCCCATAAATCTATCCTCGAAAATGCTAAACTGGCAACGCTGATTTTAAGCCAATGATGTGTGCATTCAATCATATTGACATCATTGCATAGTCGGAATATCTTCTTTTGCATGAGCTCAAAACGTCAAGATCTGATGAAAACCCGATTTTCGAAGATCAGGGTGAAATCAGTAACTTGCCATTTTATGGTAGCGGAAGTTAATAATTTTATTAATATTAAGACTCTCAAATCGGTCTTTATTAAATTGTTTGTCTAATTTTTTAAACTCTACATGAAATACACATATTAAAGGGTAATGAGGGGGTGTTGCGGGCTCCGAAAACATCGTTGTCATGTTCTACCGTGTATGTTCAAATATTTTCTCTCGTGCAATTATTTCCGAATGTTACAAACTTTAGAATAATAAAAATCACTTTGATTAACAAACCATTCAAATCCATTTGTTAAAATTAAACTTTCTGGTTTTTTTTCGTTCTCAGTGCCCTTACCGTTGAAGACGAACGGCGACAAATTTCTCAATTAATTTGTCACTTCATAAGAAAAGTAAATTACGGTCGTGATTTCGAAAAACAACTAAGTTTTTACGTAGAAGCTCGTGGTTCCTTTTCCAATCTTGATGCTGTCTACACTACACTCGTCCAAAGTGTCAACAAATTGGCAATGGAAACATGTCAAATTGTTCAAAATAAACATTCACGTAAGACTCAAGGTTTTGTTAAGGCCTGTATTGCCTTTTGTTTTATCACTATACCCAGCATAACGTCGCATCAGCAACAAATGGACTTGTATCTGTTAAGTGGTCAAGTGGCCTTAGTTAATCAATGTTTGGGACAAGCGGATGCATGCTTTGAAGAAGCTTTAAATTTAGTAGCTCAACTACCAAACTCCATAGAAATCGATGGCAAAGCCAAAAGTATGGACTCATATTTGGTGTCATATCTTAGCAATATGTTGGCCACATTAGTACTAGTGCCTGATAGTCCAGAACGAGGTGTTTTGTATCTGTTAAATTTATTACTAGATGTAGTACAAAAATATCCCTTTGCTTTGAATACGGCAGGACCGACAAAAATTTTTCTTAATGCCTTAGATATGTTGTATGTACAAAATTTGGAAGAGTTTCCTTATCATATACCGCGCGGTAAGGTGTTGCTTTTATCTTCAGCAAATTTCAGTGTTAATTATAATTTATTTTAGTGGTATCCAATGATGAATTATATGGTCATGATCCAAAATTTTTAGCCGAAGTTAATAACATTTGTAAGTTTGTGCTGGAAGAGATTTTAAGGCAACTAAGTATACTGGGTTCTTCGCAACAATTCAAACTGCAGGCCACTTTGTCCTTGGAATTGTTTTTACGAATTGTACGCTATGCTGATTTGTCCAAAGAACAAACTTATCAATTGGCTTTAAATCTTTGGTTCTTGGCTGCAAAACATGAAACGCATTTAGAACCAAAATACATGGTAAGCTTCAAATATGGCCAACGTTTTGATCAAATTCATTATTTACTTCTTTTTTCAATATAGCCACGCATTTTGAAATCCCTGGAAGATCAATACAAAATATTAAAAGATACGAAATCTAAAGATGCCAACATTTTAAAGGAACTACTTTTACGTATGCATAGCAAATAAAAATGCTTTTAGATAATAAACTTTTTCACATATACTTAAAAGAAATTAGAGAAAGTGATAATTTTTTAAAGCCCAAGTCGAGCAATAATGTTATACAAATGTAGTTTTAGAATTTAGCATTTTAATTTAAACATATCGCTCATTTGCTGCAACGTGGTCATAACTCATAATTTGTGACTTTTGTGCTATATCGTTCTTCACATTTTGTAAAAATTTTATGCATGCTCAACTCAACTCTTAGGAGTAAAATGAAATTTTATTTTTTCATTAAGTTGTGTATAAATTGGAACTTTAAACTTGTTTTCTGTCAAACTAGTTTTTTGTATTATGACTACGATGTTGCAGCAAATGAGCGGTATGTATTTATATACTATTTTATATCCCAGTAACTAATGATTATATTATAATCATTTTAATTATATAGTAATTTATTAATAAGCTTAATATATAAACAATTCA
The DNA here is from genome assembly GCA_956483635.1 of Panzeria rudis. Lineage (NCBI taxonomy): Eukaryota > Metazoa > Arthropoda > Insecta > Diptera > Tachinidae > Panzeria > Panzeria rudis. Next base: position 27,803,100 of record OY101447.1, on the reverse strand, counting down.
ATGTTTTTGTAATCCTGTATACATATGTACGTATGAGTATTGAAATTTATATAAAAAATATAATACCCAGCAGAAATTGTGACTTTATGCAAAAAATATGTACCACCACAAATACAAAATTACGACTCTTCCAAAAGTTTTGTGCACCCCAGTATTGTAAACACAAAAATATGACTTAATTTCCCAATACTGCGTTCACAGTAATCCAATACCGCCACAACATCGCAAATTCAAAATTATGACTTAACTGTCGAAATAACATCTTCACAAAAATCACGTACCACTACAATACTGCTCTCAGAGTAATTTTATGTTTACATTCACTTTTTGCTGTTGATATTTTATATGGCTATGTGGCTTAGTGGTAAAGGCTTTTGCTTGTGGACAAGTAGTGTACAGGTTCAAATCCATAGTCATTCAAGTCTCATAATATAAATAAAAGCAAATTTGAAAATCAACTATAAAACTCAAATATAAAAAAGTGTATAAAGCATAGCAATATCGTTTTTTTAATAAATGCTGTAAATATTATGAAACACTGTAAATTTAAGTTTACAGTGTTGTGGCAACATTCAAAGCAAGAGTCGGAGCACGGTCATTCGCGTTATCATTTTTATGTCATGAGTAAATTAAAATTTTGGTAAACAGGATGTTGTAATAATGTTAGTTGTACCTTAACACCATTGTACCAACGTCCTGCTGATTGCCTTTTTCTGCCTGGGTATACATACATATATTAAATATGACAACATGCCTCTTCATTGAATCTAATTCGGATTGGTTTGGGGGTATTTTTCAGCAAAACTCCGATTGTGCTCGGGCCTGTTCATAAATAAATCACTGCGCTGCATCATATAACAAAACTTGACTTTACAATACCAATACAAGTTGGCTAATCAATGGCTTAATATAAAAAAAAATCGTATCTTGATTTTTTCGATATTTTACAGGAGAAGGAAAAAATGGGGCCGAATTATACCGCATTCGTTATCGAGTAGGCTATCGTATCGAATAAAATTTCGTCACGTATCGAATGGATGGATTACCGCATTCGATAGATAACGTATGGAAATTTTTAAAAAGGGTTAAGGCCTAACTATAATATGCATGTCTTGGCTTAAGCTAGCTTAATCAATGGTGCGAATGCATAGAAATTGTATGTTTCAAACTGTAATGTACTTAAGAAAAAGTTTCGTCAAGTTCTCTCAATTGTCATTTGCTTAAGCAAAGAGCGAAACTGAAAGCACTTTCTGTACGGAATCAGCTCTTTGTAAACTGTTATTTCATTTTTTTTATTTATTCATACATACAGTGTTGCCACGACCAAAAAATTTGTTTAGCCAAAATGTTAAAAAAAAATTTATTAAAATAAGCAAAATGTGGAAGTTAAAAAATAATTTATAAAATTGTATGTAATAAAAATTGACTAGCAATAAATACCTTAGCAATAAGACAAACAAGCTTTCAAAATAACGCAGCAATATTGGTGTTTTCTTTTCTACAAAAATAAGGCAAACAATCACTTTTTAATAAAAATTTTCAATATGCATAATCATTTTTCAAAGAAGTGAATTTGTTTGAAATTATTGTACCACCTCTTATGAAGGTAAATTTTTGCTTTAAAAAATTCTGAATTCCAATTAATTTAATAAAAAATAAAAAAGTGCTAAATTTTTTCTAGAAAAGAAAACGTCATCATTCGTCAGATCTGTCAAAAAACTCATGCGTATTCAAAAAATATGATAATGTGGCTTAAGTGAATATGTGTGACAGATTTATTGACAAGTCTGTCCGATTTGCAAATTTTTTTGAAAAATTTCATAAACTAATATTATCTATTCGATCAGGGCCTAATCGTCGCTTTCGATATCGACTACACTATCGTATCGAATAAAATTTCGACACGTATCGAATGGATGGATTACCGCATTCGATACCTACCGAATCGAAATGTTTAAAAAGTGTACCAAGTTTATTTTATACCGGTTGTTGAATCGACAAAAAATACATTAAAGAAAAATTTGTGTTTCTAGCAGCTAGTACAACAACCAAGTCGATTGGCCAACTGTAATAAGGTTTATAGGTAATGTTCCATGCTTTTTTGCAAAACAGACACAATAAAAGAAAATAGTTTGGAAAATCCAAAAGTGCACGCCTCATAATTTTATTTAGACCATGAAATTAAATAGGCTTATATTCTTAATTATACTGAAGCGTAAAGAAAAAAGTACTCGATTAGTGAAGTCTTTCGGTCGTTATCGTGACCACATACAGAATCCGTACACACAGACAAACGGACGTCCATGACAGAACTTTTTTAAACTGTTTTTTAATTAGTTTAAATAATAAAAATGTCATGAGTGTTAAAAATAGTATTTTTTCTTAATATGTGTGTATATATTTTTTTCAAGTGCAATATATTATAATAATAGCGCCATTTTAAGTTTGAAAAATCAGTAGTTTCGCGTAAAGTGAGAGTAGTACCCACCTCAACGCTTCGCTTATGAGGCGTGCAATATTGTATTCGATCGTTCTAGTGCTATCGAATGGAATTTAAACAGCAGCTACTCGATTATCGTATGCCGTAATCCCAAAAGGAAAAATTTCGATAAATTCTGCTCGATATCGAATGCGACGATTCGGCCCCAGAACTTTTGTTTCTATGCTAAATAATCTCCTTATAGCAGCGAATGCAATCGATACCTTTATTAAAGCGCGGTATTAAATAATGGGTCGAATATCGATGGCAACCGAACTTCAGTTGGGTTGCCAGTTGCCAAAAATCATATTACGGATGGCAACTGGCAACTGAGAGCTGTCAATTTCAGTTGCTTTTTAGTGCTTTTCTGGCAACCACAAATTTTCAGTTGCCGGCTGGCAACGGACTGAAGTTCGGTTACCATCCATAATCGACCCATAAGCCTTATTACCCTTGTAGATTTTTCAACTTACACAATTTGTACAAAGATTAAAGAATATCAATAAAATAGTTTCTGTCTCAAGAAGTGTAAAGCAAACCATACACGTTGCGACCGTTTGTATAACTTGGTCGGTAAACATGTATGGTGTTTTCCCACAAACAATACACACTTTGTGTACAATCTACTTTCACAACTTTTTTTTTGCAAACAACTCTTTTTGAATAATGATGCCAAATAAACCTCGCACACAATGTTTTTTGGTATGTAGTCAGTGCGAAATTATTCATGAAATAGAATATGGTTGCGCGACATACTCAATCACGTTGCGACCGAGTTGCAGAACTAGCAAAAAAATCTAAACTTTTTGATCAAACATGACACAACTTAATACAACTAGCCCACAAACGTTGCAATCTCGCTTACAACCTACTGAAGTTGTACCAACGGTCACAACGTGAATGGCTTGCATAAAGGATTTTGGAAACGGAACACACGGAACTTTACGGTTGTTAGTTTGAGTATATCCAGGCGAGTTAATTTGTATTTCGAAACGATAGGACATGTTTTCGAACCGCAATGTATATGATAAAAATTCGAAGAGTTTTCTCTTCGATTCGAATTACAGAGTAAGGCCCATAAACTGTACCTTCGTTCTAAAGTACAACAGCAATAAGACTAGACCAACTTCGTTTTTTTTAAGTTTTTTTTATTGGAAAAGAATTTTTTGTTTTTGTATTTAAATATATTCTTATGATGAAAGTGTTGTGATACGCTGCTGTATTTATTCATTTAATTCGTTTTTTAATGTTTTAATAATTAAAATTTTCTTAATGAGTGAGAGAGAAAGCTAATGGAGTATGATGAATTTTTTAAAACGTGTACATATATTGGTGAACATTTTAGATTTTCTCATCAATTTCAGACAAATTAACGATAATGAATGAATGATGGATGTATAAGAAAGGGGGGAAAGGACTTTGAACGTATGTGTATATGTTGGAGGATGGGTGGTGGTTTTACTATTATGTTATGTAATGTACACTACAATTATGTCTGCAACTATATTTATTTATGGATATTTTTATAAACTCTTCACTACACAAAAGCATTTTTAAATTTAATTCTTTGTTAAACGTGGCTAAAATTATACATATTGCATTAAAGGCGTAGGAAATTAAATTATACAAGTGTTTCCCCTAAAAAGAAAATTAGAAAACCTTGTATGGGTGTTATTTAATAGAATTTGGGATATTTGATTTACGAAATATGATAATTTAAATAGTCAGAAAAAATTTAATGTAAATAGAAAAAAACTCGTAAATAGTTGAAGAGATATGCATATATGTACATATCGTTAGCTAAAACTAAGAAAATATCCGGTTTCAATTAATTATTGTATATTTTATGAAGTATGTAATAATAATGTGGTTAAAAACGCGATTTTGGAATTTTTGTTAGTTATGTAACCATACGCACACATACATACTTACATATGTATGCTGTATACTCATTTCGGTACGTGTATACTGCCCTCCTAAAGAAAGAAAGTCGCACCTCCACTTTAGTAGTTTTTAAATATTTAGCTTTTAAAAAGAAAACAAAACATAGTGGTAGATGTGACCATTTTGCTTGACGTTTCTCAGTCATTTACAGTTGAAAATGGGGGTTTTAAGCCATAGTCGCTCATACTGGCACCAGAGTTTCGAACATTATTCGGCTCGTATATGTATACAGCCGAATGAAAAGAGTAAAAAATAAACAACAACTTCATGCAGTTGAATGAAAGCTTCCTGTTTTTTACGTTGTTTTTCTTTTTAATAGGCACACAATGGTATACTAAATACTAGCACATACTCATAAGCACTAATACTAAATTCTCTCGATAGCCAGCACTGTTTTAAGCTTAACACAAAAATCAGAAACTCATTCGCGGTTCCGAATCCGCCATTATCTCAATTTCGGAGTTTTGGGGCTAGTGACTTTCTTTCTTGGGAGGGAAGTATAAAGTAGTCAATTTAAATTTGTACTTTGAATTTTTTATAGGAATTTAACGTGTTATTGAAAAGTCGTCGAAATAGTTCCCACTGAAAACTCGTTGAAATATTTTCTTTGCAAAAACAATACAGTTTTTATAAGCTCCTCAAAAATCGCTTCTATTGAAAGATTCGAAACTTTTCTATTAAATACTCTTCAATTAAATATGTATGTATAAATATAAAAATTATTACATTGGCAAAATAAATCGTAAAGTGTACATAAATTCAGTCACCGGTATACTGCGTTTCGATTCGAATCGAAATTTTCTCCGTTTGGCAACTTTGATATTCTGCGTTCCGTTCCCCGCATCATTTCGACTGTATGTATTCTACATTACGATCGTAGCTACGTTTTTTCAAGTTGTTTGTTTACTGACGTAAATATTTTCAATTTTTGTTTGTGTAGTTAAAAAAAGTGTGCAATTAAATAAAATGCAAGTATAAAAAGCTATAAATATATTTTGTAATAGTTTTTCTTTTTTTTCAAATTTGAAAGTTTGGGTGAATTCGTACATGCAGTAAATTTGTGCAACCTGTGTGCAAACTATTGCAACAGTAATAAAAATTCTGACGTTGTTGCAGCAATCTGCGGCAGCACTGTCAATTGTTTGTATAGTTTTGACGAAAAAAAGTATTGTGTTTGTTTTCGAGCGCAGAACTTTGATTACTGCACAATTACTGAATTTACGAACGTACCCTTTTTTATTTAATTTATTGCAGGTCGCAAAACACAACACAAGAGCACCATGAAAAGCTGGCGAATTTAATTGCAACGAAGGACGATATTGCGTGTGGACATCATAAGCGTCCCAAGGAAGAAGTGCAAGCACGCATTCTGGGATGAAGTTGCAAAAACACTTAACGCAATAGGGCCACCAACAAGAACCCAGTTTTAAAATTAAGTTATATTAAAAGCAAAACCTCCCCAGTATTTTATTTACTGAATTCAAAACTATTGTTGAAAAATGGAATAAAAGAATTTATTTGGGAAATATATATTGAAAACAAGAAAAAATCGTTGAAAATATCCAGTCGGTTCATAGAATCCGTTACGGAATTGGAGCCTTGAAAACGTCATGGAATTGCTTTGTCCGAGAAGTGTTTATTTTCGTTCAAATTTATAAATATCGTTCACAAAGTTCGATATTGGGTGATTGTAGGATGGGAAGAAAATATTTTGTAACTGTTAAAAATATAAACTAGACGATTCCTGAACTTTAATTTATGAACTCAATCAGTCGGTTTTGAAATCCAAACAATACGTATTTGCAGGTATGTTCCGACACTCGCACGATTGTCAAATCGGATGTGAGTTGCAAATCGCCAAACTGGATTCTTAATGTTCTGAAACGCACGCCTATTGTTTGTGATTTGCCGTATTAAATAGAATGGACAAGCAAAACCAAACGAGTTTTTTAAATTTCATATTTTTAATAGAAATTGTGAAAATATGCTACTAGTTTTGGTGCAAGTAATTATTTTCGTCATTTTATTGTTTCTCTAAAGTTGAGTTTAATCTATATATCAGTTCACTTCAGTATAATCCTGCGATTTGAACTTGACAAAAATCTGGCGATTGCGATTTACAGAACACCTCTCTTACGAGTTCAAGTCACAATCGCAAATGTAATGCCAGATACGTGTCAGAACATGCCTGTTGATTTTATGATTGGCGAAAGAAAATTCTCTTTTTTTCAAAGTTGTTTACAATATTCTTTACACATATGTACATACATGTTTCTTTATCACAATTGCCATATAAACTCTCTGTCGCCTTTACCTTCAAGATTTTCAAATGAATTTTCTAATTTTATGGAGGGAAACATTTTGGGTGCATTCGTAAATGAAGTAATTTTGTAATAATCAAAGTTTAGCGTCCGAAAACCAAAACTTGGCAATACTTTTTCGTCAAAACTTTCTTTACGCAAACTATTGACAGTGCTACCGCATATTAGTGCAACTACGGCAAATTTTATTTACTATTGTAAAAGTTTGCTGGCCGATTGCACAACCTGATACTTTTATTAATGTACCCTTCGACAGTACGTCCAATGACTTTGAGCAGGAGCAAAGCATCTGCCACAGCGAAAAGCGCATTTGCAGCATCCGACCGCACATGGGTACCAAAATATAGTATCACTGCCGCAGATATGCATAAACTAACTGCACTATCGATTGTTTGTATATCGAAGCATTTGAAGAAAAACTTATGCGAAAAGTGCATCTCAAACGATAAACCTTAATTAATGCTGAATTACTGCATTTTTTTTTTATTTAAAATTTTTCTAGAAAACTGATTTCATGAACGCAATAAAACGACTTTGGGTTCTAAAAAAAATTTTTACTGAGTTGATAATTTATACCGAAACTGGCTTCAGGCGCTATTCATATATTCACCCTTATTGTGAATAAGAGGCGAACATTTTGTGCACGTGAAATGTTTCCCATAAACCAGAAATGGTGAAAAAAACGAACAAAATAGTACACTAACACAACAAAAACACAAAATTGGCGATCACAATTTTAGAGAAAGAGAATACAGTAATCCCTCGATTTACGTTGCGATTGATTCCGGAAAATGGCGGCGTATATTGAAACTGCGTAATCGAATTTGATATTTCACATAATAAAAATTGGATTTCCATGTATTTTTTCTTTTTATAATTGAGGGGACTTAAATCGAAATGGAAGTAAAAAAAATTTCGCCGATCGCATAAAAATGCTGAAAAAACAAAGAGTTTAACTAAACTCTGGGATTCCCCGCATTTTGCTAATAACTTGTAAGCAACTGCAGCGACTTAAATCGAATTTGGAAGGCACCAAAAACGACGCAAATCGAATGGACGCAAATCAGATTTGATAGGTACAAAAAAATTTTACGTTAACCGAATCAACGTAAATGGAGGCGACATAAATCAAGGGATTACTGTACATTTCACGTGAACTTTTATTGGCGATAATTTCGATTACGTAACGCTATTTTCGCCATTTTTAAGCTTTTTTAAATATAAATTATTTAATCCGTAAATTATTTAATCCGTAGCAAATCTTAAATCCCCTCACCCAGAGAGAGTTACGTAATTATGTGAACAGCCTCTTATACTGTTTTTCTTTAAAGACGCATTAACAAAGTTTTAAGGACGCTTTAAAATGTTAAATTGTCAAATATTTGAAACAATCAAAAAGTTGATCAGAAAACTCACGGAATGTTTTTTTTTTATAAAAATTTCGTATTGTTTTTATAGGACCCACCGAATTGCATGCATATCGCAACTAAAAAAACGACTTTATTAAAGTAGAAAAATAAAATATTCTTCTCTTAACAGACGAGATATCAGATATTTTTACGATATCTTTACACAATAAATACGTAAAGAAAGTCCATCAAGTACACTTAGACGATTTTGAATGTTTAAGTCATTGCATTTCGAAAACATTCAATCGAATCAAATAGTGATTCCCCGAATTTGTGCTTTAACAGTTAGAACATTTTCGTTCGCATCCCGTAATCGTTTAAAATACAACCTTTCAAACCATATTTACTTCAACAGACTCTTAGTTTATTACTACGTTGCAATTCGAAAGCATTTCCTCCGAAACTTAACAAACCATATCTGTTCGAATGAAAATAAACTTTTCGAGAGAAGCAAATTCGTAGTGTCGGAATTTTGTTTAGAATTCAGTTCCGTAATGAGTTCATCAACAAACTTTATTTTGTTATATTTAAATATTATGTAGTGATTGCACTTTGCCATCGCAAAGTTATCACGTATGCACACTGATGATACATAGAGCATTGATGCATTTCTTTAAATTGTCTACACGATCCTTTAATTGACTCCTTGCTTCCAATACAAACAAACAAAAAAAAATAGATTTTTCGCTGCTGCTTGATGTTTTACCATGCTTATGTCGCCTAACCAAAGAATTTTATTTTGATATAAATATTTTATATGTCATGGGAATGTTTTCACTTGTTTTTAACCACCGACCAAAAAAGAGGGCTGTTATATAAAGTTTGTAGTGTGTAAGTGTGTTTCGCCTCTTTTCTAGCCGTTATCACCTCTTTTCTAGCCGTTTTAAAGTTCTCATCCATTTTCTTCGGCAGTTTTTAAAATTTGCAATTTTATGTTATTGATTAACACTATCACAATAACGTACATGTGTGTGTGTGTGAGGCCGACTTCCTAAACGCCAAAGTGCATTGCAGTGATGCAAAGTCTCATGTGCTTTGTTGTAAAAAATGTAAAGTCGCATCATTGCAATGAATTTGGGCGTTTAGGAAATCGGAATGTGTATCCTTTTCTCTAAATTATTTGTAATAAAGTTATCGATCTGTAAAAACTCAATATTTAGATAGTATTCGAATATGTACCTTGCTGTTAGCTTTTGTATGTAAATTGTTTTCGGTTGTTTTTTTTTGTCTTCGTTTGGTAGTAAGAGAATATAACAAATTTGTTTATACTTTTTTGAATTTTTGTTTGGTTTTTGTTCTTTTAATTAATTTATTTTATATATACTATCGAAATTGTTATAACTTCTTGTCGTCTGTCTTTCAATCAATAAAGAAATGCTGTTTGCTGCCTGCTGCTTGTTTATTTTCTATACTTAGAAGTAAGAGTTTATATTAATTTTTTCTTTTATTAATTTTCTTTATTATAATTTTATTGTGTGTTTCGTAGCATTTACTTAATCGAATGAAAACGGTCAAATCAAAAGAAAGGTGTGTATATTGTAAATTTTATGGCTGATTTTGTTTGTGATTTTCATTTTTGTGTAAAAATTATATATTTACTTCTTATTTTGAGAGAGAAACAAAAATAATAATAATGATGATAGTTTTTGTTTTATTTTTTGTTTATTTTTTATGTATTTTTGTTGTTTTCGCTTTAATATATATAATTTTCTTTTATAATATTAATTATGTATTAATGCAAAAAAATTCACACATTTAAATGGGCATGGAAGGGGGGAGCGGAGGAGAATTTTGTTTTCTTGTTTGAGAGAGAACGAACGGTACACACGAGAGCGAAAGGACTACAACGAGCTTTTTGTATTCTTTTAATAAAATCCACAAGGTGAGTTAGAAACATGCGAGAAATGGCTTAAGAAAACAATTTGAATCTCTATTGAAAATTGGGCAAATCTATAGACTAATTACATTTCATTGTAATAATTACTACCATTATAAAAAAAAGAAAAAAAAACAGAAATAAAAAATGAAAAAAAACATGCTGCTGTTTGTGATTTCTTCATATTATGAACTAATAAAGAACGAAAGACGAACCGCGTGAATGAATGAACGAAATTTTATAAGAAGTTTATTTTTGGTGGTTGTGGATGTTTTGTTTTGTTGTGTAGTAATATAACTGGAGAAACAGTATGTTTTGTTTTTTGTTTGTTTTAGAAATAAGAAATGCAAATAGTAATTTTATAGGGGATTTTTTTTGTTTTGTTTTTTGTGTTTTTAATAGGGGTTATTACTTAAATTACGACACATCCTGATCTTCAACATCTTGAATTTGCTCTTTTTGTTCGCCATCACCTGTAAGAGTAAATAGGAGTATATAGGCATATGAATTCTTTTGAGTATTTCCGCTAAGAAGCTTACCATCTGCCTGCATATCAGACGTCCATAATGTAAGGTTATCCCTCAGCAGTTGCATAATAAGTGTGGAGTCTTTGTAGCTTTCTTCGCTTAATGTGTCCAGTTCGGCAATGGCATCGTCGAAGGCGGCTTTCGCTAAGCGACATGCGCGATCGGGTGAGTTTAGAATTTCATAATAAAATACCTAGAACAAAAAAAAAATTTTTTTTAACTCAATAAAATATTACATATTCAGTTATTCAGACATATTCAGTTATTGTATCTTCTCTTTTCAAATTTTGTTTTAGTCACAGTTCACATGTTATTTATCGAATTAGAGTAGAGTAATTCCACGTAAAACGGCCCTATGCAAGGGAAAAAATTATTTTCTCATTTTTAATAAAAATCTCCCAATTGATTGATGTTTTTTATAGAATGACAATTATAGAAAAAATAAAAAATACACTATTTAATATTTAATAATCAATTTGAGGCACTTTTAAATGATCATGCAAGAAACATTTTGCTCTCCCACTTTGTATGTTTAATATTTATTACAGATTTTCTTTATTCCCTTTCTCATTATTAATAAAAACCGTTATCTCTGAGGAGAATATACTTTTTTTGCTTTTTATTGAATTTAAAAAAATATTCAGCTAGAGTATTCTGCTGTCTATAATAGAACGGATAGCAAACAATTTAATGTCTTATTATTTTCCCATGAGTTTATCTTTATATTATTTATATTAATTAAATCAATAAGAAGTTTTATTTCTTCGAATTTTTGAAATTTTCGTACTAGGTCACACCCGTCGGTCACACCCGTCCCGTTTTAAAAATAGTTGTTTTATAAGAAAAATAATTTTTTGTCAGACAGTAAATACATAATACAATTTAAAACACTTTGAACAGTTATCTATACCAAAATTATTTTGTTCCTTATAGTCAAAAATTTACAGAATTTATACTGAGTCATAATTCTTTAAAACTAAGATTTGTAAGGTCACACCCGTTGCAGCTTTCTGACGACCATTCTGAGCAGAAATCGTGTTCTATCAGTATCTACCCGTTATTCAATAACTTTAAGCTTGATTTATAACAAAAAATTTGTAAAATGGTCACACCCGGCTAAATGAAATTACTCAGTAACGACTTTTTGAAGATTTTTCCAAAAAATAGCTTTTTAAAAAAATCAGCTTTTCCACGAAGTATCTTTTCCAAAAAGTTCCTGACCTAAAAGTACCATTTTAAAAAAGAACCCTTTTCAGACTGCCATAAAAAAATTTCTTTATTTTATTAAATTTCTTTTAGAAACTATAGAAATGAGGTATATATTATTCGTTTTGTAGGGGCAAATATCCCTGTTTCCCCTTCCCTGCGTCCGTGCCTGCGTATTAAGATATGATAACTGAACAAAATCTTTTTCGGGTAGTACAAAACTTTCTTTACTTATTTTAATACCAGTACAATGAAAGCTTTCATTTCCAATATAAAAATGTATTGCAAAGAGAAAAATATAACTATATATATTTACAAGAGTGTATCCGAATGTTCCCATTATATGCCCCTTTATGACCATATTCTGAACTGCATATTTAAGATTGTATAACGAGAATTTTATAAAAATGTAACCAATAGTTTTGGATTAAGCGAACCTTTTCCATATTTACTCTCTTTGGTGGTATAAATGTACAAATATCAAAATATATAGTACCAAACTTTGTCATTCATTTTGAATTTTGCATCTGACTTATTTAGATCCCGGATATAAAGTTTACCGAATTTACCCATTTTCTAAATATTTTTTGTTATTTTTGAAAAGTTTTCAAACTCATATGATTATATAGGCCAACATGAATTGTGCAGACTGGAGTTAGTCAATTTGGATACCCATAGTACGTAGCTTTAATACCTATAAATTACTTTTTTTAATTGACTCTGGTTTTCAAGATTTATCGTTATATAGAAAATTAAGGAGGCTGCACCACATAGGGTAGGGTCTCTCCTAGAATGACTACTGCACAAGCTGTAATGACGTAGAAGAAGAACAGAATATAATGCACCTTTTATGCCTTTGCCCAGCTCTGGAGGACCATTTTTGGCAAACAAACATATTTTTCAAAGAAAATCTTTAAACTATATATCTACGAATAAAATGAACCATATTTCATTAAAATCCATCCATAAATTTTGATTTTACTCAGAATTAAGTTAGTGAGCCCAATTGATTGAAATTTTTATTTCCATACAATGCACACACACAAATACAATTTTATTGTTTTATGATTTTTTATCAATTGGGTTCCTTCACTTAATTGTGAATAAAACCAAAAGTTGTGTATAAATTTTAACAAAATATGGCTCATTTTATTTATAATTATATGTTGGTATATAATTTTAGAATAAACTTTAAAATATTAATTATTCGTTTTAGTTTTTATAAACTAAAAAAAAAAAAATCAAAAAATAAAGTATCTAATCCTTAACAAATCTTATAGCAAATTATGTGGTGCAGCCTCCTCAATTTTATCTATAAAAGAAAATCTCGAGAGCCAGTATAGTAATTTATAGTTATTAAAGCCTTTCTCCAGGTCTGCAATTTCGGAAATATCGTGTTAACGAAATGCATCGTTGTGAGGAGTTGAAAAGCTTGCGAACCATAGATCTAGAAACCTCACATGACGACCTGGAAACCGCACATGTAAAGTCAGTAACGTTGCTCTTCTTAGATAATTAGGCGCTTAAAGGTATGTATACATGGACATTTCCAGGGAAATTCCCACTTTTTGTCACGTAACGTACTCAGATTTTTCCTTAAAAAAAACTTGCGCTTTCTTTGAATAAAAAAAAAAACAATTGCTTGGTAACGCAGCACGGTTCCAAATATAAATGATATGGAAATAATACACTGAATAATAAAACTTACCGAAAAGTTGAGCGCCAAACCCAAACGAATGGGATGTGTTGGTGGCAGATCGTTCATGGCAATATCACTGGCTGCCTTATAGGCAATCAATGAATTTTCAGCAGCATCTTTACGATCTGAACCGGTCGCAAACTCAGCCAAATAACGATGATAATCACCCTTCATCTTATAATAAAATACTTTGCTTTCGCCTGTGGTGGCACATGGAATGAGATGTTTCTCGAGCACATTTAAAATGTCAGAACATATGTCGCGCAATTCTTTTTCAACTTGTCCGCGATAAGTTTTGATCATTTCCAATTTCTCTTCGGCACCCTTATTCTCTTCTTTCTGTTCAATAGAGGTAATAATACGCCATGAAGCACGTCGTGCTCCAATGACATTTTTATATGCTACCGATAAGAGGTTACGTTCTTCAACGGTTAATTCAACATCCATCGATGCAACTTTTTTCATGGCCTCAACCATTTCTGCAAGAGGAAAAGAGAAAAAGTTGAAATAAAAATAATTAGGTCTCTATGCTGTGAAATGGAGGAATAAAAAATAAATGAATTTTAAAAATCTCATACGAGTACATATGGATATACGAAATAATCGTCATTGTAAATTTGTAGTATGAAGCAATTGCAGGTATCTTTAATGTTTGATATGTACATACTTAAAGAGGGCAGCAAATGACAAACATACATTTAGTATTAGTTTGTATGCCTTGTAAGGAATAAAGACAGTCAGTCAGCCAGTTAGACAGACTCGTACATGGTAAGTACATACATAAGAACGTCATGTGTCTAAGTATGACGATAATTACGCTCATCATTTTTTTTATTATTTATTATAACCATACAAGTTATTTTTCTAAACAAAAAAAAACTTTGTGTATGAAACGCATTTTTTCTGTGGAAGCTATTTGTAATTTGCAATAACTTTTGTTGTATATATTACATACATATGTACATATTTTTAAACATACTGAAGTGATAACAAAAAATATATACATACATATGTATGTATGTAATAATATATTATAAAAAAAGTCTCATGTTGTTAGTGAGTGATTTTACTATATTTATTTCTTTCAGTCCAAATGGGTTTAGTCATTTAACAATGTGAACTTAACTGAACAGAACAAGACACAATCAACCAAACATTTACATGACTCAGTTCTGTGGTTTTCGTGAATAACGAGGTAGGTCTTAATATAATTTTTTCAGAAGATCAAAAACAAGTTATATTTGAAATTATGGCCTCGGTGTGAACATTTTCCAACTTTTCCTTTTACAGTTTTGTTAATATTATGTACATATCGCACTAGTTCCTCTAAAGGTTGTCAACTCAAAAAAATAAAAAAAAAAATATTTTTCAGTGAAGGCAAAAAACTTTTTTAATACATATTTACTAATAAAATTTAAGAACAAAAAAAAACTTTTTTTAATTGACCAACTTTACAGGAACCAGTACGATATATGTCACAAAGACAACCCAGCAAAAAATAAATTTACCTATGTAGTTCAAAAAGAACAAAAAGTAAAACATACATATAATACAGTATATGACCACTCCTGGGCTTTTCTGCAGAAACATCCAGGGTATTGACAGAAATCGAACATCCCGATTAATAGTATAGCACACTATCCACTACACTACGGCGGTACCCAAATGTGAAGTTGTGTGGAAAAACTCTAAGATCCAGCTAAATTGCTTCACTTATGCTAAAGTTCATGCAAAGTTTTCGTTATACATTTGGTCCTAAAATTACCGTTCCGATCAGAAACAAAATGTCTTTTTAAAAGCGATTGATAACACAGTGCAAGAGTGCAATAAACACACAGACTTCACAGTATTTGGGCCTACAAAGTTTTTGGCCAACTGCTAATTCAGACTTGGTGATACCGCTTAACTATATATGGCAATAATGTAGCTAAGAGTCCGATAAACAAATTTTATTTAAATTTTTTTTCGTGCATTTTTTGAAAAAAATAAAACAAAATATTTTTTTACTGTTTTTAGAATAACTTACTTAGGGTTAGGGACTCCTAATTTTTTGCTAACAAACTTTACCAAATATTGTTAATAAAAGTGCCTGTAAGTTATTCTGAAAAAAGTGAAAAAAATTTCTCCTTGGTTTAAAAAAAAAGTGCACGAAAAATTCTCTTTTTACATAAAATGTTAATAAAATCTGATTAGCGGACTCTTAGCAACATTACATAGAGGCAGAAATTGCGTTTTTATGCAAAAAAAAATGTACCACCCTGTAACTACAAAATAATGACTCTTCCAAAAGTTTTGTGCCACCACAGTAATGTATACACAAAAATATGACTTCAATTTGCTAATACTGCGATCATAGTAATCCAATACCGCCTCAACATTGCAATATCAGAATTATGGGCCTGTCCCACGATGTTGACAAGTCGATGTCGTTCTCTTATATATTGAAAACAATACTAAAAAATTTAAATAATAAAAGATTTAAATGAAAATCGACACATATCTTCTACTCCTATGTGCGAGTAACATGGCGGAAAATTATTTTGATACCTCTTGTGGTTTCTATTTTATAGGCCTCTAAACTTGGGCATCTCGGCCATTTTTAAGAAAAGTTCGTCATATTGTAGATTGAATAACTTTAGAACGCGTCATCGGATATTAATAAAATTGCTGTCATTGGAAAGGTTTCAGTCTCCTCTTAACGAGTATTGATTTAAAAGAACATAGCTTCCAGATACAACAAGTGCGGCTAAAGTACCAAAGTATCCTTTATCCTTAAGTATCCTGAAAAATGGTATTTAAATTTTTTTATTTTTTTAGAAAATGTAGCCAACTGACATGTCTTTATTGTGTACAATTTTCAAGATGGGATGAGAGCACACTCAAAAGTTTTAGTTGTTTCATTATGATAATTCGATCATAATTAAATATAATGAATAAATATAATTAATAAAGAAACAACTATAAGTTTTGAATCTGTTTTCATCCCATCTTTAAAATTTTACACAATAAAGACATGGCTACATTCTGCAAAAATATAAAGAAAATTAAAATACCATTTTGCAGGGCATTTAAGGATAAAGGATACTTTGGCATTTTAGAGGCACTTGTTAGCAGAAAGCTTTATCCCTTTTAATCAGTATTCGTTAAGAGACTGAAAGCTTTCGAATGACATCAAATTTATTTGTATCCGATGACGCGTTCTAAAGTTATTCAATCTTCAATATGACGAACTTTTCTAAAAAACTGCCGAGATGCCCAAGTTTAGAGGCCTGTAAAATAGAAACCATAAGAGGTACCGAAATAATTTTTCACCATGTTACGTGCACACAGGAGTAGAAGATATGTGTCGATTTGCATCAAAATCGGGGGATAAAAATTTAGACTGTGTCGAAAATTTTGCGTTTTTATCTTATAAGCTTTTACACGAATATTTTTTCATAATTTCTTTTAAAAAATCGATTTTTTTTAAAAGCAGTCAGTATTTTCTAAAATTATAAAGAAGTTACAAATTTTTTTATGATTTAAATAAATTTTTAATTTCTTTTCTACTAATTATCTGCATATTTTTAATATAGATTATTTTGATGCAATAAAAATGTAGTTCCTTAAAAATTACTTCGAACTTTTTTACTGGGTTAATATAATTTTCAAATATTAATAATCTTACACTGTAATTTTGTACAATAAAAAAAATACTTTACTTGAATTTTGTTAATTTTAACTTCAATTCAATTTCAATATGCGTATCGGTATCGCCAATATTTTTTTTTTGCGTATCGGTATCGGTATCGTATCGGCAAAAAGGCGTATCGTTATATCCGTAGTTAAAACCACGTTTTTTAATACTCGGCTTCGCTCTGTAAACCGCATTCCAGTAAATTTCTTGTTTCCCTATTGATTTATTTTAAATCATATACATATCGCGACCTCAGTATTGGTTTACCCCATATGCCAAAAAGTCGGAATGGAGAAAAACAACTAAGAATATTTACATAAAGTTTTCTCAAAATATATCCGATAGATTTTTTTTGTATTCTCACCACTGCTTCCGGCATATGTTTGGAAGAAAAATGTACATTTTTGTGAACTTTCCTAAATCCGATTAGAAATTAACATCTTTTTACTGGAAGTAAAATATCTTGTTTTGTGCTCCAGTAGCCACTTTTTTATTTTATTTGTAAAAAGTAGCTTTTGTTGCTCCATGTGTATACTAACTGCTGCGTATTGAGTAACTTGTTATTGAGATGAAATTTTCTACTTTTTATTGAAAATACGCGTATAAAGGTTATTATAAAAGATATTTACATGGAATAAAAAGCTAATATTGATGAAACTTGGTATTTTACTTGATTTCTGATTTTTATTTTTTTATTTAAAAAAAATTTTTTTTTTTACAAAAAATTTATCAAAAATTATGATATCGAGCACAATGAATGCTTGATATCTCAGAAATCAGGAACAATTTTGCGAAACAGTTTTTCGATTCTGAAAGAGGGTATTCAAAATATATATACCTCATATTTAACTCATTTTTTCTTAAATGGTCGGTGGGCCAAAACAAGACTGAGGTCGAAATATAATAAGTTAAATTAAGATATGATATTTTAAGCTTTGAAAGTTAGATAACTACAAAGAAGAATTTTGCTATTAGTGGATTTAAATTTACCAAATCGAGTCGTTTTAAAAAATTATTTACTTGAAAATTATATTTAGCATTCGCAAATTTTTCTAAAGTATTCGACAAAAATTGTTTAACTAATTTTTTTATTCTAAATGGAAAAATTTTGTTCATTCGAACAAAAATTTAAAAAGTTGTTCGAATATTCGAATAATTTTTATTCGAATGACAACACTAGTACCCATATACATACATACGTAGCATTCGACAGAAATAATTAAAACAAAGATTTCAAAAGGTGAATGATTCGATAATTTATTTAATAAAATTCAAACGACAAATTTAACTTTTCACCATGTTTTACAACAAAATCTAAACTTGTTTTAAAAAATGCCGCAGAACTTTTATTGGTTTATTGAAGTAGCTTTCCTGTTTGCTTTATCAAACACCATTTTTAACACAGTCTCTTCTTAGCAAGTTATTGACTGAATGTAAATTTGATTCTTCACAGATATCGATGGCCAAAGGTTGACAACACTCAACTCATTTTTAAAACTTTTCGTACAACGAAAACTTAAGGGCGCTATTATGATTCATAACTAAATTGATAGTTGAGTTGTAGTTGTCAGATTCTTATTATGGATTACAACTCAACTCAACTTTCATCAAAGTAAGACAACTGCTTTTTATCAGTTGTGTTTTATTTCGACTATTGTGTTACTTTCGTTTACTTTTAAAATAGTGATTTTAAAGTGTGCATCATTATTCCAGACCTATCCAATTTGTCAACAAATATTGTTGCTATATCCATAAAACATAAAATCTCAAGAAAAAATAGTAAGGACAAAACTAAAAATGTTTAAAATAGTCTGTGATGGCTACTATGGTTTTAAAAAACATAAGAGCATTGATATGAACCAAACATAATACAAAAATATATTTGAGTTGGGTCGTAACATTGCCAACTCAATTTAGTTGAGTGGTGAATCATAATAGGGGCCTAAATTATAATTTCTCTTGAAATGTTACTATGTATGTAACAAAAGCAAAGCTGCAAATTAGTTATGTATTAAATATTGTTAGGTATTTTAATTTTGGTTTCCTGTCGTAAGGAATTTTTAGCGATATATGTAGGTATGTATGTATGTTGTGTATCTTTTAGTTCCCGAAAATTAATAATAAAGATATCAATTAACGGCCCTTTTCACAATGTACAATTAAAAGTTAAAGTAGACTTTAACGGCAAGTTTTGTATGCCAAGCTTGCCGTTATACGTTAACTTTTAATCGTACATTGTGAAAAGGAGCGTAAGAGTGTGTTTTTAAGTAAGAGCTTAATCTTACTTTCAAAGTATAATCAATTAATCCGAAAATAAATTTAGACCCCTATTATGTTTCAACACTCAACTAAGTTGAGTTGTCAATTTTACGACTTAACAAATTAACATTTTTTTGTAATATGATTCGCAACCAATTTAATTTGGTTTCGAAATAAAGCTCGAAAAAATAATCTTATCTATGCTATGTTTTTTGAAACCATAGTAGCAGATATCACAAAATATTTTAAAGATTTTTAGTTATGGCCTTATTACTTTCTTTTTTACTATTTTTTCTTGAAATTTTATGTTTTATGAATATGGCAACAATATTGGTTGACAAATTGGATAGCTTGGTGTCTGGAATAATCAAGCAAAAGTAACACAACATATAATCGAAATAAAAACCAAAACACAACTAACAAAAAGCAGTTGTCTCACGTTGAGAAGTTGTAATCCATAATAAAAATTTGACAACTACGACTCTACTATCAATTTAGTTGTGAATTATAATAGAAGCCTTAATTGAGTACTAATTGCGTTTGCCGTTTTTGATTGGAAGTTTAAACCTCTCATATAATATATGGCATCTCTGATCAGCTGGCTTTGCACAATCGGCAGAAAATAAAAGAAAAAGAAGACGATAAAATGAAAAGAAACAATACCTATGTCTATACCTGATATATATTTATCATGAAAATTTTGAAACTTTATATTTAAATATAATTTGTTTTATGTTAGTTGTTTTTCCTATATGGAGTTTGACATTTGTCATGATTAAAATATATCAGGTATAGACGGAGGGTAAGAAATAATTATTACGTGCTGTGAAATAAAAGTACATACATATAAACGCGTTTACAACAAGTTAGAAACACACTCTAAGTGTCGTCGACATTTAACCATCAATATTTATGTATTTAATTACCTAAATTGAATTTTTTATGCAAATAATTGATTAAAGTAGAGAAGAGAGAAAAGAAGAGCGTCCTTAAGTGACGCTCGCTCAGTTGTGGTATTGAAATTGTAACTTTTAACAAGGTTAAATAAACGTTTCCCCACAAAGCGTCAATCAAATCTCCAGTGTACTACGTTTGAAATTAAAACATGCGCAAATAAAATACGTCAAAACTATTATAAGAATCTACTTCTATATTTATGTATGTATGTACATCAGCAGTGAAATAAAAATGAAGAGAAAAGTCTGTACATATATAATATGGCTAATAACCAGAAATATTGTATATTGAATTTTAATTTTGTTTGAATTAAGAAAAAATTAACAGAACTTTTTCTTGTATTATATAAATTATTGGAGAAAATAAAAATTTTATCAATAAACACATATAATTAAAATCTTTCTTTGGAAATTTTTTCTTTATTTATCATTAGTTATAATTAAAATTATAAATAATAAAAAAACGTGTGATGCGTTAAATAAAATTATGTATGTACTTAAATAATAATATGTACTTATTCTACATAAGCACATTCGGCATAAGGCCATGGATCGACTCATGGAAATTAAGCGAAAGAGGTTAAGAGTACAAATGATACAAGCAGGAGCATATTTATTTGTAAGCAGTCAGTCAAAAAATCAGACACTCAGACCAGAGAAAATAACCAGTCAACATAATATTAAATTTCTAAAAACAAAATCAACAGCAAAAACATAAATTTTCAATAGCATCAACAGAAAATAAAATGTAAAAAATATCCATACTGTTTATTACTGGCTAAAATGAGCTACAGCGGTAGAAACAAAGGTAAAGGCAACAAACATCAACACCAGAAAAAAACTTAAGAATAAAAACAGCAGCAACATAAAGAAAACACCAGACAGCGTTAAACTTGTATTGCCACTGTAATATATATTTAGCTACGCGTGTGAGCAAGACAAATCCACCACATCTATACACCACTGTACACAACTGATAAGTCATCTAATACACAGTGCACATACGTATAGATTTGTTGTCTATATGCATGTAGTTCGTACAGATATTTGAAAAAGATTAATAAAGAAATTATATTGAAATACCTCATCACATCGACATACATACATACATACATAAATAAATATCGCTCATTTACTCAAACAACGTCATAACTCAAAAAATTGATTTTTTGTAATGCAGAATTAATTGCCATATCGTTCTTTGTAATGTGTAAAAATTTTGTAAAAATACCTTGGAGAACAACCTCTTTCCATTAAGTTGTATGTAAATTGAAAACTTTAAAATCGTGTTCTGCAAACCCAGTTTTTTTTCTTTTGACTTTGTTTGTCTTTTGATATAATCAGCATATTTCTACAAACATATTAATATTTTAAAAATTTAACTATCTCAATATTTTGTTAATTTGGAGTGTTTTTCCTCCAACTACATATATTGAAAAGCAGCTTCGGCGAGTAGATTTTTGCTAAAGGGTTTCCCCACTCGGTATTCCGAAGAGCGGCTTCGCTGAGTATAGTATTTTTTATTTAAGGATTTTTTCCTCTGGGTATATCGAGTAATGATTTTTGCATAGCGAGAAAAACTCTTAAGTCCGGCTATGTAAAAATCTTTACTCAGCGAATCCGCTTTTCGATATACCTGGAGGAAAACCCATTTCCTTATACATACTATATGGCTCTATGAGATCGGTTATTGTATAATACAAATTTATGATTTATGATTAAGCCGGGCGAAGGCCGGCTATGCAAGATTCTTTATTCCGCAAAGCCGCTCTTCGAGCGGATAAAATCATTCCTCAATACTGCCCGGAGGCAAGTGTTAACGGCAAGAGCTAATCAAATATGGCTTTATTTCGCATATGTCCATTTTTTGTGTATGGCGTTATTGCAGAATAGCATTGAGAAGCATATGGCCCCAAATTTTCTTTAAAAACAACAACAAAAGTTTTTGGGCCATTTATTTATCATTATATTTTTTAGTTTGGGGCTATTTTTCTTTTTTTGGGGCCATTTTTAATCTTTCAGTTTGGGGTCATTTTTCATTTTAAGAAAAAATGAATAATGGCCACAGTAAATAGGAAAAATGGCCCCAAGATTGGTGTTGTTGTTTTCAATACAACATTTTGGGGACATTTTCCTTTTTTGGTTTGAGGCCATTTTTCGTGTAGAAAATCTGGAATAATAAAGAAATAAGATCTAGAAATTAAAAAAGCCAACGAAAAGTAAAAAAAACTTAACTTAGTTTTGTTTGCTTGTATTTAGAGCAGGGATGTAACGAAACGCTTTTTTGCAGATACGATACCGATACTCTAAAAGAAATATGGGCGATACCGATTCCGATACCGAAACGCATATTGAAATTGTGTTTAAATTAAATTAAAAAAACTCAAGTAGGTTAATTTTATTATTATACAAAATTACAGTGCAAGAGATTATTAATATGTATTTAAAATTGATATTAACCCAGTATAAAAATTGGCAGTAATTTTTAAGCAACTACCTTTTCATTGCTTCCAAATAATTTTTTTTTAATATGCAGATAAGTAGTAGAAAAGCAAGTAAAATTTTATTTGTCATACAAAATTTTTTAATTCCTTTATAATTTTAAAAAATACTATCACTTTTTAAAAAGTCCGTTTTTTAAGGACATTTATCAACTAATATTCTTCTAAATAACTTGTAAGCTTAATTTAACATTTAACATTTTCATGACTTCAGTGGAGTGTATGTTATTGCTGGGAATAAGATTTAAAAAATAACGAATTGAATTTGAATTCATGGTAAAATTAACACAAAAAAAATATATAATTTTTTTACAAAATAACAGCGTAGAATATTATTAATATTTAAAATTGATATCAATAAGACTTAAAAACCAACGAATTAAATTTAATTCATAGTAAAATTAAGAAAAAATAAATTATTTGTTTAAAAAAAAACTCTTAAAAAATATAAAAAGTATCGTCGTATCGACAGTAAAATATCGCCGACACCGATGTATCGGAAAATCTGAAGTATCGCCGATATATCGGTATCGGCTACTTCTCTAATTTAGAGCTTCCCAGAGAAAATTTCTTTACCGAATTAGGTAAAAGTTCTGTCTGAAAATTTGTAAAAGTTGTCGGTTTTGTATCCATGGTCGGCCAGAAAACGTATCGAAAATCATATGAGTGGTAGGCTGAGGCCACACTTTCAAATTTATGTAGTTAAAAAAAGCAGAAACGTGCGTTTTAAAAATGCCACTGTAGCCTGGCCCGTAGACAAGAAAACAACAACAAAAAAAGTTGGTCACTGCGTTTTTTCTGCACCGATTTTAAAACTAAAAACTCAAGACTGAACAAGCATGTGAAAATCTCAACGTCAATATGCAGTATATGTATTTTATACGTACAGTGTCGGGCAAAACTAAAGTGTCATACATAACCTATTCAATATAACTTTGACGGCCCTTTTCACAATATACGATTAAGAGTTAACGTGGACTTTAATGACAAGTTTTGTATGTCGAACTTGCCGTTAAAGAACATGTTAACTTTTAATCATATATTGTGAAAAGGGCCGTAAATCTATATATGTATGTATAATAAAACCGTAACAAAATAAAAAAAATCTGAAAGAAATATATCGAAATTCAAGGGATCAGAGAAAAAGTTCAAATAATTGAGAGTTAATATTAACAGAGTTAATATTAACAGAGTTTATATTAAAAGGTATTAGAACACAATTTTTCAATTGTCTTCACTACTGTCTTGGTATATATTTTGAAGACAGTAAATCGGACAATGATTTGACGTATGCTGACATAATTTGAGTTTTTGTGAATAAAAAGAAATATTCAAAAAGAAAAACTTATAATAGAGTAAATCTGAGTGAATTCAACAAATAGGTATGCGGCACACCTATTTGTTGAATTCAGTTTTAATAAAAAAAAATTGAGGACAATCTTGTAGGTACTAGAAGCACATAACCGCCATCATTTTTATTTATTATTGCATAACTTCTGATTAGTGGCCACCCGAAGTAAACAATTTGACCAATTTCATACATTTTTAGAATTGCTCTAGCTTTTTAAGTAGAAAAGATATTGAAACGATTCATGCTTTGTTTTTCACTGCAGTAATGATCATTTAATAATGCTATGAAAAACTGAACTGGAATAATTAAATGGCTGAAAAGTGGCCACTTGAAATTTGCTTAGTTTTTTCCCATTTTATCGATTTTCAACTGAACCCTGTGTGAACCCTGTTGAACATAAAGCATTGCTTTTTTTTTGGTACTGAAGAAGGAGGCCTTATGATACCATGACATAAGTTTCATTGTGCTAAAATATTATCTTCTGCAAAAATAAAGGTGCGAAAATTTATAAATTTTAAAATATGCTCAATTTTGAGCCAAGTGGGGATATAGATAAAAAATCTGATATTTTCAGAAAATATAGGCCAGTACTTCGTTATTATGTCCACTTAGTGCCATTTTGATATTTTCACTCTATTACGAGATATGATTTTTATAAGTGCAATTTTTATAAAAAATAATGGGCCCAAACACCGATGTGGGGATACAGATACAAATCTGAAATTTTTAGAATATGTATATAGCCTCTACTTTGTTCATTATGTGCACAAAGTGACAATCTGTTATTTTTGTTTGTTCACGAGATATGATTATGTATGACTATTTTCGCAAAGCGGCATAGGTGATGACTCAACAAAGAAACTGATTGAGTGGCAAACTTTTTTACAAAGTATTCATAAAGATCATTTTAGACCATAATATAAGTATTAATACTTTTCAGAAACGTAAAACTCCGACATGATGAGTTGTTGTTTTTTGAAAATTTTCAAACAGAAAATAAATTGGGGGGCATTTTCGCCAAAGGTATTAATACTTGTGTTATAGTCTGAAACGGCTTTAAGAAGTATAGGGATATGTATTATTTATTGTAATTGTGAAAGTAATAAATTCATATCTATTATGTTACAAAAAACAATCGATGTATGCAATGCATTGCATCGAAAAAAAATTTATGTTTTTTTTTCAATGTCCATCACTATTTTCATTACTTTTTTTTAGTTTTAACTAACAAAGTTCGCGCAAAATGCGGAATATCTGGAATTTAAAATTAATTGTCTTAATTATTGTCTGGACGCCTACGTTACGGAGAGAATTATCAGCGTTTTTGACAACTAATACGTATTATTTATTGTCAAGACGTCATTGTCAGTTGTAAACGTAGTCTAAATCATGATACAATAAATACAGGTAGAAGTGTCACTGCAACAATTCAACAATACAAAAACAACAATCATTTTGTTAGTGTAAATGTTTCCCAAGTGTCAAAAACAGAGAAACTTAAAGTCGACCGCCGCCGTAGTTTTTGAAAGTTCGAGCCGCCGCAATACATCGGCTTGTCACGATTCTTAAATATAGTTAAGCTGTGAAAAATAATGTGATATAACAATTTTTCTTTAGAGCAGAGAATTTTATGTTTCATACATATAAAAATGTATTCGTAAAAGGCGGCTTGTAGTAAATATTTTTGTTTAGCCGCCGCCGCAACTTCTTCATTAGCTTGTTTTTATGATGTAGCGAATTTGACATTTGCGAAATATAAATTCACAGCTACAGCTGTGCTGACAGTTTTACCTTGTACTATTGTATCGCGGTGTAAATGAACTGTATTTTTACTTTACATAAATAAAAAAAACATTTCTGAATTTGTTTACAAAAAACTTTAAAATTTTGTTCAAAGCAACTTAATTTCATAAATTTATTTTTTAAAAACTAAATTCATACTGCGTATGAAATAGATCCCGTTTTTTCGTCATGTATTTTTATTTTCTTATGTATGTTCCCTCAAAACTCCGCCATTTATGAGCTGATTTCGATTTTTTTTTCTCTATTCGAAACGATGTACTTCCAGATTGGTCCCGTTGAAAAGTGGGCGGGGTACGCCATTGCAAAGTAAATACACATTCGTTTTCAAATACTTCTACTCAACCGATTCTTATGAAACTTTGCACACCATTAAGCTTCTGTTTAAACGATTCTTATGCAACTTTGCACACCATTAAGCTTCTGTTTAAATACATCAGGATCAAAAAATTGGGCTGCCACGCCCATGCAAAGTAAACTTTTCAACAATTTCTATAAAACCAATTTTTATGAAACTTTGCATACACCTTTAGTTATCGTTACAATACATTATATTTAAAAAAAGGGGGCAGTGCCACGCCCATGAAAAGTAAATAAGCATTTTAAATACTTTTGCTTAGCCGATTCTTATGAAACTTTGCATACATATTTAGTTATCATTACAATACAACATTGTTGCTAGAAAAGTGGGCAGTGCCACGCCGATGAAAAGTAAATACATATTCATTTTAACTATTCCTACTTATCCGATTCTTATGAAACTTCGCACAGAGTTCTCGTAAATTATAAAATATGGGGGAGGTACCACGCCTATTTTGTAGTCGTTTTTTTCGAAGAATTATTTATTTATAATTTAATAAAATGTATAAATAATAGATTATGAACTTTTTAGATCGATACTATTCATGCTCAAACTTTTTTCTGTGCAGGTATATGGAATATAATTATTTGTAAAACATTCTTTTAGATAATATGTTGAACAGGCTATGCTGCCTGTTTCTAAAAACCGGCCCACTTTGGTCCTTTGGTCCCTTTGTGATGACTTTTAGATAATAATATTGGCGCATATTCATTGATGAACAAAATATACTTTAGGAATTAAAAACCAGTATTGCCATATAAAATATTGATTTTAAACTTTTAAAGTATACTTTGTTTTGACTATGAATATGCGACATTATCTAGAACTCTACAAAACGAATTTTTGTTGTAAATTGTACAATTAGTAATAGCTATTATAAAAAACGTAGCGTGCGTCACAAAGGGTTCACAGCTTTTGATAAAAAAAGACAACATTTTTGCCTGCAAATAAGTTATTTTAGAATTCTCTTACATATATGTATTCTATTTCTTTTATAAATTAAGCGGGTGAGAGACGAGTCAATATTCAGCTTCAATATATGTTTGTGGGCGTTTGTTATGAATATCAAAAGCATTTTAATATTCTTCAATATTTCTCCAACGTATATGTATGTGTAACTACCCTGCAGACAAAGTAACTAGTATGTAGTTAGAGCTATACTAGTTGCTTTTTACTTCAGACTAGTTGCCCATCTGTCCTTTTTCTCATATATCGAACTATCGATTTTAACATTAGGTTGTCATAGGAGCCCAACTAGTTCATTTGTATGCAGTTATATCCCAGTTGGAATCCTAGTTATTATAAATTACTGCTATTACTAGTTTGTTTATTTAGATTTTGTAACTCTTAAAAAATCTTTGGCTCAACCGTGGTACGAACACATATTCCTCATATTTCAAGGCAAGTATTCTACCTACTGAGCCACATTCTACTTTTTTTTTTAAGAGCTAAGAATATGTTTTATATACAAGTCGTATACCTGAAAATTTTGTCCTTTTTTTGACTAGTATCGTTATTGTCTCGATACAACTAGTAACATGATTGTTCTTTTTTACTAGTATCGTTACTAGTCTTGCTACAACTATGAATATGACTGTCCTTTTTTGACCAGTAACATTACAACTATTAATGACTGTCCTAAAGCGTATCTAGTTGTAAATTTAGCTGCTGGGTATTTTTTATAAACAAATGCACACAAACACATCTCGCGACTTTAGTATTGTTTTGGCCCACCGACCATTTTTAAATAAATTGAGTTAAGTATGGGGTATATATATTTCGAATGCCCTCTTTCAGAATCCAAAAACTGTTTCGCGAAATTGTTCCTTCATTTTTGATAAATTTTTTGTAAAAAAAAAATATTTTTTTAAATAAAAATAAATAAAAATCAGAAATCAAATAAAATAAAATACCAAGTTTCATCAATATTAACTTTTTATTCCATGTAAATATCTTTTCTAATAACATTTATACGCTTATTTTCAATCAAAAGTAGAAAATTTCAT
This sequence comes from Panzeria rudis, assembly GCA_956483635.1. Classification (NCBI taxonomy): domain Eukaryota; kingdom Metazoa; phylum Arthropoda; class Insecta; order Diptera; family Tachinidae; genus Panzeria; species Panzeria rudis. Next base: position 27,774,729 of record OY101447.1, on the reverse strand, counting down.
TCAATAACAAGTTAATCAATACACAGCAGTTAGTATACATATGGAGCAACAAAAGCTACTTTTTACAAATAAAAAAAAGTGGTTACTGGAGCACAAAACAAGATATTTTACTTTCAGTAAAAAATGTTAATTTCTAATCGGATTGATGAAAATTCACAAAAATGTACATTTTTCTTCCAAACATATGACGGAAGCAGTGGTGAGAATACAAAAAAATTCTATTGGATATATTTTGAGGAAACTTTATGTAAATGTTCTTTGTTGTTTTTCTCCATTCCGACTTTTTGGCATATGGGCTAAACCAATACTAAGGTCGCGATATATTGAAGCTGAATAGCATAACTTGAAGGTATGTATCCCTTTAGAAAGACCGAAAAAAATTTTAATCTTAATCTGAAAACGCCTACGAATGTAGCGTTCGTCACGCAGGATTTGCCCATATACATACTATGTACTCCTATATTCTTAAAAACTCATTGCCATATATATTATCAACTTTAAAAATAAGTACGCCATGGTAACCCCGTAACAAACATACATATAAAATCATGAAGGTTGTGGTTGTCAACGCGCAGAGCAACAATGATCGATTCATTCATCGATTTTTCGCGCTTGTACAAAATAAAGAAACATTACAAAAAGCAAAGCACAACATACAACTCCAAAATTAATAGAATTAAGCAATAAAAAAGAAGATATACACAATGTAAAATTTGAAATTATTTTAATAGAAAAAGGGCAAACAGAAAAGAAGGAGATAAAAGTAATAAGCGAACAAGTTTGTATCTAGTTGAACTATTCACGCTAACAGGATATTTAAGCACAAGCAAATAACTGAAACAAGTGAAATAGAAGATATAACGAAAAAACACGATGATGAAGAAGATAATGATGATGTTAATAAAGTAAAAACCACATTTTTTCAGAAAGATTTTTTAATTGAAAAAAATGAATTTTTCCTTGCGGCTAACGATATTTGATAAAAAAGAAACAGTCTTCAAAACAATAAAGCATTTTTGGAGGCAATCATCGTCACCACCACAATACAATTGATTTTTTTAATCCTAGCCCCCACCCCCATATATATAGATTTATTCATCTCTTCATGAAAAATTATGTATACACTTTATTTTTTATATGTAGAACATTCTTTATGTCTGCGAGAAATTAGACATTTTTATATTAAAATTAAAAATAGTTTCGAAAACTCGCCAAAATCAAGCCGGTAAAAAATACTGGTTTTTTTTTATTACATTTTCTACGGAAAATTTATTAGTCGTTTTAGTATGTCTTACAAGCCAGTCTAGGCTACTGTGACGCACCAAAGCTAATAAAACGGCAAGACCCACGAAAAATGAGCACATGCTTCAGCAAACTTTTTATAAAATACTAAAATATTTTTTTGCAACTCTCGCCCTCTTTAACTATCCATGTGTTCCAGAGGGCTGCAAGTCCAAAAGCAGATCTATACGTCTAGATAATTTTAATTTTTTTTCTATTACTCACCATCATAGCGTTCTGCTTGTTCGGCTAATTTAGCCTTGTATACATTATTTTCACGTTCAGACATTGTGCAAAAATTAAATTTGTGTAGTAGTAGAAGTTAACAAAACTTGTTTTACAAAAAATCCTTGATTTTTTTTTAATTTAAGATTAAAAATTTTGTGTAAATCCCGGCGTCGTTGTGCTTTTTTTGTGTGATATCAAAAAAATTTGTTCGTCGACTCCGTTCCGAATTTTTTTTTGCTTTAAGCTTTTTTGCTCGACTTTTTCTCTACTACGTTTTTCTATTCGTGATTCTCTGACAAGCGCCGCTTCTATACTGTTTTGTTGTATTTTTCAATGTCGTTGGGTGTACGCAGAGTATGGACGTCGCTGTGGAATCCTGGTCAGAGAAGAGAGAAATAAATTTTCTTTAATTTGCTCTTTAATTAACTTCAAAACACAAAGATTTATTCCAATTATAGTTCAGAGTTATTTTTGTTTCTAACTTTTTTAATTATTGATTAAATATATACACACTTTGAATAGTTGGTAATAGCCGTCGTGTATACGCCGCCGCTGCTTTTTTCGATTAATATGGAATCGGTTGTCACACTAGTTTTTCATTCCTCGTCGCTTGCTACAATCAATATGGCCGCACCTATAACAAATACTGTAGTTATCTCTTTTCAACGCATATGAGTGCCGTATGTGTTTTCGATTTTTGCTGTTATATTTGGTAAGTCTTTTTGTAGCTTTGTAGCGTCTTTTATAAAGTTGGCAATACATTTCTTCTTACGGGTTTTGCACACTAGAGTTGTATTTTTAATGTAGTGCCACACTTCATATATACTATGTACTGGAGCAAGGCGAATTGACAACAAGGTGGCGTTAGTGTGTCAGCTGAATCAATACAAGGTGATGTCAGTGGTCCTCTACCCACCGTCACGACTAGCAATAAATATCTCATTAATATACTACTCTTATACGCACCTGTTTTTTGCGAATAAAACTGTAAATTGCTGCCATTTAATTGTTTTATTGCGATTTATTAAAGGGGCCCATACACTGCACCAGTATGCACGCGTAATCACGTGTTGGTGCCAGTGGTTTGGTCGTGTATGGGCATTTGGTGTGATTGTACGCTTTGTGTAGCGATGTCAAACTGAGTTTGATATTTTGCTGATGGTACCAGTTTGTGGTATTGCGTATGGTTTAATTAGCTCAGTTGAGAAAAGTTGTCAAAGAGTAAACATCGGGGTAAAATATATTTATTGAATAAATTGATCATATATTATGAAAAATATGGGCATTTGGTGTGATTGTACGCTTTGTGTAGCGATGTCAAACTGAGTTTGATATTTTGCTAATGGTACCAGTTTGTGGTATTGCGTATGGTTTAATTAGCTCAGTTGAGAAAAGTTGTCAAAGAGTAAACATCGGGGTAAAATATATTTATTGAATAAATTGATCATATATTATATTATAACTATTGTAAAGACTTTCTGAAATAAAACAAGTCATATCCAATATTTTTTTAATAAAAAGTACGCGTTTTTCTTAATTTATATTTGCACATCAAGCAAACAAAGCCACAATACCAACACAAAACACACGTAAAATATACAAATCCAACATTTCTTTACGAAGTGTGAAAGCTTCAGGCAAGTTCAAAAGGGAATTGAAAAAATGTACATCAATAAATGTCTCAACTGTGAAAGGGCACTATGTGAATACCTTGTTAACTCTAATTAGGCATTAAACAAAAGAAGCAATATTGCAATTCATGCAACTCTTCGCTTCGACTTTGACATTTCATAGGCAGTGTTCTATTTGCCCTACGTTTCCAAGTAGCAATTTTTATGGCCGGCAATTGTCAAATTTCAAGTTGAAAATCAAACTATTTTTTTCCGCATTTTGTATATGAAGTTTGGCAATTGCCGCAACAAATATTGCTACGTGGAGACGTAGTGTTAGCGCAAGGCGAATTTATCTACAGGTGGCATTACCCATCGTAGAATAATATAACAGGTAGCTGCATAACTAATACACATGTACATTTTGGGATAGAAAATGTCAAACATTAATAGAGAGGGTATGTGTGTGTTTGTATAACAGAAGCAGCAAACACACGTGTGGTATTGTGTGTGCAACGTAGTTATTTCATGTTGCACAACATTTGACAGTTCGTACCATGAAAAAAATAAAAAAATAATCAGCTGGCGTTCCAGGGCTACCTTCTATATTATGCTACCATGGCAGCACCGAGGCAACAACTACAACAATACAAAAACAACAGTAAAAGAAATTATTTCAAGTTATCAAATTTGATACAAATTTATCATAATTATCAAGGTAGATTGAACAGGTACCACTACAAGAACAGCTGTTTTAGTAAATTTGAGAATGTGTGCGTCACACAGACAATAGGTTAGTGTGTATGAATGTGTGCGACTCACAGATAGTGGATTTGACATATATCTAGGGTATTTCTTCCAACAAAATACATGTGTTTATGGGTGTTGTATTTGTTTTAGTTATGGTGGTACCTGTAATGAATGTGCCTTGATAATTATCTGAAATAAAGTACAATGTGCTCACCAATACTTATATCAACGAGAATAATAATGCGATATTTATATTTTAAACAGTCGAAAGAAACTTTTTTTTTAGCAAGAAGAGCATCCAACAAATTTTGCTTCTTTGTTCTTTAATTATTTGCACATTATTTATGTTTATATTCACAAAATTGTCATAAATACAGAAATAATAAAGTGAAATATATGGAATATATAAAACGCCGTGCAAGTTTACTACACGAATATAAAAAAATTGTGTCCAAACCATGGTGTAATAAGTATACAGGAGGCCGCATAAGGGAAACAAATACAACAATACAACAAAAAAGTAGATGATGATTGTCAAAAAATATACGTGCTGGGCATGCTTTATACACAAAACTACCAGAGCAAAAAATAATCAGCTGACGTTATGCTGCCACCTGTACAGTTATTACACCATGTTTCACAAATACACAATATTTGACAGTTCGTACCATGAAAAAAGCAAATAAAAAATAGTCAGCTGGCATTCCTTGTATATTATTCTACCATGGTCGCAGGTAACAGGTGGACTCTACAGATCAGCTGTTTATTTTTTGCCCATTTTCTCTGCTTGTATTTTTCATCTGGTTAAATGGTCAAATGCTTTGTTGACATATTTTTCACTACATTTTTTGACAAAGAAACCAAATATTTCCCAAAGCGAATTGAAGCGAGTCTACCTGTTATGAATTTGCCTTGGTGTATATATCAAATCAGTGTTATCACAATGTTGTGAGAATTATTATGAGAGCGTTGTTATAAGAGCATTGTTAGAACAGCAATCTTCCCTGCCAACATTTTCTATCGAAACTATCACTAAAACGTAACAGCATGAAGTGCAAAACTATCATATATGATAATCGCTTTCTTTTCATAAAAGTGTCACCGTTCGGGAAGAAACGAGTAACTACATTAATACTTAAAAGATAGACTATTTAGTGTCATAAAAGAATGCTCAAATATTTTCTTTTTTAAATGACGAATTGTTGTCGTATAGAAGTGTAAGAATAGTTTTGAAGTTCCGCAGAAGAAACGAAATTTATACGGGCTTCAGTGGAAATTCATGGAATATATTATCGCTTGCTGATCAAAATAGTTTCTAACTTCTAAAATAAACCTGTTTACTACTTACATACAAAAGAGCTTAATGAGATATTGACCTTATCGTGTTTGGCAATTTTCGTCTTCGACTACGAAATTTTTCTAATAGGTTAAAGAAAAATGGAGCGTGCTGTCTTTAATCTATTACAAAAATGTCGTAGTCGAAGGCGAAAATCGCTAAACACAATAGGGGGATTAAGTGACGTACAGACGTGCGTGCCGCATGTTTACAATATTTAACAATATACTTATACCAAATATACTTATATATATATATATATATATATATATATATATATATATACTTATACCAAATTTTAAAAACCACCACTTAACATCAAATATATATTTAAAAACTTTCAACTTTTATCACTATATATTTTGAATTTATCTTTTTATTGTTTACCTTTTTTTATTAATAATGCTACACAGTCTTTAAACCTTTTTCCAGTAGATCACAAACATAACTAATTGGAATAAAGCGTTCAACAACAATTTAAGTAACAACTATTTAAGTAACTTAAACAGCTATTAAAGAAGATAAAAATTCGAAAATAATGTACATAAATATTTGTGTACTTTGCTTTTGTAAAAAATTTACTGACTAGAAACTCACTTCTTGGTCAAAGTTATTGTCGATATTAAAATTTATAAAAGGAAGTTTAAAATTTGATATCAATGTATTTAAATGTGTTAAAGAAGACACTTTTTAGAATATGTACCAGAAATTGCACTTCCAAATGTTGGGAGGGTTATTAGATCAAAATACCCCCATTCCATTTAAGCGGCCTTCAGACTATTAGATTTAGTATTAATACTTGTCAAAAACTCAAATCTTAAGTAAAAATCCAACAGTGTGAAAACAAATTGCTATGATTTGTCAAATAATACGTAAAGAAACTTGACAGTATTATGGTATTCGTCATTTTTAAGAAATTTTCTAAACAATCACATTTTTCATTTTATCTGGGTTGTCTATTGCACAAACAAACATAGTTGTTTGTGTATTTGTTTGCCGGCATAAATAAAGAAAAAGAAGAACGAAAAAATGTGCTTTATTGCAAATTATTTATGTTACATTTTATTTGGAATGTGATAGTGTAGAAACAAAATGTAATGAGAAAATTATCTTTAAGATTTTTTGACAGTCAGACTGATTTTCATTTGATTTTCGTCTTACAAAATCTAATAAAAATCTCAAAGCTTGTATTACAATGTGAAAGCGCCTTTAGCATACAAGCAGCCCATCTCTGCTCTACAAATTTCACTTAAAAACGTAAGGAATTTATATTTTATACATATTGGTACGTTCCAACTATAGTCATGTGCACAGATACATCTTTTTATATCAGTTTCAGTGTGTTAATTCCATGATCCAATAATATTATTGGATCATGGTTAAAGGCTCCATTACTCATACGAAACGTTGATGTAGTTGCATGTTGCTGATCGTTTCTGTCTCATAACTTTTCAATGTGACAGAAACGATCAGCAACATGCAACTACATCAACGTTACGTATGAGTAATGGAGCCTTAATTCTTATGAGTGCTTAATGATAAGTAATGTAGTGTTTCTGTTATTAGGTGGTATTGTTATTGGCTGAAGTATTGTAGATATGAGTGGATACAGAGAGACTGAGAGAAACACATTTGTTTTCCTATGTTTCGCCCAAACAGATATTAACAGATACTGATGTCGTACAATAAGTACTTATGGTATAAACAGGCAAATTTGTCATGCATAACGAAGTTTGCATGACATTGAAAAATGAAGAATTGCTGCTACAAAAATTCCACTTATGGACCGGGACTAAGTAAAGAAGAAAAGCAAAGAAACAAGCGTCCAAAGTAAGAAAAGCACTCACACAAAGTAAAAAGAAACTCACCGACAATGTTTTTTTTTTACATTTCTTCCAAAAATATAAGTATCATCGCTTTCGCACTAACAAAGTTTACTTTCACCTATTTTGCACTAACAAAGTTTACTTTGCAAAGTTTTAATTCAGCGGGTAGAAAGACAAAGAGAAGAATACTTCAGCTCTCTGTCTTTCTACCGGCTGAATTTAAACTTTGCTAGTGCGAAAGGGGTGTTTGCAAAATTTTAATTCAGCCGGTAGAGAGACAGAGAGGTGAAGCATTTCTATCTCTTTCTGTCTTTCTACCGGCTGAATTAAGACTTTGTAAAGACGGGGCTCACACAGAGCAATTTTTGTTGCGTAACTTTTAATTTAGCCACGAGAAAGACAGAGAAAAACTGTGTTGCTTTCTCTGGCAGGGCAATTTTTGTTGAGCAACACAGTTTTTCTGTGTCTCTCTCGCAGCTGAATTAAAAGTTGCGCAACAAAAATTGCCCATTGTGAACCCCGTAAAAATAAACTTTGATAGTGCGAAAGCGGTGTATGTAGGATAAAATTCGCCTTGGTTACGGCTTTGCTTAATATGCGTGTATTGCAAGAAGTGTAAAACGAAAAATGTCCAGTACAGATATTGACGTATTACACACTTTACCTTTTCTTCCCCTAGCGAACTAACTTTTTCTGTCCGTCAAGAAATGACCGTCATAAAAGGGGACTAAGTATTTTGTAGTAGTACAACAGAGATGACATATTTACGAATTTAGTTGTCTTTTTTCTTTCTAGTGAAAATGGTTGTTGACAGCGAATATCCTTACGAACATTGAAGCTCAGCCAATCACGAGCCATTGATTTGTCTTGACAAAAGTCAAAGTCGATATAAAAAAATAGCACTAACATTTTTCTTATGTATGAAGTTTGACAAATGTTAGAACAAAATTATGTCTCGTGAAGACGGGGTGATATGTTGGGGGTGTCATAGCATGCTCGGCATCATAACATGGACATGAGCTGCCTACATTACCCATGTGCAATGTCCGACATGATGCTCATACCAAGTTCATGGATAATGTAGACCTCTCGTGACACCATGGTGAACAGCAGAATAAAAGTAATGCCATTTTTATATCGATGCTAAGCAAAGCAAAAGGGTTAATAAAGTTTAAGCGTTGCCAATGAGCACAAGAAAATAAATTGTACCGTTAATTCGATAGATGAATGTTATCAATGACTAATGAGTGGCTATTTGAAGAAAAAGAAGCAGTTGGTTGTTTTAATAATTGGGAAAGCAAAAAAAAAATGCGATAATTATTAATTCAGTGTTTTTTAAAACGTCATAAAATATATAATTGCTATTAATTTCAATTCAATAATGTCTCAAATTAGAAAATCAAAAATAAATACGTAAAACATCTTTTACATTCTTAACATGATGGCTCTTAATTTGGGAGGCTGGATTCACAATTTTACTGTAACTGATACACAAACACACAAGGCTGGTTACACATTGTACAAAATTACTTCTATTGTAAGTTAACCTTTTAATTTAATTAAATATTTGTAACAATTTATTTACGTATGTATATGTGCCAGGTTTTTCCCAGATATGTACCGCAGGCTCTAACACAAATTGTTGTATGGCGCCGTTTTCATGATATCAAACGTTTGCATCGTGAGCTTAAAAGACGACATAAAAGTCTACAGCTAACTGGTCATTTGCCGGAACCCATTGATTGTTCATTTTTCAAACGCTTCGATAAGGATGTTATACAAAAACGCAAGGAGTATATATTACAACTATTGGACTATGCTGCCCAACACACCGCCTTGTATAAATGCCATGCTTTTGCTCAATTTTTCAACGAAACAACGCCTCCAAATAAATTACAAATATTGGTTCATAAGGCCGTTAGAGGTTTAAATATAAATTTTGAATTACTGCAAGATCAAGTACATTCTGCCACAAAAGAATTGTCTGATAAGACAAAGTCAACAATAAATAATGATAATCTGCTTTTAGATAAGCAGCAAGAAGTGAAACCAAATGCAAAAGAAGATGAGGCAACTGTTGAATTGATGATGGGAGATGGGGGTGAGGAAGAAGATGAAAGTCTTAAAGTTGAATATACCTCAAATGTTAATAACCATTCAAAACATTTTTTGACCCCCATGGCCTCCATTGAAAGTGATGATAGCGATTATATATATGAAGCGGCCTTAGAATTCTCTCAAGCCGTACAAGCTGAAGCAAATTTAGAATATACCGAAGCTCACACACGTTATAAAAGAGGAGTCGATATACTTTTATGTGGATGTAAAGATGACAGCAATGAGGAAAGAAAATTTATAGCAAAAGCTAAAATTTCCAAGTATTTGGCCCGAGCTGAAGATATACATGAACGTTTCTTGAAAATTTGTCACAGAACGATAACATCATCACCCAAAAATAATTTCCAATTGGCAATAGATGTGTCGGGAAACACAGTTTCGGATTCGTCTGGCCTCTATTTGGAAAGACCTTGGAATCATATGGCTAAATATAAAGTAAATCGTCTTCTGGGTGATAAGGTTTTACATGTAACATGTATCACAGAACCTTTAAAACCTTCATATGTTATGAAAGGCATTGAAAAACCCTCTAGCAATTCGCCCACACAAACTATATTTTTACCCCAACATGTACCGTACATGGTTGACTTGGTGGCATTTTTTCAGTCCGATCAAAAAATATTTTTACTTCTTAAGCTGGCCTTAGGTGATAAACTGATTGATTATGTACATTCCTTAAATAATTCTGCACATACAACACAACTTTTTGGAGAAATAAACTTAAGTGACAAGTCGTTAAACTCATCCATAGCTACCAAAAACACGCTAGAAACCTATGATTTGGTAAATAATTCCAAAAAGTTATTGGAATCGGTATCAAATACATTACAAGTTATTAAAGACTTAGAATCTCCCAGTAAATTTCCTCGTAAAAGTCCTCGTAAAACAGCTTCATTTCATTCAAAAGTTGCAGAAAATCAAGTGAAAATGTGGGCCCAACAATTAGTTATTGCCATACATGCTTTACATGAAAAAAGTGTTATTTTAAGGTAAGCTAAAACAATATAGCTATCAAAATACGTAATTAATTGTCATAAAAATTACATGACTAATTTCACTCGTTCAGATTTATTTAATGGACATAACGATACTGGTCTGTTAAAAAAAGAGAGAATCTATTGTGAACAAAAAACTAAATTTTGCGGATATTATTTCGGAAAAACCTTACCAATTATTATGAATTTGTTTAGAAAAATCATAAGCGTAGTCTTGATTATGTACACTAAGGTGGAGCGTCGATGTATGAAAAAAATTCATCTAATAGATATCGAATACATCCAGAAAGTTGCACCTAGCTAAACTGCACAATATTTTTTTAATTTTTTAAAATTAATTATAATTTTAATAAATTCTCTTAAACCTACAACTAAAAAACAATTTTGTGTCGAATAACGAAGATTAAAATCGTGGAGATCCTACAAAAACTAAGAAAGTTATAAGCCATTAAGCGAAAAAAGCTTTCAAAAAGTTTTTAACTTCCCGCTATCAAAATATGATGTTACTGATTTCACCCCGATTTTTCATCAGATCTCGATGTTTTGTGGTCATGGAAATCTATTCTGACTAGGATGATGCCAGTGTCGATGTATGTGTTTATATATGTATGGATGTGTGTGTGTATGTATGTAAACCTCTCATAACTTAATAACGGCTTAACATATCGGAATTAAATTTTTGACATTATAAAGATATTATTGACCTTTGTTAGATTTCGTGATATAACGAACCGACCCAGTCCGGTCGATTTTGAGAATTTTCGAAAAAAATTTTTTTTTACAAATTCAAACTACTATACCGATTGAATCCAAAATCTAATCAGCTCTAAAACTCTAAAAAGAACTTCGACTGCTGCAAATTTGATTTGAAGCGATTTATCCGTTCGTGAGTTATCATAGAGTAAAAATTTCGAAAAAAGCGTTTTATTTTAATAACTCCAAAAGCACTTTTCAAATAGATTTTCAGCATTCACTTACTTTTTTGGACTTGAAAAACTGCATCGAATGCTTCAAATTTGATCTAAATCGGTTTACTGATTCCAGAGATATCGTCGACAATTTTGAAAAGAAGTTTTTAAGATTGAAATTAGTGGGAGTTCCAGGGATGGCCTGCAAGGTCTCATATCTCTATTTTTTACTACAAAATGAATTAAATCAATTTTGTATGAAAAATAATATAGACTTTTTCCACTTAACCCTTTCTGACCTGCCGCTAAAGTACTGGGAATTTTTTTCATAATTTTTGGAATATAGGGTCTCTATATCATATGAAAATATAATTAATGTTTAGGTTTTACTATTTTTATACACTTCTATGATTTTATGACACGCACAATTGATGCATCTCGGTCTAATTTCATTTTGAAATAACCAAAGCCCACATTCCTTTCAGACCTGACGCTAAACTACTGGAAATTGTTTCATATTTTTTGGGATATACGGTCGCTATATCGTATCAAAATATAACCAATATTTAGGTTTTATGATTTTTATATTCTTCAAGAATTTTCAGGACACGCACAGTTGATGCATCACGGTCTAATTTCTAATAATTAATTTTTAGATAACCAAAGCCCCATGTAATATATTTTTTCAAACTTTTTTTATTGTTTAGTATGAATAATGCAAATAAATTGAGAAACAAACATAAATACAATAATCGCAATCGATGCATGCGGGTCTGTTTGACATTGGCCAAATAGAAACTAAAATATTGGGACCGAAACTTACCCGCACAATCGATGCATCACGGTCTGAAAGGGTTAATGGTTTTAACTTTCGTATTTTGTACCTAAGTTCAGCAATTGTTTTGCATCATGTGTTCATGGGGGAATGCGACATTAGGGGAATAAATTCATTCATACGAAACTCGGGTTGGCTTAACACCGACTCAACCTCTGCGATAGGCAGGGCACCTTCTTAAATTTCCCTACTATCCATCCCAGGCATCACAAAGGGACCAAGGAACCCAAATGGGACGGTTTTTAGAAACTTGCAACCTAACCTAACTTAACCTATTGTAGCAATTAAAATGATAAATTAAAAAAAAATCTGTAAACATACTTTTTGAAAGTTTTAATCAAATGTCAATGATTTTTTCGATCGACACAAACGTTGTATTACCTAAAAGAGGAGAGAGCTATCTATGCAACAGTACAAGCTATATTTTATTTAAATGAAGTGTTCTCGGAATTTTTGGCAATAAACGAAAAAAATACTGAAAAAACACTTATTTTTCGGGAATATCGCGAAACGCGCATTAGGAAAAATAACTTAATTTCATATTCGTATTCATAATTTTTAGTTATGACAAAAAATCTTGATGCTGTGGTAGAGGGCTAAAAAAGTAGGTCCAAATATTTTATTTCATTATTGTTAACATGTAACTTAGCATAAAATGCAACGTTCTTGTGCTATTAGAAATTGAAATTCGAAAAAAAATTATTATGACGCTCAACACTAATGCACATGTGTTTATTTCATTTTAGTGATCTAAATATGGACAATTTATTATTAAACGAAAACTATCAATTATTGCTAACATATTTCTATCAAAATGAAGGCGTTTCATCAGACAGCTGCATACACAAAGCTCTAAGTCTAAAAGCTCTGGAGGAACATTTTGTTGCTCCAGAACGTCCTTTAACATGCCGTTCAGATTGGTGGAGTTATGGTGTAATATTGTATGAATTATTTCTTGGCTTGGTAAGTTCAAATTTAAATTACTTGGCTTATGAATATTTTTTTGTTAATTTTTCATTTAATTCTGCTGTAACTAACAAACTTTATAATATTGATTTTGCACTCCCATTATATTTTGTTCATACATATATTATTTTATAAACGACGTAATCCTGTCTTGTTTATTTGATTTTGTCAATATTGATATCATGTACATTAACCGCAATTTGATTTCCATTATTGAGAATGCATAAAAATGTATGGCTAAATTGCCTCAAAAATTATAGAGACTGGAATGAATAAAAATTGATTGATTAATATTCCAAGGAACTAGGGAAAAATCAACATCAACTTAGTTTTCAACAAACACATGAGAACATAGCAACGCTACTTTCGGAAGCCGCTACACTTCCGTCATCAGTGCTCATCTGTATTTTTGCTTATCACCACTTGTAAGGTGGCTCTGTTGAATGTGGTGAAACAGCAAATTAACACAATTTAATAGTGATTTAATTCTCGTATGCAATTTTCACGAAAATTTTGTATATATAAGAATTATAATCACATTCAACAGTCACTAAATTTTCAAAAATCGATAAAGTAGTAGTTATGGAAGCCCGGCCCACTACCGGAGTGGCCTGAAAAGTTGTTGGGTGGATGGATAGAAGTTAAAAATTAGTCGTTTTCGAACAAAATCGGAGGATACACTCATTTTCAAAAATACGATTTGAAATTTCACACCCAAAAGTCAAAATAAAAAAAAAATAATATATTTCTTCCATTTTTTCTGGAAAAATATCGAAAAACAAAATTTGGACCATTATTAGGAAAGTTATGAGCAAAAAACTAAAAAAGTGTGTTTTTAAAGATTTAAAATCTTTTAAACGTGTAATCAAAAAAAATCTCAAAATTTACCAGGAAGGCTGTTTAAGGTGTACTAAAAAAAATTTCAAAATTATGGCAATAAAAAAATTTTTTTTTCAAACCGTCCGATTTGGCGTGGAACGCCCCATATGTATGTATGTATGTACATTAAAGCGACTCACAGAAAAAACATTATTGTTACCCCTCTCATACTAAAGATCGTTCTTTTTAATGACAAAATATTTGCGGAGTCTAGCGATGACCGCCCGTGAGCTGGACCGTGTCTAAAAGAGGTATATTTTTGTAGTTTTTGGCATATTTTGGTATTTTCTCCCAAGACAACATATAAAAAAAATTACATTGCATATATGCAAAAAACTACATATAAATTTTTATATATACATTTTTTAGACGCGGTCCGGCTCACGGGCGGTCATCGCTAGATCCCTCAAATGTTTTAGGAAACCTCATTTACGTTTTTCATCATCATACAAGTCAAGTCACTCTAATGTACATACATACATACATAATTGTGAAATCAGTTGCCTAAAAGCGCATTATAATCGTTTTCATATTTTTATTTTATTATTAACCTGCATTCTTTTTCATTAACAAAATATTGGTGATTGCTTACATTAAAATATTTATTTTTTGAATTTTTTCATCTCGATAACATTGTCATTAAGTCACTTCTTTACGTTCAAACATTTAGACCTGGACTCAAATCGTCACATCCGTGAACGTACAACTCGTCACGTAAAAACGCCATTTTCGGATTATGACATACGTGAACGTACTGTAATCCCATACAGTTTATACGATTGACGTGTGACGTAATTCATTTTAGTACGATTGCCGATGCGATCACGGGTGTGACGATTTGAGCCCTGTGCTGTAAATCCTGTGATATCAAGTAAATTGACAACAAAAAAAGAACGAATAATTATCAAAATGTATTTTTTTATCATATTTTTTTGAAGTAAAGTTTGAATAAAATATCTAAACGCCAAAAACATAGCAAACAATAATAAAAATAACAGAAATAAGTTCGCTTTTCTACTAAAAATTTATTAAATTACTAGCTTTCATCTGTGACTTGTCAGCGATCGCAGGCAAAAAGAAAAAGTACCAAAAGTACCAAATTTTCCCGTTTTACTCCTTAGAAAGTACTCTATATTTTAATCAGGGCTATATGATATACGTCTACTAAATTTTATCCAAATCCATTAAACGGTCTTCAAACTCACAAACTTTCTGATTTATAAGATTAGTAGGATTTCGAGGTGTTCTCAGGAATTTGAATTTCAAAAATATTAAAAATATTTAAAATATGTATGTACTCTATAAAGGTTGTAACAGAAAAAAAATTTATATCGAACAAAAGTTGTTTGCTATGCTGTTTGTATAAGCTCTTTAAATTTCTTATGTTTACATTTTTGTAATTCTCATTTCTTGTTTGAGAGTTTTTATATAAGAATGCGAGTTTGAAAACTTTTCAAACGCGATGGTTACACATCTACTGATGAGTTGGCATTAGTACCAACGAAATGCAGTTACATATGTACATATATAGATTAGCATAACCCACAACAAATGTAATTTTTTTAACAAAAAATTTCTTAGAAATCGCTTCTGATATCACTTGATTTACAGAATAAGTCTAATAATTTGAAACTATACTGATTTTTTACTGCACCAAGTGTTTTTTTGTGTTTGTTATCTATAACTACTTAAAAAAGAAAAACTAAATTAAAAAATATGTATATAAAAAATTCAGTCATTTAAAGCTGCTCACCCAGGACAAATTGACTTATATGGTTTTGTACAATACCCGGAAAGTGCTGAAATATCTGATGTCGCCAAAGATTTATTAGAAAATTTATTGCAACAGATGCCCGAAGAACGTTTAGATTATGAAAAAATTAAACAACATCGATATTTTGAGGGCACCAATTGGGAGGAGGTAAAACAAAATGGCTACAACACTTTTTCACATAAGTAAAATGGCAAAAAAAAACATTTAAAACAACAAATGTTATCTCAAGGAATTCAACAAAATGGTTTGCTTAATTTTAAATACAAATACAATAATCTGAAATAAATGTAAATTTTGAAAAATATATTCAGGTATGTGATGAAAAACGATTTAGACACAAAAACGATTTGAAAGCGATAAAAGGTGTGATATTCGTTTTGTCAATCACTTTCAAATTTTTTTTAAATGTTTTTTTTCAACCTTTTTTGATAAATCTCTCTTCACAGTTTTATTACATTTTTTATATTTTATCTTCTAGAGTGCTTTTTAAAAGCAAGTAGTTTGAGATTAGCTCAAAACTAAATAAAAAGTTCGGTCGGAATGCATCACACCTTTTCAAAACAATCGTATTGAAATCGTTTTGAAAAGATCGTTTTCCATCACATACCTGATTATTTAAGTATCAACAGATTTTTTTAAGAGGTATAGATCAACCAACCATTGGCTTGGCCTGCCTCATTGCTAACTAATAGTTGTATGTATTTTAAAAAAAATGGTTTAAGCTAATAATGATTTAGTATAAACACCAATGAAATGCAAGCATATCGACGAACTTAACCCACAACAAACGAAAACTTAGTTTTTTTATAACAAACACAACCCGCGAAGCGACTTAGCTTGTCACCGGAAAACACCCGGGGTCAATGGCGGGAATCGAACACACGACCTCTGGACTGACAGGCGGAGTAAAATTAAACAGAAAAGTAATGGGTATCGTTTCATATATTTTTGGGTGCTCCGTTTTCATTTTTGTTACTATTTTTGCGATCAGAACATCGGCGAACAGCCCACGGGCTACCACTTTGTCCGCGCCATTTTTTACTTCTACGGAACCAAACTTCAAGCAAACCCTTTCAAACAAAAAGAGAATTTGAAAATCGGTTCATAAATGGAGGAGTTATGCGATAATCAATATTTCGAAAATGAGTTTATTATAGCAACTGACTGAATTGTCATCTGTCATTTTAATTAGAAAGAAAAAAACATTTCTTAAAGTTTTTTTCATACATTTTTTATTGTGCTATCTAACAACAACGTTGTTTTGTCAGTAAAAAAGTGCTATCTGCACTAAATTTGACGCCCCAGGACGGGTTGAATGTATGACTGGCCCCACTTTATTTTTTTCCCCCAAAATTTTTTTTCTAACATACCTAACCAATATCTCCATTTCTTAAGGGGGCTCCCATACAAAATGTAAATTTTTTGTGTGGGAGTCCGGTAAGGGATGGTGATAAGTGGCAAGTATGTTTGAGCAAATGTTCTAAACAAAAAGCCAGTGGAGGTCAGTCATACATTTAACATCCGTGGGGGGAACTCCTAGGGAGTTATGGGGCTTTTTATTCTATCTATTTTTAGTCTGTATTGCAAATTTTCTATGGAAGCATCCTTAAGATATGGAGATACGGGGTAGGTGTGTTAAAAAAAATTGTTGACGCTAGAAAACTAATGGGATTTGGTCATACATTTGACTTATCTAGGAGCTGCTGGGGCCAAATTCGATAATTTCAATAAACTACATTATTTGTATGGGAGCACCCCTAAGGATTGGATATAAAGGGAAAGTATGTTTTGAGAAAATGCTGGGAACAAAAAACTAATGAACGTCCTTCATACATATAACCCCCTATTGGGACTTCTAGGGAGTTATGGAACTTTTTCGTCTAAATATTTCTAGTGTCCATTGTCAATTTTGTATAGGAACCCACTTAAGTAATCGAGATAGGTCGTAGGTATATTCAGATAAAATGTTGGGAAGGAAAACTTATTGGGGGCCGGTCTTACATGTTTTCCCTCTAGGAGTAACTCTGTGACAGTTATGAAGTTTTTTATGCTGTTCAAATAGTGGTATCTGCTTATTTCAATGTTAGAATCGATGAAAATTTAATTTGTAAAAAGCGCTATCAAACATATATAATCGTGAAAATCAGGAATTGAAAAAAAAATTTATGTGTATAGGATTTAGACGTCATTTTTAAATAACATTATAAAATAAAGTTTAGTTACTACTCTTAGAGTAAACGAAAAAAACGGGTTTTTTTCTCTCTTCTGCACTCTAAAACACTTTTGTTGAAAATTAGGTCGATAATAGTCGGAAACACTTTACAGATTATTATCGACCTAATATTATACACGCATTATTTTTCAACTAAATGTTTTTACTAAATAAAGCGATTGGCTGCATGCATGTTTGAACCGCGACTTTCTGACTGATAGTCTGACGTATCTACCATTCAGCCATAGCCGTATTATACTTTATGTTACATTTTTTCCATTTGGACTAAAAATGTTTAATTTGAATGGTTTTTTTTTAAATAAAATAACTACAAGATTGATGTAAGTTTAGACAAGGAGAAATTTTCAACACAATTTTAGACAATATATGATCTTAAATTTGAAGTAATGTTTTAGAGTGCGTATAGTTGTGATTTCCGATTTCCTCGATTTCCGGGGAGGGGGGTAGTGCCCCACAGATTTTCGATCAAAATTTATGGGATTAACCAGCAGGCAAACTCTTTCAAACAAAAAACTATTTTGAAAATCGGTTCACAAACGACGGAGTTATTGTTAGAGGGGGGGGGGGTGGCGATTTCCCCATCGAAAAAAATTTGAGGCCAAAATGCAAGCAACACTTTTCAAGCAAAAAATAATTTTGAAAATCGGTTGACAAATGACAAAGTTATGCTTGGGGGAAGCAAATATCCCCACCGATTTTCCGAAAATCGTTTCACAAATCACAGAGTTACGCGTGTGCAAACATAAAAAAAAATACATTCGAATTGATAACCTCCTTTTTAACCAACTTCAAAAAAAGAAGAAATGTTTCGGATTTTTTCTTTATTTAAAAGCATGTACTACTTCCAGATTGGTTCCTTTGAAAAGTGGGCGAGACCACGCCCATACGAAGTAAATACACATGCCTTTTCATCTACTTCTAGTCAACCGATTCCTATGAAACTTTGCACACACATTAAGCTTCTCTTTGAATACTACATCATGATTAAAAAAGTGGGCAGTGGCACACCCATGCAAAGTAAATATCCCTTTTCAACAATTAACCTAATACACAATGGCTCTTGTAACACAAAATAAATGCATAATGTATACAACTACCAAAAACATAGCCTTCATATAACAAACATCTACTGAAAATAGTCCAAAATTAGCCTCCATGCAGGCATTGGAAAAATTCTCAACCTTGGTCCTCGTTGGTGGTCAGCAAGGTGCATGGAAGCTTCAAAACAGTACATTTTCGATTTCTGTGGCTAGTTGGCAACTGCTTAAGCCATATATTATATCTGGATAACAACTTGCCCGCCCAGTTTATAATTCTGTCCCAACGTGCATTGTGAATTTCAAAAACTTTTTTAAATAATATCTATCACAAATCCCCAGAGTTTCTTTTGCCCTTTTTAAAAAAATTAGAAGGTTGACTTTTTAAAAAAAAATTTACCTCCATATTGAATCCGCCATCTTGAACTTTTAAATTTAAATTTCATATTTGAAATCAGTGGAGCCAAAAACCCTCAATGCATTATTTTATAAAGCCACTAAATCAATATTCTATTTATGGCCGAAATTCTGGGATTCTGGTCCATCGTGCATTAGAAAGAGCGTGTGAAGCTTTGTATGAATATATAATAATCTCAAAATAGAAAATTTTCACCTACGACATCCGAATTTCGAGGTAGCGAAGTATAAAAAATTTTCGAATGTGCTAGAGTACCTACGTATATGTTTTTACACTCACTGTCGTTCTCTGGTACTTACATTTTTGTTGAATTTGTTGATTACTTCATTAAAAATTTTGTTTTCTTATTATTTATTAACTTAATTTATTGCAATTTTATAAAAAATAGAATTCATATAAATTCGTTAAAAATAGTTACTTTACAAAATTTACAACAAAAAATCTAATTTTCATTACATATCTGTCGGCTTTTGACGAAACAACTTAAGTATAATATATTAAAAATTTTCAGGAGAACAAAAATACTATTTAAGTGCTGAATAAAGCTTTTTGTGTATGTGCTTAAAGCTTTTTTTAGTTTTGACACTTATACCTCTCTGATTCTCAGCCTCTGAATAATTTTATTAAGAAAATTTTCGTTTGTCGACATATTTGAAACTGAAAAATCGTCTTAACTCTACTTAAGTGGTTATGTCCAAAGTTCACAGATATTATAACTTCTAATAATAAATTTTATATATTTTTTTTTAAATTGAGAGGCTTAGTGCAATAACTCAATATGCTACAAAATATGGAATAAATCGCATTTTAATTAAAAAAAATTAAAATTGTATGGTTTTTGGAATTTTCTACTTTAAATACGCAGCATAATTAGTTGCAAAACACTAGAATTTATCCAAAAAATTTTCTAGGATGCAAAGCTATGGCATAAAACCAATTTTTGATTCCATGTGGTTAAACGAGTTATTGCACTAAGCCCTTCAATTAAATTAAATTAAATCAAAACATAAAAATCATAGATGGGGTTTGGTACACTAGTTTTGCGGTTTCCACTAACAGTTAGTAATTGACAGTGCAAAATTATTGCACTAAACATCAATAGTGGTGAATTGAAAATCAGCAACCTTTGTATAAACATTAGTGATAGTGATGTTAAAAAATTTTGCACTCAAATTAAATTATTTGTGTTGAAACTTTTTTTCTTCACTAATTTGATTCCAACGTAGAAATTTTGCACTGAATTTAGGGTAAAATCTTTGAAAGTTTAGTCAGAGTATGTTTAAATGCAGCTTTTTTTAGTGTTGGTTCAAATTTTGCACTAATTGAGTGTAGTGCAGATATTTGCACTAAATCTGTGTTTAGTGATAGTGAAAAAATTAGCTCTACCAATAAATTTTTTTAGTGCTAGTGGAGAAAGACCCATTATCAATCAAAATTTAGTGCACTACCCTGAACTATGATAAAAATCAAATGCATACACAATATACGAGACTTTTTTGGTCTCGACTCTAACCATACAAATTTCTTAATGATAATTGAAATTATTGTCACAGAAAACACAACAGTATTATCTCATTGATAGCAAGGCGAATAGATAAATATGGGCCTATTCGGAAATGCATCAATGCGATGCATCAGAAAATTATGATTTTTTATTTTGTGACTATTGGTTTTATTAAGAACTTGACAATTTTTCGCTCCACATCTACTTCACTGATAAACATAAAAACATTTAAAATCACTGATGCAGCGCAGCGATGCATTTCCGAATAGGCCCTATGTGGGAGCATTGGCGAATTCAATTGGCTTTCGTCGATTCACCTTATCACCACAGCAATGGGCTTCTTATTTTGTAGCAATTATAAAAATAAAATATACTTCTTAGATCACGAAAAGCAAAAATAAGTATAATAAGTTTATTGACATAACATTAAATTAAAATTTTAGAAACCCCCTAAGAAAATGGATGATAACTTCAAAACACTTGGAACGATTTTTTTCACATTTAGGTTAGAAGATCTTTAGATCAAGTCACCTTTAAAACATAGCTAAGAACACTCTCGATCAAATCACTTTTCAATCAAAATCGGTTCAGCCGTTTAGGCTTTACGAGGGAACAGACAGACACGCATATACACACTGCAATCTAGTAACACCCCTCGTTTTTGGTCGGGGGCTAAAAAATGGAGCAACAGGAATTAGTTGACTTCAATAAGTTACTTGTTTGTAACAAACTGTATGTATGTGCGAACTTGTGGCATATTTTTTATTTCATTCAAGGTGATGGAGTTCATTATTGAAATTATTTCGCTGATATTTAAAACGAATCATCACTTGCTTTTTCGTCCATTTAAATCTTTCTTTATTTTTTTCTTATCAATGGCAATTTTTTGCCAGAGTTTGTAAGTCATTATATCGACCCCTTAGCGCCAATTGATCGTAAGCGACAAAAATTGAGTTTTTCAGGAGAAGGGTTTTTATTGTATTTAAACATGATTTCTATTCATAAACTGTAGCTGAAGATCAAATTTTACAGCCATTATTTCAAAAGCTATCACTAGTTTTGACATTTTGACGATTTTGATTTCAATAAGAATTTTTTTTTACAAAAAGTCGCTGACGATCATTTCGCGCAAAGGGGTCGATATATTTAGGTTGAAAGTTGTTATTTAGGTTTAAGTTTAACACTTGAGTTTACAAATTCATTTTTAATTTTATAATTTTTTATAATGAATTTATTTTTTTAAGAAGGGAATATTCGAATATTAATCATTAGACAGAAAACGGGTCTTTCCATCAACGTTTTTTGTTCAAGTCTATCACATGTCAAGGTGGATAATATTGAATAAGCACATCAATCAAGTTGCTTAACGAAATGGAATATTTGAGTTAAATGAAATTTCTTTCATTCATTTACAAGCAGGGACGAAAAATAATTCTTATTTTTTTTGTTTCTGAAGAGAAGGTTATGAGAAAATAACGTTGATCTGTTTTAGGTTATTTTTAGCGCCCGACCGAACGCACTTTTTTCAACCCGACAGAGCTTCGGTTGATTTTTTCGAACCGAGCCCGAAACCGAACTTTTTTTATTGAAGAGAAGAATTTCAACTTAATTTTTTTTTAATTATAACTCATTTATTCAATAAATACAAAATTAACAAATTCGTAGTACGTTGCTTTTTTCGATAATATTTTATAGGACTGCATTTTTGTGTGTGTTTGATGATTATAAATATGTTTATAAAAAAAATTATACAAAGTTCGGTGTTCGGTGAAAATTTTACCGAACGCCGAACATCAACCGAACACAGCTTTTTGCCGAACTCCGAACCCGAACGTTCGGTCGGACACTAGTTATTTTTAAGCATTATCGTAAGATATGTATATAATATTTTGGTCACAATAATAAAGAAATGTTCTTTTTTTGGTTATGAATAACTATTATTTATGTATATCAACAAAAAAATGTTTCGGTTACCAATAACCATTATCGAAAGTAATTTTAGTTTTTTTTGTTATCGCAGCTTCATTTAAGTAATATTTTATTTATAAAATTAATAAAAATATTTTGCGAAATTGCCCGTTTTGTTTACTTTTCCAAAAGCATTTGAAATTCTTGCCTACAAACCCCTTAGAAATGCATCTATTACATCTAAAACACGATATTTTTCGGGTAGCGATAACAGAAAAATAAAATTATGTATTTTCAATAATGGTTGTTGGTAACCAAAAAACTTTTTTGGTTGGTATAATAGTTATTCAATCATAACATAAAAAAATATATCTCACTTATATTGGTTACGATGACCAAAATTAAATACGTCTTACGATAATGGTTGATTATAACCTTTATTTCAATTAAACCATTAAATGTTAATGGTTAAATAAGACCTTTTTGTCATTTCTCTTATAACTGTTACGTCCCTGTTTGCAAGTTAAATCAATTGTGGTTAGTGCAAAATTTCCTCTCTCTGATGATTATTTATATCATATATACACAGTATATGTACCCAGCAAAATATATTCGACATTTAGAAGCACTAAAAGGTGTTAGAAGCAATGCATTACATATTTAAGAACAAATGCTTTCAAAAATGCCACCACAAATGCGCTAACGTTTGCAAAGGAACACGAACAAAAAGGCACGAACACTTTTTAGCTTTTGACGATAATTTTAAAATGTAAAAATATAGGAAAAGCAACATAAATATTTAAGATGGTTTTGGCTGAGTGGTTGATGCGTTGGATTTCAAATCTGAAGGTGCTTAGTTCGATACTAGTTGAAATTAAAATAACAAACAGTGAGTAAAAATAAAAAATTAATAATTAAAGATCAGAAATAACAAGCCGTCAACATGACGTCAGCGCATTTGTGAACACAACCGTCCATCCATCATCCGCGCCAATCCACATTCCATATATTTTCAGTTTTAGTGATGATTTTCAGCACTAATATAAGCATTTTGTGGAAACAGAAACTATTGCTCTAAGCGGCTCATCGCGAACAAAAATCATGCATTATAAAAGCGCAATTGCAAGTGATTCCGTTTTCTTGTCTCCCTTATAAAAATGCTTCCAGCTAGCAATAATTTTTGCTGGGTACATATTCTATACTCTCTTCGTTTTTACAAGCGTCATCGCCTACTGAGATCAAAATCTTTTTCGTTTGTTTATCTGGTTTATGTCTGTTGTAGTTGAACCTTTATTTTAAGACCAGATAAACATAAACGAAAAATATTTTAATCTCAACAGCCGATGGCGCTGGAAAAAGCGAAGAGAATATGGAAGACATGGAACAAATAATCAGCAGAGAAGGGATAACGTACTAAGCAAACTTGATTACACTTTTAAATGAATGTAAGAAACTTCACTTAACTCTCATATTATATTTCCTTAACTAAATTGGTTAAATAGTTGATATTTTTACTCAATAGTATCCACCCGAAATAATAACTTTCAACTTAAAAGGGAATATCAACAACATCTAAATCACGGTACCAACAACGTGCATAGTGTATAAAAAAAAAATACAATTGTACTATGATTTGCATCCCTGTGTAAAAAATAAATTAAATAGTATTTTTTATATCCATATGTCAAGTTGAATTGAATTCGCCGATGCTCCAAATCTAATTACACTATGCAACAAAATGAAACTTTCGCCATTACCTTTAATCGCTATTATATTTGTTTAATGTGTTATGGTTCTCCTAACTACAAAAACAGTCGAAATGCAAAATTCTATAGATACTTTTTTTAATTTTTTCTACAATTTGGTATTTTTAAGAGACTACTCCACCGATTTCATCATAACTTGGGAAGGGGTAGTCCAATTTTATTACAAAAAGCACTAAAAAACTTGAATAAAATTGCCTTACCGCTGAAGGGGAGTTTTTTGCGTCTTATTTAAGTAAGGGACAAAACGAGCCATACCGCGAAGAATTAGTGGGTTAAAATGTTCTACAAAATTTTTTATTGTAGTGCTGGCAAAGTATTGAGTAGTGGGTACAGAGTATAGAGTATTTGCTGTTATTTTAGGGTACTCAATAATCAAAAGTACTTACTCGATACTTTCAGGGTAGTATTTTTATTACTAAACTGAACGCCAAATGAAGGACCAAAATACAGCTCTGTTTAAAAGCATAACATTTTCTAAGCGTTAAAAGTATCAAGTAAGTATTGAGTACCCAAATAAAAAGTATTGAATAGTATCGAGTAATTAGAAGTAGCAAAAATTGCCAGCACTAGTTTATTGATGTGGTGAACAAATCTTATACCTTAAACTTAAAGTTTACAAGATATTATATCCTGAGGCAGTATAACTATGTGCAAAAGTGGGGGAAATTAACTCCTCCTAAAACTAGTCCCAGATGTAAGCTTTCAAATCGCTGATACACGTATATATTATTTTTTGGTGGCTTTCACCAGAATCAGCCGTTAGAACTTTATTTTCAAAAAAATAGATTTTGTTGTATAGTGTAAATATTCGCCATTTAGAAAAAAAATCTGTTAATTTCACTGTATTGTGTATAAAATCAATATTTATCCATCGATCTTCATAAAATAGAGCTTATTTTATGTGGCTTTATGATCATCAGCTAATAAAAATTTAAAGTTTTTGCCATTTTCGATTTTTTATAAATTTTTATATATGTGACCTTTTCCGAGAAAAGGGACCTAGTGTGTGAAAATGAAGTTTTGAGAAAACTCATTTCATCTTATTCTACACTCTTTTAGGTGCCAGAATCCACTTTTAAGTCCAAACCCGTTTTTTGACACACTAGGTCCCTTTTCTCGGAGAAGGTCACTTTTACAAAATTTTCAATTTTGCATAAAAAATATATTTTTCATCATTATGGTCTGAATAATTCCGTAACCGGCAAGTATATATAAAAGCAATATTAAAATGGCTAAAGGGCCAAATAAACAACGCAAACGGCTTGGCAAACATACTTTTTTCATTTGCACACAGACTACACAAAACTAGATCGTAAAAGCATAAATTTTTCACTTAATCGCTAATTTAAATTAAAATTTTCCATGACGACCTCACTCTATGGAAATTTTGTTGCAAATAAACTAATTTCACAATAGACTATACAAGCAGATTGCCACAAATTCAATATGGCAGTCAAAATATCTAAATTTTTGATTTTTCTTCAAACGGCTTGCCACGACGCCTTGTACAAAGACAACAGGCTTGTACAAACGTAAATTTTTGCCATGTTTGACAAGCAGCTTGTGTAGTATATTTGTCTCTTAAAGGATAATTTTAATAATAACTTGAATTAACATTAATTCAAACAATGAACTTAAGCCGAAATAATAACTTTTCAAAAGATAATTTTGTTTAAATTTTTTTACTGATTTTTGTAATAAAATTGGACAACCTCTAAATTTTAGAAATAAATTAAAAAAAAAATGTATCCATAGAGTTTGAAATTTCAACTGTTTTTGTAGTTAGGGGACCATAACACATCAAAAAATATAGTGGCACTCCTAGTTATTTTTCTTGTTGCATAGTGTTGTCAAGTAAACTTGGTGGATAGTTTTTACAAAAAAAAGTTACATAAATAGGTAAAAACAATAAAGGAATTCACATGATTATACTAACTGTTGTATCGGTTGCTTAGGCCAAAGTTGTGGATATTCTTCACAAAAAAAAAAATATTATATTAAGAAATATTACCAATAATATTAAAAACTTTAGCATGTACAACCAATACAATGTTTACTACATCCTTGTGAATACCCTTAATATTTAATAAAATATTATTTAAAAGGCACATTTGGAATGCGTTATGTTAATTAAGATTAAATAATAAAAAGCTACACTTATGAAAAAACTTACAGCTAACAATGGAACTTCGAAAACTTAAAGCCTAAAGGCGTAAACATACATACATATTTTCAAAGCAGAAGTTGTATAATAAAAAAAACTGTTCGGAATTATGCTAAGAATAAAGAGCGAAAAAATTAAAGTTAATAAAAATAATTTTAGATTAACAAAACTTCAATATCTAAATGCTTTGATAGAAATTGTGTAGTCTTAAAACATTATTTGACAGAGCTACAGATTTTGAAAAAGCCACACATTTACGCGGTTTCAAGCCCAGTGGAAAATGAGCTTCCAAAGAAGTCAATAAGATACTGAACTTGTGATCCGGAAGAAATGCCAATCCGGATCATTTTAGAATAAAATACATTGTAATGCATAGTATGTATGTGTAGTAGAGTGGTCGTTAAAATTTTATTTAAAAATAACAACGACTTCCTTTTGATGAAAAAATAATATAAGTTAATTTTGAATCCAAATTGATTATTAGGGTAAGGTTCGTAGGTTTGGATTCACAAAGCAAATACGTTCGAAATAATCATATTAATAAACAATTAGCTACTGGTTTGAGCTTTTCACATGTTTACATGTTCATATATACTTAACTATAAAATCAAACCAAAAAAGTTTGTCTTGAGTAGAACAAAAATCAGAAAAATGGGAAAGTGCACTTTAATATCAGCTTGAGAGTGATTTAATTCTCGTATTCAATTTTCACGAAAAAGTTGTATATATAAGAATTAAAATCACATTCAACAGAGCCATCTGACAAGTGGTGATAAGCAAATACACGTGAGCACTGACGATGGAAGCTAGAGTTGGGCATAATCGTTCTTTTTAGTGACTATTAATTTTTGTTCAGAACAAAAATATGAACAAGTTCGTTCTTTTCGTTCAGCTGTTCACTTTTCAAACATAGTGGGAGATATTATTATATTTTAAACAATTGGATTAAAAAAAGCAAATATGTTAATGCAAATTATTTTATTTAGTAGATGTGGATATATATTGTGAAATATTAACGTATTTAGAAAGAAATTTTGCATTTGTATAATCAAATAGAAAGAATAAAATGAACAAAAAAGAAGAAAAAGACTGAACAAGTGCACCTCGTTCATACCACTGAATTGTTCAATTGAAAAAGTTCGTTCATGAACAGCACAACTCTAATGGAAGTGTAGCGGCTTCCGAAAGTGGCGCTACTCTGTTCTGCTGTGTACGTTGAAAATCTAAGTTGATGTTAAGTTTTCCCTTGTTCCTTGGAATATTAATCATGCCCAATTCTTTCTGAATATAACGTTACGAACCTTAGCCTAATAATCAATTTGGATTCACAAAGCAAATACGTTCGAAATAATCATATTAATAAGTTATTTTTTTTTTATTTTTTAAACAAAAGAAGTGCCGCAAGCCGATCTAAGTTTATTTTTTGATTGAGGAAAAAAAATTTTATAGATCTTAAATTGTTCATTATATAGATTTGATGAGTTTCTTATTGCGAATATCTCCATAAATATGAATTCGATGAAAAAATCATTTAAGACCTATTTTATAGAGATCTTCATTTACTACAAAATTGCTTTTAAGACCTTTCTCAAATTCGTCTACTTAAAGAGATATTTTGAATAAATTACGATTTGATCAGGATATAAACTTAGATCGGTTTGCTCATTTTGTTTAAAAAAAAACAAACAAAAAAACTTTAATTATTTTGTCATGAAAAGATTTTTTTGGGGCGTCCGAAAAAATTTTATTTTTAACGACCACTCTAATGTATAGGCTTTTAACTTCTTTTGAAAAATTATGCTTTTAATTCTTAAAGTGCCGAATTTGGTCTGAAAAAAGGTGAATTTGATTTTGAAACCCCTGAATTTGTTTTTTAAAAACTTGAATTTGATTTGGAAAAGGCCAAATTTGAAGTTAAAAAGCTATTTACTCACATACAAAAATCATTCATCACCATCTAAGAGAGTGTAAATATTTTTGACAGAGAAGTTTGCGGATGTAAAATTATTACACTGCGATATATTGTACCTTCACTCCTTATCAATTTACTCGAATATTTTTTTATTCTTTAACTTCAAATTTGTATTATTTAAGCGCCACATAAATTTAAGATTAATTAACAAAACCTTTTTTATAGATAGGCTTTTTTGAGCTTAAACTAATTTAAGGCACATTTGGAATGCAATTGTTTTTTTTTTTTTTTTTTGCAAAAATTTACAACTTAAGCTATGAAACTCTAACACTATGCTTTGGACAAGACTTTGGATTTTGTTGCTAAAATTCTAAAAGAATTAGTACTAAAAAATAAAATAAAAACAAATATTTAACAAGAGAAATGCTTTGCACAAACACATACAAACTTCTTAATTCAAAAAATTCCCCGCAATATAATTCAAAACTTTCTGATAGCAAGCATTCTTTTACATACTGAAATCCTTTAAAACCTGCATATTTGCTGCTCATTTGAAGAATTTATCTTTTAAAATGGCCGCCGGAAATGTTTAAACTTTAAATCCATTTCCTGCTGTTTGCGCAGTTGCCATCTTTTACGCATTTCCGTTACCTGATGATAATTGACACCAAACGGTTTTTTATGATGTGCAAGCATTTCTTTTAATGCAAAAAAGGGGGCAATACGTAACTGTGTGTAACTCCACCATTCTGCTGCTGTTGTTGCTGATGATGTGAAGGTGAAGTTTCTTCACTTTTTATTTGTAGACCGGCTTCATCATCTGTGGCCGTTGGGGTGCCAACATTTGTATAATTATGTTGTTTCAGTACTGTCCCATTATTGTCATGTTGCTGTTGTTGTTGTTGTTGTTGTTGTTGGCCGGTTTGGTGTTGGTGATCATGAGTTAAATGACAAACACTCGAACTATTTCCCTCTAACGGATTAATAGATTGCTGTACATTTGTTGCCACACTTACATATTTTGGTTCTGAACCATTTTGTTGATGCACCAATTGCACCGATGTTCCATTATCCTCACCCATCATTGGCGATTGTCCTAAGTATGATGAACCATCATGTGCATGAAGTTTTTGCGGATCTTCTGCTGCCCCAGCCGATGTCATTTCCACACGAGGCGGTGAACCATATTCGAAATGACGCATTGGAAAGATTTGCGATTCATGAACGTATGTACCATACTGGCTTGTGTATGTGCCATAGGGACTAGCTGCCGGTGACAGAAGACTAAATTGTGGACTTAGTTCGTAAGGTGGTTGATAACTGGTCCAACTATCCATGCTACCGGGTGGCGTTACAGTTGTTGTTTGCGGGAATGTAGCAAAGGGTGCTGCTAAGGTTGTGTTCATAGCTGAATTGGGCGGCGTACTCGTTTTAATGTAACCAGTTTTACGTGGCGGCTCATGTTTACGCCATTTCGCACGACGATTTTGAAACCAGACTTGTACTCTTGATTCACTCAGATTTAATTTGATGGCTAATTCTTCGCGGGCAAAGACATCGGGATAGGGAGCTCTTTCGAATGCTCGTTCTAGTTCTTCCAATTGGTAGGCAGTAAATGTCGTTCTAAAATAACAAGAAAATGTTGAGGTAAAATTATTTAGAGAAGATATAAAAAATAATTATTCTTTGAAATATTTGCTGATTTTAGTTAATTCATTATAAGGAATAGAAGCACATAATAGAAAGAACTATCAACTATTTAATGCAAACCGCAATGATGTACTAGGAAAAAATTATAAATAGTGTTCTTTTCCCAAAATCCAAATTTTTTTTTGCGAACAACACGTTCTTTATTAAGGACACATCCATTTGTGGTTAATTTGCCAGTGAATCGCAATATGAATTACAGAAAAAAATGTTTTCTTTAGCCGAAGACAAGGGTCTTTCCTGTCAGCTTTAATGTAGGAAAATTCAACTCGAATGTTCACAAACGCTACTCTTTTTTGTATCCTACTTCCCATGACCTATTTTCCTAGATCTGACACAATCGCCCGTATCGGGAATACGAGGCGAACATTTTGTTCACGAGAAATGTTTTCTATAAAAAAAAATTGCAAAAAAAAAACTAACAAAATAGTACACACACTAACACAACAACAACGATTGGCGGTCACAATTTTAGGGTGTTCCCTCATTTCACGTGCTATTCCCGATAAGGGTGAATGCATGAGCATCGGGTCATATCCTGAGTGCTGGTAAACAAAATTTGGAAATTTTTTAGTGTGAACTAAACAAAACCACAAAAAGTATTATAAATTTCATAAAAATTGTAAATGATTTCATGGACATATTTAGACATGAAAAATAAAAGAACTAGGAAATCGTTATACCATGTTCATACATATGGGCAGCAATATTTCGAGGTTCGCGCCCCAATCATGATTGAATCTACATGTTTCGCCATACAAAATTTTAAGAGCGATGCATCTTGGTCCGTTTTGAATCTAGCTGCGAACTAGGGATGGGCAAGTGAAAAAAATATATCGATATATATCGATATCGATATATTTTTAAATAGCGATCGGCATCGATATACATATATCTAATAAAAATATCGATATTTCGATACATATAGATATATTTCCAAACATAATTATTCACACATAATATCATAATTTTTTAAAAATTATACTCAAAAAGTGCTTTTCTTATAAATAATTAACCCGAAAAGAGTCAATTTCTAGCAGAGTTCAGAAAAGTACACACACACATACTATGTAAAAATCTCATACATAAATGTAAACAAGCATATCTCAAAGCAACCAACACATATTTTTATTTTCATAACAATTATGTGTGTCTCTAAACTTTATACGTCGCCGAACACAAAAACGAATGTATTTTGTTTTAAAATTTGGTTTCGTACACGAACATGAGCAGTTAAACCAAACATTTTCGAGTGTAACAATTCTTTTAGTCAGAAATTTTCTAGCTAGAAATTTTCTAGCTTCCTTACTGTTTCAACAATATTTCGTAAAAGTAAATCATGCTCAAAGAAACAAAATTTTTCGAATACACAAAAGATGATAAGTAAAACAAAAGATTTTGTTAAAAGTGTGGAATTTTAAAATATGGAATTCTTTTAAATAAATGAACGAAAAACAAAAGCAAAGCTAAAAAAATATCGAAATTGATGCTGTCGATATATTTAAAAAAAAATATCGATATATTGCAATTAAAAATATTCTTTTTTTGTTTCAAAAGGTTTGCTTGCAGTTTGGTCCCATAATTTGTTTTTGAAAATCAGTAGGGCTAACTGATAAAAATATTTGTTTTTTGATATACTAAAATATGCTATCGCAAAAAACACGCAGTAAGTGCCAAATATGGAATTTTTGCATAGATATACATAAATTAGTAAGAATAAGCCGATAGCCAATAGTTGCTAGTGATTTGCTCATTTAGTTTATTGTAATTTTAATTATAATAATATTAAAATAAAACTAAAAAAATAAAAATAAAAAAATAACTATTGAATATAAAATCTCGATATATTTTTTTAATAGTTGTCTGTCCATTGGTTTCCATAAAAAGTTTTTTAAGATTTTCTCACAAAATTTTGCAATTTTCCTTTAACAAATTGAATATTTTGTCGTATGTTCAAAGAAAATATGTAACTAAGAAAATAAATTGTTGTGAAATATAATGTAACATACGAAAAATCGCTACCTCAAAATACGGATTTCGTATGCAGCGTTGCCAAATGTGCAGATTTATCTGTATTTTGCAGTTTTTCTAAGCATTGCACAATTGTGCAGTTTTTTTTGCTTAAAAACCCAGTTTTCCTACAAATTGTGATACAAATTTTTGGTCATACAAACAAAAACCTATACTTTCTTACCCAAAAAAAAAATAACTTCAAATAAAACAAAATCTTAAATACGGAAGCCAAAATTTTAATTACTCTATTTGTTGAATTTTGCTACGTCTTTAAGCCGATTCGAAAAAAAAATTAATCCATTCCCCTGTATAACTTGTAGAAATTTTATAATAAATGTCCCATAGTGCAACTGATTGACTTCCTTTACATATAATTCAAGAAGTTATAAATTTGGAGTACCAATTAAGTACTTTTTTGCTTGTTTTTCGTTTTCATCTATAAAATTTGAAAATTCCTAAAGGTGGGTTTACATCTGTAAACATTTGCGCCGAACGTGTGAAACAACGCAAGAATTTTCGCCACATTCAACGCACACGATCCGTACCTTGCCGGTTTTTTCACGAACAATACAAAAATTTGCGCCGCAGGCTGTTCTGATGCTTACGCATTTGAAGAGAGAGTGCTATGTATTAATAAGAAAAATTTTAAATTAAATAATGTTTAAACTATATTTTGTATTTTTTGTGTGCAGTTTTTTCACGTGAAAATCAGTTTTTTTATTCTAAATTTGAAGTTTAAAAAAAAAACTTATGGCAACGCTGGTCGTATGTCAAAATTTCCGATTATGGGACTATTATATATTCATAATAAAATTCGCACGCTCTTTCTAATGGTGTTATCAGTTTCTTTCTAAGCCTTATATTTTCGCAGATGTGCAGTGCAGTATGCATTATATTGTACGTGACAAAATTATATATATTATTTTTTTTAAATTAATTAATAAACGTTTTTAATAGGCTTTATCATAAAATTTCCAATTTTACTTTGGCAGATTAAATGCTTCCAGTATGCTTTTTGTCGCATGTGCAAAGAAGAAATTTACAAGTTGTTAAAAAACGTAACATACGACAAATGTATTCTGAAGCAAAGGCTAAATAACGCCTTTCTCATTATGAAAACAGTAAACTTGACTCATGGCTGATGATAACAAGAGACTCAGGTTATATTCACTACAAAACTGGAGTGAATCCTTTAGGCCATTTTAAAGATATTTGATGTTAAATATTAAAAACCGTCTCCTGAAAAGTCAAGTTTTGTTACATACGACATCCGTATTTTGAGGTAACGAAATGTTCTCTGAAGCTAAAGTCTAATAACGTCTTTGTAATTATAATTACAGTAAATTTTACTCATGCTGATGAAAACAAAAGGCTCAGATTATGTTCAATACAAAACTGCAATGAATCCATTTTAAAGATATTTGATGTTAAACATTAAAAAGCGTCTCCTGAAAAGTTAGGTTTTGCTAC
Organism: Panzeria rudis; assembly: GCA_956483635.1. Taxonomy (NCBI): domain Eukaryota; kingdom Metazoa; phylum Arthropoda; class Insecta; order Diptera; family Tachinidae; genus Panzeria; species Panzeria rudis. Next base: position 27,741,091 of record OY101447.1, on the reverse strand, counting down.
ATAAGACATCCGTATTTTAATGTAGCGATATAGCATTTTTTTAGAAGTTTCAAAAATTAATAACCCAAATTTTTATGTAAAATGCTAAAAAATTCAAAAGTTCAATTTTGGTCTTGAATTTCTCAACAATTACTGAACCGATTTTAATTGAATTAAAATTGACTGAAAGCTCTAGAAGTTAGTTATCTGTCCATTAAAAAAGAAGTACCAAAATATCTGGACCGTCTAAAAAGTTGGTCAACAAAAAACGATTATGAGCCACTGTATGACGATTGTGAATAGAACAAATAAAATTTGTAAAAAAAAGAAAATTAAATCTTACCTCGTTTTTTTCTTTTTTATACCATTTGGATCACCCTTCTTCTTATTATCATTTTTCTTGACAGCTGGTGATGTGTTATTATTATTATTATTGTTCGATACTGAAGTGTTATTAACCACAGTGTTGCCTCCATTTGTGCTAACATCACCATTAGGGAGCGAACAAATGTCATCATGTTTACCTTTGTTATTAAGTTTCATGCCATTCGACAGAGCCCCACCAGTGGGTGATGGGTTAAGATTGTTCGATGATGATGACGATGAAGATAAACCATTCGTGCTTGAATTAGGTGTGGGGATGACTGATGGACCACCAACACCGCCGCCACCAATAGAGGGTTGCAAAAGTCCCCCGTCGGTATTGGCATTGCCAGCTAGGGATGTAGATCCGCTGGTAATTAAACCGTTCGATGATAACGACATATTATGTTGTTCATTAGAGCCGTTGGTGTTAATGAGTTCATGTCCATGATGTGAGTTGTGATGTGGACTACCATAGATATGGGCAATATGTTGTTGCTGCTGCTGGTGATGATGGGCATCATATTCCAGTTTGCCATTGCTGTGCAAGGAGGCATGATGATGATGGTAATCACTTAACATGGCACTGGGTGAATGATGATTTTGATGTTGGTGATGCTGATGTTGATGGTGATGTTGTTGCTGCTGATGGTGATGATGATGCGATGCCATTTGCAGCTTATGATGATGTTGTTGTAAACCATTTGCTGCTGGCGGTGGAGGAGAATATTGTTGATGATGTTCTAGCTTTTGTGCGTTACCATTTGGAGCACCTGTTAGATATTCATATTTTTGAGTGGGCGAATAGCAACCCATTTTCGTTACATATTCCATTTTTGTTTCATAATCGGGTGTAGAGGATTTATAATGATCAATTTTAGGTGAACCGGTCGAAAGTAAAGTCTGACAATCAGGCAAGCGCTGCGAACACAAATCCGCATTATTGGTTTGATGCATTACGGTGGCTCCTGGTGTCAAACTTAACATTACCGAATGTATACCATGTGATACTGTGGTCATTGCTGCCGAAGTAGGTGCTAAAGGCTTGCCATCTAAAGGACTTAATGGTCCTGCAAAATCACTAAATATCCCATCTTCAAAAGCTGAATGCTCCATATTAGATTTAATTCACATCAATTTTGTTAAATTAGCAATTTGAAAAAAGTTTTATTATTTCTTTTTCAACTTAATTGAAAATTTCACACGTTTATTTAATTGTTATTTGTTTTGGTTTAATTTAAATGTCTTTCGCTTTGTAACATAATCCGTTCATATTGTTTAATCAATGGAGGCGCGCGTAAAAATTAAATCAAATTCAATTAATTAAATTGATGATATTGGCGGACAAGTTGTGTATGTAAATTAATTAATTGCATTAAATTCAAACACAAAATACATTTTTCACAATCACTTAAAATCCTCTTCTATCATAAGTTTGTTGTATATTTTTGCTTTTAAAGAATTATAAAATTCCTGTAAATGATTTTTTCAAGTTTTTATTTCATTTGCAAAAACACTTGTTTTTATTATTATTATTAGTTGTGATACATCTTTTTTAATTTAAATATTAACGACAATACGTGTGCGACGTTGCTCTACGTTGAACACGAGGCCCTTAATTGAATCCGCAAACGGTGATGATTGTCTTTTTATACCCAATTTAGCTCGTTTATGTTTTCCTATTTATTTCCACCAATCAAAATGCAGTAATGGCTGCTTACCCGCTGGGTTTATAGACCATTTCTTATGTTGTTGTTGTTGTTGTGTGTGCCTGCAGTTTAACAACCACGAATCATATTTTTGTACTTTGCTTTGACATTGTATGGGAAAGAGATGGGCTATTGTACGAGTGAGTGAGTGAGTGAGTACTTGGTATTATTTTATGTTTGTAAATATGTAGTCTGTGTATGATATTGAATGAAAACTGTTATGGTATGCTGGCTCGTGAGAGTCTTGTGTTTGAAAAAAATCATAAAAATATTGTACATACTTCCTGCATTCTTACAAATGTTATGAAACAACATTTTGTCGCATGTCTACAACAACATGCCAGCATATTTAGCAGATCCTGGGAAAATTATCCTTTTGCTGATATTAACTTTAGTGTTGAAGGACTTTGTGTCAATATGAAGTTTATTTATTGGTGTAATAAAAAATAAATTACAATGTAAACTCAGTGGGTACGAAGTTTTTTATTATGAGAAATAATTATATGCTTGTTAACCCTTAGAGTGGGTTTTAGTTTAGGATTAAGCCACCAACATTGCTGCTTAAACTAACTATCTCGGCCATGAAAATCCTTGTGTGCCTCATATATTATACAAATATTAATCAATGAAAAAATCAATGAAGAAAATGCGAATTTTAAATTTTTAGGCCAAAATTGTAGACGTATGAGTAATATTATTGTATGTACTATCATCCCAGTAAAAAAGTTTCTTCCAACAAAGCAGGTTTCTACTATTATGGAATAAAAGTAGTGCTGACAAACCTGCTGATATCGCTGCTGATTTTTGTATGGCGAGTTCCCGGATTGGAGTACTATATTTTTGCTCACAAAAGCGCTTTTGAAGCGCGGAAAATCATCAACATTTTCAGCACTAGAACTAAAAATATATGAAAAAAAAAGTTCGATGTGGATTGGCGTCGTTAACGCCATTTTGAATTTTTCCTATTTCGTTTCTTTATTTATTTTTATTAATTTCAAATTTATACTCACTGTTTGTTATTTTAACTTCAACTAGTATCGATCTAAGAACCTTCAGGTTTGAAGTCCAACGTACCAATCATTCGACCAAAAACACTGTTGCAAAACGGCACCGAGAAACTCAAATAAACTTACTCTTCATTCTCGCTTAAAAACCTGCTTTGGATCAGCACTACAAAATCAGATTTTTTGTATAGCTTGTGTACGAAGCTTTTGTATAAGTAAAAAGCAAATACTTTTCTCGCTTCAAAACCTGCATTGTTGTGACGCTATGAAACAGCTTCTGAACAAGCTCTTATTTTAAAGCGAACTATAAAGCGCTTTATTTCTTTAGTGCTTCAAAAAACATGAAAATTTTTTACTGGGATGTTACTCATGCGTCCACAATTTTGGCCTAAAAATAGGAAATTCGCCTTTTCTTCTCGTTATTATTATTTTTAATTAAAAATTCGTAAAAATGTCCGTTCAATATATCGTTAAAAATTTTTAAACATTCAGAGGATTGCTGTTTTTTTATTAAATAGTAAAGAAAAAAAATTAAACAATGAAGATTGGTACTATTTTCAGGCAAGTAAATAAAATGCTTTTAAAAATTTCACTATTCTTAGAAAATTTGCTCTTCTGGCCACATTTTGGAGCGGGCGGGTAACAAAAGCCAGATTAATTATGTATATTAACGTCCCTTTTCACAATGTATGATTAAGAGTTAACGTGGACTTTAACGGCAAGTTTTGTATGGCGAAGTTGTCGTTAAAGTCCATGTTAACTCTTAATCGTACATTGTGAAAAGGGCCGTTAATGTATCTAATATAATTTGCAAAGAAATTTGAAAAAGCGACTAATTTTGAATTTCTTAGAAAAAGAAAATTTTTAGTTCGGAAAAGTTTTTGAGAAAAACGGCCAACAATTAAACTCTATTTTTGTCAATATTGAGCAATTGCACATAGAGGCAAAATTATATCAAACCGCGCGATAATCAACCGTCATCTTTTGATAAGAAAGATTGGTAGCAATGGAAAGGTAATTTTCTATAGATATCAAATATATAAAGATATCATAGCCTTCCGAAGAAATTTATTAAAAAAATACAAAAATAAAAAAATATATAAAAAATATTTTTTAATTTTTTAGTGTATATGAAAGCTTTTACTATTTTTTGTTATGGAAAATTTTTGTACCAATTGTCTTCAACGTAATTGTCCTTTCACTGGTGAAATGGGAGTGAAAATTGTGATATATAACGTAGGTGAAAAGGAAAATGCTTAATTTTGGGGCGTGACATAAACTGAGTACAGTAATCCCATGATTTACGTTGTTCGGTTTACGTCGTCAAAATTTGTGTAACTTTCAAATTTGATTTGCGTCTTCATTCGATTTGCGTCGTTAAATTTTTTGTGCCTTATATTAAAAGCTAGAAATACAAATTTTTAGACGGGGTTTTTTGCCACGTGCAAAAAATTGCACATTAGGATGGAAGGATCCGAGATGACATAAGTGGCGCTCAGATTTGAATCAACGATATGCAATATGATGAAATCGGACTTCAAATAGAAAATAAAAAGTACAGTATTTTAAGGCGTGGCAAAAAATTGCTTTCCTTTTTGAGAAACGTCATTGACATATCTTTCCTCCTGGAAAATCGCATGTAGCAAAATGTTAAACTTGGATGCAAATATAGACATTCTGTTCTTTATTATGTACATAATAGATATGGGGAATATTGGAGATCTCTATAACTTTTACGCTTTTGAACTATTAAAATGTAGAAAATATAGTCTACAATTATACTTTTAATATAATTATGAATCTGACAATAAATGGACCGTAATTTTAAAAATATTTTTACACAGATCCATTCTCTAAAAATTATACCAATACAATCTGAAAACAAAATAAATTTTTTTTTAATGAATAACGTGATTTTTTTCATATCAAACGTTTATATTTAAAAACAATTTTTGACACTTTGAAAATTTAATTTTTTAATTGACTTTGGACTCTAACCTGGGATTACAGAAAGACATTTAGAAAAAAGTTTCGAACAAAAGTTATGTAAAAAAATGTCCTCTTTCAAATGACATACTTTTTCCTTTTAAGTCCAATTTTTTATTATTGATTTATGGCGTGAGCTCCTCATATGTCTGCCCCTACGGGCATTGTTCACCCTCATTTTAAAGTCTTGACTTTAATTATTTTTCTAACGGCTAGATGAATTGAGATAACTTAAAAATTTTTTCTACATATCAAGGATTTTTTAAGAAATCATAAAACATTTTTTTTTAATTTTGTTATGCTATACCGGAGATATTTATGAAATCCGGAAAAAAGTCGCGGGAAAAAACCAAAATTTTGAAATTGAAAGCTAAATATCTCTGAAAATATTAAGGATATCTTAATGAAACAAAGAGTTTTTTTTGTCTATTAGCAAGATTTACAACAAGCTTAAATCGAAAAATATTTGTAAAAGTTATGAGGCCAACAAAGTTTATCATGCCCGAGATAGTCAACTTTGACACCCTGTAGCTCACCTTGTCTTTAAACAGGGTTTCATCATTCTTAAAGCTCTCACAAAAAAATTAAAATACGGTTTCAATTACGAAAACTGCAGATTCAATTAATTGTGCTGTTGAAATTCAACCCACAGAGAAAAAAATTATTCCTAAAAAATTTTCAATTAATACACTTGATCAGAAATTAAAACTATTTTCAATTAATTTCCTAATTGAATGTGATCAAAAACGAAATTTTCTAACAAATTTTCAAATTTTAAGTAATTAAAAATTTGAATTTCAATGATTGAATGTACAATTTTAGTCGTTGGTTGAAATTCAACAACACAATTAATTGAATCTTCAGTTTTTGTAATTGAAATCGTATTTTAGTTTTATCTGTGAACGATGAAACTTGTATATTCAATCACTGAAATTAAAACTTTCAATTACTCAAAATTTTTAAAATTTATAAGAAAATTTTATTTTTGATCATACATATGAACTAATTGATTCAATTACGAAATTAATTGAAACTATTTTTAAATATTGATCAAGCGTATTAATTGAAAATTTCTTAGGAATAATTTTTTTACATATATCGTTTTGCAATCGGATCGCAAGTTTCAAAGATTCATATATATTACCGTTTTTTTTTTTCAATTGGAACTACTGTGCGTTGTTCCAGCTGTCGCAAAAGTATAAAATCTCGTATACACATAGAAAAAAAAAGAAATGTAAAATCAACATATCGCAATTTTTATTGGAAATCATATTAAATTTACGTAAAATAACTGGTTGCTTAAGTGTGTTTTTGTTTATTTGCTTTGTTCATTGCTACAATTCGCTGTTGTGCTGAGTTTAGTGACTTGTTGTTGTTTAATTATTGTTTATTTTTATATAGCCGGCAAATAGCCGATAAACTTCGAGTTACCAGCAAAAATTTCCTGCTGCTGATTTAAAATTGCCATTGTTTCATATCAATTTCAAACGGAAAATTATTAATATAATCTTAAATCCCTTTGATTTAATATCTTTCACTGTTAAAACAACTCTGCTATAATCATTTCCTTAAATCATGTTGAATTAAAGTGAAATTCATGTTACATGCGATGGTATTTATTTAGTGTATATCTAAAGTAAAGTTTGTTGTCTGGGGCAGCCAACTACAACACAAAAATTTCTGATGCCTATACTAATACACATGATTCTTCGTATTATTTCAGTATCAACTTCATTTTGATTTAACTGTACTGGAATATTAAATCAACATGAAATATATTTATTGCAAAAGGAAAAATGTTCCTTTAAGGTTATTGTAAAATCATGTTGAATTAACATGAAGCAAAATCAGTACTGAAAAATGTTAAGTTAAGTACTATGAAAGGAAAAGAGGTAAACGATATAAAAATGGTTTTTTTGTGAACATCTCACCTTCTGTCTTGCATACGACTTTTGATGTAACAAAAGCTGTAGAGCATAAAATTTCTTTAAGAAAAGCTTTGGCGCATAATATTTGACGATTTCACAAATAACAAATTAAATAACCAATAAAAAATTGCAAAAATCTAGTAAAATAATTAATTATTTTGCATTTCCAGATAAATAATCCTTTACTAAAATTTAATTTTCGTTCTGCTAATAAAAAAGGTAATAATTAAAAAGCCCATATTTCACACACGCGCACAGCAAAATTTATAAAAGTGCTGTCCTGCGCAGTCAAAGAAAATATTTAAATTTTGTAAAAAGAAAGCAAAATAATAATAATAACTGAGTACCAGCATAACAAAATTTGTGATCAATGTGACAGGAATAGTAGCGTGACACGCGCTAGTAAAACTGATCGCAAATAAACATCATAAGAGAAAACTCACCCCCCAAATAAGTATAGGAAGTAGAGAATTTTTGTTAAGTACAAAATATACTTCGCTTTGGACTTTTTAGTCACTATAGATGTTTAGTAGTTTAGGTAGGTGCTGGAACTAATAATGCATTTAAATGTATTAAAACTGTAAAGTCCAGAGACGTACATAAGTGTGTTAACACAACACGTGACCCACATGATAACAAATGCCAGTAGATAGTGTTGAAATATTTATTAAGAAGGGAATATTTTTTGTGGTGACAAACCACGAATTGATGAGTTTAAAATTTGCTTTAAGCAAATATTAATGAAAATTTATTTACAAAATTAAATGTATATGAATACATCTATACTTATGTTGTGCAGCTTTGATAATAAACCTCTTAGTGATGTAAAATCTTAATAGTAAAATTAATTTTAAAAATAAGTATTAAAGAGTGTCTCACGTTGCTACCTTAGCAGGTCTTAGCCATAAGTCGCTAGGGCGAAGAGATATGGACTTATTAGGGCAGTAGAACAAATGCGCAGTATCCTGAGGGCTCTGCATACATTGTGGGCATTTGGAACTATTCGTTTCTGGTAGTAGTTTATACTGCTCCATCCAGCTCTTAACTGTACCAGGATTGAGCGAGATTGTCTGGACAATTGGCGCTCAGTGACCAAATTCGCAGGGGCTCGGGTATTGAGAACCTTTTTGTATCTATAACCACTTACAGTTTGATGTAAATTTTCGTGGCGCTCGCTACAGACATCTGGAGTTGAATGACGTTTGTGATGTCCGCGCGATATCGCCGAAAATCTGTTCGGATATGTCTTGGGAGAGGGTTAATATGGTTTGGCAGGCGACATGCCATCAGCAACTACTTTGCTAGCAGTACATTATGCTGCCTCAATGTTGGCCATTTTTTACCCGACTGCGCGACGCAAAGAAGGGTATGTGTTTATCAGCCTATGTATGTATGTATGTATGTATGTATGTGTGTATGTGTGCTCCTTTGCGGCACTATATAAACCGAACGCGTAGACCGATTTTGACGATTCTTACTTCAATCGATTCGTCTTAATCCGGGGAGTGTCAAATATATGACAGAAGTCAAAATTCAATATGGCGGCCAACAGACGCCATTTTGTTTATACGAAAAAAATAAAAAGTCGGCGAACCATATCAAAGTGGGTATCAATCGACAGGTATTTTTAGGCTTCTCTTATGATTTTTAATTTTGAATTACCATTTAGGATCTGTGACGGTTTAAAGTTGTTTTCTTTTATTTTTTTACGCAGTCGGGTTTTTTTTGATTTTTTAAATTTATGTCTTGTTGCACATCCTGTTGCTATTCGGAGTGCATTGTTTTGTATCGTTTGCAATACTCACCATTGGGTGTCACTAAGGAATGAGGTAAATAATGGGGCAGCGTAATTTTAAGGGAGCGACCAATCGGCTTGTATGCCGCTGCTGCTAATCCTTGTTCATGCCCCAGGATATGCCTGATAGAGCTTTCAGGACCTTGTTTCGGGATTTCACTTTTTGGTTTATGTAGATGGCGTGTGATTAGATGGCGTGTGATTGGAGGCTGTATAAGACTACACCTAAGATTTTGGTATTTTAGACAGCAGGTATACGCCTGCGTTCGACAGAGATGTCTAATCGCATCCTTACTTCTTTACTCCAAGAGTCAAAAGTGACACTGATGACTTTGACGGTATTAGCTTCAAGATGCGTTTTTTTCTTTAAGTGTGGAATGGTGGCCAGGTATGGGGTTATTTTAGCACTTATGTCAGGGATGCTTAAAGCGGGTGATTCTTAAGGACATTAGCGATTTAAATGGCTATCAAATCGAAAGCCGTCGTGGTGCTATGGGCTTCCCTGAAAACTTGTTGATGTGTGACGAGCAGTAGTAGGTCTTCTAAAATCTTTGGTACGGATGATAGGAGGAAAAATTGGACGATAGGAATACCCTTGAGTAGCCGGTTTGTCAGGTTTCAAAATAGGAATTATCCGAGCAACCTTGCAGATATCTGGTATCACCAGTTGGCGAATCGAGAGCTCTAAAATTCGTGAAAGGAACTTCAATGCTACTTTGCCGAGTTTTTCAACATTATCAAAATTATAAACGAAATGATAAAAGTTTTAACAGCATATTTTTTACATATTGGAAGCATATTTTAATGTTTTTAGTGCATATTTAATGCGCATAAAACACATTTTTTGGGCATATTTCCGGTTTCCCAGGTAATTATTAATTTTACTATATATCTGCACAACTATAGGAGTGCGGCTCTATAAATGTGATGTGGGGTTACTCCTATAATAAAGTAAACTCTGTTGAAAAATCTTGGGGGTATCAGATGGGCGGAATGGCTACACCCATACAAAGTCAAAAATTTAATATGATTTCCAATAAACATTGCGATATGTTGATTTTACATTGTTATTTTTTCTGTATGCAGTTAGTATACGTATGCAGCACAAAAAGCTACTTTTCAAAAAAAAATGTCATGCGGCACAAAACGAGATTTTTCACATTCAATAAAAGAATATTAGCTTCTAACTACATTCATTAAAGTTCACAAAAATTTACATTTCTTCTTCAAAACATATGTTGGACGTAGTGATGAAAATTCAAAACAATTGCATCTGGTATACACTGATAGAAAACCCCGTCCTAACGCTGATGTAATTTGACATCAACTTTCAAGTGTCTTCGTTTTTGACTTGTTTCTATTTTAGTTTTACTTTTTGTTATTTTATTTTTCTTCTCATGTTGGTGTCTTGGTCCCAGGCTCCTCAATTCATCGCACATTTTTAAACTGACGCCTCTACCATTTCAGCTATGTCACCGTCCAAAACATCGGCAATACAAAGTCAACATAACCATTATTGATGCGACATACATACATATTATGACTAGGTGTCATCAATATAGTTAAAAGGCATCATATTATCGTTTGCTTCAATGGTTTGTCTCTGCATATATGCTGTACTGGCTTAGTTCTTAAAAAGACTTGCATATTTTATTATTAGCTCTGTCATAGTAATGATGGTAAGTGTACATCAATGCGGTGTCATGTTTTTTAACTTTTTAAAAATGCGTTTAAACACAAAACTAGAAAATGAAACAATAACATTTCTATTAAAATACAAATTACAAACATTATAAGAATGTTTACTAATTTCTTGTATACATATTTTGCACTTTAATAATAATAAGTAGCATCGCATTGAGGTTCTTCTTTCAGTCATAGCATTGATGACACTTAAACTATGATAAAATTCTATGATGACGTTTGTCATCAGATTGATGTCTGTTTTCGTTTTATTGATGACATTTGTCATAGCATTGATATCAGATTTCTGATGATAGGACGTCATCAATGCTGGTGATACACTTTTCTATAAGTGCACATATTTTGAGTAAACTTCATGCAAACCTTCGTTATCGTTTTTCTCCATTCTGACTTTTTGGCATATGTACGAACTGCCCTCTAACGGTTTATTCGGGGAAAAACTACTTACAAACATTTGTGAAGCAAACAAGTTTAAACACTTTAAATTCTAATACGTTCCACTTAGCAAAACTTGACTTCTTAAATTTTCTTAAAGTAAATGAATTACTATTTCGACGGATGGATGGATGGGTCGTACTAAGAACATACATATGTATGTATGTATGTACATAATCTGTGTCGTTTTATCATAACATCACAAGTCGAGTTAATTCAAAATCGAGTTATGGTCATATTCTGCACTCTAAAACATTACTTCAAATTTAGGATCATATATTGTCTAAATTTGTGTTGAAAATTTCTTCTTGTCTAAAATTACATCGATTTTGTAGTTATTTTATTAAAGAAAAAACCTTTCAAATTAAACATATTTAGTACAAGTGGAAAAAATTTAACATAAAGTATAATACGGCTATGGCTGAATGGTAGATACGTCAGACTATAAGTCAGGAGGCCGCGGCTCAAACCTACACGCAGCCAATAGCTTTTTTTAGTAAAAACATTTTGTTCAAAAATAATGCGTGTGTAATTTTAGGTCGATAATAATCGGTAAAGTGTTGCCGACTATTATCGACCTACTTTTCAACAAAAGTGTTTTAGAGTGTGGTTCGTCTTCTTAAAATCCACATTTGGGTCCAATCTGTTTTCAAAAACTTCAATTTTCGAAAAAGTTATCACGGTTTCTTTTTTAACTTTATAGAACACCAACACTGCAGATTTTATATTAATTCGTTAATATCTCCGTCCAAACACGATTTTTAGACTTAGGATGTTATAATAAAACGACACAGATATACGTATATATGTACTATATTGTGTAACTTCATTTGAACACTTAGTGATACAATGTTCTAACAATTTCCTATACGTTAAACTCATATGAATGTAGGTATATATTGTATGTACTTGCATATGTATGGTATATATGTACGTAAGAGTTGGTTTTATTTGCTATTTTTCAAATGATCTTTATACAAAATATTTCAGTTTTCCTCTATTTTTCACTTGTGTTCTTTTTTGTTTTTGTACAGACAATCAACGATTGAACTCGGTGACAGTAAAAGTACTGAATAATTTTAAATAAATATATTTTTATAGCTACGATCGCAGTGCTTCTGTGTATTTTTTTTTTGTTCTTAAAAAAAATATTTAAACATGGCGTATTTAATGGCTGATTTTAAGTATCACTTGCATATTTTTTTCAACATCCAGAGCCATTCATTCTATTCAACATATTGCTCGCATACCCATACTGTTAATGAGTGTATGAGTAGAGAATCGTATATGGATATTCACTACTACAAAGACAATCAATTAAGCTTCGTTAAGATCAATTTAAAATCCCGCATAAAATAACAAATAGTTTTGTTTTCTTCTGAAAAAAAATGAAATAATATATTTTTGTGTTGTTTGATTTTCTGTTGTTGCTTTTAACAACCATACAATGTGTTTTTGTTGTTTATTTGGGCATCTTTATAGAGTGCCCCCTTATTTAAATGGGTAATAACAAAACGGTCCCGATGTGTATTAATGCAAGTAGTTCTGTCCAAAAAAAATCAATTTGGAATGCTACGTTCGGCTTAACCGAATCCTTAGCACCCAACACTAAACTTTACATAAATGATTTTAGGCTCTGAGAGAGTGTAGGATGTATTTTTACACACATATTCTTTTCATATGATTCAGCTGTTTGGAACTAAGCCCTTTGACCGAAAAGTAATAAAATTTGAATATAAACCACACTCAAAGAAAAATTTATCTTCATCATCATCTGAGACGAACGTCATCATAACATTTTATGATATTTTAAGTGTCATCTATGGTATGACTGCATCGACATCAATTTGATGACAAATTTTTCATTTTATTAGCAAGTAAAATATGTATGAAAGGAAATTAATAAATATTGTTCCAATGTGCGATAAATTCACGAAATTCATCATACCATTTTGTGATATTTTAGGTGTCATCTATCCTATGACTGCAAAAACATCAATTTGATAACAACTTTTTCATATTATTAGTAGAGTCCGATCGAATATTCGGTTTCGGATTCGGCCAAAATTGTGGTTTCGGATGATATTCGGTTTAGGCCAACTTTTTGGCCGAATACCGAAACCGAAACTTTGTATTCTATATAAATAAGGAAGTTAATCGAAATAGTATTTTCCACATTTAAAATATGCCACAGCCATGAATCTGTTTTTTCCGTCCCATATCTTTCAAACTGAATGAAAATTTTACTTAGTTTTGTAAAGCGCAACCAAAAGATATACATAGTAACATAAAGTATTCAACTGCTTGTTGCCGAAATCAATAGCATAAACTAGGTAATGGTAAACTGATTTCGATTCCAATCGAAACTCTTTTTTATGTTATAATAAATCGATTTTTCGCAATGGAATTTACTTCTGCAATTTTGCACTGAAACTGATAATTTGTTTTTAAAATAAATTTTTTTAAATAATTTCAAAATATGAAAAAAGCTCATTTTTAATCTTCACGATAAATTCAATACCGTCGAGAAAAATTCTTTATTTTGTATATCATCGATGAAACGCGGGCGTTAACAAAAAAACTTCACTTTAGTATAAATGAATGAAATCTTATAAATTTAGTGTCAAACATAGGTAAATATTCCACTTTATATCTTTTTAGTTATTCCGACTCAACTTTTTGATTGGTTCTCTTGTAACGTCATCAATAGAGTGACAAAGCACTCCTCAATGTACATATGTGTAAAGAACCCAATATTCTAGTTATGCTCATAACTTAAGCTAATTTCATGCCAAGTTTTTATTAGTCATATGAGTAGTCCACTTACAAACACCGCTATGTTAATATATCGAAATTTGTAGAAAATCGATTAAAACTTCAAACAACAATTAAAATGGCGGCTTTTAGCGAATTTTTATTTTTTCAACTTAGTGGTGTTTGCAAATGTTTTATATTTGCTCGATGGAATGCAATATATTCAATTTCTACTATTATTTTGACTGACACTGTATGTATGTAGAAATAATCTTACGCCCTTTTCCACAGTGTACAGTTAAAAGTTAACGTATATTTTAACGGAGAGTTTTGTATGCCGAATTTGCCGTTAAAGACCACGTTAACTTTTAATCACATTGTGAAAAGAGCCGTTAATAAAATAAATGACTTTTCAGTTCTGTTAAGTTTTTAAAATGTCAATAGCAGTGAGTGCTAAAAAGTTTCGGAAAGTTTCGGATTCGGCCGAATATTCGGCCTTTTTGCCGAATATTAGGTTCGGTTCGGGCTCGGCATCAAAAAACTGGTTTCAGTCGGACCCTAATTATTAGCAAAATATGTATAAAGGAAATGATATAACTATCGTTCTAATGTTTGCAATTTGTATTTAAAAGCAAATTTGATTGTTTTTATTCAAGGTGTATTTAACAAAGTGGCCTAGCCAAGGAAACTGATTATTTTTTGCTCTACTTTTTTCGTACCAGAGACTGTCGAAACCCATACATAAAAATCGCTTCTTAAACTTTTTTTAAATTTTCTTCGTATTTCGTATAAAGTTTGTCAGCTCCAGACACAAGGTAAATTCCAGTTTTTTTTATTGTTGCACATATTTGTTTTCCTAGTGCTGCCACCATGCAAAGTTAATACGCCTTGGTTTTATTTGTGCCTTTTGTTTTGAAACGAACTTTCAAAATTACATTAATTTTAATTTTGTGTGCTTTTTCCCAAATTAATATTTTACTTTTTAAGTAAAGTATTAAATGAAATTTATTTCATTTAAAATATAATTATGACAATATGTCAAATAATAAATTTCTAAAACGTATTAAAGTATTAAAGTTTTATTAAAATACATTGAAATTGATTATGGAGAGGTATTAGCTAGTTCCTATGCGCATTTCATTGGGGCTAATGTAAACCGTCACGGAATCTTTACCCAAAAATCTCATAGAAAAACTAAAGATATTATATTAAACTCCTAATCATACGAATAAGAAGTTTATAATATCAAAGTTAAAACATGAGCTCCATCATCAATCGTGTTTTTTATTTTCTTTACTTGCGTACTTGCTTATATTTATTTTCAATTGCCTTTAGAACTACAATTTAGAGTTGGAAAAAACCAATTCGATCTAAATTGGCTAAGGTTCAAGATATACCATTGTCAAAAATGTTGAAAAAGTTTTTTTTAATTACTCCAAAAATCCATGGATTTTGCAGCGCTTTAAGCTTTAAATTAGCGGGAATTTCCGGAAATAGCCTACAAAGTAAACAGTATCCCATATGAATATACATACATATATAAATTTTTTAATTTTTTAGGGTTTCTAGTATTGGGTTTTTAATGCTTAATGAGTTTCAAAAATGCTAGCTTTAGCATTAAATATGCTAAATTGGCAGCACTGCGCTCACGACTATATACACAGAAAAAAATATCACCAAAAAAATTTTCAAACAAAAGTTTGTCTAAAAATATATTTCATTTTCAGTGAATGTTCTTTACATAATCAATGAATTATTTGTTTGACTCTTATTTAGGACGCAAACACCAAAAACAACAATTAAAACTGTGTCGTAAAAAACAACCCCGATGACGACATACACACAAATAACAACAACAACAATGACAGCAAAAGGTGTGCGATTATACCAAGTTTCTTTGCTGAAGATGTTTGAGTGGCTCCATTCGTTAATGTCGTTGCATTAATTCTCATTCATTCTTTTAGAGTTTTTAGATAAACATTCAGACTTGAACACATGTATCAAAGTGAAATTTCATAAATGCTTAACGGATGATGATGACACAGACAAAAATTTTGTTTGATGTATTACAAAAAATCCAGTAAATAATTTTGTTTGATTAAGTAAACAATTTTGTTTATTATTTGTTAGTATTTTTAGACTAATTGTTTTATAAATTCAGACAAAAATATGGTTTGATATTTTTCAGAAAATCCAGTAAATCTTTTCGTTTGATTTAGTAAATTGTTTTTTTTACAATTTTAAAATATTTTTAGACAAATTGTTTTATAGATTTAAACAATTTGTTCACTGAAAAAAAACACGTTTTTTTCAATGAAATTGTTGACATGTTTTTGTCAATATTTACAAATTTGTTTGTAGGTTCCTAGACAAAATATTTACGTTCCTAGACAAAATATTTACTATTTCATTGAATTCCTTTAAGGCAATGAAATTTAGTTTTTTTTCTGTGTAGTCCTTTTTAGATCAAACATTTTTGTCTGTCTTTATGGTGCCAACAACACTTATTCCGTTATGTTACAAACGACATGACAAAACAAATATACGTACTACCTTCACGCTGGTGATTATAACAAAAACAAATTTGTATTCTCAAAACAACCCACAAAATAGTCAAAAGCTTTTTTGTCTGTGAAGCCGTCCGTAGTCGTCTGCTTTTATTCTACTCTGTAGAGACACCGTTGAAAAACGGGTGACCCCTTATGACGTTTTTGATGTAAACTGAAAATAGTTTTTATTTTTGTGGCGATTGTTGTCAATAGTTATAATGTCAATGATGATGATGGTGATAATATAGTACACAGAAAAAACTCATTTAATTTTCTGTAAAGGAATTCAATGAAATAGTAAATAGTTTGTCTAGGAACAGACCTACAAACAAATTTGTAAATATAGACAAAAATATCTCAATACTTTCATTGAAAAAAACGTGTTTTTTTCAGCGAAAAAATTGTTTAAATCTATAAAACAATTTGCCTAAAAATATTTACAAATTGTAAACAAAACTATTTACTAAATCAAACAAAAAAATTTACTGTATTTTCTGAAAAATATCAAACAATATTTTTGTCTGAATTTATAAAACAATTAGTCTAAAAATACTAACAAATATTAAACAAAATAGTTTTCTTAATCAAACAAAAATATTTACTGGATTTTTTGTAATACATATATCAATAAAAATTTTTGTCTGGGTCATCATCATCATCATCCATTAAGCATTTATGAAATTTCACTTTGTTAAATATGTTCAAGTCTGAATGTTTATCTAAAGACTCCGTAGTCGTCTGCTTTTATTCTACTCTGTAGAGACACCGTTGAAAAACGGGTGACCCCTTATGACGTTTTTGATGTAAACTGAAAATAGTTTTTATTTTTGTGGCGATTGTTGTCAATAGTTATAATGTCAATGATGATGATGGTGATAATATAGTACACAGAAAAAACTCATTTAATTTTCTGTAAAGGAATTCAATGAAATAGTAAATAGTTTGTCTAGGAACAGACCTACAAACAAATTTGTAAATATAGACAAAAATATCTCAATACTTTCATTGAAAAAAACGTGTTTTTTTTCAGCGAAAAAATTGTTTAAATCTATAAAACAATTTGCCTAAAAATATTTACAAATTGTAAACAAAACTATTTACTAAATCAAACAAAAAAATTTACTGTATTTTCTGAAAAATATCAAACAATATTTTTGTCTGAATTTATAAAACAATTAGTCTAAAAATACTAACAAATATTAAACAAAATAGTTTTCTTAATCAAACAAAAATATTTACTGGATTTTTTGTAATACATATATCAATAAAAATTTTTGTCTGGGTCATCATCATCATCATCCATTAAGCATTTATGAAATTTCACTTTGTTAAATATGTTCAAGTCTGAATGTTTATCTAAAGACTCTAAAAAAATTAATGAGAATTTACGCAACGACATTAACGAATTGATTCGCTCATAAATCTTCAGCAAACAAACTTGGTACAATCGCATTCCTTTTGCTACCATTGTTGTTGGTGTTATTTATGTGTATGTCGTCATCGGGGTTGTTTTTTTACGACACAGTTTTTCTTGTTTTTTGCGTTTGCGTCCTAAATAATAAGAGTCAAACAAACAATTCATTGATTATGTAAAGAATATTTACTAAAAATATAATTTATTTTTAGACAAACTTTTGTTTGAAAATTTTTTGTTGATAGTTTTTTCTGTGTACTTAATAGATTCT
Source organism: Panzeria rudis (assembly GCA_956483635.1). Taxonomy (NCBI): domain Eukaryota; kingdom Metazoa; phylum Arthropoda; class Insecta; order Diptera; family Tachinidae; genus Panzeria; species Panzeria rudis. The sequence continues at coordinate 27,723,200 of OY101447.1, read as the reverse complement.
TGCTTTCTTTTTTTAAGAAACTAAAAAAAGTGTACCCGGGACTTGTGCGTTGTAAATTGAAATGAATCTTCGATTCGTTTCTATAAAATTATTTCACTAAACTGTTTGCAGTTTTTTTCATGTGATACACATGAATTAAATTAGGGTAGACCCTTCCTTTGCCATAAGTAAAAATAAATTATTGTTCTTAAGAAGAAAAGTTTCTTGAATAATCAAAATTCTCAAAATTGTATGTACGTACAACCCTAATGTCAAGTCTTTGATTCTGTTATCTAAAAATTGTTTTCGCTTTCTGAAAAATAAAGTACAGCTTATACAGGCAAGTGCTATTTACTTGTTTATTTTCAAATCATTTCATATTGGTAATAGAACTGTGTACATACACATCGTCGCTGTATTAACTAACTGACCTAACTAGCATTTTACAAATTTTACAGCAGAGCACTTTTAATGTTTTTTGTCCTAAATGTAGTTACTTCCAAGCCAAAATACGTATAAAATTGGTATTCTGCATTTTTGATATGTAGTATAGCATCTCTTTTTCAGTCTTAAGTAAAGAAAAGTATAAAAATTTTTATTTAAAATACTTTTTTGTGACTTTGAAGCAGATAAGACATTTAGTGAAAATTTTTTTTTAATTTATTCAGATTCGCCTGCAGTATACTTTTATAGTATAAAAAAATAAAATTTATTTTTGATTAATTCTTTGACTTTATTTTAGTGTTGCTTAGTAAAAACAAAAAATAAAAATGCAAGTTAAAGAATATTCAGAGTAATCTCTTAATTAGATAGTGAGTTATAAAAGAATACATGTTCTGAGAGTTTGAGAAATGAATTATGTTTACTTTAAAATATTTTTGGAGGACCGATGTTGATGTGTTTTGAAATATTGGTAATCGGTTTTCAAGAAAAATACCGATTCTTAAACGTATACGCATAAAATTTAGCTGGTGAATCTTATGGTGTTAACTACATCCTAGTCAATCAAAAAATTTAATTTGGAAAAAATGTGTTGTTAAGCCCTTTTGCGTTTTATATTTGTTTCTTTTAACTTGGTTATTCCTTTTAGTTTCTTCGTTAAATATAATTGCAACTTTTTTTTGTTTCCAACGCGTTACTGTCAATTTTTTTTTTAACTACTGATATATTCTTTTATATGATTTTATTAAATTTTGTTAATGAAATTAGAAAAAGAATATAGTTAATATATTGTAATATATTTACCGCTATATCGAAAAAATATAATATACTACAAAAGTGTGAACTAAATCTATCAGTATTTGGTGTTATATCCATAAATCTGTACATTTACGACACTTCGTGAAAAAAATTTTTTGCATTCTTACAGATTCGTCAAAAATATTTTTGGTTTTATAGAGATTACGGTAATAGTTACGTCCATAAAAATTTTACACAAGGTGCGGTATGACTAATGACGTCTACTTGTGTATTTAACTAATTTTTCAAAAAAATGTCAGTTAGGTCGGTTAGTAAAAACAGCGACGATATGTGCTATGTATGTATATTAGGGTCGGTCGATTTGAATGGATGTAAAAAATAAGTAAAAAATCGTAGCATAAAGCATAAGCAACTTTGCCCTAGAAACCATAGATCTAAAATGAATTTCGAGCTTGCGGAAATTCGAAAATATGATTTAAGTGATTCAGTTTGTAGAAAGCCAAGCAGTAATTGGGCCCAAATCTTCAAGATCTATTCCTAATGAATAATAGGGTATCCAAAGAAAAATATTAAAACACCAATATCTCGAAAACTCACACAAATCTGACAAAAAGGTTGACGCCATTCGATTTCTTGGCCCCAAATTAGGTAAGATCAACTATTTTATAACCTTTGCCCAAATTTTCGACTATCACTGTGTAATTAACATACATAATCTGAGCCCGACTAACGTTGTCTTTTTTCAAAATAACTCCACCAATCCACTGGTCATCTATTGGGTCAAAAACAAAACAAAAAGCTAACGTGGATTGACCCAAACCTGTGCGAAAAATTTCGGTTTGACAGCTCTTATAGTTCCGAAGATCATGCGTTATTAAAATAGACACAAACGATTTTAATATATAGACACTTGGAACTTTCAGAGTTAGTGTATTATTTTACAGACTACACGTATCATTACTGAAATTTAAACAAAATAAATATTAAAGGGTATTCGGTTCGGAACGAAAAAACGGATATGCCGTAACTGTTATGACTTTTTTCGAAAAAGTCAAATAATAAGTTATTTTTTGACCAATATGTTTTCGGTCATAAAATAATGGTTATTTTTTGACTATTATTTTTTAGGTCAAAAATAAAAGTTAAAATTTCACTGATATTTTTTTGGTCAAAAATAAAAGCTAAAATTTTACCGTTCTTGGTCAAAAATAAAAGTTAAAATGTGACTGATATTTTTTTAGTCAAAAATAAAATTTAAAATTGGACCGATATTTTTTCGGTCAAAAATAAAAGTTAAATTCTGACCGATATTTTTTTGGTCAAAAATAAAAGTTAAAATTTTACTGATATATTTTTGGTAAAAAATTCGGTAAAATTTTAACTTTTATTTTTGACCAAAAAAATATCGGTCAAATTTTAACTTTTATTTTTGACCGAAAAGTATGATTCAAAAAAATATCAGTGATATTTTGACTTTTTTGAAAAAAGTAAAAAATAAAAGTATTTTTAGATTTGTATTCCTTAGCTCAGGAGTATCACAATGCTATACTCAAATATCGTATAGACAAATTCTTTCTGTCTGAGTTTTTGAACTGAAATTTTGATAATAACCGTTATTTTCAGTCCCTGCATATGTATACATATGGTATTCGCACGAAAATCTCCGCATGCGAGTCAAATTCACATTTTACCGAATTTATTTGTTTTTAACTTCGGCTCCCATGGAAAACTTAAAATTTCGTATCATTTAAAATAATTTTAACTAAATCGACCGACGATGTTAAAAGTTATGCCAAATTCAAATAAGACTATGTGACAGTTCAAATATACTTCTGAAATGATCTAGCGTAGGTTTATAAGACGACTTGAGTAGATCATTTTACCATTTTAGAAATTCGATTACCCCCTCAAAATCGAAAGTTATCGATAAAATACGATTTTTTGGACTTCACGGACAAACAAAATTTTTACTTCACCGATTTTCAATTTTTAAACGGTGTCTAATAGAGGAGGACTTACGCTTCCCGTGTGTATTTGAAATATTTTATTTTGACCAACATTTCGTGGAAATATTATCAAAAGAAAATAATTTGTTTATTTTTTTTTTGCAGGTTTTTTAAGTTTGACGTCTTTTTTGCAACACTTTGTATTAGACCCCAATCAGTTTATCATTTTTTAAAAAGTGTAAATTGATTAAAATAAGCCCAAAATTATAAAAATCGGTTGGGAATTGGCAAAGTTACGATTTTTTAAATAAAATTTTAATGTAAAATAGTACTGGAACTACTCACCAAAAAAAAAAATAAATAAATAAAAACTTTATAACTTTTAAGCTACTAGTCAGATTCATTTCAAACTTCACTTATCAATAGATGATGGGCTGTATTCGCACAATATAGTTTGCAAAAATGTGCAGGTTACGAACTTAAACTTATAACACCCCACTTTTTTGGTCGGGGGTTAAAAAAGACGATTCCAATAAAATGTTACACTCGTTTAAAAATTAGTATTTTTTTAAATGTTTTTGTTATTGAGAGATTCACAAGATAGTCATAAACTCATATGTTTTAAAATAATAACACGAAAAAATATGACTGTTATGAGCTACCCCTCATAAGTTAGTGTGCTATTTCAAATTTGTATCAACTGATAAAAAAAGCAATTATAAATACTTGAAATCGGAATGCCAAGAACAAGTGCAAGAATTTAAATAATAGTCAGTTTGTTTTTAAATTATTCAACTTGTTAATAAAGTAAATAAAACCCAGCTGAATGTCTTTTAAACTCTTCATTTTTTATTAAAGTAAAAACAAATTTCAACGCACACAGAAAGTGAAATTGTTCAAATACATAAGCATTAACGAAATCAACTGTTGCCGGCTAATTTTCCACGCGACTGCTAGTAGAAAAACGTTAGTTGGCTGCCAGCCAGCTAAAGTAAACAAACAAAATTTTCTCACTTGCATATTTTTAAATGTCTCGATTTTTTACTTTTAGTCAGCTATAAAAATATAATTAAATGTGAATTTATAAAACTTTGAACAATTTTAGGACATACTTTACTGCATATTACATACATTCATTTATATCAACGGCGGGGATTATAAATATTATCACCGGCTCCACGAAAGAGTTTCGGCCGTTCGGCTCAGATTTTTACTGTGTAGTTATGACAAAACAATAAACACAGCACAAAATGTCTTATTATTTTAGGACTTTTTTGTTTGAAGCACAACAATAATGTTTTTAAACTATCTTAAAATGTTAGCAATTTATGACATTATGACAAGACCCCTTGTGAATACCCCATATATATGTAAATTAATCATTTTGGGCTTATTTTAATCGGTATAAGATACACTTCGTACATAATAAAGGACTGAGCAGGGTGTCAAGCAAAGTGTTGCAAAAAAAGACGCCGAACTTGAAAAAAGGGGGAAAAAGTAAAAAAATAATTTTCTTCCGATATTATTTCCACGAAATGTTAGTCAAAATAAAATATTTTAGTTACACATGAGAAGCTTAAGTCCTCCTCTATACGGCCCCGTTTAAAAATTGAAAATCGGTGCAGAAATAACGCAGTGAAAATTGTTTTTATCCGTGAAGTTTCACAAAATCTTATTTTATCGATAACTTTAGATTTTGCTTGTGTACTCGAATTTCTAAAAATGGCAAATGATCTACTCAAGTGTGCCTAACACCTATACAAGTTCTTCAAAAAGTATCTCCAATTTTTTCGATTTTGTAACATAGTGCAATTATTCGTACCAAAATGCCACCTACGTAATACTTCCTTCAGAAATATAAAAATCCACAGTAGGGCAGAATCAAAATATTTTGGAAATAAATCAGCCATTTCGTAGTGTATAATTCGATCAGAGTCAAATTTCATAATAAACTTTATATTTAACTTAAGACGATGAGCTTCACATAGTGCTCAGGAGCGGAGCTATAAAGCCACCAGTAAAGGGAAGTCGGGCATATAAATTTTTTCAACGCTTGTAATTTTTGTGTTTCTATCGCGATTCCAAACATTTTTTGTGTCCTATAAAAATGATTTTTGGTTCTAAAAAAATTATTTTTGTTTAGGCATCCCAGCAAAAATTAGTGCTTGCCGGAAAGCATTTTTGTAAGGGACACAACATAATGCATGATTTTTGTTCGCAATTATCCGCTTAGAATCAATAGTTTCTGTTTCCACAAAATGCTTATATTAGTGCTGAAAATCATCAAAATTTTCAGCAATAAAACTGAGAATATATGGAAGAAATGGTTTGATGTGGCTTGGCGAGGATGGTGGATGGAGGTGTTAACAAATGGGCTACGTCCTGTTGAAAGCTTATTATTTTTAGTCACTGTTTGTTATTTTAATTTCAACTAGTATCGAACTAAGCACCTTCAGATTTGAAATCCAACGCACCAACCACTCAGCCAAAAACACTGTTGCAAACCGGCAGCACGAAGTTAACATAAACTTACTCTTACATTATTTTAAAATTATTTACTTGACTTTATTTTTAAAATGTACTGTTCGTGCATACACTCATACTGTATGTGTGTGTACGGTTCGTGTATACAATCGCAGAACATATTTAAAGGATCTCGCTTACGTTAGCGCTTCCAAGAAGCACTATCGTCAGTGAGAGAAGTTAAATCTTAAATACTTATATTGCTTTGCCTATACTTTTTACATTTTAAAATTATCGGCAAAAGCTAATAAGTGTTCGTGCTCTCTGTTCGAACGCTAGTGCATTTGTGGTAGAATTTTTGGAAGCATTTGTTCTTAAATATGCAATGCATTGCTTCAAACAGCTTTTAGTGCTTCTAAATGTCGATTTTTTTTTGCTGGGATATATCTTTTATATTTACTTTTATATTTCTGATTTATTTCGCATAAATGCGAAAGATAACTTTATCTTTTTTATTTCTCAATAAATTTCTAAATTTTTCAAAACCTTGGTCCAGTATTTTCAAGATATTGAATCCAAATCACAACCGATTGTGACAATTGTTTATTTGGTAGTTAAACAACAACAAAATTGTATGGGAATATGTATGTATTCTTCTTTTGAGTTGGAAAATATTGCAACACCTAAATTGTTAGTAAACAAATATTTGAAACAAAAAGAAAAAGAATCAACTTGAAAATTTTATTACAATTCCCTTTCAATAAATCCCGCATTTTCTATTTTTCATTCATCAGCATTTAATGCAAAAATATTTAACATCAAATTACTTTAAGCACCCTGGGCAACAAAAAAAAATATTTTTCCCATCAAATATCTTCGCATTTTTCCCAAAAACCGTGTAACATTCGATATGAGTATTATTAAGCGCAGCTAGTTGTCAAATTTATTTATTAAAAGATAAAATGAAAACACACAAACATGTATTCGTTCTGCGTTATTTAATTTTTTTTTAAGTCACAGGTTTGTTAATGCGGGTCAAAAGAAATTTTGACTCTTGCGTGTGAGTCAAAATTTCTTTTGATCTTCAATACAATAATAACCAGAGAGAATATTTTTTTTTCATTTCGTAGTTTTTGAGTGGTGGTGAAGAGGGATGTTTTTTGTGCATACTTCTATATTTTCCCAAACAAAAGTAAAACTTTTATGTTCTTGTTTGATTCGATAATCGATGATATTTTGCATTTTATTGCCCCTATAACTTTTTTTTATAATTACGATATAAGTGTTAGAATAAGGATACGAATAATATCGCTTGACTTTTTAACATATCAAGGATATCTAAGATCAAGACATTTGGAGAGTATGCGATGATTAAGCGAAAGTTCAAGGATCTTGTATGTCACAGTATTTCATTTGTTATTGATGTTCGTTAATGATATGGGTGTAAAGGGGGTTTTAAGGTTAATTAAGTATACGTTTCGAGAAATTTAAAATGTTTAGATTTTTTTGCTAAGATATTTTAAAAACTTCTTATCAAATTTGAACATGTCCAATTGTGTATGTAAGTATGTGTATTAGGGTCATTCTTAGCTATATGGCGAAATTTTTTGTCAATTTTCGTTTGTTCTCACCCTCTAGTTTGATGAAATCATACACTCACAATATTATGACAGTAACGGAATGTATTTTGCTCAAGAAGTATTCCGTGCAATCGTTTTTAAAAGAGTAAACATTTAAAATTCTAAGGAATTTTATTTATGCGATGTTGCTGATATGTTCCTAATACGAACCACAAAATATGTCTTGGTGTCTTGTTGCCCAACATTTTATATTCGGACAGATGAAAGTCCAGGCTGGCATTGTTAAATCGCCTCCCGTACCTATAAGGAACCAGAATATGTAGGTGGCATGCAATATCGTCCAATCACATTATTTCCACGTTGAAAAGGAAATAATGACCATAAAAAAATTCAAATAAAGTTCATGCAATAGTACTGCAGAGTGAAGATTGACTGCATAGCCGGACTGTGGAAGGTATTAATTGTTTTCTTCTCTGGGTATATCGAATAGTGGCTTCGCTGAGTTTAGATTTTTGACTAAGCAGAAAATCTTTACTCTGCCAAGCCACTATTCGACATTCCCGTGGACATTAATTCCTTTTACTAACAATATTTGGCAAAGTTGTAGTTACGGTAGAGCAGAACAACTTTTGTGAACACATCAATATAATCTGAACCTGTCTAGGCACTCGAATAGCTCACGCAGGCCACTTTACCTTAAAAATTGTAGTTTTTTTCACTATTTTTTTTGTTAAAAAATATTTTTTTGAAGTGGTATATTCAAGTACACACTTCTTTGTTGTGTTATATTAGCCCAATTCACAATCTTGTGCAAATGGTCTTGCATCGTAGCATTTGCAAAATGGCATTACATATTGATACTCACCACTTAACAATTGCTAGTGGTGAGTATAAATATACTATACCATTTTGCAAATGCTACGATGCAAGACCATTTGCACAAGATTGTGATAGCCCAATTCAATGTCTTTTATTGACATCATTTTATTCACTTTTTCAGCATAGCTTACAGGGACTCCAAACTTTTCACTAACAATATTTGGCAAAACAACAACAAACAATAACAACTAGTAAATACTAAAATCAGCAACACAATAAGTGGAACAATAACAAAGAAAGAAAAAAAATGAAATAAAAATATATCCTAACTGGTAAAAACGAAAATGTTTAAGGTACAAAGTAGTTTTTATGGGCTATTTGGGGTGCCTAGATACGTTAAGGTTGTATTGATATGTTCACAGAAGTAGTTCATCTCTACCGGAACTACAACTTTGCCAAATATTGTTAGCAAAAAATTTCGACTTCCTGTAAATTATTTTGAAAAAAGTGAAAAAAAATTTTTTTTTTAATTTTTCAAAAAAAAAGGTGCAAGAAAAAATAATTTTTTGGCATAAAATGTTAATAAAATCTGTTCAGCGGACTCTTAGCTACATTATTGCCATATACATATATAGTTAAGCGTTATCACCAAGTCTGAATTAGCTGTTGACCAAAAACTGATGACACCTTTTTTTGACGGCCCGCTGATTTTACAAAACTTTGGAGGCTCATAAAAAAAATTGGTCACCAAATTCGCGAAACTGAGTATAGGGTTTTACTACGCTGTGGCAGTACAATCGAACCTGAACTGTCCCCTACGTGTGTTTTTTCACTGTTGCACTGTGTTATAAACGAAATGATAATTTTAAGGCATATTTTTTTACATTTTGGGAGCATATTTTTAAGTTTTTACTGCATATTTAATGCGCATAAAACATATTTTTTATGGCATATTTCCGGTTTCCCTGAATATTACAAATCGTTCTCCAGTTAGTTATGTTAATATTCTTCGTGCATCTATTTAATTTTTGGAATAAATGTGTATCTCGAAATTTAGAACCAAACAAAAAAAAAATAAACCGTTTGCAGATTCGGACTCAGCATCCCAAATTATGTATATAAGAAACAACTTTCAGATGCTCCAGTCCAAACTTTTGTAAACTTTTGTTTTTAGTTGTCATGAGCTGGGAGGACCGAAGGAATCATTGGAAAAAAACAACTGATGTTTGTAAATTGTATATACAATTTTTGTAAACTATGAGATTTAAAGAAAAGTTGGGGTATAAAATATTGTGAACTTTACAGGCAACATTTTATTTCTACAAAATTTGTTTGTGAAATTAAAATTTTTGAAGTTATGAAGCAAGAAAATTAAATTTTATGGTTTTTTCTAAATTTGAGCCGGCTTATCCCCAAACCGAATAATCTGAAAATTTCAGGATAATTTTTTTTATCAACGTTCACCAAACTAGGGCGGGAGAATGGGATAAATCTAAATTTTAACATTAGGGGCTATTCACATATTACGTAACGCTATTTTCGGATTTTCTTATAAGGCACTTTTTCTTAAAAGATAATTTTTCGTCAAATGTATTTTTTCTTAAGAAAGTTGTCAGTTTACACGATTCCTAAACTAATGAGCTAGCTGCTTATGTCTTAAAAAATGTTTTAAAAAATGAAGAAAAAAACAAGTGTTCATAACATAATTGGATTTTTGTACTAATTGTGTCACCGCGTAAACTAGGTGTAACCGATATCTTTATAATTCAAGTATCTTCACTGAAACCGCTACGGAAAATGAATGCCAATATCTTTAATGACTTCTACAGATTCTTAAAAACTTGTTACTTTTTTCTGAGAATAAACGATTTGTTAAATTCCTAATATTCATTATAAATTTTTCATTCTTGTGTTGGCTGAATCATCTTTTCAACTACAAAATACTAAATAAAAATGCACTCATTATCATTATCTACACTGTAATTAAAATCCGCATAAAAACATAAATGTGAAAATAAGGCCAAGCTCCTATCCAAAAATTTCGGCCGTAAATCAAAATAAGGACCAAGCTCTTGATAGGTATAATACCATCGCATTTCTAGACAACCTGTAAGCTTGGCAACATTTTTCGGATCTCAGTGCGGATCTTTTTTTGTGCGGATCTCAGTTCTTTTTTCCAAGCTTTTATTTGGTACAATAAGTGCCCCATACAAATAAAGGGCACTGTAGCTCACCAATCCGGACCTACCTGTGTACCAAATTTTAGATTTCTAGCTGAACTGGAAGTGCCCCATACAAAGAAGGAGTTCCATACTCCCCCCCCCCCCCCCCCCCCCGGGGGGGAAAAGTGCCCGTTTTCAGACATTTCTAGTTAATTGTTCACCAAGACTTACCTGTATACCAAATTTCACCTTTCTAGCTATAGTGGAAGTGGCCAATAATATTGATGAGTCAGTGAGTTAGTGAATATGTACTAAAAATGCACTTTACAGCTTAATATCTCGAGATTCTTTGACGATAGAACTTTCAAATTTAACCTATGCGGTTGCCCCTGTAGATTACAAGTTTCATTATTTTATGATCAAGTGGAGCAAAGTTATAAAGGAGGTAAGAACAGCTCGAATGGTTTCATGTAAATACACACTGTGTGGCCCGAACTTGGCCTGGCGCACTACCATGCGCCTAGATGTTCAAATATTCTCAAATAATATTTTTCAAGATTTTGCGTATTGAAGTTGTTATTTGCTGTTTTGGATAGTGCATTACGTACACATACAAAGAATGTACAGTCTCTTTTCTATACATATAGAACACATACAGTTGCAATCAATTAAGATTCATTAAAATCAATTTAAAATGTCCCGCATCACATAATGTTTGACGAACGAAGTCTACATGTTTTGGAATTTATATATATTCTTTTTTTTTTTTGTGGGGATGATTTTGTTTTTTCATTTGAATTATTTTTTTTATGTAGAACAAATGTTTGATTTTCTTTTTTATATATACATATGTGCTTGTATACATACATATATTTTTAAAAAAAAGCAATATTAAATTATAGGGTTTTACAATAGATTCGTTTAAATAGGTGGCGTGAGATCCAATTTTCATTGAAAACTTAAAATGTGTTTAAGGGTTAATTTCGTACTTAATCACAATTAGTATTCGGCAAAGGAAATCTTGTAAGCATGACATTTAAGGACCAGAAGACCAATACAACGAAAATTTAGAGGGTTAAAATTAGGGATGTAACGATACGCCGTTTTGCCGATCCGATACCGATATTTAAAATTAAATATCGCCGATACCGACTCCGATACCGATACGAATATTGAAATTGAGTTCAAGTTTAGATTAACAAAACTCAAGTGCAATTTTTTATTATTCAAAATTACATTATAAGAGAGAATATTTAAAATTGATAAAACATTGGAAGTAATTTTTAAGGAGCTACATTTTCTTTGCATCCAAAAAATCAATATTAAAAATATGCAGATAATTAGTAGAAAATACTCGCCATGCTTTTTAAAAAATCGATTTTTTTAAAGGACTAATATTCTTCTAAATAACTTAATAGTTTATTTATTAAAAGACTTCTAAGTTTATATATATTCACTTAAATTTACATGAAAACACAGTTCTGAGTTTAAATTCGCATAAAAAAATTGTGAAAATGGGTAATTTTTTATCCTTTTTCCTTGAGGAAAAATCATTATAGAATACCGAAAGAGAAATTTGTCCTAGCATCGCTTTCAATTCGATGATTGGTAATCGAAAAACAGAACTTCTTGCAATGGCAAGGATATGTAAAACTAATTAGAAATTATCCAAATTTGCAATACTTCCAGATCGCGAATTCTACATTTTCATGTCTTCTTTGGAGTATCTCTTTTTTTTGCTGGAGTAAGATTTAAAAAACAACGGCTTGAATTTGAATTACCAAAAAATAAAAAATAATTTTTTTACAAAATAACAGCATAAAATATAATTAATTTTTAAAATTGATATTAATAAGATTTAAAAACTAACGAAGTGAATAAAATCATGGTAAAATCGAACAAAAATAAATTATTTGTTAAAAAAAACTCTGTTAAAAATTTTTAAAAGTATCGTCGTATCGACAGTAAAATATCGCCGATACCGATGTATCGGAAAATCTGAAGTATCGCCGATATATCGGTATCGGTATCGGTATTCGTTACATCCCTAGATAAAATGTTTCACAAAAATGTTTCTTTTACATAAACGTACTGAACACATCTTATCCTTAAACGTTAGGCTTACAAGATTTTCTATGCCGAGTCAGTATAACTTTGAGTCACTACGACTCTAACTCCCCCTAAACGTCAATAAACGTACATATATATTTTTGGAGTCCTCTGCTAGAATCAGTCGATAAAGCCATGTTTGTTTTATTTTTTCTTTTTTGTATTTTTTGAAGTTTCTGAAAAACTGCTCGAAAATGCTTAACCAACTTTAAAAAAAAACCTCTGGCATATGTACTCGTCGAATAAGATATTTTTGAAAAAACAAAGTGAATTTAAAAAAATTAAAAACAATTTTTTGTGAGGCTATTTCGTCCGCAGATAATGGCGACCACGTTTTATATTCAGAAGAAAAAGAACGTTGAAGAGGAAGTTGCTTTGCTCGGGAGTGTTCATGGTCATATATGAAAAGTTACTTACGACCAAATCTCCAGTTTGATGGTCCTTGTTTGATTATTGATATAGATTATTAACTCATACAAGAAAAAAAAAAACGGGGAAAGTTGGGAAAATTAACAAAATATAAAATAGCAAAATCGCAAACAAAAACTAGTCATCTTTGTTAGAAAACCCTATATAACGATCTAAAGATGTTGCCGATGTCATTATGAGTTGAAAATAAATAATTTTTAAAAAATAGTGTGATCTACATAAAAAGTTATGAATGTTCAAATAATATTTTATATGTTCTTTTGCCTACTATTGATCAGGGGCTATTCACATATTGCGTAACGATATTTTCGGAGTTTTTATACATAGAGTTAAGGAAAAGAAGCTTTGATAACCTGGTCGGGTGATGCATATTTCTGTCCTGAGTGATGTCTACTCCAGCATCCGAAAACAAGCACTCGCTACATCAATTTATTGGCTGTCATTGTTTTATTTTATTTTATTTTATTTATTATTGAAAATAGTTCAATTAATTGAAACAAAGTCTCCAAAAGTACAATTATAAAATACTTATTCATGTTACATTTGTGTAATTCCAACTACACAGAAAAAAATAAATTTCATTTTCTTTAAAGGAATTCAATGAAATAGTAAGTAAATATTTTGTCTAGGAACGGACCTACAAACATATTTGTAAATATAGACAAAAATATCTCAACAATTGTATTGAAAAAACGTGTTTTTTAAGGAACACATTATTTAAATCTATAAAACAAATTTTCTAAAAATATTTAGATATTGTAAACAAACGAATTTACTAAATCAAACAAAAAGATTTACTGGAATTTCTGAAAAATATCAAAAAATATTTTTGTCTGAATTTATAAAACAATCAGTCTAAATATACTTACAAATATTAAACAAAATATCCAAAGTTATTTAATTAGTTTGGCTTAAGTTCATTTTTAATTTTAATCTTTCGATCAAACTATTTTTTATTTAAGAAAGAAATTCTAAAGCATGTTAATATTAAACATTCAAAGAAAAATTTAGATGTACGGAGGGTTGAGCTGACAGCTGTTTCGTGACCACCAAGTCTACTCGTCAGAGTCCTTTACCTACACCACCACTGACAGTGGCAACAACACTGTAGCGAAAATCCTACTAATTTTAGTAAGCTCAATTAACAGACTGTCGCCATCTTGTGGCGAGTCGCACCTATTAATTACCTTTTCTAAATGTTCGGAACTTCACTATCTTTTCTTAGAATATTCAACTATTCTAAGCTTTTTCATTTCAGTCTTACCAGCGTGGAATATCATCGATATTCTCAATGCTGGGATTTTTTTGAATGTTTATTTTGCCCAAGTTTTTGGAACAGTACACATTCATCTTTTAGCTAAGTGCCTTTAGAGTTGTTTTTAATAATTGAGTTATGAATTTTTAGTTTGGCTTAAGTTAATTTTTAATTTTAATCTTTCGATCAAATTATTTTTTATTTAAGAAAGAAATTCTAAAAAAAGAAAAATTTGATTAAGTAAACAATTTTGTTTATTAATTGTTAGTATTTTTAGACTAATTGTTTTATAAATTCAGACAAAAATATTGTTTGATATATTTCAGAAAATCCAGTAAATCTTTTTGTTTGCTTTAGTAAATTCTTTTTTTACAATTTGTAAATATTTTTAGACAAATTGATTTATAGATTTAAACAATTTGGTCACTGAAAAAAACACGTTTTTTTTAATGAAACTGTTGAGATATTTGTGTCTATATTTAAAAATTTTTTTTGTAGGTTCGTTCCTAAACAAAATATTTACTATTTCATTGAATTCGTTTACAGAAAATGAAATATAGTTTTTTCTGTGTATACTCCGTCGGGGCATGAGCACAGATGAGGCTAATCTTGAAGAATTTTGTTTTGATGCGCATTATGGCTAAACGCTCTTCCACTTGTGCGAGCCTGGAGAGACAAGAGGTTTAATTCTCTTAATAACCACAAGTCACCACAGCCAAATGTATGCCTCGTGTCATGACTGCTATAATCCAGTACTTCACCTTTTGAAATATTGGCAACGCCATGCACATTCCATCAATCCTCCTGTATGGCAGTAATGCCGGATTTATACATCTCCAGTACATCAGCCCGCTGGAAAATTGCACCTGTTCTGTACAGTTTCCTTACATTCCAGATGCAGATACGATAATCTTTGTCTTTAAAACGTTTGCGGGGGCCGTTAACAAAAAGATGATTTGATTTATCTTTTCTTCGTTTCTTTATTGTAACTTTATTTTTTGCAGGGATGGGCTGCAAACCCAATACGTAACAATTTTTTGTTTGTTCTCAATGTTAGTTGACTATCCTAAAGGGTATACCTATACAGGTGATACCACGTGCAGGTCAGTCTCTACTTGAGATGATGGTGATCAAGATATTTGGTGCTGTTTGCGAATCAGTCCGTTGCTTGGTATTCAAAGTCCCCTTTATCATTCGCATTATTAAAATAATTATGTAAAATTATCTAAAAACATTTGTATTAAAAAACTACGACACAGTAAGGTACACTACATTAATCACCAGCTATGATTCAGATCTAAATAAATAAATAAATTTTAAATTTCTTTTATAATTATACATGCATACATTTAGATACATACACACATGTGTAATACTGTCAAATAAATAATATGGATGTACTTAAGCTAAAACCTCAAAAATCTAAACAAATAATTTAAATCTGAAAATTAAACGGAAAAAATAATGAAACAGAAATATAATAAATCGCAGTTTCATAAATAGTACTAATTAATTGTTGACAAAAGCTTTTTTTAATAAAATGTCCAGACTCAACGCCAGCCACACTTAACTTCAGCCGTTCATTGAGTAATTGTTATGGTTTCGTCATTTTGGGATATACCCCCGTTTAAACAAAGCCCATCCTAATATTGATTATTGTGTCGTATGATAGTCTATGGCACTAATTGATATCAGTCAGTACTCCTACAAATCTACAAATCTACTTAATTGATTGTAAAGATTTTCATTGATCATTCAATTATCTAACTTGTTATTCCTTTTCCTCCTATACAGTTTCTTCTTTCAAAATTATAACGAATGTTTTACATAAATATACTTATGTACGCACATTTGTTTGTATCGATTTAAGTATTTATGAAAAACTATCTTCACAAACACAGCTAGTGAAATAGTTTTAGGGTAACAAAGAATATAGTTCTTTAGGAAGCAATTCCTTTTTCATGAGTAAAATATAATGCTGAATGCCAATACCCACCCAAAAAGGCTGAGGCTATTAACTCTGAAAATTACCGCCCAGTCGCAATTTCCTCTACACTTTCCAAAATAATGGAAAGTATGGTGAATTCCATGTTGTGAAACATTTGACTAAAAACATTCAATTTTACTTAGAATTCATTCAATTTTACTCAGAAATCGAATGCTGGCTTTCAATTCAAAATCCAACTGTAAACTAAAAAGTTATAGGCGAAATAAATAAAAAAAAGTCGAGACAAAATAAAACTTTTGATGTGTAAACATCTATACGCTAGGGGGTAAAAATCTTTTTCACAATACAATCACAAATTTTGAGTAAGATTGTAATAACGCGGTGTGAGCTGTGTATGAGTGTATTAGTGTAATCATACCGACAACAAGAAGTACAGAGAAACTTAACAGCTGTATAGAAATACACTAACACTAACGTGCACATATTTATATAAGGAAGTAGGCTTGCCTACGCTAGTCAGTAAGGAGGTGAACAGGCACCTAGGGTCTCTCTCAAGACCAAAGTCGATAGAAAGTTAACCTCTAGGGGTTTTCTTTCGAGGCTTGACCAGTAACATAAACTGGTACAACGGGAACCAGTGGCCGCACAGATGACTAGCCTTCCAGAGGGTTAAAGAGATGATGTTCGCCGTTAAGCGACATCATCTGGGATGATGTCGCTGGCGGACTTCGTCTTACCCTCTGCAGGAAGGATGATTCTGGGTCTGGTTGTTTTTTTATTTATTTATTTATTCATTATTATTAATGTAATATAAGCCCACATGGCCAAAATAAAATATTACAAAGATCAATTTCCTGAGTTTATAAATACCACCTATAATTCAAAACAATAATTGTATTACACTAATACATACAATATTAAGATAACAATTCATTCAATATTCAGACCTGATCCATATAACCTACTTTATTTTGGGTTTAGTGATTATTTTGGGTTTAATTATTTTGGGTTTGGTGAGGTTTCCTTCGGGAGCTAATCACGTGGCGGCTGTGTTTGCTACCAAAATCGCTGGGAGAGGTTTGGTTAAAGGACTGATGCTCGACCAGTGCTAGTGCCTGGTTGGACTTCGGTCTACCACATGTCCCTCTTTGTAAAATCTATTAGTAAATCTATAAGTAAGATTTTTCGGGAGTGATTTTCAAGTTTCATTCGTAATTTTTGTGGCTAACGGTAGCTTGGACTGTCCTCTTTTAGAGGTGATAAAAATTTTTCAAATCGGGTTGCGGATTCCTGTGATATTGTGCGATTGTATTTTGGGATCGATTTTGAATTTCGTGTCGATATAGACAAATTCAGTGCCTTGAACTTAATATGTATATTTAATTTTATTTATGCAAAAGCATAAAAATATCTAAGAAAATACTGAAAACTTTTTTGTCCCTATTATTTCTTCCGCCACTGTATATCGCCCAAGTACGTTCATTTTTTACATAACGGTATATCGCGAAAATTAGAGCTGATAAAAAAATTATAATTATATATTAAAAATCTGTAACAAACTTAATAGGGTGGTCGATTATTCGACATTTTCCAGAAACCGGGATTCGAATAGTTGACTATTTGAATTTTTTGTGAGAAAATTATAATACAAAAGTTTTGATTTTAATTTGCTTTAAAAAATATATAAAAATACAGTTCATGTAAATACTATACACATAAAAACATAACTTTGAAAATAAAGCCAAGTTCCTATCCAAAAATGTCGACCTTTAAAAGTACACAAATGAAAATGAGGATCAAGTTCTTGATAGGTACGACACCATCTAATTTCTAAGCAACCTGCTAACTTGGCAACATTTTCCCCATAATCCGTCCCAATATCAGAAATGTAAAAAAATGTTGCCAAGCTAGAAGGTTGCCTAAAAATGAGATGGTATTGTACCTATCAAGTACTTACTCCTCATTTGGATCTCAGTACTTTTAACGTTTTTTTTTTGCTTAGTACAACACTATAATTTCCATCGCTATAATTTTCCATAATTTCTTAATTGCCCCTTATATACGGCACGCCTTACCTTTACGTGATCAGTGCAGTTTTTTTATTACTAAAAAGAACTTTACAATCAAAATCCGAAAAAAAATGTGGTCCACACATATAAGGGGAGCCCTAGTGCACTGATTTACATTTTTCCTTTTTCTTGTTTATTTCTTGACATTTTTTGTCTACCATCGATGTTAAACTACATGTAAAATATGAAGTTTGACATACATTCTACATCACAAGGCCAATTTAATTCGCCCTGCAACCATCTTATAAAATTAATTCACCTTAATTGCGTGTTTCAGTAAATGCTCTTGAACAAAAATATTTAGGAAAATCAACAGTAAAAGTTGGTCTAAGTTTTAATATTATAAAAACTAATAAAATATACGAATCGAAAAGTGTTCGACTGGGCTGGGCTGGTTTTTTAATTAAAAAAAACCGGACTATTTCGACATTCAAAAAATCAACATTTTGAAAAAACTGACAACCGTATTTCAGAAAACCCGGTTTAAAAACCGGTTGAAAACCCGAGTCTATCATCCTAATATTTATTCAGTAACGTCTAAAGTTTTTCGGGAACAAGATGTACTGCAAACATATGTTATCAGCAATGAAATGAAAGTATTTGTTGTTTTATTGAAATTTTTCAATTCAAAAATAATCTTAATTGTTATTTTATATGAAGATTTGATAAGTTTGAAAAAAGTAATGCCGGCAAATTGTTGACTATTTTTTTTTGAACAACTCGTTATTAATAATAAATAGTAAAATTTTTTAAGTGTTTTTTAAGTTTAATTAGTTATCGACCCTTTTCATAATGTACGATTAAAAGTTAACGTGGACTTGAACGCCCAAGTTCGAAATACAAAACTTGTCGCTCAAGTCCACGTTAACTCATTGTATAAAGTGCCGTAAGAAAACTTTTTTTTACCAATGGAATGTTCTTTTTTTTTTATATTATATCTTCGGTTTATTTGTTACATTTTTTCAGCGTCACAATATTTTGAATTTTTAAGAGTGAAATAAATAATATCTAATAAGTTTCTTTGTATTAATTTTATATAACATCTTTCGTTACTTTTTTAAGAGAATAAACATTTTCTTTGAAAAATATATATGTAATAATTTACACACAGAAATTTATTTTTTTTAATTTTACAAAACCTCGTGAGCGACAAAATTTGCGAATTGCTGTTTGCGCCAAAAACACGTAAGCGGCAAATTTGGATACAGTTACTTGTTAGTAATAAATTTTTTTTCAAAAAATTATGATACACCCTTCAGAGAGTCGTAAAGCCATGTTTTGTAAAACAAAAAATTTTGTTATAAAACACATGTTTAACCCTCGGAGGTATAAGGGTTTTTTGTCGCTAAATGGTATAACCAGGTCTGTGCAGACCTATATGGGATTTGTATGGAAATGCATAGTCAGTTGTCCTAAAAGTGTCTATAAATGCATTTTACTCATTTTTATACATCTTAGGTAGCTATTAACGCTATTTTATTTTTCATATGTAAAACAATGATTTTTTTTATTTACGGCATTCAACGCATGAGTACCTGGCATGTATAAAAATGCGTTTTAATTATTCGTTTTGTGGTTTCCCTAGCATAAAATCCATTTATAGACACTTTTAGGACAACTGACTATGCATTTCCATACAAGATCCTATGTAGGTCTGCACAGACCTGGTTATACCATTTAGCGCCAATTATTTGTAAGCCCGGATTATTCCGAACCCGGATCCTCAATCGCTCTGATTTTTTGCTCATTGTGTTCGGAGGTTTTTTCTGCAGGATTATATGGGCGGGTTTTTTTTCTAACATGAAAAACAAAAAAGTTATACACACTTTTATATGCAAAAAGTCTGCACAGACCTGGTTATACCTCCGAGGGTTAAAAAGTTACATATTAAGTTTTTTTCGTTTTCTGAAAAACGAGTTGTTGGCGCTTACGTGGTTTGAGAAGAAAGGCGACAATGTAGCAATATTGTAGCTGAGAGTCCGCTTAACAAATTTTATTGACATTTTATGCCAAAAAAATAATTTATTCCTACACTTTTTTTTTAAAAATAGAAGCAAAAAATTGTTTGTACTGTTTTCAGAATAACTTACAGGATCTGCTAATTTTTTGCTAACAATATTTGGCAAAGTTGTAGCTACGCTAAGTTGAGCAACTTTTGTGAACATATCAGTACAATCTGAACGTATCTAGGTACCTCAAATAGCCCATAAAAATTCATTTGTAACTTTGTAGCTACGCTATATTTTTATTGCATTTTTTTTACTTTCTTTGTTATTGTTCCATTTCTGATTTAAGTATTTACTATTTTTTATGGGTTTGTTGTTGTTTTGCCATATATTGTTAGTGAAAAATTCAAAGTCCCTGTAAGTTATGCTGAAAGAAGTGAATGAAATAATTGTTTCCTATATTTCTTCAAAAAAAATTGCAGGAAAATTTTTTTTTTGCACAAAATGTTAATGAAGCACAACATAAGTGTTTTTAGCATCAAAAAATATTGAAAAACTACCATTCTTAAAATAAAAAGTGGTCTGTATGAGCTGTTAGGGTGCCTAGATACGTTTAGATTGTATTAATATGTCCACAAAAGTTGTTCAGCTCTACCGTGACTACAACTTTGCCAAATATTGTTAGTGAAAAATTAGTTATAAAACGTTAAAAAGGTTTGTTAAGAGGACTCTTAGCTACATTATTACCATATATAGTTTAGCAGTATAACCAAGTCTGAATTAGCTGTAGACAGATGACACCTTTTTTTGAGGGCCCACTGATTTTCAGAAACTTTGGAGGTCCTTAAAAAAAGATTGGTCCCCAAATTCGCCAAACTGAGTATAGGGTCTTACTATTTTACTGTAGTAGTAAAATCGAACCTGTAGTGTCCAGTCCGTGTGTTTTTCCAAAAGTCTTCATTTGTCGTATAGTGTAATCACCAATCAAAGTTTGCTCAATAGTTTATTAATTCGTTCAAACATATTTATTAACATCAACTGTTAATTAATGAATGTTTTTTGTTGATCTTTTTTTCCTTTTTGTTTTAATTGTGTGTAATTTAATGTAATTGTGCAAGGTCGTTTGGTGTGATGGACCACAAGGCTATTTACTAAATACTCTCTCTTCTTTCACTGTCACAATAAAATACATATATATCAACCATAATTATTTTGTTGTATGTACAATAGTTAGCATTTATGATGTTGATTAATTTGATTATGATGTAAAATATTTACTTGCGTTCAATTAAATATTATTGAATCCGTAGTTATGTACATGCACTCGAAGAATTTTGCTTCATAAAACCAATGAAACAATTTCATCAGATTTTTGACAATGACAATTTCACAATGACAATTTCACAAATCCAATACAAATTTCATTAATGTTGTGAAAGAATTTCATTGGCTGAAATAATTTTATTAGATTTTTTCATTATTCCAATGACAATTTAACGAATCCAACGAAAATTTCATTAATATTGCGAAAGAAATATGAAAATAATGAAAATTAAAATTCTACCAACGAAATTTTTGTGAAGAGTTTTATTAAAATTCAACCAACGAAATTCTTTCACAATATTAATGACATTTCCATTGGATTTGTGAAATTGTCATTGGATTAATGAAACAATCTAATAAAAATGTAATAAAACTGTTTCAACCAATGCAATTCTTTCACAATATTAATGAAATTTTCATTGGATTTCTGAAATTGTAATTGGATTAATGAAAAAAATCTAATGAAATTGTTTCATTGGTTTTACCAAGCAAAATTATTTTATTCTATATACAAGCATACATGCGTACCTGTAGATGGGAGGTAAAGTAGACCAAGTCACATTTTTTAATAAGTTTTTTATACTGTTGGAATCAGCATTTGTTCGTCTATCGCTGGGTAAAATCCAGTAAGTCATATGTTTAAAGGACCGTAGTACTGCTCAAAACTATCTGGGAGGTAAAGAACACCAAATCCATTTTAATAAGCAACGGTGACAGGTTCTCTTCCCAATCCATTCAGTCATTCCATCTTCAGCCAAACTTCTTATATATTATTTCTTCGATTGAATTAAGATAACTTTTCTCTATATATGTAGTTTGTCACTGGGCCCATATTAATCTTGTTAGATATGTTTGATTCTTCACTGAAACTTTCAATTTGTATATGGCGTACTTTACAAAAATGGTGCACGAGTGGATAAGTTGTTGACGCGTCACATTTGTAAGCCTTAGGGCACTTTTTGAAAACAATTTGGTTTTTCTAATTGTCTTCCTCAAAATACTTCCGAACTAAGATCATGCTGTAATTAAAACCGAAATCTTTAAAGGAGTTACGTAATGTCTCAACAACTCCTTACACAAGTATTTATAATTTGATGTAATTTGCTTACTTAAAAAAGTAATTATGTAATTATAAACGATAGTTTACATTCGTAAATGTAAACTAATTTTTTAAAAAAGTAGTTTAGAAAAGTTATTCGAATATTCGGCAAAAACTCTTCAAATACTTTTTTATTCTAAATTGAAAAATTTTGTTCATTCGAACAAAACTGAAAAAAAGTTGTTCGAATATTCGAATAATTTTTATTCGAATGACAACACTAGTCCAAACGTAAAAAAAAAGTTAAAATCATGGGCATCTATAAACAGTCAGTAAGATATGTATTCACGTGAGTCACTCTTGTGAAAGTGCAAAGTTTTTTTTTTCAAACAAAACAACAACCATATAGGAAGTACATAGTTTCGCACTAACTTTTACATTTCACATTACCTATAACCAAGTGAGAAATGGACGATATAATTCCAGAAAGAAATCTTTTAAAAAAAAAATCGGTTTTAAACTTTTTTTTATAAAATCGCTTTTTAAAGAATCGCTTTTAGGCCTCTCTATCAGAACTTCCAAAAGCTTTAGAAATATCAGAAGAATAACACAAGTTATAAATTGTTTTTTATTAACTTTTATTTATAAATTTATTTTTGTTTTATTATTTCTCTATTTATAAATACACAATTGATTTAACTAAATTCCAATTACTTGTTGCCTTTAATCGAACATTTTTATTTATATCTTACCATTATAATCTTTGGAAAAGTTTCGAACCCTATGACTTGCTTATGCATATCGTTACAGAAAATGTAAATGCCCTATCTAACATTGCAAAAGTTTTACAGAAGCATAAAACTTGTTTAACTGAAAAATATATTGCCAATTATTAGTGCTAAATTTTACAGTGTAAGTAAAAAAGGACCAACAAATGTATATGTTTATTTCAAAATTTTGAACTAATTGTCAATATATTTTTCATTTAAACATTTATGGCTTAAAATGTTATATAGTGCATTTTTGCGTTTTCTGTGACGATATATTACTTTAATAATGCCGATTTTATTAAAAAAAAAACAAATTAAGGGCAGCTTTGTGTTCAGATGGATATATGGATTTAGACTTGTTCTAGATGACAACTAAGGCATTGTGAAATGGATAACAGTTAAAAATTCCTAACGTTCGAGATGTAAAAATATCTTAAGCATTAGCAAAATCAATACCCTTTTGGATATTTTTCTTAAGTTCTGGAATGGCGGCTTCCAACAATTTCTTTTCATAATCATTCAATTTGGGTAATCCCAAGTTTTCTTGCAAACCTTGTTTGCCCAAAACCAAAGGGGTGGCAAAAAAAGTGGCCTCAGTAACATTCGATTGAACATAGGAGCATTCAACAACGTTGCTGTCGCCATTCAAGCCCTTAAGTAAGGAACCAGCAAAACGAGCACCTGCATAAGCCATAGACAAAGTGGCGGAACCAGCACCAGCCTTTGCCTTGACAACTTCAGTACCAGCTTCTTGGATACGAACGGTCAATTTTTCAATAGTTGACTTATCACCTTTGAAAGTTGGTTGACATTGGGACAAAACTGGTAAAATAGTGACGCCAGAATGACCACCAATTACGGGAATATTGACTTTTTGTGGATCGACGCCTAAGGCTTCACCAATAAAAGCACGAGCACGTACGACGTCCAAAGTGGAAACACCAAAAAGACGTTTTGGGTCATGTACGCCAGCCTTAAAATATAGAAAAGTTATTAGTTAATAAAAATAAAACATTTTTGTGGAAGACAAACCTTTTTCAATACTTCGGCTGCAATTGGCACACAGGTGTTGACTGGATTGGTAATAATAGCTACCAGAGCCTTGGGGCAGTTCTTGGCAATAGAATTAGCAATATCTTTAATAATGCCAGCGTTGACATTAAAAAGGTCATCACGTGTCATACCAGGTTTACGGGGTACACCAGCGGGTATAACCACGACATCGGCATCTAGTTAAATAATTATAATTTATATTACAGCCTTTTGATTCTTTTGTTTTGGTATAGTTTATTAATATAATGATTAAAAATACTACATCACTTATTTTCTCACGTAATTTGAAATACATACACACATATCGAGCCATACCCACAAAAAAGGTTAACCAACATAATTTTTTGACAAAAATCGATTATTTGCGATAATTTGGACTACATATTTATCAAAGTTACAAAGTCAAGCACCATTACGGATGTATAGCAAAAGCAATTGTAGCTTAAGAGCATTTTGGCTTTAAATTTTTATAAGTGCAGTGTGGTTAAGCTAAAATTCTCTTTTTCAAGTAGAGCAAACGTAGTGACAAAAACTGCAAGGATATCAGTGAAACAGTTAAGGAAAGTTTACTACGGATAATAATTACTGGTCTTAACATAATTTTATTAAATTAAGTGATTATTCATGACAACAAAAATATGTTAACCCACAAACAAGCGTTAAGGCAAAATGCACTTAACCTAAAATTTTTCTTGCTGTATTTCCGTAACGGTACTTAACATGACTGAAACTTTTACAGATTGTCAAAATTATCGTAAATGATCGATTTTCGCAAAAAAAACCGGTTTCGAAAAGCATGTCGTTTCAGCATTTTTGGGGTTATGGCTCGATGTATGTAATTACGTCTATCTTGACTTTGTTAGTGAGCTTAACTGTATTTTAGCATGTATGTACTACATATATTAATTACTTGCTTAACATACATACATATCGTAATATAAAACGTAAAAACATGTAACTGATATTTTTTAATTTTACAGAGAAGGAAAAAACTTTATAAAATACATAGTACAAGCCATACGGCTACGTTCATTTATTTTTTATTATACATAATGTCGCAGAGCATGATAGTAGAAGCCTAACAATGTGTAGGCTTCAATATAATACATATACAATAATTAATTAAAATTCGATTTTGAAATTTTGTCACATGGTTTTACGTTTCATGTTGCGATATGTACATTAATACATAACCTAGAAAAATAGGTAGTATTCACATATCTCAACAATAAATTAAATATTCCATATACAATAATGTATATTATCCATATGTACCTAAATACATACATACATATGTATGTAACAAAAACTATTTTTACGGGTACTATATGCATAACATGAACATACATATTATTATGTACGTATGTACATACATATATTTAAAATTTTAGTGTTTAGTATAAAATACCCACTTTTCAAAGCTTGACCTAGTTGATCTGCACCCATGAAGCCTGTAGTTCTACTCTTGGTATCGATGTGCGACAAATCGGCAGCAACACCGGGAGTGTGCACAATATCGTACAAAGCCAAATCAGTGACCAGAGCATTTTGTTTCAACAGCAAAGATAATGGTTGACCAATACCACCAGAGGCACCACAGACTGTAACCTTGTAGTTATTCTACATTCAAACGGAAAATTATCATTTATTTAATATTTCCAAAAATAAATCGAACATACATAAGTACATACGTATGTATGAGTATAAAGATGATTAAAAAACAATGTTTCGATTATAAAATTGATAATGAAAATCTCTGTGCAGTGCAAAAATTACGTAAACAGTTGCTACTACAATGTCATCTTAATATCAAATCTTTTGGATAGCGAATTGAAAACGTGGAAGTTTCTACAATAGATATGTATCAATGAAGTACGTACCTGTCCACTGGTGGAGAAACTCCTCATGGATTGGGTAGCCAATTGTTTAGTTACTTGCTTCAACATATTGTTTTTTCAATTCAAATTGTCTGTCCAATTAATTCCACTACCAATAACGCACTCTGCTAAGTCAGCAATTGTGTGCTAAAAAATATTAAGGCGAATTTTACATTTATTAATTCGCCTTATTTTCTGCAAATAACTTTTTGGCAAGAATCAGAGCGCCCATCTCTTTTTATACATTATCCCCAATTTTATATTTTTCATCCCATAAAACTCCAAAGTTTTCATGAAACATATGTACCAAATAAATATAGAAAAAAATTACCTTAAGGGGTCTAGACATGATCAAAATTCGTGTACGTGTGCTTGACGATATATCAAAACCAAGTAGATTTTCCATAAAGCGTCGTCTGTGTCACACATACTAAGAAATTTTCACTCATACTATTAACATGCTTGTCAAGCATTTTGACCGTTTCCAGACCCCTTTCGACAGGTTTCACACAGGGCAATTTCTGTTACGCAACTTTTAATTCAGACGTGGGAAAGACAGAGAAACCAACACAGTTTATCTACCACCTCTTTTGCACTAGCAAAGTTTACTTTGCAAAGTTTTAATTCAGCCGGTAGAAATACAGAGAGATGAAGTATTCCTTTCTTTGTCTTTCTACCGGCTGAATTAAAACTTTTCAAAATAAACTTTGCTAGTGCAAAAGGGGTGGTAGATAAACTGTGTTGCTTTCTCTGTCTTTCCCACGGCTGAATTAAAAGTTGCGCAACAAATATTGCCCTGTGTGAAACCCATCTAAGGTAGTGTATATGATTTGGTGCATATGATGTTTCATGAAAACTTTGAATTATTTGAAAATGTTGAAATACTAAGATAATATGAAGGTTGGGTTAGGTTAGAAACAATAAGGTGGGCCATCTCTTTCATATAATCGTTCTAATGTTGTTGTAAGCAGTCAGATCTAGTTAGTAGTCTATGTCTTAGACGACCAAACTGAGTTGAGTTGAGAACGACAATAAGCGCATGAGTCCCTACAGGGACTCCTATGGAGGAGGGGACTATATTGAATTTGTGGGACGTTTATAAACCTATAAGACGCTTCTGACGATACTTCATTTGTCGAATTATTATAAGCACATAACTTACTGCACGTCTATTAATTTCCGAACATGAGCAAAAACGTCGGCAGAGTTACAGCACAAAAATGTTCATGTACAGGCTTATGTTCTAAGCTATAGAATACGTAATGTGGCATGGGACATGAATTAAAAAATTCGCTGTGAATGGATCGATGTTTTTTGTGTTTATTTTAATATACTAAAATGCAGTATTTCTACCAAAGCCGCAAGTTTCTTTTGTTTAATTCCCGCAAACAATAAATGGCTATTAACTTTGACAGTTTATATTCAACATTATTTCTTGGAAATAACAATTATTTCGCAATTTATTTGCAAATAAATGTTTCTGCGGTCCACACTTGAACATATGGTGTTGGAAATAGAATTTGACAGATGAACACATAATTGTTTCCAAATTAATTGCGCGTAGAGAATCCCAGTTAGAAATTGTGAGGCAATAGATGAATGAAAATATGTTATCAACGAAAAGTCCGCAGATCCCCAACATTAAATTCCGGTATGTTCTATATTTCATGTGAAACTAAAATGTGCGGAATTATCAAAGTATTGTTGTTGCAAATTAGTATTTATAAAATGCTTTGATAATTCCAATTCTCTTCCCGAGTCAGGAAACCTAATTCGGCCAAATCCCTTAAGTATGAAGGCTGGCAACATTATGTGTATAAAGAGTAGTGATGCTAACCTTTTTCATCGAAACCAGATTAATGTCGCTGTTTGCTTACACACTGTGCTTTTTAGCTTGGCTTTAAAGGCATGTTTTTTTAGTTTTTGAGGGAGTATGGGTGAGAAGCTAGCGGGGAAGAAAAAAGGCACGAATGGAAATTTGAGGGGTTTTTGATATTTCTCTTTGTCATTTTCGTACTCTCAGCTTTAAGCATGCGTATAATCGTCAAAAAGGCATGAAGAAAAAGTCTAATGTAAATGTGCGTGACTTTTCGTATGGGTTTTAAAAGAAATTGTCAAGAGGCATTCTAAAAAGGCACATCATGAAAAGACACTTAGTCCCTGTCCATACGAGTCAGCTTTTGCTTTTGCAACTTTCTAAAATTGTCTTTTGAAGTTGCATTCGTGTCCATACAATGAAATTCATGTTCTGGAATTTTTTTTTATTTATTTCATTTATTCATCTAAAATAGAAAAAAACTAGCCTTAAGGCCATAACCGGTTTCACTTATACTACTATAAGATACTACTTATACTACTATAAGATACTACATCAATTTTAGTTTTTTTTATATAGAATTTGTTGTTTCTTAATATTACGAAGAGGAAAACAAAAGAGAGTTGCATGTACATGAAGTAGTGTACCCCTTCCCAATCTCTCTCACATAAGCTCAAAAGTTGTGCAGCAAAAGTGGACTCCTATGAACAGGGGCCCAGCCTTAAAAATTCGTTCAAAATGTCAGCTATAAATTGCTGAACTTTTTTAAATTTATGTATTTTATTGTTGAACTTATGTATCTATCAGAGAAAACCAAAAAGTTACTTTTTTAATACCCGTAATTTATCCATGCACATACGAGTATGAGTATTAAAGCATATGCGTACCAACAAGCATGAGTATATACAGGTATCCATACGTGTCAGTATCGACGCAAACAAGTGCGCATATCGATAGGTTCTAGTTCGATCAAACAAATATGCAGGAGGTGTTAGTATAAAGAAGCATGTGACTAAGCATGTATCAACGAGTATGAGTATAAGAACAATGTTACCAAATATTAGGCTTGGAGAGTAATAATTACATTTTCACTTCAATTGCATACAAATAATTTGTAATTGCCTTCGTGCATGGAAATTATTTGTAATTATAATTGGACTACTACCAAATACAATTACTTCTGATTGCAATTAAAAATTACTTGTAATTGTTAATGCAATAATGCCAATTGAAATTACAAATATTTTGTATTGGCATGATTGCAATTACAATTACAAGGAAAATTCATTTTAATTACAATACACTCAATTATATTTTAAAACTTTTAAAAGACTTCTATGTATAGACAAAATGACGAAAATTTTCTACAGCTTGTAAAAATAAGTCTGCTTTTACACGGATCAATCTTTCTTGAAGCAACTTTTATTTTCTAGTGAGAAATAGCGAGAGAGGAACACATAAAATATATTATTCTCTCGCTCTTCCTCAGAAGAAAATAAAAGTTCTTCAATAAAAACTGACCTGTGTAAAAGCAGACTAAGAAACAATCTCTTAAATTTTTTCATACTCACAACTAGTGATGGCAACCTTAAATCTGCCATAGAGGTAGATTCGATGTGAAAAAGAGGTAGTTTGAAACAAATCTTACTATGAAAAGCGGTAGATCTATCATTTTTATTTTTAGGGTATTTTAAACACCTTAAAAAAAGATTTTTTACCCTTAATTAAATTTTTCTTTTCGATAAAGAACCTTGGACAACTCCTAATTATGGATCGTTAATACTCAAAGTTTGAATATAAAAAAAAATGTAAGAATTCATTTATGCAAGCGTTATTTAGTTAATTTTAAATATTTTGTGAGGATAAATATTAATATGTACATATGTAGAAGAATCACATACATATATATATGTGGCATATATTTTTATTATTCTCATATTTAAAGAAATAAATATTTTCATTCAATAAATTGTAATACTCCTCTGCAGGTGTACGTTGCCCAGCGCTAGCGCTGATAATCCTTGCAGAGTATCAGTATAGTTTGATTCTAAAAACATTTTTTCACAAATTAACTTTTAACATGTGGAAGAACGAGCAATTTTCTCACAAACTGGCCTAGTAAAGGAAATATTTGTGCTACAAACATGTTTTAAATAATGTAATGCATTGTTAAAAATATATTTCAGTTAAACTTCTAGCTTGTATTAGTTAAAAAAAATGCGGGGAACTATAATTTAGCATTATTTTTGAAAAACTAGAAAGTGGTAGATTTTGCTCGGAAAGTGATAGAGTTGAGTCAGATATCTACCACAAAAGTGGTAGAGTATGCACCGCTGCTCACAACTTTTACCGTAAAAATACGTGAAATGTCTTCCCGTACTTTTTGGGTAAAGTTCGGTAAAATGAGAGCAAACACATATTTTTCTCAATGAGAGACAAAAATGTACAAAAGTGCGGGAACGCAAAAAACCAAATTTCTATCCCGAAAAATTACATGAAAGTGTTGCGAAAAGAAACATAAAAATAAAAACCAACACAATGATTTTTAATGCCATTTTTCTTATTTAGGTATTTTCATAAATACATACATATGTATTTTGCTTTGAATTTTGTTAAACATGCCATTATTTCTTTAGTATTTTTGTTGCATAAAATTATAATTTTTCATTTGTTATTTATTTTTCAAACATCTGATTGTTTTACACTTTACACAATCTGCCCGAAGAAAAAGTCCGTGCTTTTCGTGCAAATTGTACGGGAACACACTTACTGATTAAAAATCTGTAAAACTGTAAAAAAAAAAACCAAAAACTGAAATAAATTACTTTTATCGCGAATATTGCGAATTTGAGGAATTTTCTGAATTTTTTGCATTTCTTAAAATTTTAGCTATTTTTCAATTTTAATCCTTGTTTGCAGTTTTGCTATTTTTCGCACATTTTCGCTATTTTAATCCTTGTTTGCAGTTTTGCTATTTTTCGCTTGCTATATTTCTCGATATTTTTGAAGGCTGTTTTCTGCATACACCGTACTCCTCGACGAAAAGGAAATTCCATACTCTAAACGAACTTTTCTCGTTGCCAATGTATGTAATTTCGTTTTGGTCGATGATTACGGTCTATGCGGAAACCAGCCTTCATATGTATCTATAAACATAAAATGATAAAGTAATATGCTTGTCATGATTATATTTATTTGTTCATTGTGATATTAAAATGTAACGACGTTATTAATAAAATACGGTATGTCTAAACATAAATATTGGTTAATACTTTTCTTTTTTGTTTTTTTTTTAGTAAAATTTGAACTAAAAGCTAGAACAAGAGTATTTTAAAGCTTTATAAGAATGAATATGTATGCACAATAGGTTGCATTATTTATTTTAATTCACACATTTATAAAGTTAAGATTTAGCATTATTAAAATTGTTGCATGGCCAGTTCCACTTGATAAGCAATACATTGTTTATTTTCTTCAAAAATCTCTTTTGCCAATATTTGCTTTTTATGTTCCAGTAAATCGTTTTCTCGTATAAAATTTTCAACTATGCGTTCATAATCTCCTTCTGGAGGCTGTAACACAGTTTGATTATGACTGCTTAATTTCTGCTGTGACATTTTATTCGACATTTGTTGATGCAACTGTTTTAAACGTAATATTTCGGCTCGTTCTGCACTTATGCGCGTCTGGAGTTGTTTTTTCCAGGCTATTAGTTCTTGATTCTCCAATTGCAAACGGAGAAGTGTGGCGTAATCAGGATGAGTTTTTTGTACCATTAGTAAGCCACTTTCTTCATCTGCATACAATCCATCGGATTGTTGAAAGTTTGTCGAGAATGTAGAAGTAGATTTTGTATCTTCTTTTATTTCGCGTGTATCCTTGTCACTTGATGGTGTAAGTTCATTTTCCTGGATTGTTGATACTGGAAGTTTTTTCTCCTCTTCAGTTGGCAAATTTATAGGAATTGTGATTACAGAATCTGTGATATCATTACCTAGACTTGTGGTACTAACTTCAAGTTCCTCCACTGATTTTTCTTGTTTCTTCTCAAACGTTTTCAATTTACGTTTAAGCTGTGTTATAATTCTTTGCACTTCCCATAATTGTTCTTCTCTTTTCTTCGATACAAAACCAGCATTCATTTCTGAATGAATTTGATTTAATAGACTCTCCTGTTTACACAGCTCTTTTTGTATTTCATCGGGAGTATCGGGTAGTTTTGGACTCGACGATGTTAAGGGTGGTACATATCTGTAATATAGTTTTTATTTATTTGTTAAAATGAAAAAAATTTGTTCCAAGTACATTAGTATGTATGTATGTATGGATGTGTAACTTTTTACTTCACAATAAAATTAACAACGCCCGCAAACCGCTGTTTTTTATTTAATCTTGACATTTTCAAATTAATATCTTTACTAACTTTTGTGTTTTTATTAACATCGTCTATTTTTCAAAGCATCTTATCTTTCAATGGGGTTTTATCTTATTTTAATTTATATATAATCAAACAGATATTTACATAAAAAATTTCTCAAAGTTAATTTCTACTGCAACTTAAATGATCATTAAAAGCAGCTGAATAAGATAAAATTCGTGTACTAGATTTAAAATGTAAAAATAAATACAAGTTGTTTCTGCACCAGGTTTTAAATCAAACTGAAATTGGAATAGATTTTATTTTTGTAATTTCAACTATTACCATTGAAAATGTTTCAGCAATTAGTGATTTACAAAATAAGGTCCAAAAATTTTACTCACTTGACAAGTTTAATGTCGGCAAAAAGTGTGGGACAGTGACACAATAATGTCACCAGCAAACGATGAGACATTTGCAATGGAGGACTCAATAACATGGCTAAAGATTGCGCATTCATTTTATTAGTCTTCTCCTCTTGTATGACCGAATCAAAATGTATAAGTATCCATGACAGCAAGACTTTATTGCAACTGGGCAATTGCTGCAAAAGTTGTTCAAGGTCTTCTTGCTGTTTAGTGACTTGAGGGTGGGAAGCTACTTCCTCAAATCTCGCCATCAAATCAGTTGTTAAGATAGGCTCGGGTAATTCTCTAAAATAAATAAATAAGTGAAGTATAAAATAATTTGTATTCGATATGAATCTATTTTATTTTTCTACACCTTTATACAATTAGAAATCCATTGGATAACAATAAAAATATTTATAAGGTAAAATGAAAAATAAAATCCAAATTAAACCTTTAAAAAATTTATTATTTGACATATTGTCATAATTTTATTTTAAATAAAGTCTATTTGCTGATAGTTAAGCATTGTCTATATGCATTTCATTGGCGCTTTACCAAATCGTCAGTAGACTTCAACCACAACTTTGAACAGTTACAAACCTCTTATCTTATGCACAGACTTTCAAAGATCATTTGCAAATAATTTGTATTTGATATGAATAATTTGCATTCGATATGAATATATTTTACCTTATAAATACTTTTATTGTTATCCAATGGATTTCTAATTGTATAAAGGTGTAGAAATATAAAATAGATTCATATCGAATACAAATTATTTGCTGGGTTTTGTATAAGTTTCTAAGCCTACTACGCTTATCTTATTCTTTTGTGATTCTGTGATAAATATCATCATTTATAAATTCTCAAATGGTTTTTGAAAGTGTGTGCATAAGATAAGAGGTTTGTAACTGTTCAAAGTTATGGTTGAAGTCTACTGACGATTTCGTAAAGCGTCAATGAAATGCATATAGACAATGCTCAACTATCAGCAAATAGACTTCATTTAAAATAAAATTATGACATGTCAAATAATAAATTTCTTAAGTGAAATATATTTTGTACATGCAATGTATTTACATAAAAATTATAAAAATATGCACAACACATCAGCTTTGTTCGCGTACTTGCTTATTTGTAATAATTTGTGCAAATTCATGTCAAAATTCACATGTCTGACTACTTGTTGTCCACAGCGATTGCCTACTACTTAAAGCCTCTTGCAATTTTGTATGCCTTAGATAATATTAAGAGGCTGTCAAGAGAAGTCAATTGCTTATGCAACCAATTTTTTTTTTTTTGAGATGACTGACGTCGACAAATAGTTACAGAATAAGGGGAATATCACTGGATCGTTTTTCCTTGCTTTTAACTTAATTAAATATAATACGTACTTTAGAAATAACTTTAATAAACTACAAGCTGTTGGTACATCCAAGACATCTGTTTCTGGTTGACGTTCCCGATTGTTATAAAGGCGTTTAAAGTGTATAAGTCGCGTTTTCATTGGTTCGACACGATAGATTTGTTCGCTCTTAAGACCATGTTCCTGTAAGTAGTCTATGCAATCGCGTACAAGTAATGGCAATTCAATGCCATCATGACATCGACTACGGTCTGTAGCCAAACTGACAGATACGCCAAATACGGGTGAACCCAATTCAAGTACTTCTTCAGAACTAATGCTGGATTGTTGTTTTGTCTTGTCTTTCTTATCCTTACGATCTTTTTCCTTATCTTTATCCTTGGATTTGTCCTTTTTATCTTTATCCTTTTTTTCTTTCTTCTTGTGCTCCTTTTCCTTATCTCTTTCACCATGTTTATCTCTATCACTTTTATCTTTTTCCTTAAGTTTATCGTCATCTTTTAGCTCCTTGTCGATTTTTTCCTTGTCCCGAGACTTTTCACGCTTATCTTTTGATTTTGATGTGGTGAATTTAAAAGTTTTTGATTTTTTGGATTTCGAAGGACTTCTAAGGTGAAACAAGAAATGTACTAAAAGCTCATTTATTGTCCAAAATAGTGTATATACTTAGCATCTAATTCTTCTTCTGGCGAACTTTCGCCTTCTAAAGCTGCATAGCCTCTATCTTTGCTTTTGTCTTTCTTATCTTTGCGGCGGCCGATCAATAAATCCTTTTTACTGACTTTGTCATGATCACCCTCGCTATCTGAATTTTAAAATTTTGTATTTATTTTGGTATTTTGTCCCTCTGTGCGTGTGGATATGTGTCTACTTACAGTCACTTTCGTCTTTATTTTTCTTGGACTTTCCACTTTCAACTCCTTCGGATGCATACAAACCAGGAAATTCTTTTTCAACATCAGGACTATCGAGATCCATATTGTAAAAATTAACTTTTAGTTTTCCTTTTAAAATTTGATATCGTCTTTCCACTTTTCTAAACAGCTTTTAGTATTTTTTCTTTATTTTTCGTGCTGCCAGACTACGTATTTCAATTTATAAAGTGGTTCGGCAACACATCAAAGTGTTTGATAAAATTCATGTGTGGGTTGGAAATATTTTGTTATTTTTAGAGGCAATTTACATTGTGACTTTCTCGCCTACCTTTAAAGGCAGGCTTTTTAGTTTGAAATAGTGAGGTGGTGATAAGTTAGCGTACTTTCAGCATTAAGCATGTGTATAATCGTCAAAAAAGGCATGGAGAAAAAGTCTGTAATGTAAATGTGCGTGACTTTTCGTAGGTGTTTTAAAAGAAAATTGTCAAAAAAAAAGGCAGGCTAAAAAGGCACAGTGCGAAAAGACTTTGCACAGCAACACATCAAATTCATATTATAGTGCCTTTCCATATACGTAATTTCGGCCAAAATATTTGATTTGCCCAAATGAGATAATTCGCGACATGATTTCCCATATATTTTTCATATTGGCAAATTATCTCAAATGACTTAATGTGATCCAGACTATGTCGAAAATACTCTATGCAACCTTGCGTTGTTTTTAAAATTACAAACTCCATTCTTGGGTCATCCATCAATTGTGATTGACGGTTTCGAAAAATTACATTAAAGAATATTTCATTAATTTTAAATGTCAAACTATATATGGAAAAAATTCAATTACAGCTGTTGCGTACACCTTATAAAGTAAGTGCGTCATTTGACTACGAAAATTCGAGCACCAAATCACTCACAAGGTTAATGGAAACACTTCTAAGTAATTTCCTAAATCTACGTAATTTGCTCATAATGGAAACGTACTAATACATAGTGTCCACACCTGATGAATTTTCATCGTAACACCTAATAATACGCCGGCAGAGAAATTGTAAATTTTTCATTCACATCAATACATAGGGGTAGACGTTGATGAATTTATATCATGATGAATCATATTTTCTTCTTCGCCATACAGCTAAGATCGAACATTTAAACCTTCATTTGGACAACAATAACCAAAAAAATTAAATTAAATATTTTTATTATTTTAAATGAAATTTCTTTGCTGGTGTTTAAGCATTGTCTATATGCATTTCATAAATTTCTTATTTTTATTATAAGATTTATTTAATAAGTATCATAAAATGTATGGGTTTTCATTAAAAATATTTATTATAATTTTCACTAATTCTAATAAAGAAAATAAACGATAAAGTTAAAACAAATGAAATGACGTATCATATACATATATAGGTGCCTCTATGGCTGAGTAGTAGCGATGCTAGCCTTTCAGTACAGAGGTTGTGGGTTCGACTCCCGCCATAGACCCTGGGTGTTTTCCGCAGACAAGCTAATCGCTTCGCGGGTTGTGTTTGTTATTTAAAAAAAAGGGAAAAAATATAATATACTTATACATCTGAGCTTAATCTCTGATGATTATATCATAACGCTGATAACATTAATTGATTTGACGTTCATCATGATATAAATTAATCAGCTGTGGACACTATGTTATCAAACTTCATTTGAAAGGTGTTGTGAAAAAGAAAGAACAAGCGATTGTTTGTTGAAAATTAGTTTTTTAACACCCTTTTTTAAATCCCTTTAATTCCCTTTTTAGCTCCTTTCCATATGCAGTTCGGATCGAGTTAATTTTTGTGCGACATCCTTTTTTCCGCACTTGGATATTTTTCTGCATATTTTTCAAGCAATATCTCGTACTAAGCACTTTTTTTATTTCTATTGCTTCGGTTTAACCTGCCATAAAGCAGGCAAACCATGATAAACTTCACTAAATTCAAGAATGAAATTTTGTTCATCCGCTTTTTTAAATAGTGCGTCTCCAAAGAAATTATGTTGCCGCTGCGAAAGCTAAACAAAAATGACATTTGAAGTAATTACACCGCTACACATCAAACAAGTGTTTTGATTTTCATCAAACTCACATGCACCTGTGGCTGAGTGGTAGCGATGCTACCCTGTCAGTCCAGAGGTCGTGGGTTCGATTCCCGCCACAGGCCGTGGGTGTTTTCCGCAGATAAGCTAATCGGTTCGCGGGTTGTGTTTGTTTATAAAAAAAACTATAAGTGTGAGTTTTTTGCACTAAGTCTATGTTTGGTTGCCTGTATCAATTCTTTTACTATATTTTCTGGAAACCTGTTACATTTTCGTTAAAATCATGTTACCGTACTAGTTTTATATGTCCCCTCAATTTTTGTCATTTTTATTATTTTATAATTATGATATGAAAAATATAATCTTAAGCAGGCTAATTTGCAATACGAGTTTCTATACACAACAATGCAAACTTTAACAATGTTAACCGCCGCAAAATATATTAATAAAGTAATCCGTGCGTACAAAGGACAAACTCACTTCTACCGTAAAAATATTGAAAACTGGCAAAATGTTAAAGAAGAATGAGTGCCAATATCGCGAAAATTCGCAAAAATAGCAAAAATTTAAACAAGCCCTAAAATTAATTAAAACTGCTAAAACTGTAATGTCAAGAACTCGGGAAAATTCGTTCAAAGTTTGCTAAGATTTTAAAGATTACAAAGCGTAATATTGATCCCTTAAAATCAAACACAAAATGCAGTCAATATTGGTATTATTTAAAAGGGTTTGAGCATGCCTTTCAGGAGATGCTCAAATTTTTAACATTTTTGCCTAGGCAGAAAATCTTTACTCGGCGAAGCTACTATTCGACATACATAGAGGATAAAGTCATTAAGGCCGTCTAGGCAGAAAACCTTTACTCAGCGAAGCCACTATTCGACATACATAGAAGAGAAAACCCGTAAACCCGGCCGAAGGCCGTCTAGGCAGAAAATGTTTACTCAGCGAAGCCGCTATTCGACATACATAGAGGAGAAAATCATTAAGTCCGGCCAAAGGCCGGCTAGGTAGAAAACCTTTACTCAGCGAAGCCACTATTCGACATACATACAGGAGAAACCCTGTAAGCCCGGCCGAAGGCCGTCTAGGCAGAAAATATTTACTCAGCGAACCCGCTATTCGACATACATAGAGGAGAAAAGCATTAAGTCCGGCCGAAGGCCGTCTAGATAAAAAATCTTTACTCAGCTAATCCACTATCCGACATACATACATAGGGAAGAAAAACCAAAAATTTTTTAGTAATTTCTTAAAGATATTTGCAAAAGCTTTTAAATGATACCAATATTGACCGCATTCGATGGAAAATATACCATGTAATCATAATTTTGTACTGGAAATTCAGAGGCCCATAGCTCGGAAAGTAAGGCTTGCCGCCAATTTTTTTATTTAATTTTTTCTTCTTATTTTTTAATTTTCCATCGGATAGGATAATTTATTTATTTTTGAGAGGAGTAGCTAAACCCTATTTGTTCCGAAAACTACTTATATATATGAAAACTTCAGAGGCCCATAACTCGAAAACTGTGCGTTTCCCCTAATGTTTTAATTTTTACATTTTCGTTTTATTTTAGCATTTTCTATCTTCCTATGTATTTTTTTTTTTATTTGGAGCTGTGTCACTAAACTGGACTTGTTCCCAGTCTTCAGCCGTAAGATATTCTAGAGAATTTTAAATGTAGAAGCACAGGCTAAACAGACGCGACAAAAGAGAGGGAAGATATTGCATATTCACTTAAACGAAAGCCGAGTGCAAAACGGAATAAAAATTTTTATTGTTTGCAATCAAAACAAATTGTTTATTTAATAAATAAATGGATACATTTATTATTTTACACACGAAAAAATTACAATTCCACATTTCATACACATTATTTAAAGTTTTTATACATTTTGCAGCTTGCTTCTACAATTTTCAACCACTTTTGCTACCGAACCAACAACAGATGCACAAACATACGCACATGCAAACAGAACACTTCATTTACAATTTTACCAATAATTAAACTTTCAATAATCACTTAAACACACTTTAAATGCTTTATTTAATTTTTTTACATTATAAAGCAATCATTTTTTGCAGTTTTATGCTAATTAAACACTTTTTCGCTGTGAGCTAAAACTTTTATTTTGTTTACTTCTACTACATCTTCACATCACTATATGTCTCTCTTTTCTACAATAGCCGAGTATGAAAAAAGCTGAGTTTTTCATTATTGGTCACTCATTTTCTTCATGTCTGTCCTACTTTGTGGTAGAAGAACATCTATAAATATAAATTGTTAACCCCGTAACTTGGTAAGTAAGTCCATGACCATATGAAGCAACTTTTGCTTCTGCAAATTTCTTAAATTTTCTTTTGAAGTTGCATTCGTGTCCATATAATGAAATTCTTGCTGCGCAGCTTTTGTTTTTTACATAGACTTTGTTGTTGCTTAATATTACGTAGAAGAAAATAAAAGAGTTGCATGTACATGAAGCAGTGTACCCCTTCCCTATCTGCTCACCTCTCTCTCCCATAAACTCAAAAGTTGGCTCGTATGGACACAGACTAAGTGTCTTTTCACACTATTTAGCCTGCCTTTTTTACAATTTTCTTTTAAACCCCCTACGAAAAGTCATACACATTTATATTACAAACTTTTTCTCCTTGCCTTTTTTGACGATTATACACATGCTTAATGCTGAGAGAGGGAAAATAACAGAGAGAAATTTGAAAACCCCCCTCAAATTTCAATTCGTTCCTTTTATAACAAAGAGAAATTTGAAAAAACCCCTCAAATTTCAATTCGTGCCTTTTTTTACCCCGCTAGCTTCTCGCCACCAGTGATGCCAACTTTTGAAACCCAAAACGCGCAGAAATTTTTGAAAAAGGGGCTAAATGGAAAAAAACACGTATAAAGCAATTGCAAGTCAAATTTTTAGAAAAAGCGAAAAAAAGCTAAATTATAAAACACGTTAATATTTTGGGACCAACTTAAAATCACAACCAATTTTAAAGAAATAGAAGATTATTCTAGACTATTCTTCTTTTTATTACTGGTACAGCAAACTAGCAAAATAAAATGAGTAAAAACGATGTTGGCGTGTTAACTCACAAGTCGATATTGTTAGAATAAAGGAAGAAATAGTCCGCAAAAAACGAAAAATGTACCCATATTGACCAAAAAGTAAAAAGCGGCTAAAAGCGCTAAAAGATAATTGTAAAAGTGCTAGTTTAGCGCGTTTTTTAGTTTGGGGCTAGAAATTTTTTCGCGTTTTGAGTAACTAAAAACGGGCCAAATCTAGCCCGAAAAAGGCTAAGTTGGCATCCCTGCTCATCACCTCTCTCTCTCTCTCTCTCAAACTAAAAAAGCCTGCCTTTAAAGCTAGGCGCGAAAGGCATAATGTAAATTGCATATAACTAACCTGACCAAACATCCCGCTTTAGGCGGGATTATCCTGCTTTTAAGAGGTCGGTCCCGCCTCAAATTGTTATCCCGCTTTTTCGGGTTTTAAAATTTATAGCTGTTTTTTTTAATTATTCCCAAAAATATCGAAAATGTTTCAATTGAGCAAAATAGATCTTTCTTGTGTTGATAGAATAAAAACTCATTGAGTTAAAGGAAGTTAAAATTGAAAAAGTATGTTTTTAGAAATTGCTTCAAAGCTCAATACTTAAAAATTTCTAGTCCAAAGATACTTAATTATTCAGGCTTAAATTCATTCAGTTTAATTCTTCAATTAAATTATTTTTATTGAGAAAGGAATTTGAAATGCATGCAATAATTGAAAAGACAAAGTCAAATTCTTGACTGTATAAGAGTCGAACTGAACACCATGATATTTCAAGATTAACCACGATATCATGATCAGAGCTCTTGTTATGCCTTTCACAATGTGAGGATGGTGAATTCAAGTAGGGCACGTAGTATTGAAAATTATTGATTATTGTAAAAATTAAAAACCATAGAGTTCGACTAACATTGAAAACCTCAATTAAAATTTTTCTCCATTAAATTGATTTTTTTGTTATATCAATTAAATAAGTAATTGATTTTGAACCTACACCGATTTTTGTAAATACAATTACGAAATTGTAAGTTAAAGGAAAATCAGAAAAAAAATTTTTAAAATATTTTTTGTTGATTTAAAATTTATTTCAATTAAGATTATTGTTATATCAACAATCTGAATTGTTGATTTTCCGAAAAAATTTTAACTATCATAATTGTTGTATTAACAATATTTTTTATACAATCACAATCCTCTAAGCGACGAAGGGCGGAATCGAACCGGCGACCTCTGGACTAATAGACTGACGTTCTTACCTTTCAGCTACAGAGCAATTCATTATTAAATACGAAAAAAATGAATACACACAAAACGTGATTTCCTTTGTTTCATCTAGGTGTGTGCATTCATTTGTTATATCAACAATGGTGATTGTTAATTTTTTCACAATACATAACAAAAAATTTGGTTAGTTCACTTTGTTGAAAAAAATTTCTTGATTTGCTTTGTTTCATTTACATACGTGATGATTGTTCAACAATGATGATTGTTCATTTTTTTTCACAAAGCATAACAAAAAATTTGGTTAGTTCAGTTTGTTGAAAAAATTTCTGTGTTTGTCGTGTCAACAACTCAATTTGTTATATTAACAAAATATATGTTTGAATTTAAATTACATAACAACAATTGAAATTGTTAGTTGCAGTTTGATGATATTTTTTTCTGTGAACTAATTTGGTGCCGCACATGATACATAAAATGCTTAAGGGCCGACAAAATAGAATAAAGTTACAAGACATTAAACAAAAAACAGAGCTGCTTTTGACCAAAAATATTCGATTGACTATAAACTGAATTTTATAAAAAATTACTTCCGATTTTTCACTCCTGACTTATACTTTCTTAGTTTTGTCGAGTCCTAACGACTTCACGTTTCATGTGTTAAAGACAAAACTATCTTTAGGCTTAAAGCAATTTGTAAAATTTTTGTTTCGTAAGAATGATAAATTGTTAAAAAACATCTCAAAATGCACTTAAAATTTTTAGGCCTGTAACTCAATGCATTTCCTAATAACATATAGTTAGCTGAAACGCAAAATTACATACATACACTGTTTTTAATTTTATAGGAGAGAAAAAAGACTAAATAACATACTTTAAGTGACTGAATGAAGAAAAAAGTCTCTTCATTTGCGTTTTAATGAGATTAATTTTTAATGCGATTTTTATGATAACAGTTTCAAAAATTTGTAAGGACAAGCGTTTCGATGTAATAATTAATAACTGGAAATGCGACTTTAAATTTTTTGTTAGTTGTGTTATTTCGCATTTCAGGTAATGATTTGGAACTCTGCAGTTGCATACATTTATAAAAAGTCATATATAATCATCAGTGTATTTACAACATACCGCTTTCCATAATATATTTTATAAAATCCCGCTTCTTTTGCATTATTTTCTGCAGAATCCCGCTTTTCAACCGTTCTTATCCCGCTTTTGACAAGAACATTCTGGTCACGTTACGTATAACTAAGAACGAGAGAGAGAGAGGGTCAAACATATTTTGTATATATATTTGCTTTTTGGCACAGGGACTTCAATGAAATAAATTTAAGCCGAAAACAATTATCGCGAATTTCAACCTCTAAAGAGATAAATGTGAGAAAAACGTGACGAAAACAATGGGCTTTAAAAAATTAAGTTTGTTATATAGAATCTCCACTAATCTAATCAATCTGGTATGTGAGGAAATAGGTCGATTTGAATCGGCGCCGATTTCAAAACCAAATTGTACTGAAGTGACATTTACGTTTTTTATCGAACGATTTCCTTCACATACCAGAATAGTTCATTATCTGACTGTAATTATTTCTTAAACATCTGGTAACTACAATCTTCTTATTCGGTATTGTTAGAACTTTTGTGTACTCCGAACATTTTATTTGTTTTTGCTTACATTGGAGAAAATGCCTTTTGCTATAAAAAGTTTACAAAAATCACATTTAAAACTATTGACTAAATGCGATATTGCTGATGTGATAACATTGTGTAAAATATCATTTGATTATCTGGCCAATGGCCCCGAACAGCAACAGGAAATATATCAAGCAATAGCTTGTAAATATAACAACCAATTTAAGTCGGAAGAAGTGCAGCTTGCTGTCGAAGCTTTAATTTCAATACTTATAGATGCTGCTAAAGCTAAAGCAGATGAAACTGAGGTAAAAAAGCCGTTATACTTATGCGACTTTAAAGAGAATACCGTTGACATTTTAGCACAATTTGTAACCAGTAAACGGAGTTTTATAGAAGGTTCTATAAAAACAGCAAACATACGGGCCTATCGCTTAGTTAACATAGAATGGCGTTTAGAAATAAGGCTAGCTTCACGAGCCGTAATGAAGCAGTCACAAGTGTTTATTACCATGAAATTCTATTTACATACCGAACCAAAGAATGAAAATCGTGATTTCTTGGAGGATGCAGGTGATACGATTACCATCATTCATGAAGATGAAAAGAGAAATCGCAAGGATTTGTTAGTGCAGACGGATTTGAATACCTTAATCCACATGATACATTCTTTGGAAGATGCTTTAGTGGAATCGCGCTCACGGCGTATACGGAATATCGTAGAAGCTATTCACTAGTTAGTAAACTTGAATAATGATCCTTATAATAAATCTAATTTATGTTGAATCATATATCCATCTAAAAATTAGGAAATCAAACAGTTCGGTGCCATTTCCCCTTGATTATTAACCGACATTCTTAGTACCTAATAACCGTTTATGAAAATGTTTTACTTTGATGGTTAGATACGGTGGAATTTTGACTACTATGTAATGATTTTAATGTTTGAAATGTGCATTTTATCCATTTTAATCTAAATAAAATCTTCTGCATAGTGCTATATATAATAATAAAATAAAACTATTCATTATTTGTTAACATTTCCTTTGCAGCAGCCTTTAGCATTTCTTTTTTCTTCTGACGATCTACCCTCTTTTCTTCCGGAGATTTCTTTAGACCCTTAACACGTCTTGTCTGTATCGTTCCCAAATTTTGTTTTCCCAAATGAACACGACCATGTGTATTGCCCAGATCATCGTGTGTGATATTCTTCTTTTTGGCAACTTTGAGTTCTTTCGGTTGCTTACGTGCTTGTTTGTACAAATCTTCTGAGGCTATCTTCGTGCGTCTTATTGAGAAATCTGCCGAAGGACCAATTTCAGTTAATTCAATGCGGGGTGTTTTTTGGCCTGACTTTTTTAGTAGTATTTTATAAGATCTCATAAGAATTGTCATATCCTCAGTACAGGTAAAACTCATGACGTGTTCAATACCCTGCAAACGAATAGCATCAACTTTGTCCTTTTGAAAGGTATCGATGAGTAAATTCCTCAATCGTCGCAATTCCTCAGTCTGAGACCATTTCGGACCATTAAAAACCAAACATGGCTTTACACAAGTACCAATCTTTTCCGTTTTGAATTCGGACATGGCTTGGTATTGCTTTATACCTAGTTCTACCATATCCAGAATTTCATTTTCAAAAATTCGACCCAGTATCAAATTATTTGGTCTTTTTTTTGAGGTGGAACCAAAGGCAAACATAGCACAGTCATTCTTTTGTGTCAAGCTGCAAAGCACACAAAATTAATATTAATAATGAA
The DNA here is from genome assembly GCA_956483635.1 of Panzeria rudis. Lineage (NCBI taxonomy): Eukaryota > Metazoa > Arthropoda > Insecta > Diptera > Tachinidae > Panzeria > Panzeria rudis. Next base: position 27,678,681 of record OY101447.1, on the reverse strand, counting down.
TTCATTGTTCCACTGCTTACAATTCCAGAGAGGAAGGGTCATCAAAAGGTGTAATATCATTGTTCCTGTTTAGTACCTTTATCAAAGGCTTCTTTAATTGCTGTATATCCTTCAAACATGTCTTTATATCACCTCCACATTTACGACCATCTAAAAACAACATAGATCGTGGGCCCTCTATCAGCTGTGGCTCCCTGGCCAGTAATACTTTTTTCCCCTTACGGGTTTTAGGTTTTCTACAAAATTTATAATTAATTTATTAGTTTCAACATTATCTAGTATTTGTAAATACCTGATTCTTAATAAAGACATTGTAACTTATACAAAAATAAATTTGAAGAGATGTTACAAAAAATTCGAGCCAATGTACACACGTGTTATGCTTGTTCTTGCTGCATTGTTTATAACTTAAATGTCATCATGGTGAAATAAGTATACAGGTGGCAGCATAACGTCAGCAGATTATATTTTGTTCTGCTAGTTTTGTGCATAATCCACGTCCAGCACGTATATATTTTTGAAAACATCATCAGTTTTTTGTTGTATTTGTTTCCTTTATGCGGTCACCTGTATTACTTATTTCACCATGAATAGTATGTTTATTTCTCAAAAATAGTATGGCCAACTCAGTTTTTTCTAAATAATGAGAAGGTATGCCAACAAATAGATTTAGGCCAAAATATTTGATTTGCAAAAATTAAGTAATTTGCGACATGGTCTCCCATATATTTTTCATATTGGCAAATTATCTCAAATGCTTAATTTTCTTCAAATTATGTCGAAAATGTTCTTTTTCGAACTGGATTTATATATGCAACCACCGTTGCCAATTCGACAGCTCAAAAAAGACTAGATTTGAAAAAAATGGCTAGATTTTTTAAATTATTAAAAACTGCATTATTTATCCCAGGAACTAAATATTTAATGATTTTAGACTTAAAATTATTTTTTTATTTACATAATTGTATTCAGATTTGTACATTTATATCAAATAAAGCTGATTAATTCGATCAGCTCTAAGTTAGTCAGGCATGTTCTAGAAAAGTATTGAAATTTAAAAAGTAAACTTCATTTTTGATGTTCTGGAAAAGTATTCTTATCATTTAAAATGAGGTTGAAATGTAATTTATTTTAAATTTTACATACAAAATTTTTATAAAATAGATTTCAAATACATTTTTTTATGAATATAAACCTCAGTCTCTAATTGTACAAAGTTAAATTTATATAGCGAACAAAAACAAAATATCAAATATTTTATAAATTTGTTTTATTTTTCATACAAATTTTAACATTTTTAAAAGCAAAGCAACGTTAGAGCCAGGCATATTCATTACAGGTACCACTATAACTAAAACAAATACAACACAAAAAAACACATGTATTTTGTTGGTAGAAATACCCCAGAAATATGTCAAATCCATTATCTGTGAGCCGCACACATTCATAAGCTCTCTCAAATTTACTAGCGCATGCCCGTTGTTGATAGAAAAATCCCAGACATGTGTCAAAATCTATTGGCTGTGTGACGCACAAATTCTCAAATAATGATTTAATTATTTATTACATTAAAATTTTGTGTTGATAGTTCTTGAGTAGTCTAATGTGACCGATTATGGCCTCTAGGCTAGGTTCTTCATAAAGAATGAATAAATAAAAAATAAAAAAAAAAATAAAAATTTGCTAAAACAGCTGTTCTTGTAGTGGTACCTGTTCAATATACCTTGCGTTAGAGTTTCTGTGAGTTTTTTTGGTGAAGAATTTGTGTGAAAAACAAAAACAAACTTAAAATTTGCTAAAATGTTTAATATGCTAAAATGTGGAAATAATTTTTTTTTATTTTGCTTATAAGTTTTTAAAAAATAGTTATGGCAACGCTGGACGTAGGGTGACGAATACCATAATACTGTCAAAATTCCTTACGTATTATTTGACAGCTCATACAACTGAGTCGGACGGTATGTTGCCAGAGTATGATTTGTTCACATCGATTGTTTTCACACTGTTTGATTTTTACTTAAGATTTAAGTTTTTGACAATTATTAATACTAAATCTTAATCATTAATACTAAGTCTGAAGGGCGCTTAAATAGTTTTCAATTGCTTGTAAATAAATTGTAACAATGGGTAAAACTTCGAAAGATAAAAGAGATATATATTATCGCTTAGCAAAAGAGGAAGGCTGGCGTGCACGTAGCGCTTTTAAATTGCTTCAAATAGATGAGAAATTTCATATATTAAAGGGTGAGCTGAACATAAACATTGATTTTTTTCTAAATACAAAATTGCTAACTTCCCTTCAGGGGTTACTCGTGCCGTAGACTTGTGTGCCGCTCCAGGAAGCTGGTCGCAGGTGCTGTCAAAACGTTTGTACGAAAATCGAAACGATAATGAAGAGGTGAAAATAATCGCCGTAGATCTACAAGCTATGGCCCCATTAAATGGTGTAATACAGCTCCAGGGGGACATTACTAAGCTAAGTACGGCTCAGGCAATCATTGAACATTTTGGGGGCGAGGGTCAAAAGGCTCAATTAGTTATATGTGATGGTGCTCCAGATGTTACCGGCCTTCATGACATTGATGAATACATCCAGAGCCAATTATTGCTTGCAGCTCTGAGTATAACAACGCACGTCTTAATGCCTGGTGGCAATTTTGTTGCTAAAATTTTTAGAGGAAAAGACACCAGCTTATTGTACTCGCAACTAAGAATTTTTTTCGAAAAGGTGTCGATAGCTAAACCTGCAAGTTCACGAAATTCCAGCATTGAAGCTTTTGTAGTTTGTCAAAATTATTGTTGTCCAGAAGGCTATATACCGCAAATGATTAATCCAATGGCCGATGACGTTCATGTTATACAAAATGCCACTGAATCAAAAATTAACAAAGAATTGATCCCATTTGTAGTGTGTGGAGATTTAAGAGGATTTGACTCTGATATGTCTTATAGCCTAAAAGTACGTAAACATCTGGTTATGTACTTACATGTATAATTGTTTCAATAAACTCTACACTTTTTTTTAGCTGAATGGGGATAGTGAATATACTTATCATGAAGTGGTACAAAAGCCCATATCACCAGCTTACAAAGAAATATTAGAAAAGCTGAAGAACTGTTCCATTAAACACTCGGCTATAACAATTCATCATGAGAACACCGAATAGCAATAAATTATAGAGCAGCATACTGTGTATTATTAAATATATTTCAAACATTCTATGTATTTTGACTTATAGGCAGATTTTGTAAAAAATATCGTTTCTAAACGTTTCAAGTTTGTATAAAAAGTAACGCAAATACGTTTTGAAAAAAAATTTTTCATACAAATTTCAAAACGCAAAAAGCGTTTGTATTTACAAAATCGCTACATTAAATTAATGTACATAATTTAAGTAAAAGTAAGACATCTTATAAACTTAACAAATTCATATTTACAAGTTTTCAATTATTTGTAATATATTCTTTAACTGAGCCTTCATGGGCAGTTGCTTCCATTGTTTCTGCTGCCGGTTTAGCGCCATATTTGTATACTTTATTTAAACTTTCTGGAAAATCTGGCAATAAATTGTTAAAGTTTTCCATGTGCTGAATATGTTGTTCTGTCCAAATCCCATCACCAGTAAAATGAAATTCACTTTCAATTAAATATAAAATCAATGTGAGTATCTCATTATTACTAAGATCCTTATAGCTGTTATTTATTTGTAATTCTTCCAAAAACATAGGTGTTCGCAAATGATTAAATTTTTCATCAATTCGTTTTCTAAATAATGGACAATATAAATTAATCTACATAAGTACGTATGTATTTTTGCAGCTCAATAGAAAAACAAACTTACATAGGATAGAGCAACAGATGTATGTTATTATAAATATCGTGTTTGCTGAATTTCTTACTTCGCAAATATTCATAACATTGTTTGACTTGTAAGGCAGGTATATGACACCAGTTAGGATGTCTACATAGTAGGTTGCGTACATTGTTTTCCGGTTCATTCAGTATATTGGCTAAATATACTACATTATCACGACCTTTAGTACGGTCGGATCCGTCGCGGGCAAATCTTTAAAAAATTAAAAGATCACAGAAAATATTAAAATATGTAGTTTAAACTTTTTCGTCTTTAAATTCAAACATGTAAAATGATCCTGAGAAATTCAGTAAGGTTTGACGTATAAAACATAAAATAGGTAATTTTTGTGCCTACAAATAAAATTTATAGAGGACTTTCACTACGTGGTGGTAAAAGTATAGCATATTTGCATGCACGAAGGTATTACAATGAGGAGTGATTTCTGCTAAATATCTAGTTTTTTATAATTTCTTTTATTAGCTATTCATATGTGAAGTTCAATTTGTACTTACTTTGCAAAGGCTTCTGATCCGCAAGATAATATATGTAAAGATGCACATCTGACCTTTAATTGATTTAAGTAATCCAATCTTATTCTGGCCTTATTTTGATAATGGACCAACCTCAATACTCTAGGATTTGTATTCAAAACCTGAAATTCTTCGATTTCATTTAAATCCTTTAGACGCTCCAACACCGTATCGGGCCCCAAAGTTAAGACTTCCAAACATTTAACTACCGCATCTTCGCCTATACCAAATGATTTGACATGCTGTAGTGTAGTCATCAGGGACTCACAAGACGACATCATTATTTTTGGTCTTCTAAATAATATTTCCTTTATATCAAGCCCATTAATTGTGGGAATCTCCTTTATGATTCTTTGCACATTATCTGCATCGCCATACAGCATAAAACCATTCTTAGCTATACGTTCTTTGGGAAATTTGAGATCATCTAAAAGTATTTTGATCATTTTCTGAACGGACTGAAAGCTTTTATGTTTCAAGCGGCTATAAATTTTCCAAAGCTTGTCTATTTCCTCGATAGACATATCCAGTCGCTGCTGCAAATAATAATTTAGTATATGTTGTCGTAAGAGTTTTAACTCTAGACTTTCATTGCACGTATATTGTGTATAGAGTTTGACTTGTATGTCTGTAAAAATTTGTTGCAACTGCTTAATTACATCCAAATGGTAGGGAATATGACCTAATGACTTTAAAGTGGTCACACTTCTATTCATGACAGCTACATATTTAGACAACAGTGATATAGTAACTGTTCCAAAACCACATTCTTTCAACACACTATATCTATTCTCCAGAGTTAGTTCATTTGTGTAAAGAATCATTGGCTTCGTTAAAATATCATCCAAAGAAAAGTTTAATTTACGCAAGACATTCGTAGTGTTGACAACGTCCTTCGATTTTAAAGTTTTCAATTCGGGATGTTTGTCCAATATGGCATACCATTTCCAATATGTAGAACCTATTATATATGTATATTGAACAGGTAACATTGAGAAACTATCATCGCTTTATGCAAATTTAAACGTATTCACCTATGTTTTTGGCAAAAAAACTAGCTCCCAATTCCGGTTGAAATACCACTTCATCATTGGTGGAATTTTTTATTTTTGGTACCGGTTTAGATTTTTTGGTGGCATAACAACTTGTTGGTATTATAGCAATTACCTGACGCACAAGAAACTGTATTTGATGAGGATTTTGGCGAAACATTATTTAGGACTTAATAAAACACATTATTCTTTATATTTAAATAGATTTTAAATTTTGTTTAACAAGACAAATAATTGAAACAGAGCACGAAGCCATATTATTCGATTATCGGCGGCGGCTTACCCAAAAAGTAACCAGCGGCGGCTGTAAGCCGAAAATTTTCCTCGACGGCGGCTGAATGAAAAGTGTCGGCTGTCGACTGGCTCACGTAGCGAAAAAAAATGTTTAATATATTATATATTTCTGTCAAGCATTATCTAGTTTTTTGTTGTATTTATACCAAACTTGAATTATTTGATAGTCCCACACATCGGCGGCGGCGCAATTTGAAAACAAAATTAGGCGGCGGCTGTTAAGCCGGCTATGCGCCAAACGGCTTCGTGCTCTGATGACGACATATAGATTTTTACTTCTTCGGTTTTCATGAGACCTTTATTATTATAGTTTTTTTCTGTCTTCTTATCATCATATACATACTTACATACATAAACGAGTGCAATGCGTGCAGAACGTTTCGAAGGAATCGGTTGAGCGGTACATAGTGAACATACTGCCTTTAAATAAAACAATTGTAAAATAGTTATGTATAGTTTTTATATACATTTATTTTTGAACACCTTTTACCTGCTAAAGGAATGAAATCATTATACACTTTATAAAATATCATAAATCGTAATGACTAAAGGGCGAATTCGTAAATGTAAATTTGTGCACCGGTCTGCAAACTATTGCAAGAGTAATAATAATACAGTCGTAGTCGCAGCAATCTGCTGCAACAGTGTCTATTGTTTACGTAAATAAACTTTTGGTGAAGAAAAGTATTGCGAAGTGATGGTTTTCGAACGCAGAACTTTGATTATTGCACAATTACTGAATTTACGAATGTACCCAAAAACATAATTACGTATTTAGTTAAATAGAATATAAAAAATTAGTTCTAGTTATATATGTATGGATGCACCCAACCTCCGAAACCGCGCTCCAACTCTTCAGCTACAGCCAAGCACAAGCGATCATTCATATCATTGGCCACTACCTGTATGCCTAAAGGAAGCCCGTTTGAATCTAACCCCAAAGGTACTTGTGTAACCGGAACTTTCAGTACATTAAATATTGAAAAGTAATTGAAATCCATTAGTTTGATAAGTGGATAATAATGAAATGGAGCAGTCCGTGGGGAGCTATGAAAAAATAGTACACCATCATTACCCAATAGTTCTTGTAAAGATTGTTTACATTGTTTGGTTGCCTCGAGGATTAAACCTTCTTTTTCTTTAGGCAATAGAGCATCAATCAAGGAATATATAGCTGCCATAGTAAATTCACTTTTACCAATGGCTTTCTTAAATAATTCCACAAATGGATTGAGATTAACACCATTTCCTAGGAGCTTATTAAAATTTGCAGGCTCCTTAGTCATCCAATAACGCCACATTTTCCCAGTAATTTCCAATTTTGGCAATTCGGCCAATTTAACTTCCTGGCCAGTTAAATTTTGAAAATGTCTTTTGACTTGATACATACGCATTTGGGTCTCACGATTAACTGGATTACATTGCTTCATATTGTTCGAAGGTATGTAGAAATAGCGCAGCTTTTTCAAATCAACGTTTTGGTTGAGATTCAAATTTTCTGACATTTTAGGACCTGATAATACTTTTAAAATGGGCATCAAATCTGTAGCATAACGGCTCATAGGACCGGCTGCAACCATTGTTTTTTCTTCTTTTCCTGTACGGAATGTACAACCTCTTATATTAACCGCATTAGTGGATGGTTTGTGGCCAAAAATACCACAATTAAAGGCAGGTATACGTATAGACCCTCCTATATCAGTGCCTAAACCAAAACCGGTACAACAGGAGCTGATTAAAGCAGCTTCTCCACCAGAGGACCCACCTGCTGAGCGTCTCAGATCATAAGGATTTCTAGTTTGACCTATTAACATGTTGCGTGATTCAATCCATTTATTTACTTCGGGTACGTTACTGGTTGCAATGATAATGGCACCGCTCTCTTTCATCAACCTAACACATTCTGCGTCTTCCGTTGCATGCTCGTTTTTACGAGCTATCAAGCCTAAAGTGTGTAACTTACCGGCCACCGCTGTACTATCTTTGGTAGTAAATGGTACACCTAAAAATGGTTTCATTTTTAGATCCTCTTCTGTAATTTCACCATTTTCCAGTTTGCGGTCGATTTCCTTGGCCTCCTCTAAAGCCTCTGCAAATGGACCATCAACAACAGCATTTATTTCGGAATTTACAATTTTTATACGATCACAATAAGCTTTTACCACCTCATAAGCTTTTAATTTGCGCTGTTTGATCAGTAATGCTAAACTCACAGCACTTTTGGAGACGATAAACTCTTGTTTTTTATCCTCTGGAGGACTACAGCTCTGTTGAGGACCCAAATACCAACCCAAAAAAAGTTCCAAAATGGAATCAATTATTGCATGGACTAGAACCAATAGCGCACCCAAAAATTTATTGCACTTTCTGGCCATTTTTTCCAGCAATGAATCAGTTTATTTTCGCTATCTTCTGCCAACGTTACTACAAAACAAACTGGTTTAGTTTTGACGATCTTGCATATATGTATACTTACATACATATCCATATAAATACATACAGGATTTCAATATTCTTGCTATTGTTTTCCTTTGATCAGAAAAATAGAACTTTGAACCAGAGAAACAAGCCAGTCGAATTCGAGCCGACGGCGCGCCGCCGCCGGGTGCTTTTTTACCTATCGCGCCGATTACATCGGCTCAAAACCAGCCGCCGAATTCGTTTAAATTTGTTCACGACTCGGTTACATTTTGCGTACTTTTTTCGAAAAATTTTGTTTTACTACCTTTTTTCCCAATATATCCGTAAATAGGTGAGCCGCCGAAAATTCTGTTGACGCGCCGCCGCCGACCCAAAATCTGCCCAGCCGCTGCCGCCGATAATTTTGCCTCGGCTTGTTTCTCTGCTTAAAACTTCTTCCACTGCATGGTGAAATAAGTATACAGGTGGCAGCATAACGTCAGTTGATTATTTTTTGCTCTACTAGTTTTGTGTATAATCCACGTCCAGCACGTATATACTTTAGACAAGCATCATCTATTTTTGTTGTTGTATTGTTGTATTTGTTTCCCTTATGCGGTCGCCTGTATACTTAGTTCACCATGTTCCACTGCTTAAATACTCAGGTAAATAAATATATGTATACTTATGTATGTACATCTGTAGGTTAAGCAAGAAATTTACACAAAATAAGGGATGATACGTAATGAGCGAAGAAATTTATATTCCCCTTTCCAAAAATTGTAACTATTAAAAAACTATTGTTGCAATGGTGTAGGGAAATGTATCAACCAATGTGTATTTATAGTATGTATTATAAACGTTGCCAGCTTAGCCTTTTCGAGGGTAGATTTAGCCTTTTATTTTGTTTTTTATCCTCGAAATTTGGATTTTAGCTTCGTGGCTTTTTTTAACCTTTTTTATATTTCATTTAGCCTCAAAAAGACTAAATTTATTCTTCGAATTGCAACTATTTCTTTCTAATTTTCTTATTTTTAAGGCATTTTAATGTAAACTCTTGCAATAAATTAATATTTATTGCTAAACTGGACACTTTTCTTTATAAAATGGTAGCAACATTTTGCAAATGACATACAACTTTTATTCACGGGCCACCTTCAACTCTGATGTTTTTGAATATGATGTCAATACCTTGTTGTCCAATGTATCACGCTGGATGAGAAGTAGCAATTTTCGCATTAATTCTGCAAAGACATACTATGTTCAGACCTGAGTTTTTAATCCTGTTTAAGCAAAAAGTTTAAAAATTTAATCAAACCCGTTCACAGTACACTTAAGATTATTAAATTGACACTTTCACAGCTCTCTTCTTACACACAAAAAAACTCATAGGTTATATTTCCTAGTATTATAGTATAATTTCAACTAAGTGAATGGAGAGAATGGCATTTACAAAGTTTTTTAGATAATTTAACAAAAATTTTAGTTGAATTCTATGTTCGAAAAATCAACTAAAAATTTTTTTAACCCTTTTTTTAGGTTTAACAAAATTTTTAGTTGATTTAAAACTACCTAGTACGACAAGGTAAACTAATATGCTATTTTCTGTAAATTAACTATGTAGCAAGGTAAATTTATATATATTTAAATTGGTAAATTGTCGTAGTTTTTAGTTGATTTGACTATTTTCCTCCGCTTTACATAATAATAAAAGCGCTTTTGCATTTGTCTGAAATTTTTTATTAATATCTTTGCAAGAATAATATACATATGTACTTATAAGTATCACCACCTTTAAATAATGTCCGCGAATAATTTTTCATCGAACCGTTTTCAGTTAGTAAACGCTCTTGGTTATCCAACCACCAAGAGCATTCAGCTATTCTATGTTTTGCGGCGACTGTTTACCAATTCCCATTTGTCTTAAATAGCTTCGGCAGGATAGTAAGATTCACACAGGTACCTTGATATAGAATTATGATGGTTAAGTTTTGCCTAGATGGTAAAGAGAATATAAAGAAGAAGGTACATACAATAAACACAAAAATCTGCGTTCAAACACAAAACTCATTCCTCTATTTGGGGCTTCCAATCAGTTATTTTATTTCCTTTTAACTCGTCCCTGCGTCCCCTGATATACAGTTCATGCATATAATATCTAAAAAATTTTATAAAAATTAATTTATTTATAAATATGGAGAAATTCATTTGGATACGTACCTTTTGATTAAAAAAATATTTTCATTTGACAATAGAATAAAACTAAACAGTTTGACAAACAAAATTCGAGGAACATACCCTATTGTAATAGTTATATTAACATGGATTTTAGGTAAAATGTATTGTATAAATTACCTATTCAATTAGTTAACAAGCCCCAAGTTTTTTATTTTCATAGAAAAAAAAATCAACTATGCAAGCTTAGTTAATATTACCTCCTATATTTTTTTGTGTGTACAAATAACAAAAAATAGGCAAATTTATAATTCTTACTATTATTAAAAATGGAAAAGAATATTTTATTTTCCATTTGTTAGATGTTTTAATTAAAATATTTTTAATTTTTATTATTTTTTAATTATATTAGTCAGAATGTCAAAAATTTTTATTTTGCCGGTACCACACTATAATCTGTATAAGGTATGTTCAGGCAATTTTATGTGTTTAAAGAAATGATTAAATTTTAATCATATCAATTTAAAGTGATTATATGTATGGAAAAAACTCTCGTTTTTGTGGTGATTAGCACTTTATCACGATTGAGATGATTAACACTGTATGTCTGAACGTGGTATAAGGCGATGCTTTTCAAACCTCCCAGTACTGTGATTAGTTTAACGATATCAATTGAAGGTCAAGATATTGAATTTGTTGATCGTATGAAATGTTTTGGCGTTATTCTGGACAATCATCTCGGATTTTCCCACCATATCTCTAAAATTAATTACACTAAGAAGATTATACTCCCTGAATTTATATCTGCCTCTTTCTATTAGGAAAAGGCTGGCTCATTCTCTGTTAATGTCGAACCTTTTATATTGTATAGAAGTCTATTCTGGATGCAGTGCTAAAGATTTCTACAGGTGCAATTTGCTTTTCAACAGAATAATACGTTTTGTGTACAAATTGAAACTACATGATCATGTTTCGAGATATGTTATCTACTTTTTGGGGTGTAGCTTTAAAAATTTCATTCAAACCAGATTACTTGCCTTCTTTTATAAAGTAATGCTCTACAAATTGTCCAGAATATATCCGTCAACATTTCATATTTTTGCAGACTGCTAGAAACCCACAGCTTCTACACCCTGTTAATAATGGTCTTATATATGACAGATCTTTTCATGTGCGAGTGGCCAAGTGCTGGAACTCTTTACCACGTTCTCTAAGAGAATTTAACTTTACCCCTAATTCATTTAGAAGTAAGCTTGTAGAATATGCTTCCATGCATAACATGTAACACAACATTATGCTCTTTTCTACAGTTGAAGAGAACTATTACTATTTTCAGGTTCCCTAATGCGCAATACACTTTGTCACCTATAGCTTTGCAATAGTAACTTTTCATTAGCGGAGTTCAGTGTTTGATGCAATATCGTAGCTTTTTTATGAAATCCAACAACAAAACGCACAAAATTTCATTAAAAAGCTACGATATTTTGCATTTGCTCTTTCGCAAAACCATTTGCATCAAACACTGAACTCCGCTATTATTTTTTATAGTTTAAATGGTGTTTATGTAGGTATAAATAATATGAAAATATATTTTTGGCTCATTTAAATGAAAAACATCCAAACAATAACAACCACCCAAGTGCTGAAAATAAATACGATTTCGACTGGAAGTCACTAAACTGGTGTGTTGGAAATCGCAATCACAAAAAACTTAGCTATTTCAATTCGCAAGCAAAGAAGAAAGTGAAAGCTAAGTGAACTTTCCTCTTTAAAAAAATTTGGTATCACATTGCAAAAATAAAAGCATTCCAGTAAAATTTAAACTCTTTTTATTTAATATCATTTAAAAACAATTAAATTTTTATACATTTTAATACAAAATACTAAATTAAAAAGTATGTTACTTTATTTCGACTATTGTGTTACTTTTGTTTACTTTAAAAACAGATGCATAAAACATATAATATGAAGCGAAAATAGTAAGGGAAAAATTTAAAAATAGTTGAAAAATTCTGTGTTGGATACTATGGTTTCAAAAAACATAGAGCATTGATTGATAAGAATCTTTTTCAAAGATTATTTCGAAAAATAAACAGAACGCGCGACCCTTAGCACATGCAAAAGTGAGATTTGCGATTTTAAACTCACAAGTGATTTTTGCCATTGTAATTCCAAAAGAGTGATATCACCTACGCTAAAGTTTGACATTTCTTCTTTAAAATTTTCATACAATTTACTTTTGTATTGCTTAGACTGTTTTCTAATGAAAAGATGTTTGTGATTTGTAAAGTTGAAAATTTATTTGGCAAACGTTGTCGTAGTTGGTATATTAATTGTTTAATAAAATTTCGGCAAGTGTATCTAATTTCTTTTTCTGTTTCATAATCTTTGTCTTTTTTTGAAATCAGATATTGTTCAATTTTATAGTTCAAATACGGAGTTGGAATTAGAAAACCGTCTAAATTTGATTTTAAACGGCCAAAAATGTCGGACTTCAAAACGATTTGATTACAAAGATTTTTCAAAAGCAAGTGAAATCCTGAAACCTATAGCATGGGGTCCATGTCGTTACTTTCGAACATTTTATTTACTTTTTGAGCATCAGAAAGTAATGGCTTTAAAAATTTCAAATAGAGTAAATATTTTTCACTATAAAAAATTTTCAAGACTAGCTTGATGGCAGGATTCCGAAATAGATGCAAGTTGAAAGTGAGTTTTTAATTTCAACCATTGTATACTTATTACACCATGATGTAGATCAAATCTGCCGCAGTGAATGTTTCTGCACTGCCAGATTATTAATTTTATTTTTTAACTACTTTATATGGTTACGGCACATAAATTTATTCTGATAAACGGTTTTATTTATTTTGAAATGGAAATTAATTACACAAAATTGAAAATAAAGAAAAAGCTAAATGCATTGTTGAAAAAAGCCGAAAAAAGCTAAGAACTAAATCAAATATTTCGAGCTAAACATTAAAAAAAATAAAGCTAAATTTAGCTCCAAAAGAGCTAATATGGCCACACTGCACCTACATGTGATTATATTCTCCATTTTCTTTTTATCTTTTATTATTTTATTTAATTTTTATAAATATTGTCACTAGTTTTCTAGTTTGTTGCCCAGATACATATGTACATGAGTTTATAATTGTAGTCCACCAACTACATATATATGGCCCAAAGAGCTCGGTTAATTATTAGCTTTGGTGACAATTTAATATTGTTATATCCATGCATAGATATTAGGGAATGGTAAATCGATTTCGATTCCAATCGATTTTGTGTTATAAAAAATAGATTTTTTGGAATCGAATTTACGTCAGCGATTTTATACTGAAATCGATTATGGGCTTTTAAACTCGATTTTCTTATCATATCAAAATATTGGCAATTCTGGTGTGTTTTTATGAAGTATTGTGAAGCATTCCTGTTGAATTACGCCAATATATAAAGCGACCAGTGTTTGATCGAAATTTAAATCCACTAAACGAGTGGAAAACAGCAATTTATTCCCAAATATATGTAATGCAAGGGAAAGTTTGTGCATCCGTGAGACATCAATGCCATCTGAAAGTTTGTTTTATAAAAATGAGTTAATAGTAACTCTGCAAACAATCTTCATATAAATTAGCACATTTTTTTACGAACAACCTTGAGAAATTTTTCTGAAAATAACCACGTCGAATAATTTGTAAAAATTTTTTTTAGATTTACCTAATTTATATACCTATAAAAGAAAATTGTTAAAATTCATAATTTTAATTTTTAATTGTGTTTTTGTCTGGTTTTCTTTGTTAATGTTGTTTAATATTTATTTGAATTTCCATGATTAAAGTTTTTATGTTTAGAAACTGCAAATCTAATATCATTTTCGATTTTTTAATCGATTTTGAGGTTCGATTAATCGATCATGAAAATCGAAACGAAAAAGGTTGATCGAAAAATCGAAAATATTTTCTGAGTCTATTTACCATTCCCTAATAGATATTGTCAGCTCCCTCAATATTGGTATTAAATGAAAGCGCTTGGCTACTATAATGCAGTGCCCCACGAAAAAATCCAAATTCAAGGTACAATCCTAAACTAAATGCATTGATCAGACCAAAATAAAACCGTGGGGTGCATCGACTTATCAACAATGCCCCACGGTTTTATTTTAGTCTGATCAATGCCCTATGTTGGAGAGGAGAGTGGTGTGGTAGCTGGCACCTGGCACTACATAATTATTTTTTAGCATTTAGTGCATTATCTGCATCATTATTATGTTTCATTACAATAAAACCATTTAACTTAGAATTTTTTTTACTTATTTTATTTTTAAATTTTTTACTTTATGACCTAAACTCTATGCTCTGTCATTTAGTTTTAAAAGTTGCGCAACAAAAGTTGCCCTGTGTGAACCCCGTCTAACTCTTGGTACCACACGCATTTTCTCAAGTCGTAATACGTTTGGATCTTTTGTTATAAAATTTTCCGCAGGTAATTAATATGTTTATGTATTTTTACTTATAAAATAATAAAAAAAACATTGAGCTTTCAATAAAAAATATTTATACTTTTTTTAGCTTTTGTTTGTATGCCATTTAGACATTTCTAGCCTTTTAAAAAGGCCGATTTAGCTTCTTTTTTGCTCCAGCTCCTGGCAACACTGACTATTATTAATACCTTTGGTATCAACAAAACGAAACAGATATTAGGGGGCTCAAAGGCGAAAATGCAGCTGTAAAAAATTAGTGGGTTGGCGATTTATTTTTCACGGATAAAATACAAATTTTTCAGAAAACAAGTTCAAGAGATCTTCATATATGACACTAGCAGCTCCACACAAAAATAAGAATATCTAAGAATGCACCAGTTTGTTAAACGTTAAGTTTTTTAACAACAGTATTCCTTGTTAATTCAATCCAATAATAAGCAAAATAACCTGGGAAATATAGCAACAGCTCGTAAAGTTTACATCAGGTTAGGCTAAGTATCTCTAATTATTAATTTCTAGAAGTAAACGTTGTAATTAGAGAGCCATAGAACTTGTAAACATTTGATCGATAATTCAGCAAACTGCCGCTAATTTTTGATCTATTTCGCAATAGTTTCCTTTTGTTAGACAGTGCTCTTTCCTGCCACTCTTTAGGCTGTTTCCAAAGCCACAAATGGAACATTTTATGAGCTTCCACAGACTTGTATGGCCATGTTAAATACTTAGATACTGCAGACAACGTCTGGCGAACTTTGAGATAAACGCCACTGATTGAACTGCTTTTTATTATAAACTTATTATTCCGTTTTTTATTGAAATAAATTACATTTGCCAAGAATGATAGAATACATGATTACGACATCCCGCGCATAAAATTGAAATTATCTGCCCTTGTGTCGGCAATGACGTCACTAACTGTGGGCCTATTGGTTAAAAATTTTCAGCTCTTGCAGGGCTGCCACAAAATTGCATACATTGGGTAGCATGAATAAAAAAGGTTTTTGCTTTTTACTTAAATTTTTTAAACTCCAACAAATATTTATTTTTATATTCAATAATTTCCAGAATTTTGTGTTTTAAAACAAATTTGTAAGTAAAAATCAAATACTTTTTTTATTCATACTACCCATGATCCAATAATACAGCTCTGTGCATCAGTACAACAAAAACGTCTTTCTACTGTGATTGTCAAAATAACTATATATAAAAAATATTGTTTGTTTTTTATTTGATGTTTGACAAACACAGCATGAAAACAAAGGGAGCAAAAAACAATCAGCTGATCTCTTGCACAGACCTGTATTATTGGATCATGATACTACCTATTCTTTCCAATAAAGTTATTGATCTACCTTGGTACCAAACAAGGTAGATCAACAACAGGTAGTCGCAAGAGGATTCGCCGTGGAGAATTTATATTTGGGCTGTCAAAAAAGCTGATACATAAAATAGTTCACAGTTCAAATATGGAGAAGAATTCGTAGTCAGATGGGCTCTCGAGGCCACTTGGCATTAATTCGCCTTGGTACCAAGGTAGATACAAGGCGAACTCAGTACCAGGTAGCCTTATCAGCACAGTTAATCGTCAGTTGACTACACCCCATCAATCAAACCCCATATAGAAACATAGGAACACTTTAACCTGAACGGTCAACGTACAAATAAAAATAGGTCTACCAAGGCGAATTCATACCAGGCGGCCGCAAGAGCTCAGCTGTCTACGAAAATGTTTACACATTTAACCTGTCAACAGTGTTAAGGCCATGTCAGATAAAACTTTTGCTTCGCGTTGCGTTACAGATTCGCTTTGACATCTAAGATGAAATGTACATACTTATACGAAACATGCTACATAAAGCACTTTTAACGCAGCGTGAAGCGAAAAGTTCGGCAACTCTCATCTTTTTGCTTGCTTTGACAATCGGCTGGAATAATTTTCTTTTATTATATTGCCAAACGAAACATATTGCGCGTTTGAATCTGTTTTAATAAGAGGTAAATATGTATGTGGCATTTATTTATTTATAATAAATCGTAAAATAACATAATTGACTTTTATTTTTATAAAAAATATATATATATATAAATAGCAAAATTATCAACTACTTTTTTGGTAAACGATCAATGCGCGAGTGTTGTCAAAGTTTTCATTGTGTCATACACCTTTTGCTTTACACTTTTCTATCAAAGTTAGAAACGTCACGCAAAGCGACAAAGTTGTATCTGACACGGCCTTTAATGTATCAGCTTTTCTGAGAGCCCAAATGTAAATTCTCCACGGCGAACTCTCTTGCGACTACCTGGTGTTGATCTACTTTGAGTCTTACAACAACTGTGTATGTGTGTTGTTTTAGTGATAAGGCCACTTGGTATTATCGGCGAATTAATACAAAAAAACTTTTTTTTTGAATTGTGGTGACAAAAAATGTATGAGAAAAAAATTAACGTAAATATTAAAATGTGAGTGTATTGGTAAAATATACTAAAATTTTACACATTGCCAAGGCGAATTGATACCAGGTGGCCCTATTAGTCCAGATGATTATCAGCTGACTAGACCAAAGTGTAAAACTCTATATAAAGAAAAACTAAACACCAACTGTTTATGTATGCATATAACATGACAGATTGGTCAGTGCCAGTTGTTGTTGCACTAATAAGGCCACTTGTATTAATATACTTTGCATCTTGCTTACCGAACATATGGGCTGATGCACAGACCTTATATATCGACCTTGAGTGGTACAATCAGAAAAAAAACACTTGAAACAAATTGTTTGTTTTGATTTCATTCAAGGCGATACCCGAAAAATAAAAAAGTTGGTTTATTGTAGTCGAATTCTACTAGCATATCCCTTATTGATCTACCTTTTTCTGAACTAACGAGGCCACCCAAGCCAAATGCATAACAGGTAGATCAATTCGCTTTGGAAAATACCCATTTTGGTTGTCAAAAAATGTACTGAAATATATGTCAACAAAGCATTTGACATCGGAACTAGCTCAAAAATACCAAGGCGAATTCATACTAGGTGGCCGCAAGAGCCCAGCTGTTTACGTAAATGTTTACACATTTGGCCTGTCAGCAGTGTTAATGTATCAACTTTTTTACAGCCCAAATGTAAATTGTCCACGGCGAATTCTCTTGCGACTACCTGGTGTTGATATATCTTGAAAAATACAATTGGAGAAAATTACCAAAAATAATCAGCTGATCTGACGAGTCCAACTGGTATTGAATTCGCTTGGTAATAGGTACGCTAAAAATCAGTACGATTTTAAAATCTTTATTTTCCATACCTGTCTTAGATAATTAAAGATAAAAAGTATACAACACTTCCCAAAATAGTTTTCAGATTTTTCTTGTTTATCTTTAGCAGCTGCTGTTATTGTAATCTGTGATTACTGTAAAAGGTATAAAAAGCTGAGTTCATAAATAAATTTAAAATATAATACAGCAAAGTTTACAAAGAATCTATTGTTAATTAATTATTTACCATTTACGATTGTTTTATACAAGTCCTACGCTAAAAAATAACTGCACATGTATGTGTAATGTAACCGATGAGAGAAATCAATTGCACTACACAAAAAGGAAGTCTTGTAATTTTATACCCACATTTTGCATAGTTTCCTCACTTGATTAAAGAATAATAGGACAAAACGTGAGCATAAATAAAACTATTAACATATGTATGCAATTAATTTATGGTTTTCTTACGTTTGACATTAAATTAATAATAATTAGATTTATCTATATTATGTATGCATCAAGGCGAATTGATACCAGGTGACCTTATTAGCGTATCTGATTCTTAGTTGACTTACCCCAACCGTCAAACTCCATATAAAATAGAGTAAAACTTTTAACCCAGGTGTCAACGTGCAAATAAAAAATGCTATTACAAATTTGTAAGTACGTGTTGTAATGATAAAGCTACACTGGTATGCATGTATCTTGGCTTACGATCGTATACAGGGCTGTCAGATATTTCTCGCCAAACGTGGCGATTTTTTAACTTGTTTAGCGTCTAAATTTTTGATTTGGCGATTTTTCTGGCGGTAAATATATTAGTTGGGCGATTTTTATGTTTGTTTTTACAAAATAGAACTTCAAAATTTATATAATTCAGGAAAATTACTTTGTTGCAAGAGTATTTTCAAAAAAAAAATCCCACTAAAACTCGTCTACAAGAAATTAAAGCAATGTGATTTTGATGATTTTTCTTATATTAATTGAGAGATTTAAAAGGAAAGGAGTACAAGTGGAAAAAATTCTGAGTAGTTAAGCTTCAAAGTTTTTTGATCCCATGCATTTCATACATAATATTTTTGGTTTCTAATACATACCGCCTTTTGAGGTCGTCGTACAGATCTGAATTTTTATAAAGTAATAGATATTGTTATCAAGTGTGTTGAGTCCTTCCTGCATATAACTAAATTTTTTTAGTTGTGGCACTTGTATCCCATTGCTTTTCACACCCTCAAGTATAGTCTTAAAGTGTTTTGAATTCGGATGAGAAATATTTAAAAGAAATAATTTTTGGCGATTTTATTTCTACTTTTGGCGATTTTCTGCTAAATTTTTATACGATTATTTTATAAAAATTTATATTAATTTAATTTAAAATAATTAATTTAAAATAATAAATAATATTTATAAAAATTTATATTAAAGAAAAGTTACATAAAAACAAATATATTCTCAAATATATATTAAGAAAAACTACATAAAATTGATTTTGGCGACTTTTGGCGATTTTTAAAATCAATTTGGCGAAATAAGTCGGAAAAAATCTGACAACCCTGATCGTATAGTGGTGTGATTTAGTTTCTGTTTACAGTATCCATTTATTTGATGTACATTATACAATGTTCATACGAACAGCAATATTTGATGTTCGCTCTTATTTTAAGACAAAAAACTTCCACTATACAAAAAATATCGGTAGTATATTTTTCTTATGCAAAACTAGTTAGTTAGGACTTTTTGCATTTAATAAATCATCGCTATTGTAGATAAGGTTTTTTATTATGCCAATAAAATCCTTATTTATGGTCGGAAATTTTGCATAGAGGTGTATTTGAACTTAATGTACCAGAATCAATGAATATCTCGATTTTGAATTTTTTGTTAGATAGGGCTTTTTGCATTTTCGGTGACGATATATATCGAATAAAATATCGAAATATGTTCAAGCATTATTATTCATGCATAGATAATCACAAAATTTTTTAAAAATAAAACAAAAATTACTTTTTTTGGAACCAGTCAAAAATACCAACACTGCTAGAAATTA
Source organism: Panzeria rudis (assembly GCA_956483635.1). NCBI lineage: Eukaryota > Metazoa > Arthropoda > Insecta > Diptera > Tachinidae > Panzeria > Panzeria rudis. The sequence continues at coordinate 27,658,590 of OY101447.1, read as the reverse complement.
AAAAAAAACAAAAGCATTCAAAAAAGGGTTCAAAACTTATTTTTAATTGGTCATAACTCCCATAATCTGGAACGGATAATAACAATATGGGTATCATTTTAAAATACCTTTCTACTGGTATATAAATTTTTCAAAACCAACCATGAATTTAATAACAAGTTAAAATTAAATGCACATTTTTCATATAATAATATTCCGTTAGTTTATTGTGTTGTTAAAAATAGGTCCGTTTGTTTACATTTACAGTAAAATGCAGTAAATGAGTAATTTCAGAGTAATCTGAAAAATTTACTCTCAAAAAAGCTGTTACGCAAAAATTTAGTTTTACATATTGCAAATATTACAAAAATTCGCAAATAATTTGCGGATACAGATATAAGCCGTTGAATTGTTTTCACATAATTTTGCATTATCGTACCAAATATTATTTTATTTTTGTAATATTTGTTCTGATGCTAGGGGAAGACGTAATTTTACTTTTCCTATAAGATTTTATTTTATGCAAATGCTCACCGAGTTACCATGAACTATTTTTGCATTTTAAATTTTTCATAGACATTTTTATTTATAAAACAATTAAACACACATTTAAATATATAAAATCACAAAAATTTAATAAAAAAAATCGCTTTTCATTTATTTTAATAAGCACTCACACATATACACTAATTTATTTTCCTGTACGTTTTTTGAAAGTTCATCTCATAAGATTGTTGTTACAGTATTTATCGGTTATATGCATTTCAAATAAGCGAGAAGCTTATATGCATCGGCAGCGCTTATAACAAAACTCGCTTATATGCTTCAGTGGTGCATATATAAAAAAAACTACAATGAGTACGAGTTCCGCCTAAATTTAAGCTTCGAAATTTTTCATTTACTTCTGCCAAAACGCATTTAAATTTCTTATTTACAATATACAAAACACAAAAATTTATTTACAAGACGACGCAAAATGTCGAAAATGCCTTTAAAAAACAATTACCTGAACATTAATCTTTGTTTCAGTTGGCAGAAAAAATATTTTCGCTAACCCTTCGTCTCCACGTAGCAATTTTTATTGCCGGCAATTGTCAAATTCCATATTGAAAATACATGTCTTCAAACCACATGCATCACTTCGGCATAGTTTTTTGCATAAGAATTGACCGAAGGCTGAAAGTAGATTATTGACGCAGTTTGCGTACTTCATTCCATGTCACATATTTGATTTTGTTATAGGCAATATTTAAAGTAAAATTATATTCGAGAATAAAAACCGTATAAAATAGAGCTTATGAAAAAAGATTGATGTAAAGTAATCATTGGTAATTCAATAAAAAGTTGATAATAAAAAAAATTAGCTAAATGTTATTAATTATTCCAGGAATACAAGCGCAATATCCTGATGCGCACAATTATACCTAAATATGTTTGTGCAAATTGGTGGATTTTGAAACAAAATACTCTTAGCAATAGCTTGGATACATCTTTTTAAGATAAAAATGTTTAATTAATTTTTATTTCAAAGCAAAAACAAAACTGTTTTAATAACTAAATGTGAAAAAAACTCTTGACAAAAAAGCGCCAATTTAGCGCTTTATTAAAAAAAAGCGCTGTAAAGAAAAAATTCGACTTTTGCTACATCAAATAGCGATGGGCTGCTTTAGTGATTTTGTCACTTAAACTGCGTACTACCAAATAGAAAATTGCCCAAAAAAAATGAATTTCAGTTTGTTATTTTACACTTACTTTTTGTTAAATTGAGAAAGAACTTTTTCTTTCCTGCTGAAAAATTGGTGCACAAACTGTAATTTTTGGAAAATGTACTTAACATTTACCATGCATAAATGAGAATTTTTTTAATACATTTTGAAAATATTTACAATACTTTACAGTGCATAAAAGCGAGAAATGCATATAAGCGAAATGCAAATACAAAAAATATTTATGGTTTTTTTAATACCAATAGAAAATTGATCATGATAGGATGCATATAAGCGATAAATACTGTATAAGATTTCTTATAACAATCTTCAAATCGACATATCTTATCCCTGCTACCCACGTTAGCTACCATAATCAAGAATTTTCGTAGAGCACATTGTTGGGCGTCTCACCGAAATGAATCTATTCACGAAGATTCATCTTTTCACATCAGGGATCTGTAGTACAACTTTTGAGCGTAGGACCGGCATAACGTACCACGCAATTTGTAGGACAATGTTACTGTTAAATTATATAAGTATAAACTACACAACAGAAAAAAATCAGCTGGTTAGTAATCATTTTTGATATCCTTGTTATCGATACATGTTGGAAGGAGGGGACTCTTTTGATCAAACCATACATTTTGTAGGACAAATTTTTTTTCGAATAATTCCGATAATTATCTTGAGATTTAACAAAAAAACCCAGTCAGTAATGCATTTTTGACAATCATCAAATCGACATAATTTATCCCTGATACCACTCTTCTCTACCACAATCAAGAATTTTCGTAGAGGACTTTGTTGGGCGTCTCACCGAAACGAAGGTATTCAGATTCAGATTGATAGTAATTATTTTTACATCAGGGAACTGTAGTACAACTTTTGAGCGTAGGACTGGCATAACGTACCACGCAATTTGTAGGACAATGTAACTGATAAATTATATAAATATAAACTAACCAACAGAAATAAAAATCATCTGGTTAGCAATCATTTTTTATGACCTTGTTATCGATATATGTTGGAAGGAGGGGACTACTTTGATCAAACCGTACATTTTATAGGACAATTTTTTTTAATAATTCCGGTAATTATCTTGAGATTTAACACAAAAAAACCCAGTTAGTAATGAATTTTTGACAATCATGAAATCGACATAATTTATCCCTGATACCACTGTTCTCTACCACAATCGAAAATTTTTGTAAGAAGAAAAGTTGGGCGTCTCATCAAAATTAAGCTATTCGCGGAAAATTAGCTTGATAGTGATCAATTATAAAAAAAATGTACTGTGGATCCTGGACTAATAGTGTGTGTTCTGAAAAAACTATTGAATTTGAATCAAAATGTATTGAGCATTACGTAAAAAAAATTAAATATAAATTATCTATAAATTTTAGTACGTTAAAAAAGTTAACAGCAGCGGAAGGGTAGAAACGATATAGAGAACATTATCTGATTTGCTTTGAAAAAATGTTGGTTCTACCGCACTGTGGGTTGTTATATTTATTTATTTATTTGCTTACAATATATTTAATAAATAAATTTACAAAATATATGGAAAGGCGCCGGGTAACTGGACCATATGCGCACTATTACAGAAAATTTATTGAAATTTGAAAGTTAGAGAATAAGTTGACAAAAAAAAAAATAATCGAATGAATCTAAAACAAGAAATTAATAATTGAATAGAAATAAAGGCAAAAATAACAAGTCAAAAACAGTGTTATAAAATTAAAATTTTTAGAAATTCTTTTAAGACAATATTCCTATATTTTATATAATGGACTTTATTATACATCTTGAATGCTGTGTTTTTGCATACTGCTGTTTATGGATGATAGATACTTGGTTGTAGTACAGTCTATGATTTTATCCAAGGATTCATCTATTTTGGAGATTTCACATTCCGTTAGTATACGAGCAACAGAAAGGCTAACGTCACAGAATGAACATTTAGTCTGATTTGTGCCATCGTAGTAGTGTTGAGTATTGAATCTGGTATTGCCAACCCTAAGTCGACTTAGCATAAACACAATCATATCTTGTTATGCTGATATCATATTTTGGTCTTAAGGAATAAGGTTGAAGCCTCCTTTGTGAAGCTCTATACTGATTGTTAATGACCTTTGTAATACGTGGGACGACAGCGAATTTTTGCACGTTTTCAGTTTCTTTACACTTATCGCAATTTTGGAGCAATGTTTGCTATTATGCCGCTGTTAGTAAGTTTTTCGGATTTTTGCCGTTTTCGTGATTTTTACCGAATTTGTGGCAATCCTTATAGTTTTAATGATTTTTTTTAAATCAAAATTATGGCTTGTCTAAAATCTTGAATCTTTTCGCAAATTTTCGCTACTGCTTAATTTTTTCAAAGTTTTTGGCTTTCTTAGAATTTTAGGAAATTTTAATCAACATTACGCTTTGTAATCTTTACAATCTTAGCAAGTTTTTTTTTAATTTTCATAATTTTATAGATTTTCCCGAGTAGATTCAAAGCAGCAAAATCTTATTGGTTGAAAATAAAATTGATTTTCTTATATAGAAAACTTTAACGTAAAAGAGGGAGATATCAACATGTATTTCTAACCATAACTTTTTTCCGCATCTAGGAGGGCTGCTTTTCTTATATCGTAAACTAAGTCGAAACTATGTACTTAACAACTGTCACGATATCGACTATGAATAGAAATGATTTTAAGTTGGTATCTAAAGTTAAGTTGCATATTAAGTATACACTAGTGTATCCAACGCCTTCTAGAAATAATTTTAAAAAACAATCGTGTATGTGATGGAAATCGATTTCGAAAACGAAGACATTTTAAAAGATGTTTTTTAGTAACATTTCTTTATTAAAAAAACTGTGCCACAAATATTATAAAAATATTTCTTTATTAAAAAGGATTTTATCACAAAAATTATAAAAATTGGATGGAAAGTGTGTTAAAAGGGACCTTTAAAATTGCTCCGTTTTCCAAATCGATTTCCATCACATACCTGAATATATATGTATATCTACATAAATATGTACGCCAGAATTTCATTTTAATTCTCTTTTAAAGAGAAAAACTCTATACTTGATTTACTCTATTTTGTATTTTTGCTTTTTATTTGTGCAAAAACAAAATGTTTCTGTTACTTGTCGCTGAGAAAAGAACATGCATTTGTTTATTGGTGTTAGTAAGAACTTGATAGTCGTATTACTCCTAAAGTACTGAACCGATTTAAATAAAAATTAAGATTGTCCGGTTCTATGTAAAAAACTCTTTAAAAACGTATAAATCTTTCCAAAATCGGTTCAGTATTACGGGCGTAAAAGGGATCTAAAAAAGCGTGTTTGTCTATTAATTATATAGAAGATACTTACTATAGTTTTGAGTTAAAAGTGTGCCTATGAATATGCCCCACTGTTTTTATTAAAATTTTATCATGACTAATTGTAATACATACTTATTTTTGGTGTAACAATTTGAAACTTAAACGCATTACAAACTACGTGCATTAGTGGACTGATACCACAAACAAATAAATAGCAATTATATGCATTTTAAAATAGATCGCGAATTCGTTTATAAACTATGTACATATAAACTTTTTTTCTCTCTTAAGCTGAACCAGAGCAATCATAAATTTTTAGCTACAAAAATGGCCAGCACAGAAAATAATTATATAAATAGTTTTGAAAATATTTTGGCCCCTGGAAATGAACCAAATATGACTAAAGAGTATAATCCGCTAGTAGCTTTTAAACTAGAAAAATATTTAAGCCCCGCACAGCTGAAAAAACATGTTTTGAAGAGTGAGAAAATTCAACAGGTTGTAGATTATTATGCACACACACAAAATGTTACAACAGAAGAAATTCAACAACAAGTCCATGATATTTTGGATGAGATTGGTTTGGACCGCAATATGGCGATAATTCGATGGTGTGGTATAGCCATAACGGCTATTGGCAAACGTATATGTAAAGGCATTTATGTTAATAAGTCTAGTATGGATAAAGTTAAGAAAGATTTGGGAAAGAACCCTGTCTTATATTTACCCAGCCATCGCAGTTATATGGACTTTATATTGATGTCATATATATGTTTTCATTACGATATCGAAATACCGGGCATTGCTGCAGGAATGGGTAAACTATTATCAATAAACTTGATTTTTTTTCTACTTTGATTTCTAAGATAATTAAAATTAATTTAAAAATTACCAGATTTTCATTCAATGTTTGCTATGGGTACCATGTTGCGCAAAACTGGCGCCTTCTTTATGCGGCGATCATTTTCTAACGATGAGCTTTATTGGGACGTATTTCGAGAATATATGTACGCTCTAGTAGCAGCTTATCATATAGGCGTTGAATTTTTCATCGAAGGAACACGCAGCCGCAATTTTAAGGCTCTAGTACCAAAAGTGGGTTTATTGTCTATGGCTTTGTTACCATTTTTTACGGGCGAAGTGTCTGACATTACAATAGTACCTGTAAGTGTATCTTATGAACGTGTTTTGGAGGAACAATTATTTGTCTATGAACTATTGGGCGTTCCCAAACCTAAGGAATCAACTAAGGGATTCCTTAAAGCTTTAAAAATTATAGATGAAAGTTTTGGTAAAATGTACTTAGATTTTGGAGAACCCATATCCGTAAAAGATTTTATGGGCGAAACCGGTATCACTAATCGTATGAAACGAGCTGTGGTTGGACCCCATTTACAAAAGTTAAACAAAATAGAAATCGATTTAGTTAAGGCTTTAGCAACAGAGGTGAATTCATTTTAAACTATATGAACGATTTATTAAACTTATAGGTTTTTTTTTATAGATTATTTATCAACAACAACGACGTATTGTTATAACAACTTTTAATTTAGTTTGTTTATATTATGCCAGCCAGTACTACAATGGAATATCCGTTAATTTAGACGAACTTTCTTATGGTACACTTTTGCTGAAAGAAATTTTTGAAGAATTAGGTGCACACGTGGCCACCGATAAGAATTGCATCAAACCTGAAATAATGGAAACTATTGAAATTCATTCAAATATTGTTCATTTCAAACAAAGCCGCCTTAAACTAACCCAGGTACCAGCGGATCAATTGCCACAAGAAATTGACTTAAAATTTTTAAAAGCTCATGCTTTATCACCAAGTACTATGGCGATTGCCGTACCTAGCATGACTTTGCAACTCTACATAAATCCATGTTTATTTTGGTTGGCTCGTCCTGGTTATTTAATTGTTGCTGCACTGAGATTACAAAATGAGCTACCAAGTCTCACTATATCAACATACGAAGATCTTGTTAATAAATTATTTCAACATGTGGATGAACTAGATAATATTTTCAAACACGAATTTATTATAGAATCGAATCGGGAAAAGGAGGTACATACATACATACATGAGCTATATCATACATAGTATTCAAGTTTTAATGATTTCCATGGAAAATTCTAATTTTTCTACAGGAATTTAAAAGAAACTTAACATTTTTAGAAAGTCATGGTGTTATAAAAATTTCTAAGCCAATTGGGAGTATTCAAGTCAATCACAACAATGTTAGCCAAGTTATATTATCAGCCATAGCACCATTTCTTTGCGTTTATTACCAGTTGGCAGTCACCCTCAATGAAATGGTAATTATATAAAGTTGAATTCTCATAAATTTCAGCGCATTGTAAGTCGCTAAAATTCATGATTATTGAAGTAAAATAATATTTTTACCCGACTACGGAATGAAAGTATATCCTTTCATACACATACTATAAAAACTTTCCAAATCGATCTATAAATGGGAAGTTATGAGTGAAGAAAGATATAAAGAATTACAATCCAATTAATTTTTAGGGTTACGTACACCAAAAGTGTAAAGGAACCCTATTGTTTTCGCTACGCTGCCCGTCTGTCTGTCTCGGGAACCGTAAGAGCTACGGACCTGAAATTTTCACAGAATATGTAAAGCTTTGGCCGCTACAACAACAAATATATAACAGTTAAAAATTAAAGGGTGTTCTAAAGCGAGCAACGAAAAATGCTTAAATACTAATCTACAGACACTTTTATATAGACACTTTAAATGTTCAAAGTTCGTGTTAATTGGTGCAGTGTGTAGAAGAGACTACACCAATTAACACTGATACTTAAAACAATAAAAATTAAAGAGTGTTCTATCAGTTAATGTAATTTTGACTATGTAATTTAGACAATTTGCTGTATCTTGGAAACCGCTGTAGGCAAATTTTTTAAATTAAAAAAAAACGCTAAAACTAAATAATTCCAAAATTTAAAAAAAATCAATACGAAAAAGCGCTTAATGAAAAAAGCACCAAAATAGAAAAAATCGCTAAAACGCAAAAAATCAAAACTAAAAAGATCGGCAAAAAAATAAAAAAAGCCAAAAACCGAAAAAATCGCTAATCCTAAAAATATCAAAAAACGAAAAAAAAAAATTACCAAAAATGGAAAAAAATCACCAAAAACGAAAAAGAGCGCCAAAACTAAAACAATTGCCAAAAACCGGAAAAAATCGCCAAAACGAAAAAAAGTGTAAAAAACCAAAAAATTCCTAAAACTAAAAAAAATCACCAAAAACCGAAAAAAACGCTAAAACCGAAAAAAGCGCCAAAACTGAAAAAGTGCTAAAGCTTAAATAAATCGCAAAAACTAAAAATATCATCAAAAAGCGAAAAAACGTTAAAACAAAAAAAAAACGCCAAACCAAACTGAAAAAATCGGCAAAAACAAAAAAAAAATGCAAAGAACGAAAAAAGCGCCAAAGCCAAAAAAATCGCCAAGACAACAAAAAAAAATTAAAATATTAAAAAAACCAAAATTAAACAAAAAATCAAAACGAAAAAATTGCCAAAATGAAAAAGGGCAAAACCGAAAAGACATATATCTGTATTCGTACGGAACCCTTCGTGTGCGAGCCAAAGTCGTACTTTACTGAATTCATTTATATAAAATATTAGTCTTTTTAGTGCTTATGACAGTTTTATGTTTCCAGCTTCCCGTCGAAAGCTCAAAAGAAGTTCCAGTTAAAGACATTTTAAAAATAATGCAACAACGGATTGAAACCATACTAAACACATCAAATCCTAGTCAATTACTTCATGTGCATCCATATTGCTTAGCATTGGATAATTTGAATATTGCAATACACGCATTAGTGCAAGGATCCTATTTGGAACGTAATCGTCAAACAGGTAATCTTATCAAAAGTTCCGGAAAACTGATCATTTTGGAGAAGCTCCTGTTCGGTTATTGCACTTCAATGCCTTTTAAGCAATACTATTACTGTAATAATCCGACATCAAAGTTATAACTACCTCCAATAGATGTCGAACAGAAATCAATCAAAAGCACTTTTAAACATTATGTTAAAAAGAAAATTCAATCTTTGCTCACATACACACGAATTCTAGGAACATTATTAGTCATTGTTGTGGTTATGCCCATAATTCGTTTAGTAATAAGATATTTTAATTTATAATTAGCGAATTGTAACAGTTTTTTACACGTTTTTTTGTTTTATTATTGTTTTGGTATATATATATATATAATTTTAGTGTATAATTTTTGGTGTATTTTTTAGTTATAACATTCCGTAATTAAGATTTAAAAATACGCACCTGAAAGCCACTTGTTCTGAGAGTTTGCATTAGAATACGAGTTATGAATATATTATTGAGTTTCCACTTAATGATTTTTTTTAATATAAGAGGCAATGGGTTTAAATAAATGCTTCATCGCATTTATAGTATAAATTTTATACAAAAGATTTTCGCTATTTCCCAAATTTTCACTAACTTTTCGTGAACTGAATGAACAGTAGCATGCAATAACGTCCATGAAAATAATGCCCATGTCCATTATTTCCACATAAAAAAGAAATTAATGTGCATTTACATTATTTTCATTTCGAATTATATAAATTCGGAATTATCAAAACATTGTTGTTACAAATTTTTACATACATATTTATAATACTACATTTACACGATGAAATATTTCGTGAAATTTTCTTCATGAAACTTTTTTTATTTGCTTATTGCAAGCGCGGAAAAACAAATGGGATAAAATTGATAAAAACTACCTGAAATTTTATTTCCTGCCACTTTTTCAAACGAACTTGTTTTTCTGTCCAATCTATTGGCTAACGAAGAAAGTTCCATGGCACAAATTTCATGAAATATTCCGCATGGAATATAGAACAAACAGGCAAGATAGTTTAATTAGTTTACGTAATTGTTCGAACTGTAATGATTTAATCGAAAGTTATTGTATCATATTGGTAATTTTTCTTTCCGTTTTGAACAAAACTAAAATTTTTTTCTAATCAGTTTGGTGCGCTAAAAATACTGAGAAATTAAAAAAAAAATTTTTTCTAAAAACTCAAAAAAACAAAACTGCAAAAACTAAAGTTTTTCAATATAATTGCTAAGGACCGACGTCCTACGAATAAAATAAGACATAAATAATGAAAATCAATACACAAATGTTGATGTTATTCACAATTAAGTGAAGGAACTCAATTGATAAAAATCAATAGTTAAGTTTTGCGCCTTTTGGGCGATTTTTCATTTCTAAATTTTGGACGATTTTTCACTTTTTTTGTCAATTTTTCATTTTGAAATTTTGGGGGATTTTTCATTTCTATTTTTGGGCGATTTGGTTTTGGGCGATTTTTCATGGAGCCATTAAAATCATGCTAAACACTGACATCCAGCTGAAAAGTGAAAAAGAAACAAACGCACGAACGCTCATGAAAACATTCACTATGTATTACGTTCTGCTACAGTGATAATTAAATTCTAATTTGAATTAATAATTTGAGTCAACGATCTCGCTCATGCCTGATTGAATAACTTTTAATTAAAATACAAAACAATAATTAAGTCATGCCAATTTTCTTTTTATTTAGGATTTAAATTTTAATATATCGCTCTGGTTCCTCTAAAGGGGTCAAGTAAAAAAAAAGCTTTTTTATCTTCTTAAATTTTATACTAAATATTAAAAAAAAAGTTTTTCCTCTACTGAAAACGTTTTTTTTTTGGTTGACCCCCTATAGAGGAAGCAGTGCGATATGTATACATACTTCAATATAAGGTATACAAAATTAGCTATAATCAATTCTCTCTGAATTCAAAAATAAATAATGTTACAAAAATCCTTAAAAAATTTTTAGTTTATTTTTGACAAAACTGTTTTTTAAACTGCTGTAAAACACTTTCCTTTATAACAATATTCATTAATAAATTTTGTGAATCTTCATTGTCAGCTTTCATGTCTATGACAGCTGAATTTTTATAGAGCCAAGACATTTCAATGCCACCATTGGGAACTCGAATTGTAATTTTTCTTCTACTTGTAGTTTTAAGAACATGATTTTCAATTTCAGATAGTAATTGTGCCAAACCTTGTTGCTTTTTAGCCGATACCATTATTCCGGGAAAGTCGTCCATATTTTTTGTTTTCACTAAATCGATTTTGTTTCCAACACTGATGATAGGCGGTAAATCTACTTTATCTTGTTCCTTCAAGTATATATTTTTAGTTAAAGTTTTTAGAGTATCTTCTACATGCTGCTTTTGGGCTTCATGGCAGGTATGTGATACATCTTGTATATGTAAAATAACGTCGGCCAACATGGCATCTTCAAGTGTAGCTACAAAACATTCAATTAAACCGGTTGGTAAATCAGACATAAAACCAACGGTATCCATGTAAACGACTTCAAGATTACAGGGTAGTTTACCACCATGTGCAGTAACATCAAGTGTAGCGAACAGTTGATCTTTAGGTTGTATAGTCTGTTCTTGGGTTAGAGCTTTTATAATTGAAGTTTTGCCAGCATTTGTGTAGCCAACAACGGCTACAATAGGATAATTGCGTTGTTGGCGTTTATTTCGCAGAAGTTTTCTAATAAAAAATAAATTTTTGTAAAAGGTGATACTTAAAAGAAAAGATTTTAAAAATATTGATTATGTCCCTATAATAGTTTGGTAGTGTTGCAGACTTGCCAAAAAGATTTCGCAGTTTGTGTGTGCGCTATATGTACATACATATATAATACATAGTGCATTCGAAAAAGCATCAGTTGAAAACAGATAATTTGCTACTAAATTGCAATTAGCAGTATAAAAATTTGATATATACAAATGTCGCAATTTTTTTACAATGTATGGCAGTGTTCGTTCACTCGTGTACTTAAAAAGTCCAAGCCTATAATGAAATTATGCGAGCTTCGATTTATGAAGCAATTTTCAGCGATATATGTATATTAGGTCCATTTGATTACTTTTGCAGTAAATGAGAATTATTGAGTAAATTGAGTCTTGTTGATCAGCTTCTTATTCAGCTGTGAGAAAGACAGAGAAATGAATACAAGTTTCTCTGTCGCTCTCCCAGCTGAATAAGAAGCTGATCAATAAGACTTGCATCTTCGATTAAAAAATCGTAAGATTAAGGAAACAGCTGATGGCAAATAAATGTAGTGCTGAAACAGATTAGGTCCGTTCGTTTATTTTGCAGTAAAATGCAGTAAATGAGTAATTACTGAGTAAACTGAAAAATTTACGCTCAAAAAATGCTATTGTCCAATAAAGTACGCGAACGGAAAAATAGTTAAAATTCGTAAGATTAAGGCAACAGCTGATGACAAACAAATGTAGTGCTGAAAAACATTTACACTTTTGACTACCCAACTCTTTTTCTTATTGGTAATCGATACAATACTTTTTATAACACGAAAATTTTAAGAAAATATAAATAATTCATTTTATGTAATCTTTTCCATTTGATTTTTTTTATACTTTATATGATTTTTCTAATTTGTGTCTATTTAAATTTATTCAGAAGTACATGATCATTTGTGTTTGCCATGGATTACCTTAAAAACAAGTGCTGTACTAAGTAGTCAAGTACTTAGCACTTTTACAACACAAGCAAATTAAAGTAATACAAACAAAACAAACCAAATGGTTTCTAAAACGTTTATTTCCTTTTTAATTATATGTGCTTGAAGTAACAAGCGAAAAATCTCATAATAACTAATCACCTTTTATTTTTGTGCCAGTTTCATTCAATTTTTTTCGCTAATGTTTTTACAAATTATACATATACTTTTTTCTACTTACTTTTGTTTTTTCACCATTTGAATCATATGTTTCTCATCTTACTAAATTTTACTAGCAAAAGTTTTTGCAGTAAAAATTTGTAAATACTCAGTCATGAACTGTCACTTTACGCTCTCAATTTGTGTTCTCATTTACTTAGCGTTTACACGTGCAGGTGCAAGTTCGAAAAACTCAATACAGTCTTAAGGCCGGGGCACATAGAATCCGTCGTACGTTATACGTCGCCTTTTTCAACTGACATTAACGTAACGACGGAGGAGGTTGACACAATGAGTACTTTGTTGACGGATATTAAAACAACTGTTTTTTCTTCGCATGTTTCTGCAGCTAAATTTGATTTGATTTTATTTATTTATATTATTTGTTTTTATTGTTTTATTTAATTTTTGGTGCCAAACAGCAGAAAAAACTAAATCGAAACAAAGCAAAAAACCAACTGATAGCTGTCAAAGTACTCGACGTACGTTAAAAGTTGGCCAACTTTAGTACTTTGCGTTGACGGAAACGTACCGAATGTGACTAAGCTCATAAGAAAACATGTATTTCAACTTAGTTGTCAGTTGAAAAAAGCGACGTATAAATTACGACGGATTCTATGTGTCCCGGCCTTTACTTTTTTACTAATACACTTACACTTTTCGCACTTGCAGCTCACTTGCAAGGGATTTAACCTGGCCTTTACACATGCAAGTGCAAGTTCGAAAAACTCAATACACTCAAACTTTTCTACTAACACACTTTTGGTTCAGCTATGAGAAAGACAGAGAAACGAATACAAATTGCTTTTTCGTTGATAATACGTACACAGAACTTGCATGCAAGTACTTACATGTCTAAACGCAGGGTTACAACACAAATTTTTTGACATTTGCAACAAGTAAAATGAGAAGTTAAATAACAGTGTTACCCTATCAACAGTTTAGTACACATTAACTGGATTGCAATATAATGTTATTGTATTTTTACTGATTTTAAATAAATTTAAAAGTTAATTTAGTATTATTTTCCTTAAATATACATAAATCAAGCAGTTAATGAAGTTTTAAAACTTAAATATCGTAGAAAAAATACGAATAAAATTCAATGTTATCTGGTTCCCTTAAAATGAAATATTTTTGAATTATTGGCACCTCTGCATTAAAAAGTAAGCAAAATAAAAAATGGAGCCAAAATTAAGGCAAGAAAATTTTTAAAATGAACTTTCACCTGCCCGTATAAACATTCAAGCTACTACTTGCAAGACAGTTGGGCATTTTTTCGAAATTTTCGATGATAATACGTACACAGAACTTGCATGCAAGTACTTGCACGTCTAAACGCAGGGTTACTGTATTTTGTGTAAACGAACGCAATTTAGTAAAATGCAGTAAAGTTCAGTAAAAATTTGTAAAAACTTTTGGGTACTCGAACGGACATATTTACTCTTTTGACTACTCAACTCTGTTTCTTTCTGGTAATCGATACAATACTTCTTATAACACGAAAATTTTAAGAAAATATAAATAATTCATTTTATGTAAACTTTTCCATTTGTTTTTTAGACTTCATTTGAGTTTTCACATTTTATTTTTGTTCCAGTTTTATTCAAATTTTTCTTTCTTTCGCAAATTTTTTTTAAACAATTTTATACTTTTTTTGCTTACTTTTTTTTTTGTTTACGTTTTGAATCATATGTTTCTCATTTTACTAAATTTTACTAGCAAAAATTTCTGCATTAAAAATGTGGAAATACTCAGTCATGAACTGTCAATTTACTCTCTCAATTTGTGTTCTCATTTACTGTATTTTGTATAAACGAACGTAATTTAGTAAAATGCAGTAAAGTTCAGTAAAATTTTGTAAAAACTTTTGGGTACTCGAACCTACATATTGACAAAACAGGAAGTTTAAGACAAAATTATAATAGACTTACCTATGATTTCTTACGCGCTCCAATTCCATCTTTAGTTTCTTTTCCCTCGTCTTTAAAATTTCTCTCTGCGTATCAGTTAATGAATAACCCAGTTTTGTAGATTTTGATGTATTAGCCTCCTTTGCTTGTGTCCAAATATATGGAATTTCTGCCATGGCTACTTGCAATCTAGCCTCAGCACTTGTAGCATGTAAACGTAATATTTGTATTACCACAGAATACCGATCCATCACTGGTAAATTAAATGCTGATTCTAACAAAGCTTTTTGAGAAAAACTCAATGCACCTTTACTAACAAAAATGCAGGTAAGCGGTTGTTGATTATGACTTTTGAATTGATTTAATTCATTGACTAAATTTCGTAGTTCTTCTATTTTACCCTTTCCAAAGAGAGCTTTTCGCTCTAAAGTTTCCAATGGAACTTTAATTGCTAAGGCTACACTCCAGTTCGTAATGGAATGTATCAGTGCTTTAGCTTCTTCTAATTGATCCTCAGGTGCAACGGTTGTTATTCGTTTAGGACGCCATTTAACATAAGGTTGTATGACCAAAACATTTTGTGATTGCTTTGATTTACGTGTAACATTCATAGCACCGTTCGCAACTAAATCATATTCACTAAAATTAAGTACATTGTTTAATTATAAATTATGAAAATCTTACTACAGTAGATATCGGAAATAAGAACATTTCTTATAAGAAAACCCCGCTTATTAGAAAGTATACTCGTATATATCAAAGTATATAAAATTATTTGCTTTACAGACACTTTATAGTCATAAAGCGAACTTTAAGCGAGCGGGCACATCTAGTGTAAATATAAAAATATTGCCTCAGCTGGGATACGAACCATGCTCTTCAGACTGTTAAGACATGCTCTCTACCACTAAGCTATTGTCTTCTCTTTTTTTGTTGGAGCTAAAACTTGTTTTATGAAAATGTACATTGACACATTTTCATAAAACAAGTTTAATTCCGTTTTCGCATGCCTTTTTCGGTGGATATTTAATGCTATATATTACCTAGTAAAATCGTATGCGATTTTAATGAGTTCAAAAACTATAGCTTTATTTACGATTTACGATGGCATTCAGAATGCATTCGAAGAAACAAGTGCTCAAGAAATCATGAAACACTATTTCATTTTGAACGCGTCCATTTAGTTTTTGCCGGATATCTTCTTAAAACTTATAACTTGTTTTAATAAAAAAATGTAGGTGAATGTGATGCTTTCATTCCGTTTTTGTATGGTTTTTTCTAGTCTGATTATATATTCTTATAATTCCACTCTTAATAATTTGAATTTACATTCTGGTATGCGATGGAAATCAATCGATTTCAAATAAATGTTATATAAATCGCACGATACAGTGATCGATCGATTTCCATCACATACCAGATTAATTCAAATATTCATCTCTTCCCTCATAACTTCTAAACTACTTATCGTAATTTGATAAATAAGATATTGAATGCTTTGTTCCTTGGCCGCTGGCTATAGGCTGGCTGTGACGTCACATTAAATTGAGCTTGGCGCCCTCTATACGACATAGTCATGACGAAAAGATGAAAAAATGCAGCGTTGTCAACTCAGTGCTTCGCACCGTTTTTAGAGCTTTTTCAACTTTTCGACGCGAAAAATTTTGAGTTAGTCTAATTTTTTAAAGCTTTCATTTTTTGACGGTGGCACTAAACCCAAAATTCAAAAAATTTCTTTATCTAAAAATATTTTTCAAGTGTAAAAATCTTCGCTAACGCAACTACATATTTCCTGAACATGTTTTGTGCAGTCTTGCAGAAGAATGAAAAAATTGATTCGAGCAATCAGTGGTGCTTCATCTTTCATCTTTTTTGTCGAACCCCATTAAAACTAATTGTCGAACACCATTAAAACTAATTTTTGTACGTATTTCGTTTGCTTAACACTTCAGATTTCAAAAACTTTCCGTTTTCACGAAATTTGACATACATAAACATATGTATGTATATGCTACTCTTACGTGTGCATCACCTGGTGTAAGAATTAACCCGATACTTTTTATGGTTTCATTTTATAGACGTCTAAACTTGAGCATCTCAGCAATTTGTTGAGAAATGTTCGTCATATTCAAGATTGAATGACTTAAGAGCGCGTCATCGGATATTAATAAATTTTGTCTCATTCGAAAGGTTTCAGTCTCCTCCTAATAAGTATTGATTAAAAATGACATAGCTTCCCGCTAGAAAGTCCTCTAAAATGCCAAAGTATCCAGAAAAAGGTATTTGTAATTTTCTTTATTTTTTAACCGACATCAAAATAGAAGGAAAGAATTCGTGTATATTTTTTAATGTTTGTATTCCCAGGAAACAATTTTGGCCGACATGTCTAACATCAGAAAAAATCTGAGACTTTACCAATCAGCCGAGTTATCTAAAATTCCCTCAGACATTTGGCTGATCAGTAGGTAGTTTTCTGGTACGACGTTTCTGCACATTGTCTGAAATATTATCCGATTAATATCAGAATACTCTGCACATTATCCGAAGTCAATTTAATTTCCTTTAATGCATTTAACAGAGTAGTCTGCACATTTTCTGATATACATCTTACGACTTTTAGCAGTCACTTCTGCACATTGTCTGGTTTTAGTTTTCGTTACAATTCTCATTTATCTCTTGAGTTTATACGCACAAATATTTGAGTTTTTAAACTTATAAAATATGGGTAAATGTTTGCTGATGAGCAGCACACCAATGCATGGAGAGTTTTAAATGACATTTCTGATAAATTTTTAATTTTAGCTCCGTCTTTTCTCTGATATTAATACGCCAGGACGTAAAACTTATCAGATAAATCGGCAAATTTTCTGAAGTTTTGTCAGACATTTTTCCGACATTTACAAGAAATGTCGAAAATTTCTTTAGATTTCCCTTAAGAAATTCATCGGAATTCGTACAGAATTCTGTTAGACCTTTCGGTATAGTTTTTAGAATTTCCTCAGACAAAGAGATCCTGTTTCTTGTCAACCACTCATATGATTTTCGGTACGTTTTCTGACCGACATCGGATACGAATTCGGCATCTTGTGCAGACTTTCTGACCGACTTCGGACCGAAATTGGCAAAAATTGTTTGCTGGGTTGTTATAACTCTGTCATTTATGAGCCGATTTTCAAAAGTTTTTTTTTGTTTGAAAGGGTTTGCTTGCTGTTTGGTTCCACAATTTTTTTTCGAAAATCGGTGCGGAAATTCGCTCTCCCCAATCAAACTGCAATTTGTAACCCGATTTTTTAAGGGTTTGCCTGCAGTTGTGTTGCATAATTTTTTTTTCCAAAAATTGGTGCGAAAATTTGCTCCACCAATTAGTATAAGTCTGTCATATGTGAACCGATTTTCAAAATTCTTTTTTCGAAAATCTAGGGCATTCTCTCCTCTCCCGGAAATATTATTTATCGCATAATCCTCCACGCCAATTAAAAAAAATTTTTTTTTTCAAATGAATTGCTTGCACTTTGATCCCATAGAAGTGAATATCCGGCGGACAAAGTGGTAGCTCGATATATGAATTATCACATAACTCAGACATTTCTCGACAGATTTTCAAAATATTTTATTTCAAACGACATGAAAGTTTTGGTACTATGAAAAATTGCGGGCAGAAACCTCTATACAAGCACACCATTTGATCTAATCCGGTACATAAGATCTTTGAATTGAAGTCGGGTTTTCTTACAGATGTAATTATATTTATTACAGAGTTAACTACAGCTGATAGGTCTTTATTGTACAAAGTCTTTAAGTAGGAATGAAAACAGATTCAAAAGTTGACATTTTTTATTTATGATAACCTGCCCATTTCTATGAAAAACCTATAATGAATTAATATCGGATATGATATAGTAAGCTCTAAAAATAGAAAACTACAAAAAAGTCTGAACAATTTTTGCTTTTAGTGGATTTAATTTTTCTAAGACGATTCGTTTTAAATCGGCTCGATTTACAGAAGAGGCAGGTATATAACAACTTTTTTAAATAAAACTAAAAGAAATTAAAATTCAGTGCTATTTTTCAAGAATTACGCATTTTTTACTTGTTTCAGTGCTTTTTGAAATCTAAAAGTTGACAACGCTGAAAAGATGTAATGACGTCGTGTTGGGTATTTCTCCATACCCACCCAAAATGCATACATACACAAATATAAATAAATTGTTGACAATACTGCCCTCCTAAGAAAGAAAGTCGAATCTCCATTTTAGTAGTTTTGAGATATTTAGCTTTTAAAAAGAAAACAAAACCTAGAAGTTTGAAATGGGGCTTGTAAGCTTAACACAAAGATCAGAAACTCATTTGCGGTTTCGAAGCTGCCCTTATCTCAATTTTGGAATTTTGGCGCTTGTGACTCTTAGGAGGATAGAATAGTATACATGCTGATATACGACCCCGAAATAATGTAAATAGAAAATAAGTTTAAAAAACTAAGCCCCGTTTTCTTAAAAATTGCGCTCTGAAAATTACAAAGCAAGAAAGTATCAGTGGTCGTACGCCACCTCGTTCTAAGTGTACCCATTTAATAAATAAATTGTAGTGTGGCATAAGTAGTAGTGTGTTAGTTTTTTAAACTTATTTGTTCCTAATATGAAATTTCCATACCTATCTTCCAAATTGAATGCCTGTTGAAAATCCTCCTTGACAACATCATCATCTTCTTTAATTTCATATTGATATTTACGATTGCGTAAACCTTTCACGCCATTATTCTGAGTATATTTAAAGCGATGTTGGTGTTGTAGCAAAAAATTACTTGCTGCAGGAAAACATTTTATTCTGTTTGGAATAAAATATTCATTTAGTCTTAAACGGCTTATCCCGAAGGTCCTTTTAGAAATTAAACTAGAAAACATTTTATATTATATGTACCAAGACGGATCTAGATACGCGTTAGTGTGTACTCTTGTTTTAATTAAAATTCAGCTTCCTTTAATATTGTGTGTTTATCTTCCGCTGCCATCCATGCCGCCTGGCATGATTTTGTTCGCGTACTTGTAACCTTATATGCAATTATTGTCGCAGCCACAGTTGATGTCAAAATATTGTATTGTAAAGGATAACGTATTTTGTTTTGTATAATTTTTTGTGTAAAATAGAACCCAGAAAAACCTTGAAACATGAAAAATTATGCAATTTTTATATATACATATGAATTGTTTGTATAATTCACAAATTTCTTATTGTACGTATGTACATAAATATGTACATATGGATGTAGGAACATACTGATTACATTGATCATAACATACCCAGACAGAATGAAGCCAGACCAGTAAATAAAGCCCTTGTCATACAATCCAAATAACCGTCGAAACCAGGATGTTTGTCTCTTTGTTGGTCCTTTAGGCGTTTTATATCGTTCATAATTTTATGAAACACGAAAAATGTGAGATGAAAAATTTGTTGTTTTTAACCAAGGCGAATTAACTAACAGGTCGTGCTAGAATAACAGCTGACAATTTTTTTATAAAGCTCTGTGTCAAAATTTGTTTACAATGAGCCTATACCTAAATGTTTATCGTGAGCCTATACCTAAATTTTTATCGTGATAAACGTCAAATAGAAAACTACCATTTTCACTTAATTTTTAGACAAAAAATATATTTAAAAAAAATATGAATGTTTTAATTAAATAAAAGCAATTTAATAAAAATTAAGTGAAATGTTGCATGAATTGTGACGAACTACATTCGCGACGACAAAGAAAATTGTGATTTATTAAAACAAAAAAAACCACAACGTCTTCGCATATATGCTTGCACCCATGGTGAAATAAGTATACAGGTGGCAGCATAACGTCAGCTGATTATATTTTGCTCTGCTAGTTTTGTGCATAATCTACATCTAGCACGTATACATTTTTGAAAAACCACCTATATTATATTATTTCATCATGCTTGCACCAATCAAGGCGAATTCAGTACCAGGTAGCCTTATCATCACAGATGATCATCAGCTGATTACACCCCATCAGTCAAACTCTATATAAGAAAAGAGAAAAACTTTAACCCGAACTGTCAAAGCACAAATAAAAATAGTCCTACACCTACTTTGTATGTGTGTTGTTTTGATGATAAGGCCACTTGATATTAATTCGCTTTGGCACCAATGTAGATGGATTTACAAGGAAAGTGGCAGTTCCTCGAACAATCTGCTGTGCTGATAATGCTACCGGTTATGAAATCGCTTTGCGTGAAACCAGGGATGGCATATGAGATTATAAAACTGTACCACTTGTTGGCTAAAATTATACTTTTTGGGACCAAACTGTACCAAAACAGATTTTTGAGACCAAAATCATGTATTAAATATAGAAAACATTTTTACTTTTCTATCCATACATATGGAATTATGTACAGAGTACTATCGGTGGCAAGAAGGAAAGTGTGCTTAAGTCAGATTTAGGAATTCCTAATAGAAAATAGCTCATTAATTTAGACAAACTTACTATTGGAAGGTAGAAGAATAAAGTTCGCCTTTATTAAAATGAATTTAAAGCAAGACCTTTAAATTCCAAAGACTACGTTTTGTGAGCTGGTCTTATCTGACACTTTAATATTCCTCCTTTTAAGTCGAACTTTGCTCTCAATATTTCGTAAAATTTTAATTTAATAGATCAAATCTTGCGTACGTACGAGTGGATAAAAAGGACAAATATTTTATCAAAATAAAAGCTGCAATAAGGAGATTTTCTAAAAAATTGAAAAATTATGAATTGTACTAAATTGCCCAGTGGTGTACCATTGCACTTTTTAAGTTCACTTTGTACCAAAAATGGTACATTTGTACCAATTTTGCCATCCCTGCGTGAAACTAATGGCATTTCACTAGTGTTGTAAAAAGCGGATACTTTTGACTACTCGATACAACTTGAACTGGGTACTCGATACTGCTCGATAGTTTTAACACCTGTTTTATATCAATTATTTAGGATTATATTAATTATTTAGTTAATATCTCTAAAAGCAAGGTTTAAAATAATATAAAAGCGAGTTTTAACAGAGTTGTAATACTTTGATACACTTCAAAGCAAAATTTTCGTTTATACCAGGAACCGGCACAGCATATCACATGGTGTTTTTTACTCTCACACGTATTAACTAAAAGTAAATAAAATGAGTCAGTGTGGCATGAGCATTCAAACAAGCAGCTTGTGTTATCGCTTGTTTCTTTCTATTGCTTGATATACACTAACAAAAACTTTGTAATAGCGAGAGTTGCAAAATTAAACCCATACAAGCAAAATTAATTAGTATGTGTTTGCCGATTAATGGTTGATATATGGACTAGGTGGAACAGGCTGCCGGTTTCTAAAAACCGGCCCACATAGGTCCTTTGGTCCATTTGTGATGTATAGACTAGAAAATACTACTCTGAAAGTATTGAGTAGCTACTTTTGGATGTCGAATACCGAAAAATATCTTCGGTACTGAGTACCCGATACTCAAATACTCAATACTTTAACAGCACTACATTTCACAACACAGTATCTTATTTTGCCAAGAAGCAGTGTAGTGTTCTTACATCTTACATCCCGGATACCACAGACTACTTTATGCGGATACATTAAATTTTAAAACGTTGGTCCGGTTTAAATAACTGCAACAAATAAATTAAATAGAAAACAAAAATGTCAGAATCATCTCATATGGAAGCACCACCGTCAGTGCGATTGACTAATGATGATTTCCGAAAATTGCTAGCAACACCAAGGGCTCCTGCATCTGGTTCTGCTACATCATTAGCAACAGCCACCTTCGCAACTCCTGGTACACCAGTATCCGCTGAAAAAAAGAAAACACAAAATGCTGCAGTCGGTAACAGTAGCGAACGAGGGGATTTGAGACGTAAAAAGAAGAACTTTTATGCCGCCTTGAAAAAGCAGGAAGACAATAAGCTGCAGGAGCTCTCCGAAAAGTACAGAGATCGTGCCCGGGAAAGAAGAGATGGTGCTAATCCTGATTACCAGAATGTGAGTACTCCTGGTCATGGCAGTACAAATGCATACCGTGCTGTTGCTCCTGACATGAAGTCGGGTATTGATGCAGCCGAGAGAAGAAGACGAATTATACAGGAATCTAAATTCTTGGGTGGTGATATGGAGCATACGCATTTAGTAAAGGGATTAGATTATGCTCTTTTGCAAAAGGTTCGTTCGGAGTTAACAGTAAAAGAGCAAGAGGAACGAGAAATGGCAGCAGCTGCAGCTGCCTCCGAAAAAATGGCGGAGGCACAGGCGGCTGCAGAAAGATTAGAACAGGAACGAAAAGAAGCTGAAGATATTATGGCCATAAAGGGGCCAATGGCACGTAATATATTTAATATAATTCAATCAAGACGTTCCAAAGAAGTCCAACGTATAGAACTATTTGCTCTTGGCAGAATGGCATATGTCATTGACTTGGAAGACGACACTGGAGAAACTGATATCCCAACAACATTAATACGTTCCAAATACGAGGTTCCTCTGAATAGAGAAGACGCAGCTACGTTAACAACCAATGACATTGTAATTAACAAGTTGTCTCAGATATTGTCTTACTTACGAGCTGGCGGACGCAATAAAAAAAATAAGAAACGTGATAAAGATAAGCCTTTATTCCATGAGCGAGATATAGATCAATTACATTCTTCAGCATTGTTATCGTTGAAATCAGTGGGTAAACAATCAACAGGCGACTCTATTTATGATGACGTTGGTGATTATCAACCCGCCACTAAAACTGATTCTTCTAAACCTAAATCAGATAAATATGGTCATTCGTCATCATCTTCGACGTCTAAACCTACAACCTCTTCATATTTCGGGGAATCGAATAGACAATCGGATGAAGCTGATCCTATTATAACCTCAATACCACCTCCTCCCAAAATTAATAAATCTATAGTTTCTCGTTTCACCAATGAGCCCGAAGGCTATGCTGAATGTTATCCTGGCCTTGAGGAAATGAATGATGCCATTGACGATTCCGATGATGAAGTTGATTACACAAAAATGGATTTGGGAAATAAAAAGGGTCCAATTGGTCGTTGGGATTTCGATACACAGGAAGAATACTCGGATTATATGAGCACAAAAGAAGCTCTACCAAAAGCTGCATTTCAATATGGTGTCAAAATGCAGGATGGCCGTAAAACGCGTAAAAATAAAACGGAGAAAAGTGAAAAAGCCGAATTGGATAGAGAATGGCAAAAAATTCAAGTATGTATTATTGAAAAAAATTATGTAATCTGTTGTTTAACATTTGATAAATTTTTAGGGAATTATACAAAAACGTAAATCAAAAACTTCAACCGAAGAACCCGATTATAAACAAGCAAAATATTGAAAGGGTACTAATGATTGCAATTGTTGAGTACTTCAATCCTTCAAAATACAAAATGACTGTACACATACTGCATCATGTTATAATTTTAGCAGGCCGCAATAAAATGAGAGCTATTTATTTCAAGATTTTTTAGTCAAATGCAAAATTATTCAAGTCAAATCATCATCAACCTGTATTCAATGTCGTGGTATCAAAATATATAACGTATACAGCTGAATTTTCAAAGAAAAAATCGCTCAGAAAAATCGATATACTCGAGCACTCATCTTATAATACCATTGAAACTAAATCTGACTAAAAACACGTCAAGTGGGCCCCTTATTTTCCACTTGATCATGGAATACTTGCTAAAATATAGTAATCAAAAGTAGTAATCATGAATTAATCAAAAGTAGTAATCATGAATTCGGCAACTATTTTTCGACAAAAGGGCCACCCAGTGGGTAAACTTATTTCGAGTACGCTAATTTCAATGGTGTTCACTGTTTTACAACGTTAGCTCTTAAAAAAGAGATATCTAAGATCTAAAATTTCAGTTTTTGGACCAACCTTCATTGGTTTAAAAACGCAATTCTTTAGATAATTGGACGAAATGCTATAAATAGGTCAATTATGCAATAAAAATACAGCTAATTACACCTAGTCCTCATATAAGCATCCGCCAAAATTTCAGCTAAATATCGATAGAAGTTTTCTACTATTTTTACGTAACCGATTTCTATAAAATTTTCCACACACATAGAGTTTTCCTGACAATACAGAAGAAGTAAATGTAAAAAAAATTTTATTTCAGATATAACCAATAGAAAATTGCAGATAGCACTATTTGAATATAAGCCCTCTATATAAAGGATGAATATTTTTATTAATGTTAAATTTTTATTTTTCTCTTTAACTTTATATTACATTTGAGTTGCATGACGATTTAAAATTTATAAAATTTTAAATATGACACTAATAAAATGTGCGGATGCTTTTGCTTATTCATTGTATGTGTATAAATTATATCTAAACTAAATTACAATTGAGGAGAAGGAAAAAGAAGTGTTGAGGTGAAAAATATATACTTTGTATACATACATATATGCATATGTACATACATATGTACATATTGTGCGTACCAATAATTATATCATCATTAACATTTTTTCAAAATTAATTTTGAATATTATTTAGTTGCATTTTGTTAAATTATATTCTATATGTTTTATGGTTATATATTTTAATTTTAACTGAGCTTAAAAGTTAAAGCTATTTAAAAGATCATTAAAGGGGAATGCTTTTCATTAAAAGATAAGTTTTTATGTCTATTGGATTATTTCCTTTTTATGTGTGTATGTGCTATTTATTCTTGCTTTTATTTACAAACCTATAAATGTTGAAAAAAATGTTTGTTAATATTTAAAATCTTTGGTAACTTTTTTTTAACTTTAACATGGTGCAATACAAAATAGTTTATTGTGTTTTTGAATCGCTATTTTATGTATATAAAAGAGATTTTAATCATTCCAAATACTTGCTGATCCAGCAGCTGATGAAATGGGTGTCGTGGAGGCAGAAAAAGTACTGCTAGCGCCGCCTGAAGAATGTGGAGTTTGAGGTATTTTGCGCTTTTCAACTAGCTTTATGTCCTTTACACACAAATCATGTTTAGATTTGGCAGCAAATTTTATAACGGCTTGGGTAGATACCTGCGGTACGTGTCTCAGGTCAAGCCATATTAACTGATTACATTTTGCTAAATGATCTAATGATAGCTCTGACACTAAACGACATGCACTTAAATTTAGTTCTACCAAATTTGCAATTGCTGTGGGCGAAGTTCCTATTTGTGCTACACCAGCATCAGTTATTCGTTGACAAGATGATACATCTAAATGGATCAAATGTGGCAATGATTGGGTTATATATCGCAATGCTACATCAGAAATATCGGTTCCAGCTATTCTTAACGTTTTTAAATCTCTTAATCTGGTCTTCGAATCTGTTAAGCCGGGCCTGGAGTCTTTGGGCGGTGATAGTATGTCGCGAATGGCCGCATCATTAAGGCCACGTACAAAACTTAAATCTAAAATTTTTAAAGGAGGGCAAAGGCAGGTGTGTAAAGCGAATACAGCTTGTATGGGACAATTTTGAAGTGAGAGGTTCTTGAGTGCCGGTAAACGTGCAATAACCCATGCCAGTTGTCTTTTGGCAATTTGAGTCCAGTCTAAGATTAAATGTTCCGGTTGCCTTCTTACAATGGCCGTTAAAAGGGAAGCAGATAGTTTCAGTTCAGCACAATTCATAGTTTTCCATAAATCGGGATCAACGGCTACGTTAGACCACACTTTGCAAACTGAACAACATGTTACTAAAGTTTCTTGCGGCAAATAGCGGAATATAATTTTTAAGAGCGTAGCATCTAAAGCCAAATTCGGAGTAGAATGACTACTGCCATTACCGCTGCCATAGTTTGTGTGTCCTCCTCCCGGTCTTACAACATACGAGGACTTCTTCAGTACTCTCGACGAAGAATTCAGCATTTGTTGAGCAAGTTGAGATCGTATTGAATTCTTTTTGCGTGGACCTTGTCCTACTGTTCCACTACTACCTCCACCGCCGCCTACGCCACCGCCGCCAATTCCAGTAACATTGCAATCAATAGAGGCATTGGCATCTATGCTATCTTGCATACTACTACACATACTTAGTCCATCATCACTTTTACGTCGTTTGACTTTGTCAACTGCCGTTGGTGATATGCCCGGAGAAGGAGTATCATAATTTCTCTCAGTTTTTACGTCTAATGGCATATGACGTTTAATGCCATGCTTCCAATTGTTGGTATTATTTGAGCTTGTTTCCATTTCTGATTCACTAGTAAATACAAATTCATTGTATTGTGATATATTTGATGGCAAATGACCATCTATATGATCGCCAATGTTGATCATATTTACTCCTCCCACGGAAACTCTTCGTACCTCCGATGATTTTTGACGTGCACGGAAATGTCGAGGCTACAAAAAAATATATACGTTATTGTTGTGTCATATAGAAATTTGTTAATAATAAAGGTATTATATATTAATTGAAAATTTTTTAGGAAAGAAGTAAAATCCGACTTCAATTACGTAAACTGCCGATTCAATTAATTTCGTTGCTGAAGTTCAACTTACGACGTAAATTGTATATTCTATCACAATTCTATTTAAATATCAATTCATAATTAATTGTCGTTTTTATTCCATTTTTTTGTGTGGAAAAACGACTTTTAAATATGAATTGATGAATAAATATGGATTGAAAATTTGTATGAAAAATACTAAATTTGATGAGTGATTTCCTCCATACAAACTTTCTACTCATGTCGACCGTCTGTTATGTGGAAACCGAACATAAATAAATGGGTAAAGTAGTCTCTAAAATTCAAATTTTGTAAAAATTGTTAGAAAATTTTATTTTTGATCACATGAGTAATTGATTCAATTACGGAATTAATTGAAAAGAGTTCTAATTTTTTGAGTAATGAGGGATTTAGACGAAGACTTTTTAGCATTTTAAACTCAATTCGGAAACAGTCCCTAAAATTGATTGGAAATCGCTAAAATTGTAGAAAACGATAAAAACGTAAGAAAAAATCACGCTTTCGCGAAAGTGAGGAAAATTCGCAAAAAATTGTAAACAAGAAAAAAAGTCAATATAAATTGCTAAAACAGTAAAAAGGCAATAAATACAGAAAAAAAGTCATTTTCAATTTCAAAGATATTATGAAAAATCTCGCGTTATCCCAATGTTGAGTATGGGTTCGGACCTATTATTTTGATAATTTAATACAATAGCACTTTCGTTCCTAAAATAATATGTTGTTACGAAATGAAAAATGCAGATTGAAATTTAACGACATAAAGTGACAGCTCTAATGGCAATCTGTATTTGCCCAGCAAAAACTTTTGTGATTTTTGTAATCGGTAGTACTTTATTAATGGATTACAAAGGAACGAGTCGTACTTATTTATCTTATTACTATGCTTCAAATTATAACTACTACCTAGTTCTTAATAAAATTAGTACGCATTTTTCTCATTATCTGAAAGTAGCTACAATTTGTGGATATGTATGTATTAATAAAATAAGTAGACAATCACTTTTTAAGTCAACATGTGTTTGTATATGAAAACTATTTTTTGTCGCTTAAACTTTTTATAAGTCAACAATAGCTGAGTGGGTAAAGTTCTTGTCTTCAAATCTGAACGAGCATAGGTTCGTATCCCAGGTGGGTCAAAAATAAAAAAATTAGTAGACTGTGGTAGTCTCGAAACAGCTGTCAGTTCAACCTTCCGTACATCCAAATTTTTCTTCGAATGTTCAACATTTACATGCTTTAGAATTTCTTTCTTAAATAAAAAATAGTTTGATCAAAAGATTAAATTGAAAAACGAACTTAAGCCAAACTAATTAAATAACTTTGGATAAAAGCCATACAGTTCGACAAAAAATTCATCTCAATTATTAAAAACTTTAAAGGACTTAGTTAAAAACATGAATGTGTACTGTTCCAAAAAACTTGGGCAAAATAAACATTCAAAAATATCGATGATATTCCACGCTAGTAAGACCGAAATGAAAAAAAAAGCTTAATATAGTTGAACAACTAAGTTGAGTTGTCAATGTTACAACCCAACTCAACCATTTTTTTTATTATGATTCACAACTAATCTTAGTTGTTTTCGAAATAATGTTCGAAACAAAGGTTCTTATCTATAGTTTCCGTTTTTTTTGAAACCATAGTAGCCATTAAAAAATATTTTTAGTTTTGTCCTTACTGTTTTTTCTTGAGATTTTATGTTTAATGGATATTGCTTACCTTATAATCATTATTTTTTCCTGATTTGCAACAACTGGGACATTCCCAACTATTTGGTAAATCCTCATTAACAATCCCCTTTGCATCGGCTGCATATTCTGTACCATCTAAGGATGATAACGCACAATCGGGATGAGCAATTTCGTAGCACACAGAACATTCCATTAACGACGATGGACCATCAATTGAAGCCAATTGCTTTGTTTGTGGTGAGACAGGTGTCTGGCGCCAACCGTCTAAATGACAAAATACACATTGTGCTGTAACTGGCAACATGGGCGACAAGCACTGGCGCATCATGCAAGTTTGTTTGGCTCTACCGGGTCCTCCAAATTTTACCATATCCAAACAAAAGCTACACTCCCCACAATCAGATCTTTGGCAAGCTGCACAATTTTTGCAACGAGTACGTCGCCTACGTGGCTGTCCAAGTCCAGTAACATTTGGTGATATCTTGGATGAATCGCCGGGAGAGTGACAATTATCTGTTGAACTGCTGCTGGGAGCATGTGATGTTTGTATAGGAGGCAAACTTTGTGTATGAACGGAATTATAACTAGAGCACGATGCTATTACACTAACAGCATTGTTATTGTTGTAGTTATTGTTGTTGGCAGCGGCAGCTACAGCATTAGCCAAATGCATCTTTTTCGGAGGCCTATATTTAATATTATCTGTGGGTGAAACAAAAGTTGGCTGCTGTTGCGTTTGTAGTTGCTTTGGCTCCTTTTGCACCAATTGTTGAATATTGCCATTTTCAATCGGTTCCTTTTTGATTGTAATGCCGTTATCTGTAGTTACTGTTGTTGTGCCACTAAAAGTCAAATGTGTGGTGGGGGTGGTATTTAACAAATCTGCCGCTTGCTGTTGTTCTCTATTCATCTGTTGTTGTTCTCTTATAATTTCTGCATTTTTCCTAACAATTTCCTGTTTTATTTCTTGTTTAACTCGTGCACGATCATACTCTTGAAAAACTGGATGCATTAAGCCGGGTGGTTTCAACACTGATTCGCATGTAATTGCCATTTCCGGTTTATCCTTACAGTGTCTTTCTACCAGCGTACGCACGTCTTTAATCAATGCAACCGGATCATGTACCAATTCGGGCACATTTTTCTTATTTGGTGGTAGATCATACAAATACATGACAATTTCCTTTAAACCAAACAATTCATAATGGGTAAGATGTATGTGAGGTTTCGAGGCAATTTCATTTTCCTCAATGGATGGTTCTCCCTCCAAATGTGAATGTCCTAAGAGTACAAAAACGTACCGTGCCAGAACGTACCATAGCATTTCCGTAAAGAAGGGATAACGAAATTTTTGTGGAACTTTTGTGACATCTTCAACTTGTGCTGTTTTTAATTGTTTTACTATACCAAAAGAATGCAAAAAGTTACCACCAAATACTAAAGAGTCTGTAGGAGTATAAACAGCATGTATCCATCCGGTGGGTATAAAGAAAGTATTCCCGGCTGTGAGATAAACACGTGCACATTTTTCTACTGTATCGCCAAAAAAGATATCAGCTTGTTTTCCTGATAAAACCCACTTTTCATATAACTGTAAATTCTTTTCTGTTGGTGGTATTAACCAAAATACTTTACTGCCCTTCAGTATGTGATACCACACTGAAGTACCACCAAAATCAATGTGAAAATCTGTATAACAGTTTTTAACTGACATCAGACAATATTTTTGTACCTTTGGGTACATCATGTTTCCCAAAAGATTTGTGCCTTCTCTTTGAGCATCCTTTAAACTTTTGGGCCAGACAACATCTACCCAATCTATTTGCCTTACAATATCGGGACTTTGTATGTAGCTATCGAGACGGGTATGAGAGAACTCCAATGAAATAACGTTAAGTAGACGAGTTTTCTGTGGATTATCATAATACTGTTGCCATTCTTTCATGGTCATTTGTAAATTTTTTTGTGTATTAACATCCATAACATCAAGTATGCGACGAGAACCAACACATAAGCGAACATCATTTATTGTAAACTCATTAGGATCTGGCATACGTATGCCCAAACCAGTTTTATCACGAAATAATAAAGGAATATTAAATCCATATTGTTGCAAGAAACTGAAAGTTGGTAAAAAAAAACTATTGTTAGTAAAATATGGCATAGTTTTTTTACTCGCACACTACATACGAACTTACATACATACATACATATATGTATATGTACCAAATTATACAAAATTTATCTATCTTAAATGTGTTAAATACTTACGCGACATTTAAATCAGTTCCACGCATTTCGCGTACCATAGCAGTTTGTGCAAACTTCGCTGATTCCAGCTTTTCTGCTACACTAAAACCTCTCGCTCCTTCTATGTCGTCGTCACCCAATCCCCATTCTTCTAAATATTGTTTACGTTCCTTTCGCTCGCGCTAAAATAACAAAATACGGATTAAAATTGAGAAGTTTAATAAAATAGTTGAGCACATATTATGCAAATGACTATTATTACAACAAAATGAAGCGGAAGTAAATTAATACCGGAAATAATGAAACGAAGTGAAATAATTCAGAAGTGTTTCTTTTTCAAACTATTTGCTCTGACTCTCTCTCTCATTTCCCTTTGGTGCTCAGCGTTGCCAGAATGATGATTTTGAAACTAAAATATGATTTGATGGATTTTTTTTTCTCAAAATATGATTTTTTTCTCCCAAATGATGATTTTTATACTTGCTTGAATATATTTTAAATAGTTATTGAAATACTTGCGTTTTTTAACTATTTGAATCAATTATTATAATTGTCCATAGTTTTTAGCATAAGTTTATTGTAGTGCATTGTGCATTTGAATTAACTAAATGAACTTTCTCTGACTAAAATATTTTGAGTTTTGAAATATATATTTCTTTATTCTCCGAATTTAGCTAGTTCTTATAAAGTAAACACTTTTCCGTTTTAGTGACTTTTAAGTATAATGCAGGGTACACACTGTCGAACTTGTCAAAATTTCATCAGCTTTGAATGACAGTGACAAAACTATCATTCATGTTGGGTGCTAAAACCGTCATTCAGGAAAAAATTTTACTGGAAAACATGGAAAGTAGGAAAATTGAACGCGCTTCGTTGATAATAATTTATTTTTATGTTTTCATATATTTAACAATTCCTAGGATGCTGTTGTTTTAACATAATGCATCACACACCGTAATCTTGTTATATACGATACACAACGTTCCATTTCATAGCATCATATAAATTGTTTTAAAAAATCATTTTCCGCATTTATGCGAATAAATATGAGCAAACTGTCGTTCATGTTCGAAAGTGTGTACCCTGGTTAATTATTTTTCGGAATTTTCTTTATTTTTCATTGATTTCTTTAGTTTTTGGGTGCCTCCAAAATATCAAATTACATTGTAATGATGCAGCTTTTTCGAGATTAATGGGTCGATTATGGATGGCAACCGAACCTCAGTTGGGTTACCAGTTGCCAAAAACGCCATTACAGATGGCAACTGGCAACTGAGAACTGTTAGTGCTTTTCTGGCAACCACAAATTTCCAGTTGCCAGCTGGCAACGCAACTAAAGTTCGGTTGCTATCGATAATCGACCCATAAGGAAAGTTGTTTACCTTTAAAGTTTTTGGGAAAATCGTGAAAATATAGAGGTTAAAATATATTTGTTGCAATTTTTATTGATTTTAAAAAAGGTTTACCGAAAATATCCTAAAAGTACATATTGGTTTTATTGATATCGAATCAATTCAAAGCTTTTTTCTGATGTTAACATGTTTTAGCGAATTTTCGATATTTACTTGAATTGTGTTTTTCGAGTTTTTCCTAGCTTCTTTATAATTTCTGAAATTTGTTCGTGAAATTTACCATTTTCGAGGTGGGAGCAGCGTTTATATACATTCTTACAGTCATGATGATTTTTAATATAGACATTTTTTTGGGGATTGCTCCCGAATTTAATTCTTTTCCACAAATTTTAACTATTACATAAAATTTTTAAAAATATAAGAATCTTATTAACTCCTCTACATAGAAAAGGAAATGTAAGGAAATCATACAAACTTATAAGAACGCGTTTTTGTTGTAGTTTCATATAAAAGTTTCATCGTTCTGCTTCGCTTTAAATAATATTTTGGAATAAAAATTGATGATTTTTTATATTAAAATACGATTTTTATTTCTTCAAATGATTTTCTTCGAAAATCTTCTGGCAATGCTGTTAGTGCTCTTTGTTGTTTTCTATACAGTGTTGCCAGAAACTGTTTTGGAGTTTGTGCTGAACTCCTACTTGGAGGTTACACGTTCAAGCTTTGTTTCAAGTTTCACTTTTTTACTAACACACTCAAACATTTTGAAATTGACTACCAACTTACTTTTAATTTTTCTTTAAATTTTTCGTTCAATTTAAACAGCTGATCACAATTATTGTAAATAATTTACAGTAAGACTCTGTTATAACGAACTTTGTGCAAACAGAAAAAAACCGCTCTATGACAAGTTCATAATAAGCGTAGTTCGATACAAACGAGTACTCGTTAAATACGAATTCGCTATTACGAATTATTTGTGTATGAAAATGGCAACCAAAATGTCGGGACTTTAGACTTAGATCGCTACAACCGAGAATTCGTTATGACCGAGTTTTACTGTTTCGTTGTTGATTCCTTGACGACGGCATCTTGAAAACAAAATTTAATACCAAGTTGCTTGCAGCCTACGTCACAGCGCCAATTTAAAGTAATTTTAACAAGCAATACGTGTGATCAACTTGAAAGCAATTTCTTGAACGTGTAACTGCAGAGTTACGTAAAATCATACTTTTTTAATTTGTCAACATTTAACAAATAAAAATATGTACCACATACATGTGTGTACATTAGAGTGGCCGTTAAAAGTTGGATTTCTTCAAATCTCATACTCCAAACCGCTGGGTATTTATAAATAACTACTCTGAAACAATTTCAGCTCAATCAGTTAAGATTAAGACGTGTCGTCGCCCACCAAAGTTTAAGCAAATGCTATTTCTCTGTCTTTCATGTCCCATTACTTAATGAATATAGTATTTATAAAAAAATTTTCTTCTAAAAAGTTGTTGCCTGTGAAGTTTACAACTGATTTTGCCTTACCATCTTTTATCTACATAAATTGCATATTTAACAAAATAAACTGCAATATCGAAAAAAGCCCATAACAATTAACATTTCAAAGTTATTACACTTTCTTGTTTTTTTAGTTATGTGAGGCTCTGAACGCGAATCAGCACTCCATGTTTTATGTCAGCTCTAGTATTCGACATATACCATTATAACAAAAATTAAGGCACTTACGACATAGGATATTAGCATAACTGGAGAAGAGTTTGCCTTATGGAGTAAAAAAGGAAAACCAAGGCCATATTATGATTCACAACTAAATTGATAGTTGAGCCGTAGTTGTAAAATTCTTTTAATATTATAATATTTACAGTTTTTCGTTGAAAGAAATAAATTCAAACGAAAAAGTGTAAATATTATTTATTTTATTAATGAAAAGAAAAATAAATGTTTCGATTGATAATTGTGTTTTATACATTATATTTTAGATCCCTAAAGATGATCAACGACGTTGATCGAAATATCGGGAATGGAAAGAATGAAATTTGTTCAAATAAACATACATAATTGAAAATATTGTGTTTTGATGACCTCAAGCCGAATCAAAAAATTTTTGAAAATTACCAAAATATAGGTCAACTATAACTTTACAAATTATTAAATACTTACTAGTTTTATTAAAAACTAATGAGTACCACTCATTACTTTGTAACCCATTAATAAATTACTACCTGCTTACAAAAATGACAAAAGTTTTTGCTGGTTAATAATCGGCCGCGGTGCAGATACCTGTAAAATGTATTCGAATTGGATCCACCCTAATGTACATAAATATGGATGTAAATGTACATATATGGAATTTTTTTTTACCAAACAGAGTCAATACTTCAAATATAACAAGAGGCTCTGTTATTTTATCCGCAACTGTAGGTCCTGGCTTTTTTCATTTGATTTTCTGTTCATAATAACAAACTTGTTTTGCAAGTTCTTTATATCGTATGTATCATCATCATCATCATCATCGGTATAAGCAACAACTTTTCAATTCATTACATTTGGTTTAAATGAAAACACATGTACTACATACATACTTACGTATTAAGAGAACTAAGGACCTTGTGAGCATATTTGAGGATTTAGTTCATAAATTTGCACAAATTAATAAAAAAACATTAGTTAATATCCATATTCATATGTATATAATATGTATTATATTATGCATTCACGTACTTAGAGGTTTTTGTTGGAAAAGGGCGATATTAAACATAAACAAATATATTAAGTACTTAACATTAATAAATTTTCAATTTTATTTTCGCGGTCATCATTCGATTAAATATAAAAAAATAAAGTAAGAATGTGAATTGTTTTTTGCATTTTGTTACTTTATTGTGTGCTATATATGAATGTATGTACCACGTACATATACATATATGTATCTTTAGTTTAAGCGAAACATTAACGCAAGATTTTAATTTGTCACCATTTGTGCAATAAAGTGTTGGCAACCCTAAAAAACAATTCGGCAGCTGACAGTTTAGGGTTAGTAAAAATGTAGCGTTAAACGATAGAACAACGTGTCTCCATTGTTGAACAATATATCAAAAATAATGAAAGTTTGGCGGCCACAGTTCGAAAATTACAAAATATGGTCGGAATAGTGTTTTAACTTCGTCTATTGTGAAGAGATTAATTGAAAAATTCAGGGAAACTGGATCCGTTGGAGATGCCAAACACACTGGTCAACCAAATTCAGTCTTCCTGAATTTTTCAATTAATCTCTTCACAGCTGACGAAGTTAAAACACTATTGCGACCACATTTTGTAATTTTGTAATTTTTGGCGGCCGCACAAACTTTCGTTATTTTTGAGATATTGTTAATTAATGAAGACACGTTACTCTATCGTTTAACGCTACATTTTTACTAACCCTAAACTAGCAGGTGTCGAATTGTTGTTTTTTAAGGATTGACAATATTTTACTGCACAAATGGCGACAAGTTCAAATCTTGCGTTATTTTTGGGGCACCCTTTACGTACGCATTTTAAGACGCATATGGGCATATCCACAGAAAATTAAATATTTTGCTTCTTTTTCCAAAGAAAAAACTTTTAACAGTTATTTTACCTTCTGGGTAATTCCAAAAATTTTCGACAAATATTTCACGTATCTGCATCCTATGTGTCGTTTTTAGTTTCTCCAATTTCGCTGAAGTTTTCGGATTATCATGGGCCAAAGCTCGATTTTTTTAGAAAAAGCGAATGAAATACCTCATGTTTAAATTAATATAACTTTACAACCGATGATGCGATTTGAGCAAATGAAAAATATGTATAAAAAACAATAATGCTCATCTTTAATTTTTCTTATAAAATTTCTGCTGATAGGCCATAAGAAAATTTAATTTTTGTTTTACGAAGAGATGCAATTTTATTTAACTCAGGAGCATAGAACCAGAACGTACTATTTTAAAGGTGATTGCAGGCCTTTAGTATCTTCTTTCTAGCACATGTTTTTAAAAAATCTAAATATTCCGTCTGAAAATACCTCAGTACTACGACAGCAAAACATTGTCACGACAACAAAACATAATTGGAAAAGCGTTTGTTTGCCCTATTTAGTTAAAAATAAAATCGAAAATTCAACAACAAAATTATATTTAAGCCATGCAGAATTTTTTTCTAAATACTCCCATTAGTTTGGGCCTAAAAATTAAAAATTTTATAAAAAATTTTAACATTTTTGTTTTTAAAAATTTATAAAAAAAAATACAACAACGATCCCAGTATCATGTAGTTAATACATACATACATTACGAAGGAAATGAGCACTTTTCCATTGAATTTGGTGCACAACTTTTGATTTTATTAACCATTAATGGAAGAACTTTTAAATTTCTTTATAAAATTTTTAATATTTAAACTTTTACGATGTCTCTGAAACTATTGGGCGGACTTAGAAACACCGTTTACTCGGCTTAAAGACGATTTTGTTGTCGAGTTCGGGGTTTTCTCTTTTACTAAATAGGGCAAACCCTTCTCCAGTTATGCTAATATATGTATGTCGTACAAGTGCCTTTATTTTTGACATAACGGTATACATATATCGAAAACTAGAGCTGATAAAAACATTAAGTGCAGATTCGCGTTCAGCGGCCTAAATAACGAAATAATCAGTTTCCGATTATAGGGAACGAAAAAGGTTACTGAAATGTCTAAATATTCCATATTGTTGTTTATTTTTTTAAATATGCAATTTAGATAAAAGTCAACAAAGCAAAATCTGACATTTAAAAAAAAAAATTTTTTTTGTATATGTGTTTTTTGTATATATTAAGTTATGAGACATAAAAACAGAAAAGGAGCATTTGCCCAAACTTGGAATTTTAAGGGTAGGTTTTTATAAATACTCATCGATTTGGGGTATGACTTGAACCAATCCAACTTTTAATTTTTAACGAACACTCTAATATGTATGTATATAGTACTGCGTATTTATACAGGTGGTGTTGATAGCACATCTTTGTGAATTTTTTTCGTCTAATTAGAGGCCCTTATGTCAAAATTGTTGTGTTTACATAGATGCTAACATACCAGTTGTTTTTGTTATGTTGTAACTGTTGTAGAATTAACGCGATCTGTATAAATACACCTTGTATGGAAGTTTAAACTTTGTATTGCATTTTTTACACTACGTCTTGACAAGCAAATTTTTTGTTATAACAATGAACAAAACGTCGGCAGAGCTGTTAACAAAAATTTGCTAAGGTCTTTGTTGTGGAGAGTACGTACATTTCTTTTGTTTGTTGCATCTTTTTTCGTATTTAAAACAATGCTTGTTGTTAAGACATCGTTGTTATACCAATTGTTGTAACAACGCTGCCATAACAATAACAAAACAGTAACAACAGCGGTCCAGACGTGACAAATTCGTGTGCTAACAATTGTTATAACAAATAAGTTGCTCGTCAAGACGCCCTGTTAAGGTATGCAATTAGCAAGGCGAGTTCAGATCAGTCGCCTTATTCCGTAATTCGCTAAAGCTAGAGCTAAATCTCGATCGCTAAAATGCTGAACAAATTCAAAATTAAACATTTTTGGCGATGACATAAAACAATAAAATTTCGGTGGATTAAATTTTTAAGAGATTCCATAATTTAGCACACGTTGCAAAATTGTATACGTAGCCAAAAATTGATAAATCTTCCTTATAGATTTTTAGCGATAGAGATTTAGCTTTAGCGAGTCACAGAATAGGGGGCCAGGTGACTATTTTTGCATATATTTGCCGCTTGTATTTTTGATTTAGTTAAGATGTCAAATGCCTTGTTGACATATTTATTGACATCCAAAGTGGGTATTTTTTTTTTGATAAGCTTATCTTCTTGTGAAGTCGGTTAAAAATATGAAAATATGTAAAAACCGCTAAAGGCAGGGACGAAAAATCTAAAAAGCACCAAGTTAGTCCCGGTTCACACACTTCAACTTTTGGTATACGTGGCTGTCTACTGCACGCAAGCAATCAAGTAGAATGAATAAGATTCTGTTTTGACACACTTCAACGTTTACTTTGATTCAGCTGGAAGAAAGACAGAGAATTTTTTATTCTTTTCTATGTCTTTCTTTCAGCTGAATAAAAAGTTGATCAATAAAAGTTGAAGTGTGTGAACCGGGCTTAATGCTTTTTCTTACAGGCGATTCACACGGTGCTTTTTAATCATGACCAAAAATCACGACAATTTTTTTGGTGAACGAGCGGGTTAGAGAAGAAGAGGGATAGAAAAAAACATCACGATTTCTGTTTTCCATGTTTTTTATACTCTTCTTTAGTTCGATTTGAATTTTCTCTCGCTCTGTGATTGTGTTATGGTTTTTGTTTTTATGAATAAGTAAATATAGCAAATTTTGAGAATAATTTACATATAAGAAAAACAGTAAAATAAAAATCATCGTATAAATACACGAGGTTTTTAGACGATGTTTTCAAAGATAAATAAAAAACTCATGTTTTTTTATTCACCGTGTGAATTAGATGTTAGTAAACCACTAACATAGCGTCTTGACGAGCAAATTATTTGTTATAACAATTGTCAGTACAAGAATTTGTCACGTCTGGACGGCTGTTGGTCCTGTTTAGTAATTGTTATAACAACGATGTCTTAACAACATGCATTGTTTTCAATACGAAAAAAAGAGACAGCAATCAAAAGAAATTTGCTATCTCCGCCGCACCACCTTAAAATAATATGACCAGGCCTAACAAAAACATTGTACGTACTCTCCACAACAAAGACCTTAACAAATTTTTGTTAACAGCTCTGCCGACGTTTTGTTCATTGTTATAACAAAAAATTTGCTCGTCAAGACGTAGTGTTAAGCTAAACATTTGGAGTTTTTAAGCATCGAAAAGCACTAAAAATAGAGCCAAAAGAACCAAGTTTGCATCACTGGTATACATTAAAGAAGAAAACAATATGGAATGGAAATAGAAAAACAACAATCACAATAAAAGCGAAAAGAATTCGTCATGCGACATTCGTTTAGGTTGGTTGTTTTATTGCACTTCCAGACACGTTCCTGTGCACATGGGCCCGTTGTGTCCGCTATAAATTAAAATATATTTTTATATTTCCTTAAAAAACGAAACTTCATGTTTGGCTGCACAGTTATCAAGTGCGCGTACGCATATGTGCATACATACACATATACCTATAAGTACATAAATTTGTTTCATTTGCTTTCAATTAACATATAAATCATAAATTAAAAAAAAACTTATGAATCAACTAAACCATTTCATATAATTTTTTGAGAGTTAGCAGTAATTTTTGGAATTAAAAATTAAATGAAAAACTTACCAACTGACGTCGTTGCGTTGCCTTTTGCTGTTTTCCTGGCGATTCCGTTGATTCGGACATCGCCGTAACTTTAATTTTCTTTTTTTGTTATGTTTTAAGTACTTGTTATTTTAGAGAAGTTAAACTTGTTTCTTTATTTTTTTATCCAAATTGCATTTATTTTTGAATTCTTGTCTACATACATACGAGTATTTCTTAGTCTAACGACGTTTGAACTAAGCGGTCAAATATATGTATATGCAATAATATATTTATTAAACTTTTGTTCACTTTTTAGTTTTTAATAATCATTTAGAAATGTAAAGTAATTAATTATACACCATACACATTTGTTTAATTTATATTACACTCTCATGTGAAATAAATCACTGGCGAACGACGGCTGAGTTTTATTTTTTAAGTTTAATTTCTTTATGTTTATTTAATATAAGTATGTATGTATGTACCTATGACGTTAAAATTATTATCGCGTTTATCATTACCGCAGGTCGGTTAGTAAGCTGAAGCTGATTTTTTTTTTGTTTCTTTCTACTTTACAAAAATGGTTACGACCCGAATATAAAAACATCGTAAGAAAAAGTACTTAAGAAATCCACTCTCGGATAGAGCACAAACGTATCGAATGAAGCGTCTGAACAAACTAAATTTATTGTTGTACTACTTAACATTATTAGTATGTATTTTAATGTCAGACCATATCCAAATTGTTCCTTTATTTTTTAACGATACACACACGCAAAGATTTAATCATTTAAAAACAAGGAAGGACTCGTGTACGTTTATTTTTTAGTTCTATGCATACATACAT
Source organism: Panzeria rudis (assembly GCA_956483635.1). Classification (NCBI taxonomy): domain Eukaryota; kingdom Metazoa; phylum Arthropoda; class Insecta; order Diptera; family Tachinidae; genus Panzeria; species Panzeria rudis. The sequence goes on along the minus strand of OY101447.1, from coordinate 27,617,897 downwards.
TTATTACAGGGATGCAACATAAATATTATAATTTGAACAAATATTGTCTTCATGATATGTACCAACGGAGTATATGATGAAACAGAACTAACACGCAATTTACACCGTGATTTTTAAGACATGTCTTTTTTTTAATTCTCTTTTAAAGTTGCTACCAAAAACTTTTTGCATTTATACAATGATTTTTCATTTCATGTATTTTTTGTACATTACTCTCAAAATTTGCTTTATTTACTCGTTCATAACAACAAAAACTCTAAAACAATAACATAAGAGAGAGAAAATGCAAATGGAACTAAAGAAATATATGAAAAAAATCTCGAAAACAGAAAACTTGTCTTTTTTTCTACCCCGCTTTCTTCTTTACCCCGCTCACTCTCATACAAAATAAGACGTGATTTAAAGACAAGTGAAAAAATCACCGTATAAATTGCGTGTAAGTCTGTAACTTCAAGCAAAAACGCTGCCAAATAAACATACCCAAAACGAAATCGACGGTAGTAGCTTCAAAATTCTCTCATATTATTGTTTATTTTTTTTCTTATATCTCGTATGAAAAATGTATGAAATTTTATTAAAACACGGCATGATCCAATAATGCAGCTCTGTGCAGCAGTACAACAAAAACGCCTTCCTACTGTGATTGTCAAAATAACTCTATATATAAAAAAATGTTGTTTATGTTTTTTATATGAAGTTTCACAAACACAGCATGAAAACAAAGGGAGCAGCTGATCATCAGCTGATTTCTTGCACAGACCTGTATTATTGGATCATGAAACACGGCAACATTGTTGAGAGAATGAATGGCTAAAACTGAGAGCATGAGAAAAAAGTTCTCAAAATAGATTCGATTGTCATGACTGCTTTTAACGGTGCATGATTACTGTCAATTTGTACGGAAAAACTAGTCTAGCCCCAGTTCTGTTTCATCATTAAAATATGAATTGATGATAAGAGATTATAAATGCTGCCAGTTATACAATAATCAAACCTGTCCCACGCGGTATTCAAAAATATTCCTTTTCTTAGACATTCCGCCTCGTCATAGAATTAGTTACGGTATTAGACTGGAAACGGTGTATGAATCAGTGTTGCCAGGTAACTTTTTTCTTCCCCCCAAAAAAAATTTTAAAACCCCCTAAATTTAACCTATTTTGAGAATAAAACCCCTAATTGTAAAAGTTTATGTAATAGTTTAATTTAAAGTAAATTAAAACATCCTAAATTTTAAACATTTTTCTGAAATTCCCCCCAAAAATATTTTTCTAGTCTCTTGAATATTTTTATTTAATAAAATACATATTAAAAAAATAACACTAATAAAATACTGTTATCTTTATATAAAAAGCAAAAGGGCATATTATAATTTTAAAAAATTTTCAGTAGATAAAAAAAACTTAATAAAAAGCAAACTTTTATGATTATAAAAATGATTTTTTCTGGGTAGTATCGTTAATGAATTCTAAATTAATGATACTATCCTGAAAACCAATTTTTGAAATCACAATACTTTGGTTGTTATTAAGTAGTTTTCTCTCCTGCAAAATTTTAAAAAATGATAATACGTTCTTTTGCATTTTATATGACGATATGTAAGTATGTATATAAACTGAATTTTATATCAAAGTAGCGGTAGTAAAAACATGTTTTTATAAACATTGGAATCAAGTTTCTTCAAAAATATCAAGAGCTGCCAAATCATCATCGTTAACTTTATATGTATGTTTCGATCGAAATTATATTAGCCGTATTTTGAAGCAATAGCAATATGGCGACGATTATATTCAAGCTGTCAAAATTATAAATTAATGCTTCCTGAATTCAAATTCATGAACCCTTGGTACTCGAACGGAAATGTACCAATTTGTTTTCGTTTCAAGATCAAACTGATTCCTGGAACGCAACCAGTCGGGTTTCCTGGGAAAGTGCTGCCATACCAATCCTTATTAGATATGAAGAGCAGTGATGCCAACTCTAACTCTTTTGTGTAAGATCTACCTTTTTGGGTATTTGCTCAACTCTTCTACTTTCCGAGAAAAGTCATAACTTTTTTGTTTTTCAAAAATATATAATGCTAAAGTATTGTTACCGGAAATTTTTTAAACTGATCCAGCCTATAAGTTCAACTAATATAACTCTTTTGCAATCTTATAAACAACGCTGATCGTTGATTGCACCATTTAAAGACTGTTGCATTTTTATGCAATGCGTATAAAAAGCGTTTTAAATGCGGTGTTTGACTATACTACTAAAGGCCGTTTCACACTATAATACAATTATTAATACTTTTGAGGAAAATGCAACCCTGACATGATAAATTGTTATTGTTTATTTTTTAATTTTCACACAACAATTAGATCAGGGAGGCATTTTCTTCAAAAGTATTAATACTTGTATTATAGTGGTCTTAACCAGCGTATCAATTCTTCAGTCAAAAACATCTTTTACACTTAACTGATACTCTGCAAGGAGTGTTATACACTAAATGACTTAGCAGCGCTAGTGCTGAAAAACCTGCAGCGGAGTATTACAAATTGTTTAATAAAACATGCATTATTTTGTAATTTAATGACGATGAATTGAGTATTAGCGATCAGTAATTAAGATTTATTATAGGCTCCCTTATCCAAACTTATCTTATCCAAACGAAATTAAAGGCAAAAATTCTTTTTCTAAGGTGTTTAAAACACACAGAAAAAATTATTTCCCAAGATTTTCCCATTAACTGTTTACTCAGAAACATTTTTATTTTCAATTAATATTTTAAATGAATCAACGTTTATTTCAATTGGTTTATTTTCTTTTAAAACAATGCTATCAATTAGATTTTAAATCAAGTTATATTAGCTAGAAAAATTTCTGCATGTCAATTGTGTGTAAACACAATTCTTTCTTTCTTACAATTACATTTAAAGCAAAAAGAAAATTTTATGATTTGTTTTTGTTTTAAATGTAATTGTGCGAAAGAAAGAATCCTGTCGACATAGTGGGCGTGGCAGTTATACTATATTCACACTGATATAGTTTAACGCGTTTCGACAAATATTTTAAGAAACTAAACAAAGTTGTTCAGACTACAATTTTATAAACTTTCTGTTTACAGCATGACGAATTCATAAAAGGTGGTAGCAAACCGGACGCTAAAATTTTTTTGTGTCCTAAATATTAATATTTTTGCAAAGTTATTTTGCAAAGATTTGTGGTAGATCGAAATATATTTTCAATTAATTGATTATTTTGGTTATAGTTCTTTATTCCACCTTTTTCATTGCATTGAAAAATTTACTTAAAACAAAATAAAAAGTTCATTTTTCAATTAATTCTGTTGAGTTAATACTACAATTTTCGTGATTGGTTGAGAAAGCTAACTAATTTTTTAATGGCAACTTCGTTTTTCTTAATTGAATCTTGTTTTTCCTTTTTTCTGTGTACCCGAAAAATAAAATTGGTAGATTTAACACTCTCCAAAGGAAAATTTGTTGGAAACTAGCTCCTTTTCATATTGAATCTACCTCTAAGATAGATTTTGGGTTGAGATTATTTTACAACCAGCGATCCCAACTTAGTGCTCTTAGCACTATTTTTACCTTTTTTAATGTTTTAGTGCTTTTTTAAGCTACGTTTACCTGGAAATTATGCTCTTTAGTGAATTTTTTAAATTTTATTGTGCTTTAAAATTGGCATCACTGATTGGAACGTAATTATATCTCAAGAAAGTGAAACTTGGCAAAATGCGTTCAAAGTTTTAAAAATGATAGCAGTTACATATATGGAAGGTATTAGCTTTTTAGTGGGTATAGCTTCGGTTTCGATTAACATATGTTTCTGAAATTTTTGTACAAATAAAGAAGGTATTGATGAACACTTCTTCTTCAGTAACTTACAAATTTTAGTTTTTTGATATATGACACCTTGAATTTTTAGCTTTTCCAATAACAAACGCCACCGATTTGAAAGAACTATCAGAATTCTAACCAACTACTATAGTAACTCATTCCTTTTGGTTTTTACACTCAGACATGGGTGGATTCAAGGGGGAGTACACTGAAAGAATTTTGTTCATAAATCATGTGAATTTCGACATTAATCCAATAAAAAAAATTCATTAAAACTCAACCAACGCTACGCTTCGTTGAATTAATGAAATAAGCTTCGTTAAAACTATTTTAATGACAATTTCATTAAATATAGGAAATAATTTCATTGATCCAATGTAATAATTTCGCTAAGTTAATGAACATATTTTATTATTTTTGGTCAAATTATTTCATCGGTTTAATAAAATTGTTTCATTATTTTAATGAAATTATTTCATTATTTTAATTAAATTATTTCATTATTTTAATTAAATCTTGTCATTATTTTGTCATAAATTCAATAAAAATTTTCTCACGAAAGTATGAAAGATAAAGAAGGAATTCCAATGAAATTCTTTCACAATATTCGTCAAATTTCATTAGAACTGTGAAATATTTCATTGAAATTATGAAAAAAAATCTCCCCCATGCATAAATAACACTGTTATTTGTGAATCGATTTTCAAAATTCTTTGCTTATTTGAAAGTTTTATTGCAGTTTGGTCTCATAATTTTTGTTGAGGAAATTTGCTTCTGTCACGCATAACTCTGTTACTTGTACGATTTTCAAAATTTTGTATTTGAAAGGACATGAAAGGTTTGGTACTATGAAAAATGGCGGAAGGACACACCATTTGTAGACGGACACACCATTTGACCTAATGCAAAATTGCGTCCGTTTTATAACCCGTTCTGTGTGATCTTTGTATTGAAGTCGGTTTTTTTTGCCAGAATTATTTATTCTCTATACGACTATGCTATGACATTTCTTCCTATTTGCAAAAATTTTTTAAAGTTTTATGCCTAATGTACATATTTAAAGAAGTTACAGATCACCAAATTATAATTTCCGAATTTCCTTTTTATGCCTTGTGTACATGAAACCGTATCTATATAGTACGATGACAATTCAAGCATTTATTGTGTGCGAGTTTTAGTTCAGTGAAAACCGGCTTGTTGAATTTTATTTTCCACCTTTCACCCATACAATGATTTATTTCGTAGATATTCTTTCCAATACGAACAAAATTACTGTTGAGATTTTTGTTACATTTCTCAGCTTGTTCCCCCGTGTTAATATACCAACACTGATGTTTGTTGTCTAGCTGGCTACAAATATTCTATACATGTTTGATATTATTTCACAGGTCACAGCGAATACGTTAGCTTCAGTCTGTTAATGGCAGTGCTACAATGTGTATCCGTTGATTGGGGATAGTTGATAGTTTGTAATATGTGCGTGTGTGTATGCACATAACAAATAAAATGAAATCGAAATTTATTTAAACGACGATTCTTTCATTTGCATTTATTCGATACATTTATGGCGTTATTGTTATTTTAAGATTAGAAGCATGCTGTAGCATAATTAAACCTGAAAATTTTGTTTATCTATGAAATAGGTATGTCAAACGCCTCAAAAATTCAACTTAAATAGATATACAAATTTCTTTAAATTTGTCCGTTTTTAATAATTTTTTTTTCTTTTTGCAAATATAAGTCGATACACTCACTCCACTTATTAAAGATACATGTGCATCTTTTTTTGTGATAAACTGGAAAACATTGCAGTATACCTATAATTATTTTAAACAAATATGCCCCTTTAGAATCAAAAGATTAAAATTTTTACATTTATAATTAGTTTTTGTTTTTTTTTTTTTGTTCTACACTTGTCTATATTTTCAGTGTTGTTTTTGTAAAAATAACGAACATACATAAATATATTCACACTCACTCACAATGATGACGATGACGAGATTTTTCATTTTTCTTTAAGCCTCGTATACATACATACAAACATGTGTATATGTGTGATTACACTATGTTAATTCACTTTTTTATACTTATATGTATGTATATACAAAATTAAAAAATATACCCCCATACAGAGTAGTTAGTTGGTTTTAAAGTAGGTACTAAATGTTGTGTTCTTTAGAATAAAAATAAATTATAACAATTGACTTGAAATAAATAAATATTTTTTGCGAAAAAAATAGTTTATATAAAATAAAACTTTTCGCTATCACGTTCTTGTGAAAACTGTCTTATTTTTTCTTGATGAAAACCTTTTCCATTAGCTGCGTGATTTTTTTCTTTTGCACAAAGTATGAAAAATTTATTATTTGCTCGTTATTATATTGATACGAAAAATTTTGAGAATACAATTATATTTTAGCACTCCGATCACACGTCCACACCTTTCAATGGCAATGCCATGAATGAAAATGAAATACTTTGAGTATTTTGCGAAAACACTTACAAGAGATACGTTTTAGAAACGAAACATTGACATTATTTTACAGTGACGCCAACTTTGTGTTTTTGCTTTTTTTACTTCTTTTTGATATCAGGGCTGTCAGATTTTTTCTGTCCTATTTCGCCAAATTTATTTTAAAAATCGCCAAGAGTTGCCAACATATATTTTATGTAGTTTTTCTTAATATATATTTTATAAAAAAATTGTTTTTATATAACAGTTTTTTATAGAAATTTTTATAAAATAATCGCATGAAAAATAGAAGAAAATCGGAAAAAGTAGAAAAAATATATTTCTTGTAATTTTTTTTCATCAAAATTCAAGAACCATTAATGATTACGATTAATTCATATAAGAAAAATGGAATGAGCTCTAATACATATGTACCTAAAATGGTCATCGATTAGCCATCCTGTTTCAAAAACATTGTGTGAGCGTTGCAAGTTTTCAAATTAACTAGGTGTGAAAATTGCAATATATTGGCGGATTCAGTCTTTGATGCAAATAGTTTTGTATTGCTTAATAAAGCATCAAAATAACATTAGCGGCGTTCAGTTTTTGATGCAAATGGGCTTGCAAAAGTGAGAATGTAAAATATCGTAGCTTTTTTATAGAATCAAACAACAATTTTGTGCATTTTACTGTTGTTTTTCATAAAAAAAAGCTACGATATTTTGCATTTGCACTTTTGATAAACGTTTGGCCAAAATTTGTTTTTTGTTAAAAAGTAGCCATAAAAATCGCCAACAAATTTATTTATCGCAAAAAAATCGCCATGTCACTAAACCAAGCATTTGGACGCCAGGCAAGGCTAAAAATTGCCACATTTGGCGAAAAATCGCCAAATCTGACAGCCCTGTTTGATATCTAAAACCAGTGCTGCCACAAAAAATGTTTTTTAAACCTCTTATTTAACTGAATTTCTTTATTTATCTTTGAAAACATCTTCTAAAAATCTATTGCATGATACAATTAACAGGTACACACAGTTCCTAGTTGTCAAAATATGTTGAAAGACGGGTGGAACTATCAGCGCAACTAGCTCTATAAGGAAATGTCAAATACCGTAGAGAAAGGAATCTCTATACAGAGTTTTACAGTTTGATGGCAGTGATGATAAGTTTGCCGTTTAAGCGAGTAAGGTCAACTGATCTAGTACGTTTACTTTCATTGTATCATGCGATGATTTTTAGTTCCATGTTTTTTTTTATAAATTTCTCTCAAAATGTGCTATATTTACTCATTCATAACAACAAATACCATAACACAATCACAGAGAGAGATAAAATAATAGAAAATTCAAATCGAACTAAAGAAAAATATAAAAAACATGAAAAACAGAAATCGTGATGTTTTACCCCTCTTTCTTCTCTAAACCGCTCGACAACCAAAAAAAATTGTCATGATTAGAAATCACCGTGTGTGAATCGCCTGTTTGTTAAGGGAAAATCTTGCGAAAAATTTGTGTACTAGTTTCACTCTACCGATTCTTATGAAATTAAATCTTTTTTCAGCTACTTATATTTAGCTGATTCTTGTGAAACTTTGTACACACATTGGGATACCTTCACAATAAAATATTGTGATGAAAAAAGTGGACACTACCACTACTATAATTTCGAACTGAATTGTTTATGAATCCAAATTGATTATTAGGCTAAGCTTCGTAACGTTATATTCAGAAGGAATCAGGCATGATTAATATCAGGGACCGTAGCTGTTATGACTTTTATTAAAAAAGTCAAATAATTTTTTACCAATAATAATTCTTATTTTTGACTGATATGTTTTCGGTCAAAAATAAAAGCTAAAATTTTACTTATATCTTTTTGGTCAAAAGTTAAAGTTAAAATTTTACCGATATTTTTTTGGTTAAACATGAAAGATAAAATTTAACTGCTATTTTTCGATAAAAATAAAAGTTAAAATGTGACCGATATTTTTTTGGTAAAAAATAGAAGTTAAAATTCGACCGATATTTTTTCGGTCAAAAATGTAAGTTCAAATTTTGACTTTTTGGTCACAATTAAAAGCTAAAATTTGAAAAAAAAAAAATGATCAAGGAATACTTGGACTAAATAATCAGACATGGGAAATTTCATAGCAACCAAAATCGATTTAACTTGTAAATGAATATAAGAAATTGTAACCTCTCATATTCTATTATCTTGTTAAATAAACTTTTTTAAATAGTTGATATTTCTGCTCACTAATGTAAAACCCTGATAAGTAGTCAAAATGAACAAATAACGATGATGAGGTGGACTCTAAATCAGTACTGATCCGTTGAAATTTTTACTTTTATTTTTGACCGAAAAAGTATAAGTTAAATTTTAACTTTTATTTTTGACCAGAAAAATATCAGTAAAACTTTAACTTTTACATATTTTTACCAAAAAAGTATCGGTCATATTTAAACTTTTATTATGATCGAAAAAATATCGGTCAAGTTGTAACATTTATTTTTGATAAAAAAATTATAGGTCAAATTTAAACTTTTATTTTTGACCAAAAAAATATCGGTAAAATTTTAACTTTTATTTTTATAACAGTTATATTTTGAATTTTTTTTAAGTAAAAAATAAAAGTGTTTTAAGATTTGTATTCCTTAGCTCATAGCCATCACGAGGGAAACCGCAAACATGCAATTGAATGTTTTTTCCTGTGCGACATATGTAGGCACAAATAAGATATTTATACGTTTCAAAACTTTTTAAGAATTTTGACATCGATTTGTTAGTGCATATGAGGCATTCCATGCCAAATCGGCCAATATGTGACCCGAGCAAAAAAATTTTAATTATTTATAGATCAATAATAAAAACTGATATGTTAAAAAGTCATTATATTCGTCTTTAAATGCTCTTTCAGAAAAAAAAACAAAACAAAATTTTCGGTGTAATTATCACTTAGCCATTAACGTTTGAAAATGAAAATTGACATTTTCAAAAGGTCGGAACCCTTCGATTTTTTTTAAATTCCCAAAAATACTACTGTGTACTAAGCAACTTCTAGAAAAATTTCAAGATGTGATCTCAACTTTTTCTATTTTTTTTCGAAAGGACATTGCGTTTAATACGTACCAAAACATATCCGAAATTAACGAAATCGAAGTAGGTCGTATCACAAACTGGCCGATTTGACATGTAATGCCCATACTTTAGCATATGTTACCATTTACAGCATGTTTTTGCATATTTTACACTTAGTCGCATATTTACGGCAATTTTATTTTTTATTTATTAAAAATCATTGTAAGTACAAGTAATATTAAAAGTCTCTTGGAGCACCTCAAACAATATAAATAATCAGTCTTATTAAATATTAATGGGATATGCACATTAAGATATATAATTGATTGATATAAGGAAAAAAACAAATTCCATAGGGCATAATTGGCTGTTTTCCTGCATATTTTGGTTTTTTGAATTTTAATATGCATATTTAACATATTTAAAAAAAAACAAAAACAAAAAAGTCTGTTTTGCCATAGAAAATTTTGAAATTTTTCCACATATAAAAATTTTTTGTTTTGCGATTTTAAATTCACTCTGATATATTTTTCCCCCAATTTCTTAAAAATTTTCCTCATTCCATTGATTTATTTACAGTTTATTAACAGATTTAAAAATTTTCAATTGCTTAGTTTTGAGGATTTTTGAGCAATTTTAATTTTGCCAAAATTGCTGGACGGGAATAGCCGCGTTTTGCGAATATTTAAGCTATTTATGCCATTTTGCTGATTTGTTCCTAATAGGGACCACAAAATATGTCAAAACATTTTATATTCGTACAGATAAAAGGCCAGGCTGATATTGTTAAATCGATTCCCTTACCCGTAAGGAACCAGAATATATAGCATGCAATAACGTGCAATGAAATAGTGTCCATGGACGTTATATCCATGTTGAAAAGAAAATAATGACAATAAAAAGTGCAAATAAAGTTCTAGTCAGTTATTTACATTGCAATCAGGGGTGACAGATGATTTTTGATGAAAAATCTACAGTTTTGGGGAAAAATTTGGAATTTTCGGCAATTCAGTTTGGAAAAATCGACAAGAAAATCAGGATAAATAAAACTAAGCATTTTCGTAGTTTTTATTATTTTTATTAATAAATTACAATTGCCAGTAATTTAATGTGTTTTACTAAACAGAAATGCATAACACACAAATGATTTTACGAGCTCAAGTACTGTGGAATATAAATGCATTTCAGAATCAATACATTTCTAAATCACGTTTAATATGAGTGTGAAAACAATTGGTTTTATAAGTTTCAAATAATCTTTAAGCAAGCCATATACGTTACGACCATTGAAACAACTTGAGTAGGTTGCACACGAAATTGAAATTTTTGTGGACTCGTTGTATTAAGTTGTGTCTTACTTATATGAAAGATCAAAAAGTTTTGATTTTTTGCCATGCTCTACAGCACTATCGCAACTTTTGTGTGTCTGTCGCACACTAGTTTATGATGTATATGTGTTTATTATTGTTATGACAGCCTTGCAGTAAACATTGAATGTGAGTATTATTTGCGGACAACATAAAATGAAAGATCTTTACTTGGTTACAGCTTGGTTGCATAATGAAGTTGTGCATCAGATCGCACACTAAATTGTTAGCTGAGTTGTATCAACGGTCGCAACGTGTATAGTTTACATTAGAATAAATCATCCCTTCCAAAGCTTAATTTTCAAAAGAACATCGAAATTTAGTTTTTTTGTAAATTGACGGCACTAACTATTTGTTCGACATTTGCAGACGAATGTGGCAGATCCATAATTTATTTTACAAATTCTGCTAAAACTGGAAAAGCCTTTGTGGAATCGACTCGGCTTATTTAAGAAATTGTTTGCCAAAAATTATATAAATTAATTTCAGTATTTTTGAATATTTGTTGAAATTAAAAAATTTCAGTTTTTAAATTTCAATTATCGTTATTCATAATCTAAGGGCCAGGCCACACTAGCATTTTTTAAACTCGCGTCTCTGCTTTTTGTATTGAAATTTAAGGTTTTAAATCTTACAAATTTAATAGAAAACCCAGAAACGCGCGTTTTAAAAACGCCTGGTCTTAACTCTTATATTTCGTCCACAAAATTCAGAAATTCCTAAGAATATCAAATATAGTGTTGAGTTTTTTTATTCACTATGATATTTGGATTTATTTAACTTAGTGATTTGAAGTTACCTTAAAAATCAAACAGCTTTCGTATAATTATTAATTACAATGTGAATTTCGGAATTGTTTAATTTAGATTTTAATATCAGACGCAAAAAGACGTTAAAAGAATTTCACTATTTTTTTAATATATCGTTTTTTAAAAAATGTCGTTATTGCCAAATCACACAAATGTGGCTTGAAATCATAGTTAGCGTGTAGTCAGTTGGTTTGATAAAAATCGGAATTTTTCACCTAAAATCGGCGAATCGGCATTTGGTAGTCTTTTATGGAAAAATCGGTAATTGGGCAACCCTGATTGCAATTCGAAAGCATTTCCTTTCAATTCGAATTACAGAGTAACACCACTGTTCGTAGAATACATCACGAAATTGGACTGAAAACGGAAATCTCATCCAATTCCGATTACGAATGGGTTCATGAAAACGTAACGAAAATATTTTGTTCGAAGTATTATTTCCGTTCAAAATTAAAAATATCGTTTACAATGGGCTACATTTTTTTCTCAAATTAAAAATGGCTGTCATTTGATATCATATCCTTAAATGAAACGAAAAACCATGTAACTAACAAAAATTAAAAAAAAATCTGTATTTTTATTGATTACATCGAAGTCGATGTCTCTACAAATTATTAGGCCTCTGCTTAAAGCTTGGCAAAACAATGTATAAAGAAGTTTTTCGTTCCCCTGTAAAATTTAAAGAAACTATAGTTAATCAAGCCATTGTAACCCAATAATAGCTTTGAAAATGGCTTAACCGATCGTAAAAGAAGGAGGTTATCAATTCGTGTGTATGTTTTTTTACTTTTTTATGTTTGTACACGCATAACTCTTGTCATTTTTTAACCGATTTTTAAAATTCTTTTTTTGTTTGAAAGGGCTTGATTGTAGATTGGTCCCATAAATTTTTTCGAAAATCGGAGGGAAATTTCCCTCCCCCAAATATTGATTATCGCATAACTCCTCCATTTAAGGACCGATTTTCAAAATTCTTTTTTTGTTCCAAAGGCTGTGCTTGCAGAATCCCATATTTTTTCTAAAATCGGACGGTCCATTGCCCCTCCCATATTCTCACGCAAATATTAATGAACCAATTTTTAAAATTATTCTTTTGTTTCAAAAGGTTTGCATGCAGTTTGGTCCCATAATTTGTTTTTGAAAACCGGTGGGGCGACTTGCCCCCCCCCCCCCCCAATTATTTATTATCGCCTAATTCTGCCTTTTATGGACCAAATTTGAAAATTTTTTATATTAAATGGCGTACAAGATTTGGCTCTTTGTATTGAAGTCGGTTTTTTTACCGGAATTATTTTTAATTCCTTTTTGCAGTTTATACCCAGCAAACATAAAATACATTCTTTGAAACAAATGTTTTTAAAAATATATTTTTATTTTGAGTATAAATTTGAATACTATCCATTTAATTTATAATAGCCTCGCCATATCTGGCAATTTTTCTCTTTATATACCGTCAAATTAAATGCAAACGGACGTAACTATACTTTTATTTTTTTAAAGGAGAAGCAAAACACAAAAAGTTTAAGCTTAAGACCCTACACACTTGCAATTAAATTGTGCAATTTTTCATATTGTACAATAATATTGCCAATGTGTATTTCGCATTAGAAGGTGGCATAATATATTGGCAAAAATGAAAAGGCTTTTGATTTTTGTTGCAGAGTCAAGAAAATTGTGTAGTGTTGGTAACATTATTAAGTTTCGTTTTTCACTATCAGAAAAATTGGGAAATATTTTGTTTGAAATTATTGTGCCATTTATTGCATAGTATAGATCAAAACGACAATAATATGTTCAATAATATATTCAATAATATTGTAAAATGGATGGGACGCTTTATAAGAATTTTCTAAATGATGGATTTTTTTACAAACGTAAGAATTTGTAGCATAGTTTAAGTTCTACTTAATATTGGGGACATGTAAAACTTTTCGTACGAAATAATCAATGATATGCTCGAAATCTTTCACAAATTTGAAGCCTAGTGCGGGTTTGTGTATACTGCCATTAGCCTTTAATTAAATGTGTGGATGGTGTTGTGCTTTGAAAGAAGTGAAAGTGTAGCTCTTTAAAACTACTTATACTTTTTAAGTTCCACATTTGAAAAATGTTTAAAAAAAATTATAATATTCGTTCCAACTTGAGAAAAAGTTTGCTCTTCTTCTTCAGAAAGGTACAGAACTATTCTCAAGTCATCCTCACACTTCAAACTTGATAAAGAGTTTGACTTTGAATTATTCTAAGTTAAATATGAAAGCCGCATGTTTGTTGGGTATATGGTGCTTATATGTGTCTGTATTTTTTAGCAATTTAAATTGCTTATAAACTCCCACGATATTGAACGGATTTTTGTATTTCTTGCGTAGTCCAATTCTGTCAATTAACATTATCCATCAGTATACTTTTAATAAAAATCTGCATTATGTTTTACGCGTAAAAAATTTCCAAAATATATAATTATAAAATTTACAAATGTAAACAAACATTTCATTTATTTTCTTTTGTTTGCTTCTGTTAACCCTTTTATACCGACTTCTTGTTAAATACAAATATTTTAATTTCAGCATTTGCCCTTTACCAGCTCCAACATCAAGAAAATTACTTTAACATCATCGCAAATATACATATTATATATTAGCACTATTTTGGTCAACCATTTATCTTCTTTGGTCACAAAGTTTGTTAGACAAACAGAAATTACATTTAAATTGTATGCTTCCCTTCTTACGAAACCCTCTAGTACGTATTGCTACTTTTTAGTAATTATATAATATATAATGTGTTTCAATAATTTATATTTAATTTTGTATTTTTATTGGTATATTAAGATGGGTATTCTATGGTGCACAGGGGTAATGAAAGGGTTAATCAATATTTTTTTTCTTCTTTATATAGTTTTTGACAATTCAGTAGAAAACACAAAAAATACCTATTATTTTTGTTGTTGTAGATGTGAGCGTACTTGTACATACTTTGATTTTAACAAATCCTAAAATATAAAAATTGTTATTTGTTATAATTTTGTCAATTGTCACTAAGTTCAGAATAAGTGCTTATTTACACTGGGAAACACTGTTTCCCGAAAACTTTATTTTCAGTGCAAAAGAGCGAGATAGGAATACAAGTGGTATATATTTCTATTTCATCACTCTCACACGAAAGAAAATGTTCGACGACAAATGTTTCCCAATGTAAATGGCATAAGGGGGTAAATTGAAAAATTTTGTTCGTTCGAATAGAAATGAAAATAAGTTGTTCGAATAATTCTTATTCGAATGACAACACTACTTTGCACACCTTTCTAAAAGACTTCAAAAAAAGGGAAAGGTTATCAATTCGTTATGTATTTTTCTATGTATGTTCCCTCAAAACTTCGCAATTTAGAAGCCGATTTCGGATTTTTTTTTCTTTATGTAAAACGCTGTACTTCCAGATTGGTTACGTTAAAAAGTGGGCAAGGTCACGCCCATACGAAGTACATATACATATGTTTGCAACTACTTCTACCCAACCGATTCTTATGAAACTTTGTACGCACATTAAGGTTTTGTTTGAATACTACATAATGATTAATAAAGTTGGCACGCCCATGCAAAGTAAATATTCTTTTTCAACAACTAATAAACGGATTCTTATGAAACTTTTTTCATATACACATTTAGTTATCGTTACAATAGAACACTATGGCTAGAAAAGTGTTCAGTGCTACGCCCATTAAAAGTAAATATTCACATCAATTACTTTTACTTAACCGATTCTTATGATACTTCGCACACAATTATTTCTCGTCAAAGTACAACATTATGATAAAAATTATGGGTTATGTCACGCCTATTTCGTAGTCGTTTTTTCCAAGAATAATTATAAATTATTTTGTATATAGAAAATGTTACGTTGTATTTATCGAAATTTTCAAAAATTTTGTTTTCTATTGTTAAATAAAAGAATTAAAATGTATTATATAAATTTAAATATAAATTTAATCACTTTAAATTGTTAAACAATATACTTAAAAAATAATCATGGCTTAATAGTAAAGTAAAAACAGTATTCATGCTTTTTCATCTTCGCAGTTCTTTATAAATCGAGTAGTTTCAAAGAATATAAAAAGTATTATAAAAGAAATTATGTTAAAAAACACCTGAAAACTTATATTTTAGACACCATTTCGCTCTACATATTAGCAGTCATATTATTTTAAAAAGTCTTCATATTCTGTTTTTTGATACATCTAACATAATAACATACATAATTAACATTATTTTTCTCCACAATAATGTCGAGTATAATGATAACAGCATCATCTTAAAGCATAATAACATTATTACAAGTCCTCATCCATACTGTCGGGTTTAATATTATTGAAATCCAAATTACATGTATTATTATTATCAACGAAATCATAATTGTCGTCCTGCTGGACTGGCGGTAAATCAATATCGGTTATTGTATAATCATCACTTGCCTCATTATGCTGCTTTTCATTGGTATTATTTTTAGTTTTGATGTCGTTCATGTTATTTTGACTGAAAACATTCAAAACGGGTGATGGTTGCCACAAAACGAGTGCCGTACAGGGTTTATGCACGTGATGAAGCAAAGCTTCTGGTAGATATGATACCTTTTTCTGTTTATCATTAAATTTCTTTAGTTCTTCACAAACTGTTATACGATTGGCATTGCGTAGTTTTTCCTCAAGCTCCTTGGCTGTAATTTGATAATCTTCGTAGGTTAAATTTGAAAAACATTTTCCACTTGTTGATGGAAGCTCAGAACTATTACTGTCCGCTGAATTGTCAGTATTATGTTGTATATAATCACTTGATATATGTAAACCATTGAAATGTGCTGTTATTTTCTCCTCCGATATAAACTGTTTAACAGGCCTGCAGAAGATGTATACAAGTAGATATGTATTTGAAATTGAAAAAAGAGTGTTATAATTCTAATATGTAAAACGGTTCCAACATCAAATTGAAATCGGGAAATGAAAGTTAACATGAATAAATGGATGTTGACTTTACAATAAAGGAAGGAATCTTCATGAATTCTTAATTTTTCAGGGATTATTAAAAGCTAAATCATTAATTGACCTTAATGTAGCTCTGTTTTCTGAAACTATTACAAACACGGTCAGCCCTACACCTCGTACAATTTCTGATAAGTATACACTACTACAAATGGGCTTTGGAGTTTTTTGTAGAAAACAAATAACTATGAGAATCTGTAATTCTTTAAAAGTCAAGACATCTAAGACCTCCTAATATATCTAGATGCCCGGTTACGTCAAAATATTCGTAAGGTGTTCTTCATATCTGAAATCATCTTCAGCGTTTTTTAAGCCAGGTTAAAAATGATAAACATCACTTTCAATGGTGAAAAGTTTGGTTCAAACAATACTGCATCAATCCTCTTTCCACAATGCATTGCATGAGTAGGAGTCATCCCGTGAATGCTGGTAAAAAAAATTACACTAATGTATTTATTTCCTTACAAAAAAAATTAATTTTCAATATTTTTGACCTGCTTTGAAGGATCCAGTTATTTGGTTTTATGAAAAGTGCCGAAGCACTGTTTAATTAACAACTTATTAAAATATATAGAAGTTTTATTGTTCCCATATTAGGAAGCCAGATTAGTTCCTACAATTCTTTGATTCTAGAAAAGGGCTAACAAATTTCAGGAGCGTTTCCAATTGATTAAAACTAAACTTAACAATTATTCTATTACACTTACAATGTTCCGGCAGCATCAAATTCTGGTTTGCGTTTTTGATGCAACAGTGCCCTCCTTATCGCATTATTCTTATGGGGTGCGTGGGCGGTAAATTCCATTACATCCCCAGTGTGATCTGTTTTAGTTATTTTCCATGGCATTGATTCCATGCTCCAATTTGTTGTTGGCGTTGGCATTACATGTGCTGGGGAAACTTGCAAGGCTGGATTATTCATTGGTAGAAAAATCGGTTGTCGCTGCTGCTCTTGCATTTGGATAGCTGCATGCTCATCCGTAGGTAATTGCCTAAAAAAATACATATTTATAAAAAATTATAACAAAAATTGATCGAACTTTATAACTTACTGTAAGTTCATATTTATATTACAAAGTATTTCTTGCTTTTAAAGTCTTTCTTGTGGTATAAAAAGAAATAAATAAGCTTTAGTAAAACGTCGTAAACGAAATTTTCTGTTTTTCGCAAAATTTTAACTGCTTGACTTTTTTGACATTTCATTATTTACATATTTTTTGTCTACTGGAATATGCTAGAATGGCAATTCTTCGAGCTGCCACACTACTCAATTTTTATGTCATTCACTGTTGCCATCTTAAAATATCAATTTCTTTCGGGAAGTTTATATTGAGAAAAATAGTGAAGCATGCCATACACGTTAAACAGTTGGTCCAACTTGAATAGGTTGTACACGAAATTGCAACGTTTGTGGGGTAGTTGTATTCTTTTGTGTTTTTGTTGTACGAGAGAACAAAAAGATTTGATGTTTTGCAATTTTGTACAACACTGTCGCAATATTTGTGTCCCTGCCGCACAGGTGTATGGCTTTCTCAGTGTTTTCATATCGTAAATAGCTTACGATATGACAACACAGTATGTCATATCGTTTTTTGTTATATCGTAAAAAATCGTCATACTTAACACCGCTGCTGCCGCATACTATTTTATGTAGTATACGTGTTTGTTCTTGTTGTGACATTCGTGCAGTAAACATTGAATTCGAGTATTGTTTGCGGACAACATGAAATGGAAGACCTTTACTTGGTCACAACTTTATTATAAAATGAAGTTCTGCATGATGTCGCACACTAACTGTATCGTTTGTGAGACAAACATACAAACTTGATTACTAGCTGAGTTGTACAAACGCAAAGTGTATGGCTTACACAATAATAATATATAAACTGGCCATATATACATATATTAATGCAAATTCACACCAGCAAGAGAATTCGTCTTGAAGAGTATCTATTTCAGATGCGCTCGAAACTTAAAATGCGGTTGTATTGATGCATATTAGTATAACACTACGCTTACAACTGACAATGCTGCCATGACAATACCGAATACATACGTATCAGTGTAAAAAAACTGATAATTGTCTTCGTGAGGTAGGCATACAATAATTATGACAATTAATTTTGAGTTCCAGAAATACGTGTTTTGAGCGAACTGTGGCTGACTTCCAAAACGTCAGTTGCTTTGTATTCGAACAATGTATAGTGTTTCATATCGTCGCAGTACAAAACATTGACAATGCATACCTTTTCAAAACGTCGTTGACAAGTATCAGAAACGCCGTAAATGAGTAATCATGGTATCGGTTTCAAAGTTGATGCAATGCTTAGCAACTTCGCATACATACACGATCTAAATACCGCAGCAGAACTGTATACAAACTTTTTATTGATACGTTTTGGAAGTCAGCCTGTGTAATGCCAGCTCTACACTACACAAGTTCAGTGCTTAAGTCTGGCACTGCGTAAACGAAATTTGTAACATAGACTATACACGTAAACTGTGCAGTTTTTTATTTTAAAGCTATAAGCGAAGAAGACAACATGTGCAAATACAGCGGTGTTTTATTGTTTGCTATACAAATAAAAAGAAAAAGAAACAAACTCGTTTTATAAATTAATTTTCATTGCTGCTTTAAATGCTTTGCTGCTTTGAATGCGTCATAATGCAAACGATTCTTTGTATAATTCAACGAACTATGTCCAAAATATTTTTTCTGAGCGTTTGCAACATACACTACACAAGTTCACTGTACAGTTTTACAAACTTGAGCAAATATCAAAATCGTTTTGATCAGTTCACTGCGTAAATAGCACAACCACCGCCATACACTACAAAAATGCACTGTACAGTGCCAGACTTGTGTAGTGTATGGCCGGCATAAGCTAAAAATCAAGGCAAATTCATAACAGGAAGGCCCGCCTCAATTCGCATTTTGTTTGTCAAAAAATGTATTGAAAAAGGTGTCAACAAAGCATTTGACATCCGAAATAGATCAAAAATACAAGTGGCGAAAATGAGCAAATAATAATCAGCCAATCTGTCGAGGCCACCTGTTATGAATTCGCCTCGGCTAAAAACTAGCAAAAAGTATAGAAAATACGAAAATTCCACATATTGTAAGCTTTCCTTTTTGAATTTTTTTTCTTATGCACAAAAATTGAAGTTATTGTCGATATACTTCAAATCATTGTCCGATTTACGCTGCAGTCACACGTTCAAGTTTTTTACATATACTGCTTGTCAAAATTCACTAAAAAAATTATTCGAGTAATTTAGGTCGATTAATCGAATAACTCGGCTAAAAAATTCTACTTTTTTATTAAGCTTTTGTATATATCTTAATAAATGTTTGCCATTCAATTTAAACGTTACTTCATACCAATAGACCGCATATCAAAGAATTAAGTAAATTATAGAGTAGCAATAAATATCTTCTACAAAAACTCGGAAATATCAAGCAAAAATTATTTGAAATAAAGAAGAGATTTCAAGAGCAACTAGTTAACTAGATTTTTCGTATCGAATGCAATCTAAGGGCGTAATTCATTAAAAATTTAAAAGCATTCACAAAGAGCAAAAAATTACCTTTATTATATAAAATATTACTTTATGCATCTAGAAAAAACAAAGAATTGATTGGATGAATTGGAAATGCTTTTTAATTAATTTTTTTCAAATTCTCTATCGTTTACGATTAGTGAAAGATCATTCTTAGCAATGTCAGAAATGTTCAATCAAAAAAATATTCAGAATTTTACAAGCTTTGCTATAAAAATTTAGTATATGTAGCAAAAATTTTTAAGATTATTTTTATTTTGCATTGAACACAGAACCGGTCTGAATATTAATATATATTTCCTGATGCTAAACTTTCTCAAAAGGAAACATTTGAATAGTGAAAAAACTATGTATTTGAAATGATCAGTTTATGATTTAATATATGTATAAGTATTTTTTCTTTTGTTTTCATTATTAAAATATATAAAATGCGAAAAAATGTGATTTGTTTTATTTTTTTCCATAAAAATATGCTAAAAACCTAGTAAATTCAAAAAATTGTGATTAACTCGAATAATTTTTAGCATTAAAGCTTAGTCGAATAACTCGAATGAAATAGAAGTGTTACTCAATTGTTCGATTAATTTAAAAACCTCAAATTCGATTAATTGATTAATCGAACAATGGAAAGGTCGAGTAAAATGAATCCGCTAATGTATATAATGGGTGATTTTATAAGAACTATCGGAAAGTAAAAAAGAAAAAAACACATAAAATTCAGAAAAATGCATGAAATATTTATTTGGATCGATAGTTGGGTCGATATAATTTAATGTTTGAAGATTATTTCATGCAAATGTTGGCCGCGGCTGCGCCTCAAATGGTCCATCCGCTTAGTCCAATTTTGGCATACTCTTTCCAACATTTCGGCCGGTATCTCACGAATAATGTTGGCAATGTTGGCTTCCAGTGCGTCAATCGAAGCAGGCTTGTCGCTATAGACATTAGCCTTAACATAGCCCCACAAAAAATAGTCTAGAGGCGTTAAATCGCACGATCTGGGCGGCCAATTGACTAGTCCCAAGCGTGAAATAAACTGTTCACCGAACTCGCCTCTCAATTGGTCCATTGTTTCGCGTGCTGTGTGGCATGTGGCACCGTCTTGTTGAAACCACATGTCATGCAAGTCAAGCTCTTCCATTTTGGGCAGAAAAAAGTTTGTTATCATCGCACGGTAGCGCTCACCATTCACAGTAACGTTGTGATTCGCATCATCTTTGAAGAAATACGGCCCAATGATGCAGCCAGCCCATAATCCGCACCAAACCGTTGTTTTTTGTGGATGCATTGATAGCTCTTGCAATGCTTCTGGCTGCTCTTCAATCCAAATACGGCAGTTTTGCTTGTTCACGTATCCATTCAACCAGAAATGAGCCTCGTCGCTGAACACAATTCTTCGATAAAAAAGTGGATCTTCATCTAACTTAACAGAGCACGCATTTTGGTAATAAAATTCAATAATTTGCAAGCGTTGTTCGTTTGTAAGACGATTCATGATTAAATTATAGACCAAACTGAAGATGTTTGACAGTGACACAAGCTACAAAACGTGCGTGAGCTGTCAAAACTAGTGTTGCCAAAAAGATAATAGCAAAAAAATCACTCGTTACAAGCATCCGGGCATATGCATAAACAAATACCGGGGGAATTTTCAAAATTTCCTCTCGCTACTTCATAGGTCATGATCATTGCATGAGGCAGGCAACACTATATTTGTTTTTTATTTTCTATAAAAGCACGAGTGAATTTCGATTCACTTTAAAAAACGTTGGAATTTAAAGTGTATAAAGACTTACCTGGAAATAAATAAAAGTAAAATACTTTGGAAATACATAATTAGTAAATAAATATCAAGCACGTGTAAAATTAGAAAAAGTAAATGAAGTGAAACATTTTGATTAAATAATAAATAACAAACTGAAAACAACAAACTTAAAATGCGCTTTATACAAAGGTAAGCTAAAATTTTAAACTTGAGGAATAAAAAATTAGTTTTTATTTATAAACTAAGCATTTAAATTTATGAACATTCACAAAAAACTGAACCGGCCCCAAAACTGAAAGACGGACGAACAACAACAAAAACAATTTAATAAACAACGGGACCAAACGAAACAAAATTCCGAATAGGTTTAGGGGCTATTCACATATTACGTAACGCTCCAGGGGTGTTACGATTTTTTACGGAATAGCCAATTTGAAGTTTAATAGTGTGTTCGGTTGATGTTCGGCGTTGGGTAAAATTTTCACCGAATGCCGAACTTTGTAAAATTGTTTTCTTATATTTATATACTTATCATCAAAAATTCACAAAAATGTAGTCCTATAAAATATTAAGAAGTACTATGCACGTGCTATCAATTTGTTACTTTTGTATTTATTAAATAAATAAGTCGTAGTTAAAAAAGTTCAAGTAATTTTTCTTGTCAATAAAAACTTCGGTTTCGAGTTCGTGTTCGGTTCAACATTTTTACCGAAGTTCGGGTTCGGTCTGAAAAAGTGCGTTCGGTCGGACACGAAAGTTTAAATTTTAAACTGATATTTGAAAAAGGTGAAACAAAGTGGAGGGTGGATTTCGTGTGGAACAAACATTTTTGAAGTCGGTTTACAAATATTTTTCTAAAACTATTAATTATACCTAAATGTATTATATAAAACTGTGCATATTTTATTTACAACAAGCGCATGTTTATTTGTTTTTAAACAAATTCCTTATCATATTGTTCAAAAATATTTTTATTTTTTTACTGAAATAATTTACAAAATATTGAATAACAATATGTATGTTATTTCCTCGGATAGCAGCTTTTTATTTTAGAATACATCCTAATACTAAATACACATGCATATGTACCCTGCAGATAGCGCGACTATTCCATACACGCATGTAAAGTATTTTCCATAGAGGACTATGATTAGTCCAAACGTAACCCAAAACTATGGAGAAAATATGGTTTAACAAACATTACGATATCTAATTACTGGACCATATAATTCAGTTTTGCATAACATCGAAGTAGTCTCAAAACTGCTCTTATTTCACTACATGATGAAGCGCTCAAATGTTCGTTTTTGTTTAACTACAAACTTGTTTGCCAATGACGTGGTTCATGACTTCATTACATCGGAGTAGTCTTAAAACTACTATATGCCACTATTCGATAGAGCACTATATGCAACCGTGAAACGCGAACACTTGACCATTAACTACAAACCAGTGTTGCCACCAAAGAAACTAAAAATAGTACAGAAGCTAAGCAAAAATAGTACAAAACCAAATGAAATAGTACAAACAACATTTTTTCGATATAAGGAAATAGCTAATGCCCTCAATAATCAATTCAATGTTTATAAAAATTTAAAAAAAAATCTTTTTAATTGTATACGCAAGTGCTCAATATGGCAATTTCTCGCCAAACGGAGCAATTTTTCAACTTGTTTCGTGTTTACATTTTTGATTTGGCGACATGGCGATTTTTTGGGCGATACATTTTTTGACGATTTTTATACTATTTTTTCAACAAAATTAAACTTCAACATATTTGTAGTTCAGGAAAATTAGTTTGTTGAAGGAGTATATTCAAAAATAAATCCCACCAAAACTCGTCTGAAAGAAATTAAAACAATGTGATTTTGATGATTTTTCGTATATTAATTATAGTCTTTAATGGCTTTTGAATTTGGATAAGAAAAATTTACAAGAAATAATTTTTGGCGATTTTATTCTACTTTTGACTATTTTCTGCAAAATTTTCATACGATTATTTTGTACAAATTTATATTAAAAAGAAGTATTATATAAAAACAAATACATTATTAACTATATATTAAGAAAAACTACATAAAATTGATTTTGATTTATCAACCAAATTTGACGAGGGATGACGGAAAATCGTTCCAAATTAAAACAAAAGATGTTTGGTCTTTTAAATTAGTACAAACAGAATTATAATTATCGAATATGAAATTTGGTCTGTCTCCTGCGAAACCATCAAGGTTTTTTAATAGGACTGCCTTTTCCATAATATCTTGCTTTAATAGCGTGTATATTTCCATTGCGATTGAGCCTTGACATTTTTCAAAATAGAGAAATGCATATTGTAATTTTGAGTAGCTATCATCAAAATAAGTGAGGAAAGAAAAATAAAAGGAAAAGGTAAAAATTTTAATAAAAGTAATGAGAAATGTATCGGTTTGGATGTCGTAGTTATTATCGCCTATGCTTCTCTCTGAATGATTTTCGGTCGACGTTACAATCTTGCTCTTTTTCATCAATAAATCCGGCTTAGTTCTATGCATATTCACGTTTTTTTAATATTGTCGAATCTCTAAAAGCTCCTTTAAAGTAGGCAAAATGCTCTCAATGCAGAGAAATGGAAGGTTATTAGCAGCAGTACTGCCAAATGTAAATAATAAATTATGTTTTAAAAAGGTATATTTTCAAACAAAAGTTTAGGAAACGTTCAGAAAAAATTGCTATATGATTTATATACTCATCATTTATTTTTCAGAATTTAGTTAAATAGTACAATAATATTACAAAAATTATATGGTACAAAAATAGTACAAACATTTTTAAATAGTACAGTTTTTGTACTATAGTACAGAAAGTGGCAAAGCTGACGACAAACTCTCTTTTGCAAATGGCATTACATAGGACTATGTTGTAACTAGTCCATTTCAGCTACAATGAACCACGTAGTCCAATATTATCTGCAGGGTATGAATACTCACACATATGTACATAAATATACATATGTGTATATTTAGTTTTCAACAGACGTCATTACGAATTTCGTTATCTGTTTGTTGTTTCCAAGAGGCTCGTATGGACCCCCTTGATGGCTTTTTCGTACTCTTATCATGATTGCATTATTTCTATGCATATTGTAAATATTTCATCAGCTTTTCCTTGCGTGTGTAGAAAAAAGTAATGTCTAAAAAATTAATTTTGCATGGAAATATTTTTGATAGAACTTTAATAAACTATTTTGAATAAGGTCCTATTTGAGAGTTAATAAGATGAGATTTGCAGCAAGACTCTATGCCCGATTTGGGGACACTAGAGCTGCAAAACAATCGATTGTAATATCGATAGTATCGATATTTTCATTTTTAGTGGACTATCTATGTTTTTTCCCACTAGCGATACTATCGAAAAAAGTTTAATCCATAAATTCTGACCGCAGCTGTTGTTTCAAAGAGAAAACTATCGATATATTATTATTAACAAAAATTATTGGGTACTACTTAGGGTATACCTACGGTGACCATTAATTCCATGGAAATATAGTGTACACATTTTATGGATTGAAAAACCTAACTAAAATAATTGATTATTAGGCTAAGGCTCAGAAAGAATTGGGCATGAATAATATTCCAAGGAACAAATGAGCTACACACAGATTCAAGAGGATTCAGCTAGAAAAGAGGATATAGCTTCTAAATAGCTCGACAAATTTTCTTCAAGAACACTCTCGATCAAGTCACTTGTCAAGCAATAAAAACGAAATCAAAATCAGTGCAGCCGTTTGGGCTGTATGGCGCGGCGCGTACAACCACACAAATGCACACGCACTACAAACTTATAACACCCCTCTTTTTTCGGGGTTAGTAAAAGTAATTTAAAAAAAAATTCAATATAAATGGATTTAATTAAATAAATAAATGTACGCATATTTTTCCTTTGAAATAATATGATTTTATTTTAAAGCTACTGGGGGATTTTTAGCTATTTTCGGCAATTTTAGGGATGAAAAATTTAAAATTGGGGGTAAAGTGGAAAATAAAACCGGGAACCCTGTTTAAAACAATAAAAATTAAATGGTGTTCTATCAGTCACTAAAAAAATCCCAAAAATAAGAAAAAAATCAAAATAAAAATGGAAAAAATGAAAAAAGCACTTAAAGAAAAAGAAGAAAGTAAAAAATCGCTAAAACGCAAAAACATCGCTAAAAAACTGATGAAACGCCAAAAACCGAAAAGAGCAAAAAAATCACTAAAACAAAAAAAACTAAAAATATCGTCAAAAAACGAAAAAATCGCCGAAAATGGAAAAAATCACCAAAAACCGAAAAAATTCCCAAAACCGAAAAAAGGCCCCTATTATGATTCACAACTAAATTGATAGTGTAGTCGTAGTTGTCAAATTCTTATTATTAATTACAACTTAAAAGTGAGACAACTGTTTTAGTCAGTTGTGTTTTGGTTTTTATTTCTTGTTACTTGAGGTCTACACGTAACATAATATGTAAGATGAGATTGTCAAATTCAATCGCAGAGAGAATTATGTTACGTGTAGACTTCAAATTAGTGTTATCTCAATATTATAAGAATTTTTATGAGACCGTTGTTATAAGAATTCTTATAACAACAATCTTATGAGATGAACTGTCAAAAAACACATGTATGTGAAAATAAAATAGTGTGCATGTGTGAGTGAGTGTTTATTAAAATAAATGAAAAGCGATGTTTTTTATATAATTTCTGTGTTAAATAAATGAATAAATGTGTTTAATTGATTTACAAATTTAAATTTGAGTGAAAAATTTAAAATAAAGTAACTAATTATGCAAAAGTAGTACATGTTAGCTCGATGAGCGTTTGCATAAAATGAAATCTTATCGGAAAAGTAAAATTACGTCTTCCCCTAGTATGAGATTAAGAGAATATTCGACATTTTGTTTTTAGTATTCTGCCGACGTTTTTTCTCGTGTTATCTCAAAGTTAATGTCTCGTGAAGACGCTGTGATATAACAACGCTCTCATAAAAATTCCTATAACATTGAGATAACACTAATTTGAAGTCTAAACGTAACATAATTCTCTCTGCGATTGAATTTGACAATCTCATCTTACATATTATGTTACGTGTAGACCTCAAGTGAGTTGTGAATCATAATAGGGGCCTAAAATAATTCGCTAAAACTAAAAATATAGTAAAAAACAAAAAATGCAAAAAAACGAAAAATTGCAAATCACCAAAATGAAAAAAGCGCCAGAAACAAAAAAGAAACCCAAAAACAACAAAAAAACTAAAAATAATTAATTAAACGAAAAGGCAAAACGAAAAATTTCCTAAATGAAAAAAAGGCAAAAACGAAAAGGGATATATGTGTAGTCGTACGGAACCCTTCGTGTGCGAACCAAAGTCGCACTTTACACTGAATTTATTTTATATGCAGTTTGACGTGTACCCCAGTTTTACTAATATTTATTTGGGGTTTGGCATTTGTAGCAAGTCAGCTGACAACCAGCTATCCTAATAGATGTACCTTGCTATATCTGACTTGGTTTAATATAATTTAGATAAATAACAATTGTTGTTTTTGTTTTAAACGCTCCAAACACACGATATTTGAATGAATGTGCTATCCATGTGTAGCAAAGTATGTATGAATGTGTGCGCAATGTTTTAAACGTGAAACTAAATATATTGGAACGTTGAAGCGACGAACACGTTGTTTATATTATTGAAGAAATAAAATTAATAAACTTCAATTTCTTCTATTTAAATAAAAAACGCGATAACGGAAAACAATCAAGGTAAATTATATGTTAAAATAAAAACAAAAATTTGCCTGAAATATCGAAGAAGTATTAAAAAAGTCAGTAGTACAGAGGCGAAATAATATATTTTAATAAATAAATACATAAGTGAATCTCGTTTATTTTAAATTGAAAGAACTTTTTAGCTAAAGTTGTTATATGGATTGATATATATGTACATACATATGTACGTATCTTCAAAACCTCATACATACATATGCATGAATGTACATACATATATACATACATAGTTTATTAACCCATTCATTAGTGGGAATACCTGCTCAGCATTTTGTATGAAATACGTTGTACATCAAAGCATACTCCCAGCAAACACATATGTAAGTTTGATATATTGAAATCAAACCATAGGTGCGATCCCGTACTCAACATTGGGATACCGCGGGATCCAAATTTGCACGAAAACTGTTCCCGTACTGCAAGATTAGGTAAATGAGAGTGAGTTTGAGAGAAAAATTTTCTTCTTGCACGAAACAGTCCGTAATTTTTCTTCGGGCAGATTGTGTAGTGTTAAACAGGCATCTGTTTGAAAAATTAACAATAACAAATGAAAAATATGATTTTAGTCAACAAAAATACTGACGAAATAATTGCTAGTTTTGCAAAATTCAAAGCAAAATACATTTGTACATATATATTCAGCAAAGTATCTAATAGTGATGTTACGAATATTCGTATTCGAATCGCCGAATATTCGCCTCTTTCATGATATTCGTTTTCGCCAAATTCAAGCGAATATTTCACGAATATATTGTGAATACGTTCCAACTTTTATTCAAAACTTTTATTTTTAATTGGTTATAACTCCTAGAATATCGAACACATATTGGTATCATTTCAAAGTGCTCTAAAATGCCTTTCTATTGGTTTATAAATTTTTAAAACCTTTTAACCCATTGCGAGTGTAATGTAATTTTTAAATTTTATTATCTGAGTTTTCATGTAAAAATACCATTATTTTAAAAAGTGCTCGATGCAACGATACTTAAGCTTGTATACAGTTTTATAGAGAACCTTCGTAGCTTTCATTTGGTATACACTTGATAGCCGTTATCGATGAAATACGTGAGTTATGGAGCTTTGAAAATGAGATTTCAAAAATAAACTAATGAACTCATTTTCAAAGAGCCAAAGCTCACGTATTTCATCGACAACGGCTATCAAGTATATACTAAATGAAAGCTTGGAAGGTTCTCTTTAAAACTGTATACAAGTTTAAGTATATACCAATAAAAAGGCATTTTAGAGCACTTTGAAATGATACCAATATTATTTATGTGTTCTATATACTAGGAGTTATAACCAATTAAAAATAAAAGTTTTGAACCCCGTAACTCGGGAGCCAAGAGAGAGCGCCGGAAAAAAATCACTAAAATTGCTAGGCCAAAAAATCCTATTACCCAATGATTTAACTTTCAACGATTTTGGTATTCTTGACTTAAGTCAATATTTTATTTTCTTTAACAGAAAAGAACATCACAAAATTCAAATATGTATTAAAAACGCAATAACAATAAAGAGCTGTAAACAAATAAATTGATTTGTTCTTCGAGATATAAGTATATTTTGAATAAGCGATTTTATTTTTATATTTGATAGTGACACCACTGAAATCTAAACTAAAACTAAAACTTGTAAATATTTATTTTTAGGACAAAATCAGTAAACGTAGTTTTGAGGGAATATGCATAAAAAATTCCGAATTGATAACCTTTCTCCTTTTTTTAAGTCGGTTAAAAACGTTTGATATCAAACGATGAAACAGCAGATTTCAAACGTCTGAAATAGTGTTTGTTGGGTTAATACCAAGTGGCTGCATTTCCAGCAGCTGACTACAGAAAAATTAACATTTTGGAATATATCGCAAATTCTACTACATATAAGCGGTGTGGCTTATAAACGAATTATACTGTATCAATTCGCCGATGACTATACCTTATTGATCTACTTTGATCAAGATAGATCAACACCAGGTAGTCGCAAGAGAATTCGCCGTGGAGAATTTACATTTGGGCTGTCAAAAAATCTGATACATTAATACTGCTGACACGCCAAATGTGTAAATATCTACGTAAACAGCTGGGCTCTTGCGGCCACCTAGTATGAATTCGCCTTGGATTACATGATCCAATAATACAGGTCGTGTTCAAGAGAGATCTATAAGGTATACGTATCGGCGAATTGATACAATATGAATTGTAATCACAGTTGTTAAAAGTACGTTTTATACAAATTTTCGTCTTCGGTTTTTGAGATACGGCCAACCAGGCGAATTGATATTGTGTTAGTTGTATTATTACCACCACCTGTAAAATTAATTCGCATTGATATGCATATAAAAATGTACCGAAAAATTTGAGTTGCCATCTGAGGGTGTTCAAATTACAAAGGGCGAAAATAATAACCTGGGCTGTCGACGCCGGGCGTCTCGAGCAAATTATTTGTCTTAAATTAATAGTACGTTTACAACTCACAATGCTGTCTTGACAAGTAATACACTTGTCAAAAACGCTGATAATTGTCTTCGTGACGTAGGCGTCCAGACAATAATTGTGACAATTAATTTTAAATTCCCGAAATTCCGTGTTTTGCGCGATTATAACGCACACCAAAAAAATTTGGTGTGTGTTGTCTCATAAGAACTAATGTTCTGTTGTCGTAAATTCACAAAAAGCAGTTTTGTCTTATTCGGTGTGAAAAAATAGCACTAATATTTTCTGACGTTTTTATGTATGAAGTTTGACAAATGTTATAACAAAAATTTGGTCGTGAAGTTGAATATGTTTGCGGTACCAGCGAGTTGACTACGGCGAACTGAAATCGCCACCGACACCAAAGCGTATTAATACCAAGTGGCCTTATTAGTGCAACAACAACTGGACTTTACCAATCTGTCATGTTAAATGCATACATAAAAAGTTGTTGTTTAGTTTTTTTTACATAGAGTTTGACACTTTGGTAAAGTCAACTGATGTTCGTTTTTTACTAATAGGGCCACCTGGTATCAATTCGCCTTGACCGACACCAACTTGTATGGATTCGCCTTATCACCTGCCGGGCTGCAACCACTTGGTGCTGTTTTGCTGCACAAATTGCCATTCAGCTATACATATGTATGTACGTATATGAAGTTACGTACATAAATCATAAACTGGTTAAATTTTATAACACTCAAGAATGTTTACCTTGCGTTGCCTTGTACGTTTTAAACTTAATAAATACGGTTCGCGATTAATTCAAGTACACCAACAATGTTTTGGACGTCGATATTATTTAAGCAGTTGCAGGTTTGTAGAATTATCCAAAATATATACCACAAATAAGCCTTTTTAACTAGTATCATATTTACACTATGCAACTTTGTTGCATGCAATTTTCATTTTAAGTGAGAGTGTTGAAATAGAAATGTACACATTTTGTATTTCTTCTCTCTGAAAAAAGAGTTGCATGCAACAAAGTTGCATAGTGTAAATATGGTATAGGTCTATGCAAGAGCCCAGCTGATGTACCAGCTAAACGTCAAACTCCATATCAAGGTAGATTGAACAGGTACCACTACGAGATCAGCAGTTTTAGTAAATTTGAGAATGTGTGCGTCACACAGCCAATAGATTTTGACACATCTCTGGTATGCTTCTATCAACAAGGGGCATGTGTTAGTAAATTTGAGGGAGATCATAAATGTGTGCAACACACAGACAATAGATTTGACACATTTTTGGTGTGTTTCTACCAACAAAATACATTTGTTGTCGTCGTGGTGATACCTATATTATTGTACCATGCTCCATATATACATATCGCTCATTTACTTCAATATTGTCATAACTCAAAAAAAGTGATTTTTGAGTTAATAACGCAAAACTAATAATCATATCGTTCTTTATATTGCGTAAAAATTTGGTAAAAATATCTTGTAAACTAACTTCTTGAGAGAAGAATGTACTTTAATTTTTCCATTAAGTTGTATATAAAATGAAAACTTTAGTTGTTTTCTGCAAAACTAATTTTTTTTGAGTTTGACACTATTGAAGTAAATGAGCGTTATGTATACATACGTATGTATACCAAAAACTTGGTTCGAAAAAAGGAGTTATGGCCTTTCTATATTAAGGTAAAGACTATATCCCAGTTCTCTTTTGCTTAGACCTTTTCAATAGGCCTTTTTCACAACCTTAAGAAATTATATGGAAAGCGAAAAATTAATTTCAGTTAAAAAATCATCGAGAAAATTTTATTAAAATAACTTTGTTTTACGAGATTGTTAATAGTTTTTATACTTTCATGTGAACGTGTATGAGCGTGCGCCAAAAAAGAATGTTTTGCATGGTACGATTTTTATCTTGTGATCATGTTATACTACGATGTGAACGTGTATGAGCGTGCGCCAAAAAATAATGTTTTGCATGGTACGATTTTTTTCTTGTGATCATGTTATAGTACGTTTCCATTATGAGCAAAATATATTGAAACCTTTTCATTATTACCATATTTACACTATGCAACTTTGTTGCATGCAACTCTCTTTTTTCAGTGAGAAAGACAGAGAAGAAATACAAAATGTGTACATTTCTATTTCAACACTCTCACTTAAAATGAAAATTGCATGCAACAAAGTTGCATAGTGTAAATATCGTATATGTTGTAAATTAAATGCGCGCCATATACATATGTGACGCACGAAAAAAAAGTCCCGCATTTGTCAATCGCCATAAATGGATGACACAGGACACAGGCAACGCAGTTTGCAAAATCATATGAGCAAATCGGCTATTTTCTCATATGATAAATCGACCCCTTTTTGCAAAATGATCGTAAGCGACTCATTTTTTTATTTAAAGCAAAATTTTTTGTGTACCATAGTTTAAAATTACCACAATCGTAAGCGACAGTATGAATATAAATCAGTGGTGGTCAAACACACTATATAATGTTTTGCTTGTATATGTGCTTAGCGGATAAAACTATAGGCTGTGCGCATGGCTACCAGAAAAAAAACTTACGATATGACACACTGTGTTATATCGTAAGTTTTTTTACGATATGACAATTCTGAGAATGCCACACGCGGTGTATTGAGAGAAAGGCCACCGCTGATGTAAATCATGTTTAAATACTATAAAAACCGTTCTCCTAACAAATTTAGTTTTTGTCGCTTACGATAATTTCGCGAAAATGGGTCGAAATGTATGAGAAGTATCTCCCTTGGTAAGGTCATTCGTCGAAAATTATTCACGATCCCATCTCTAACCGTATAAATAAAAATAATTGTTGTTTACAACAAATTAAACGCTAATTAATGACGTTGGATACTGTGAAAAGCTTTTATCAGTACGGGCTTTTGGACTACTTGCATACACATAATACATATGCATTTACGTAAAACTAAAAATTTTTTTGTTTAAGAAAATAAAGTGTATTCAATTCTAAATAATCTGTGAATCAAAGTGCTTCGTTTTATACTGAAAACATTCATACATACAAACGTACATACATACATAAGTACATTCAAACTTATGCGTTTAAATATTTCAAGTTTATTTAAAAGTGGAAAATAGTACATAATTATGTACGAGTATTCATTAACAAATAAATATTATTAATATATGTAGTTACATATTTGTAAACTGAAATATGTCTATAAAAACTTGAGAAAAGTTGTGCAAAAAATTAACACTGAAAAAGTTGACTCATTTAAAAGCTTTTGCTGTTTTGCCTTCCTCCTCGTTCCGTGTGGTGTATAGTGCGGGGAAGAACCACATTTTCAGTAAACACAAAAAGATAAGCGAATAACCGCATACATGATTACAAACGTTGAGCTTTAATAAAAAGGCATTCAAAATTTTTGTGGAATTTGTTGGTTCTCATTGCATTTTAACACGTTGATTAGTAAAGTAATTACGCAGCAACGCTTTAATGAAAACTTAATTAAAAAAGTAATTTACTTACCAAGTTGTTTTAAAATTTATTACGAGTGAAAGACAATTACTTAAGAAATAAAGAGCGCATGTACACGCATACATATGTACATAGTTTGCTTTACAAAAATTGAAATTAAAGAAGAAGAAGAAAAACAGGTGCAAAAAACATGGAAAATATGATACCACATTTTAGCGTCACAAATGAAAAGGAAATAACCGATTTGGATACACTGGAGCGTATACGAAGTGTCAGCGAATCATCTGTGAGCGGTACCAGTGGCTATAACAGTACAACATCTCCAGGTCCAGATAATTCTCCCATTTCATGTGGATATTCACCAGTACAATCGCCAGACTCTGTTCTACAAGCAGAATTTTCCCAGTTGCTTATACCACCACCATTATCATATCAACAAAATTCATTGCAATACGCACAACTGCAGAATGTGGACATGAATATAAACAACAATCAATCAATGTTATATGAACCTAATATGAATTTCTCACCTCATTTACACTTTGTAAATCCTGTGAATAATCAATTGTGTCAACAGCCCATTTCAACAACAAATGCAACAATGCCTTATGCAGAAGTGAAATACGAATATGAAGCAACTTTGCGTATAACGGAGCAACCGGTAGAAAAATTTCGTTTTCGCTACAAGTCCGAAATGCATGGCACACACGGCTCTTTAAATGGGACAACCTCTCAAAGAAATACAAAAACTTTTCCCGAAGTTGAATTGTGCGGTTATAAGGGACCAGCTATCATACGTTGCAGCCTCTTTCAAACTAATCTTGAAAGTCCACATTCGCATCAGTTGGTAGTGCGCAAAGATGACCACGACATATGCGATCCGCATGAATTGAAAGTTTCTCAAGAAGTTGGCTATTTTGCCGAATTTAAAAATATGGGTATTATACATACGGCCAAAAAATTCATTGTCGAGGAATTATTAAAGAAAAAGCGAAAGCGACTTGGTCGAGATTTTTTAACAATAAAAGAAGATCAGGAGCTGTATAAGCAAACAGAAAAGGAAGCAAAGGATATGAACTTAAATCAGGTATGTAGTTTATTTAAATTGTTGGAAAAAAATATTGAATGGCTACATACATATATCTTTTAAAATGTTTTTAATTGAATTCAGATATAAATTTACATGCTTATGTACGTTTACAAGGTATATTTGTACCTTGCACCCAGTAAAAAACTTTTCAGGCATGTCCATGCACAGCTAACAGATACACTCAGTTCTACAACAATAGAAAATTTTTTGTACCTTGAAGAAGGGAATCTCTATATAGAGTTCCCTACCATGTCAAACTATCCAATATGCAAATCGGTACGCAAAAACACGTCAATTGCGAACTCAAAATCAGCGTATTCTTAATAGTGGAAGTTTTAAAATATTTCTGAATAAGTTTTCAATATTCTACGAGTAATTCAACATTTTTCAACGAAGCGTATCGTACCCATTGGGGAATCATGCTAACGCATCTAAAAAAAGAGTTTTGCATGTTGGATAGTTTGACATGGGTAGGGACGATATGATAAATTCATCGCTTTCCACCAAGTTTGCCGTTTAAGAGAGCAAGGACAGGTCTTCGAGTGAGTTCATCTGTTAGATACGCCTTGGACAAGTCTGACATAAAAAAAAAATCTGAGACTACCAGACAATATTCCCTCAGACATATAGCAGTTTTCGACGCGACGTTCCTGCACATTTTCTGAAATATCCGATTAATATCAGGCTAGTCTGTACATAACCTTTATCGTGAATAAAAGGCGATAACTATTTTCACGAACTATTTCCCATAAACAAAGTGTACATAATAGCATACAAGCACAAAAACAATATAAAGTTGGCGATCGCAATTTTAGGGAAGGGGAACAAATTTCACGTGATTATCTGATAGCAATTTAGGCCCCTATTATGATTCACAACTAAATTGATAGTTGAGTCGTAGTTGTCAAATTCTTTTTATGGAATGCAACTTCATCAAAGCAGTTGTCTCAGTTTTTTATCAGTTGTGTTTTGGTTTTCATTTCGACTATTGTGTTACTTTTAATTACTTTTAAAATGGTACTTTTAGGCGCCAATCTATCCCATTTGTCAACCCATATTGTTGCCATATCCATAAAGCAGCAGAAAAAGGCATGGCGCAAGAAGAGTCACCAGGAGTCTTGAAATTTGTTCATTCTACGTGCGAATTTTATACGACCATTCTGATGAATTTTTAATTTTAGTTCCGACTTTTCTCCGAAATTAATGCGAAGAAGAATCAGATAAATCGGAAAATGTTCTTATGCTTTGTAAGACATTTTGCCGACATTATTCAGAATATTGTTCTATATGCTCAAAGATCTTTCATATTATATGTATGCATGTACTCTAACATTCGACCTTCTTACGGTTGTCGAATCGATTTCGACTGTTGTACTACATAGATTAAAGAAAAAATTATTTTGGAAATGTTTTGAACAAGATTAATGTACCCATTCTTGAAGTCACATGGCTTCAAATCACATGTGATTTTAAAATCAATAATGGTCATGCAGATGACTTTTCACCCGTTTTTTTTAATCTTTCTATTGTATAGAGCATCAAATATAACTTCTGAAGGAAAATTATCGTATATGATTTTAAAAACGTCTGCATGATCATTATTGATTTTAAAATCACATGTGACTTAAAGCGAAAGTGATTATTAGGCTAAGGTTCGTAACTTATACATATTAAAAAAAAATAAAAATCAGACATGATCAATATTCCTAGGAACAAGGAAAAAATTAACATCAATGTAATTTTCAACATACACGGCAGAACAGAACATCGTGGTTCTCGAAGGTTCCGTTACGAACCCTAGTCTAATATTTACTTTAAATTAGAAAGCAAATAAGTTCGAAATAATCACATTAAAAACATTTTAACTTATTTCTTTTTCAAACTCAAACAAGGTTCGTCTATGTTTTGAAGCATTCCGTGTTGAAGAGAACAACTCATACACACCTATAGCTCCTCCAGTATATTCGAATCCTATTAACAATCGCAAGTCAGCACAGACTGGAGAACTGCGTATTGTACGGTTGAGTATAGCAACGGGCAATGTTGCTGGTAACGATGATCTGATGTTATTGGTGGAAAAAGTCAGTAAAAAAAATATAAAAGTTAGATTTTATGAAATGGTTGAAGATGAGCAAGTATGGGAGGCTTTTGCATCATTTCGCGAATCCGATGTTCATCATCAATATGCTATCGTATGTAGAACACCACCTTATAAGAATAAAGATATTGACAAAACTGTTGAGGTATTTATTGAACTTGTAAGACCTTCAGACGATGAACGTAGCTATCCGCCAGTATCATTTCGATATAAGCCAAGCTATGCTGTAATATCACGTAAACGAAGACGGACATGCTCATCTTTTAATAGCGGGTCTTGTAGTAATTCCGGATCGTTAAGTTCTGGAGAAATACCTAAAACAATTCAAGAACAACAAAACTCGATGAATATTGAATGTGCTTCAACTGAACTTAAATCAATATTAAACAATACAGATTTTAATAAGTCGGATATTTCTGTTGACTCAAACTTATTAGCCTATTTAGACGATCCAAAATTGACTGACTTCGACTTCGAAGGAGAGTCATTTAGTAATCCCATCGAAAAGGATGGCATTTGTGTGGGCAGCGATGCGAAGAAATCTATGTATCATTATAAGAAGCAAATGATAAGCAAGAAGCAAATGGATATGGCCAGACAAGGCGTACAGCCTCAACAGCCCAATTTGTACTTACAGCGCATTTTAAACATATTCCAAGATACCATCAGGTCTGCGATACCACTTAATTCGACAAGATGGAGCAGCGCTGCTGAACAAATTACTAAAATCA
This sequence comes from Panzeria rudis, assembly GCA_956483635.1. Lineage (NCBI taxonomy): Eukaryota > Metazoa > Arthropoda > Insecta > Diptera > Tachinidae > Panzeria > Panzeria rudis. The sequence goes on along the minus strand of OY101447.1, from coordinate 27,580,374 downwards.
TAAATGAACATTCAGAAAAATATGGAGATTCTCTAATACATGAAATCGTACTTTCGAATAACAACAAACTTGCTATACCGATTTTTAAAGTATTGGGCTATTTTAAATTAAATGAACTTTTAAATACTTTGGTAAATAAACAAACACAAACTGCGTTACACTATGCCTGTCTTTATGGTCAGCCAAACTATATACGACCTCTTTTAAAATTGGGCTGCAATCCTAATATTCAAGATGCCGATGGTAATACAGCACTTCATCTTGCAGTGACTGAAAAGCACTTGAAATGCTTAGAAAGTTTTATAAACTCGGAAATGATTTTAAATTTAAACCATTTAAATGATGATGGATTTACGCCGTTACATTTAGCCATACGCGATAACAATTATGACATTGTCGCAAAATTATTAAAATATGATGCAACCACAGTAATAACGCCAAGTAGTAAAGATGGCAGTAGTGCTTTACACATGGCGGTGCAACAACAAAGTTTAAAACTAATAAAGCTAATATTAGAAAATGAACAGTTAGTCGCTTCTGTATTATATGCAACCAATAGGGCTGGTTATACTCCATTGGATTTGGCCAAGCAAATGGTTCCAAGTGATGATCAGGGGAAAAAAATTCTAAACGCACTCCTAGCATTCTATAACAAATATCCATCCCGTGAAAAAGCACAAAAAATGGATATAAATACTTGTGACAATGATTTAGATGAAGTGCATGAAATTTTTGTAAAAGAAGAAAATTCATGTTCATCTACCGAAGACGATGAAGATGATAACAACAGCGGTATAAATGCAGCAGAGTTGAATGATAAAACATCTTTAACTTCAAAAGCGAAAATAATAAAAGAATCTGAAATAAAACTAGAACTGGCCGATGACAATGCTGCTTTCAGTATCCTCAGTAAAAGTGATTTGGAAAAAGGTTTGAATGACAAAAGAATTATGTCGAAACTCTGCCTTGAACTAAATGATAACGAGAAATGGAAAACGCTGGCAAAGGATATGGAACTGCCGCATTTTTATTTAACAAATGCCGAAGCTTTTCTAAACTCATTGAAACGAAATTTAGATACTATATGTTGTACACGACTAAGTTTAGCATTGAGAAAAATTGACGAAAATTTAATTCAAATTATAAAAAAATAATATACTTGATCGTTCCAGAAATTTATTTACATACTGTCTACACCTGACATGAAATGACTAACATTCGGCTGTGTTCGTTGTTTCACAAAAAATGAAATAATGTGAAGTTTCATGGCATAGTTGTTATAAACAATTTATTTATATTAACAATGCCATGAGAATAATTTATTTTTTGTGAAACACAGAACATGCCCGATTAACATGGATAATGTAGACTACTCATGTTGATGCTTTAACATGGTTGTTAAGGAATCTGTTTTAACAGCGGACGCCGTTATACAACCTTAAAATTCTATCATTAGACGGAGCACGAACATCGAACGTACTCTCCATATCAAACATGACAACAAATTTGTTCATGTTATTCTACCGACTTGATGTTCATATTAAAAGCTCGTGAAGGCGATATGTTAATTGAATAACACTGTGATATACTAAAGTTATTCTATTTTGTTGGGCCCATAGAAAATGAAAATACGTTTATTTTTTCTAAATCACTTCGAAAAGTGATGTTATAACGGTAAATGTAGTGAAACCCCGGTTTTCCTAAAGTTTGAAATTAAACAAATTTCAAATTACAAAGATATGATTCTTAGCTTTCCAATAAGGCAAGATTTTTAAAAATCAGTTAGTAAATGGCTCAAGTTATGGTGGTTTCAGTGTAAAGAAAAAAAATTTTTTCATCAACATTTTACATCCCGCCAGCTCTAAGTTGCTTATGAGAAACACTATACATATCATCTGTTGTAAAAAAACAACATTAAAATATATTGCCAAATTGCGTAATTACATTAAAATAGGTTAAAAAATAAAATTTGTGTTTTCATGCAAAATTAAATTTTTTTCCGTTTTTAAAAACTCTTAAAAAAATGAAGAGAGCAACGATCTTACATTTTTATCACTCATTAGAAAGCTAGGTATATTAGCAATAAAATAAGCCATAAATCATTAAAATCGGTCGACAAATGTCGATTTTATTTATAATTAAGTGAGGGAACTTAATTGACAAAAATTGTGGCATTCATACAGCACACATACATACACAAATTAAAAAATTTCTGTTATGTGGAAATTGCGATTTTTATCAATTGAGTTCCTTCACTTAATTTTAAATAAAATCAAAAATTTTCGAGCGATTTTAATGATTTACGGCTTGTTTTATTCCTAATATACCTAGCTTTATGGTAAATAATAAAAATGTAAAATTTTTGCCCACTTAATTTTTTTATGAGCTTTTGAAAACGAAAACAATGTAATTTTGTATGAAAAAAAACTCGTTTTTCCACACTTTTTCTGAACAACTAAACATTTGAAAATTAAAAAACTTGTATTCGAATTAAAGGTAATTTTATTCCACATCTTTTCCTGTTTGATTTATCTAAATCGGTTAAACCGTTCTCGGGCTATGATGAAATATGTGTTTTTTTACATTTGAACCACCATAACTTAGCTAGCCATTTACTGTTTGATTTTCAAAACTCGTGCCTTATTTGAAAGATAAGAATCATATCTTTGAAATTTTAAAGAGATCGTAGAAATATGTTGTGAAGCAAAGAAATAATGACTGTTTAAATTTCAAACTTTAAGAAAACCGTTTTTTCACTACTTTTACCGTTATAAAATCAATTTACGAAGTGACCTAGAAAAACAGAATTGGTGCATGAGAACCCCTGAATAATTTTTTTCTCAACTTTTGTGGCCATAGTGTAATCGAAATTAATTTACTTGCGGTCTACACCTAACTTGAAATGACTAACTTTTACACTAACTTCTTATCACTGTTAAGTGTAGACTACTCATATTATTTGCGGTCTACACCTAACTTAACTTAACATTAACTTCAAGTTAATGTTAAGTGTAGACCGCTCAAGTTAATGCTTTTTTCAAGTTATAATATAATTGGTAGTGCATTTGTTTTAAAAACCCAGTTATAACTTCAAGTTAAAACCGCATTTCAAGTTAGGTGGAGACGTAGATTTAAGGACTTGTTTAATGTTTTAAGCCTAGTACTCAGTTCTGCTATAATTTCAAGCTGCGATAAGAAGTATGTGGAAAAATGCAAACTGCAATTCAGGTTTGAAAACTTTCAGGTAACTTTCAGGTTTGGAAATTTTTCAACACAATTTTCATCTAATACAGGGAGGGTGTGATATCAATTAGTGGAGATTTTTCTCCGTTAACTGAAGCAAAACTTAATGCTCAGACATTTCTCTTGCTCAAGGAATTTTTGACATTTTGTTTTTGTGTCGTCTTGTGAATACCCAGTAAAAAAAATTGCTTCCAATAAAGCAATTTTCTACTATTATCGAGTAAAAGTTGCGCTGACAAATCTGCTGATATCGATGCTGATTTTTTTATGGTGAGTTCCCGGTTTGGAATACTAAATTTTTGCTCACAAAAGCGCTTTTTGAAGCGTTGAAAATTATGAACAAAAACTGGTTCGATATGGATTGGCGACGTTAACGCAATTTTGAATTTTTATAATTTCGTAACTTTATTTATTTTTATTAACTTTATATATTTTTTTACTCACTGTTTGTTATTTTAACTTCAACTAATATCGAACTATGATTCTTCAAATCGGCACCAAGAAACTCAAATAAACTTACTCATCTTTCTCACTTAAAAACCTGCTGGGCAACTTTTTATGTTTTGCACGTTATAATTAGTCAATTTAAGTGAATTTGCGTGAATAAAAACAAATTTCTCTACACTATTTTCGGCGTAGAAATAAATGCAAAATTTCGTCATTTCGAACTTCAGGCAGAACTGCGTACTAGTCATAACTACAAGTTATAACAGCACTTCATGTCAGGTGTGGGCATAGAGTTAAGAAGACAAAAAATAAACTTTTATACAAAATCTATGTTTTCGAAATTTGACAAAGACAAAAAAAAATTATTTACAGTTTATAATGAAATAAAATCATGTGTTTAATTAGTTACTATACATAAATACATACATGTTTTCTTTAACATTCAATGCATGTAAAAATTTTTTTAATTAAATAAAGTTACAAACACTGGGTGAATTCGTAAATGCAGTAAATTTGTGCAACCGGTGTGCAAACTATTGCAACAGTAATAAAAATTCTGCCTTTGTTGCAATAATTTGCGACAGTACTGTTAAGTATTTGTGTAAAGAAACTTTTGATGGAAAAAAGTATGTATAGCCAAGTGTTTGTTTTCGAGCGCAGAACTTTGATTATTGCACAATTACTGAATTTACGAACGTGCCCAATATGTACTCCTAGAAATTAATAATTGTGTTTTCATAGAAATTGGAATTTTTATTTGAATGCATTTTATGAGAGTTTTACAATTTTTAATTTCTTATCAATATTTTAATTGCGGACTCTTTCCACTAATGACCTCCAGGCGGCATCGAGTCTTATTGATAGGATGATTTTGTTTTCAATTTCATAATATGCAAACATGCATAAATGTGTACATACAAATCGTCATATAAAATGGGAAACCATGTAACTAAATTTATTTGCTCGATTTGTTTTTTTTTTTACAAAAGCTTTATAAATTTTTTATGAACAACCGGTTTTGATCTAGTACACAATTATAAGCAAAAGCATGGATTTAATTTTTTTCAGCTACATGGTTATTCTTTTAAGCTCACGATATGTACATATGTATGTATGTAAGTACATTTGAAAGCTTTTTTTTTATTGATACTTTGTAGAAACATGATAACTATAAAAGTGTGTTTGAGTGTTGCAGCTGCAATGGGGGAATCACTTTGGGTATTTCCCCTTTTGCTGGACAATTTCAACAAAATTTTGTTGTGTCATTTTGTACATTTTATTATTCATCTCATCGCCGTCTCATCTGTTCAAACAGCGTATATGTATATCCATCTACAAATGTATTATTTTCTACATAATAACATACGTACATGCACATATTCTGGTTTTTCTGTTGCTAATAATATGCTTTTTTCTAATTTTAATATTATACAAATCTTTAGGCATTTGTAAAGTCCCTTGTATTATTTGCTTCGAGCATTTTCTACATTCGAAACGATCGTCTGTCTAGAAAATGTTTACGGAAATCATTAAGAAAAAAACACTGAGTATGTACTTTTCATATACATTTTTTAGACTAGCCACCCGCCCGTCTGGGGTTTTCAAAACAGCATTGTAGTTTATTGACCTTGTTGAATGAAAAGTACTTCATTATATTTGCGTGTATGTTTGTTTATTGTATAATCATATCGCACTTGCTTAACAATAGACTATTAAGTACAAAATTAAATTTGTTCACTTTTTGCAAAAAATCTACATTTAGTACTCATATCCACGAAATAAAAAAATAAAAAAATCTCACTGTTTTGACCAGTACGCGATGGGCCAGGATGCCAAAATTATGGAAATAAATAGTATATTGATTTAACGGCTCTAAAAAATATTGCAATGATAGTTTCCGACGCCACTGATTTCAAAACTAGAATATGCTGCCTGTTCATAGAATCCGATACGGAATTGGATTGGAAACGGAATTTCAGTTATGAACTACACATTTTATAAAAAAATAGGACCACGTGGGGAGGTGGGGGGAAATTTCGTCCTCTTTGAAACTACCTATCCGATTTTGATGATATTCCAAACAAAGATAGATTTGAGTCTAGAAAATCACATAGGCTATACATGTTTTCAAAAATAGGTGCACGAGGAGGGGTTGGGGCAACTTCTGCCTCTCCAAAACAATTAGCCGATTTTGATGAAATTCAAAACATAGATAGATCTGACTTTAAAAAAGGCTTATGCTATACTTTTTTAAAAAATAGGACCACGAGAGGGGAGGTAGGGGAATATTTCGTCGTCTTTGAAACTACCTATCCGATTTTGATGAAATTCAAAACATAGATATATCTGGGGCTAAAAGAAGACATAGGCTATAATTTTTTTCAAAAATAGGATAACCAGGGAAGATATGGGAAATTGTTTCCGCTTTGAAACTATGTATCTATCCGATTTTGATGACATTTAAAACATAGATAGATCTGAATCTTAAAGAAGACATAGGCTATACATTTTTTCAAAAATAGGACCCCGACGGGAGGTAGGGGCAAATTTCTTCCTCTTTGAAACTATTTATCCGATTTTGATACAATTCAAAGCATAGATAGATCTGAGTCTATATATAGGCTATAAACTTTTTAAAAAAATAGGACCAGGAGGGGTATTAGGGGGAAATGTTTTCCTCTTTGAAACTATCCGATTTGGATGAAATTCAAAGCATAGATAGATTTGAATCTAGAAAAGCACATAGGCTATACATTTTTTTAAAAATAGGAGCAGGAGGAGTGGTAGGGGGCAATTTCTGCCTCTTCGAAACTATCTAACTGATTTTGATTAAATTCAAAACATAGATAGATCGGAGTCTAAAAGAAGAAATAGGCTATAATTGTTTTAAATAGGACCACGAGGGTAGGTAGGAGGAAATTTCATCCTCTTTGACATTAACATTATTGAACCTACCACGCTCCCTCTTTTTTAAAACAGGCATATATACTTACCTGAATTGTACAAATAAAATTATATTTTTGTGAAGCAAAAGTTTACTCATATGGAGATGGACAAAATGCTGTGCAAATTTATCATACGAATACAGTACTCCCCGGTTAATTACCCCACGCTTAAATGCATTTCACGCTTATTTACTTTGAGTTTTAAATCCCCGATTTTTTTCCTACATTTTTCAAACAAAAGTCCACGTTTAATTGCCATACGCTTAATTACCCAATTCGGGTAATTTCCTTAAAAATTAAACTCCCAAAATAAAATGTCCCCACAATTTTATTCGTTTAATTACCTCAGAACTATTTGACAACAACACAGCAAGTAATGCACGCAAATTTACATGTTAATCATAAGTACATATGTATGTATGCGTACGCTTTTGTTAGTAGGATATGACAAGCCATCTCAAAAACCAGTAGAGATACAATTTAAGAGCAAAATCCATTGTTTTTTATTGCTATCTCTTTTAGATTTAGCTGATACATCTACAAATTTCTATGAAGCATGTGACTTAACGTTTTTTCGTACACAACTTCTTTCGCTTTTGTGGCGATTTTCATTCGTAATCGATTTCCATCACATATTATTTTCAAAATAAAGATTTTAAGCTAATTTAATAGCCAACGGTGGGCAATGTATGAAGGTTGCAAAAAAATGTAATAGATTCCAATCGGACTTAATTTAATAAGAGTGTTTTCTTATTTATTTTCTGTACTACACATATTCGTATAATTACCTCCCTGAGGTAATTAAACTTATTCGTTTAATTGCCTCAATGAGGTAGTTAAGCGTATTAGTTTAAATGCTTTCCCCGCATAATTACCCAAAAATATTGGCATTTTTGGCGAGGTAATTAACCGTGGAATACTGTATATACAATTTGTGTCCAAACATCAGTACGTTTACGCCCCCCTTACATACGTTTGAACACATGCATTTTTGTGACGTCATTCTGCCGACGTTATTTCTTGTGTTAAGTAATATCAGATGTCTGGTGAAGACGGGGGTATGAGAGCTGAAAACAGTGATCACAGTCACAGTTTTTAGAAACAGTGATTTTTAAATCACGTTCACTGTTCACGATATTCTTTAAAAATCACGGGATCGCTCATCTCTAATTGATATTTTTTTAAAAAGGCACTGCTATTTCCAATTTATTTCAGAAATAGGAGCTCGAGAGGGAGGTCATTGAGCATCCAATGCTAGTATTTCTTTATTATATATTTTTTTTTGTTATAGCATTTTTAGTTTTCATACGATTTCGGTCCATTACGGCTTAAAGTTCTTCGAATCGAATGGACTATTCAATAAAATTTAAAAAAAAATCATGGATGGATTCCTTTTATTATTTGAGATACAAAACAGATTTCGAATAGTGATGACAATTTCTGCTAATTTTAATTACTCACTTTTCATTTGGTTACTTCTCAAATGATTTTTGAATTTTTGTGAATAGGGTAAGAGGCTTGAAACTTTTCAAAAGTATGTTTGAAGTGTACTGATGATTTGGTAAAGCAACAATGCTTAACCCGCGACAAATAAAAACTTAAACTTTAAAATGCAATAATAAATCTTTTATTTTTCTGTTATTAGTATGGCTCAAATTATTGATGGCAAAGCTATTGCTGCCCAAATACGGTCTGAAATTCGCAAAGAGGTGGATACATTTACAGCTCAAGGTAATCGTGTGCCACATTTAACATGTATAATCGTTGGTGAAAACCAAGCCAGTGAAACGTATGTTCGAAACAAAATGAATGCTGCCAAAGAAGTTGGCATTACAAGTGAGACTAAACGTTTGCCTGCAACTGCTACTGAACACGAACTCTTGGATTTGATTGAACATTTAAATAAGGATTCGAATGTCGATGGAATTTTGATACAGTTGCCAGTACCAGAACACATGAGTGAGCGTAAAATTTGCAATGCTGTTGTATGCGAAAAAGATGTGGATGGTTTTAATGTCTTTAATGTAGGCCGGATGTGTCTTGATATGAAATCAATGATACCAGCTACACCTTTAGGTGTAATAGAACTCCTGAAGCGCACAGGAATTGATACGTTCGGTAAAAATGCTGTGATCGTGGGACGTTCGAAAAATGTTAGTATGCCGATTGCCATGTTAATGCACGCCGATGGTCGGCATGAAACCAATGCCATGGATGCCACTGTCACAATTTGTCATCGTTTTACGCCGCGAAAAGAATTGGAAAAATATTGTTCAATGGCCGATATTATAATCACAGCAACTGGTATTCCCGGTCTAATAAAAAGAGAAATGGTAAAGCCTGGAGCATGTGTAATTGACGTTGGTATTACCCGCATAACTGACAGTAATGGTAAAACCAAGTTAGTGGGTGATGTAGATTATGATGGTAAGAGACAAATTTTTAAAATTTTTTAATTTGTATACTTACATACGTGCATATGTATTTCATAAAAAATTCTTTTAATTTGCAGAAGTCCGCCAAGTGGCTGGTTATATTACTCCTGTGCCTGGTGGTGTGGGTCCAATGACAGTGGCCATGTTGATGCAAAATACTTTAACTGCTGCCAAAAATTTAGCTGTTAAAAAACTTTAGTTTTTATTTTCACAGCTTTTATGACAAATTATTCAGATGTCTATAGTATTTTTCTTTTTAGTTCTTTTCTCTTAATCTCGTTTCCTATTTAATTGTACTATGTACATAGTACATGTATGTACTTCCTTATTATAAAATATTTTTCTTTAACGAAATAAATATTACTATATTACAAAATATAAAATATATGCACATATGGAGCCTTTGCTGCAATAGTCATAATTCAAAAACCAGGTTTTTGAGTTAATAATTCTTCATATTGTGTAAAAATTTCACGCAAATATCTTGTATACTTAACTCTCGACAGAAGAGCAAAATTTTATTTTGCCACAATTCAAACGGTCGCCTTAAGTTGTTATGAGATTCAAAACTTTAACCTCGTTTTCTTTAAAACAAGTTTTTTTGAGTTATGACTATTACATAAGGTTCGATATGTACGTATGTAAGAATAAGCATTAAAGAAAAAAATTTTGTTACCCTCCTCAAATTGTAGATCGGAGTTCTAAAGTGTGTGTATGTCATTTGAAAGCTTTACATCACTGGTGGCCGAACACACACTATCTTATTCTTTATTGAGTCCCTGTCGAAAACGTAGTTAACTTTAAATTAACTTTAAGCTAACTATTTCGCAACTAGTTCTGATTGACACTTGGATTACTTTCCAGTGGAAACAACTAACTATTTTAACATTGCGATGTCCTAGGTGGTAGTTAATTGTCCCACTATGCACTACTTTTGAACTAACTTAAAGTTGACTTTATTTAACTCACCTGGTAGTTAGTATATTGGCAAAAAGATTAAATTTGTACGCGAAATTATTAGAATATAATCACAACGGATCAAAAATAGATTTAAAATCAGCGCCCTCATATTATAAAAAACAATATTTTTTTTATGGCGTGAGAAAATAAAAATTTAAAGTATTTTTTTATATAATGCACAATACCCCTGAAACTAGAGGTGCTAGAAAAGTAATTAAGTTATTTTCGTAATCAGCAGAGGATCAGTTTTTTTTAATTTCAGAAATTTTAAATAAAAAAAGCTTTAATGACTAAACGAAAAACACAGGATTTTTAACATTCTTGCAATAACAGTAAGATATCCTGATATACTCATCAGCGAGACTATACCCAACTGAAAGAGAATTTTGTGTAAATTAATGCAGAAAATATTTTAAAGTTTGGAGGAACATTCGTGAAATATTAAGCGAATAATACTAAAAGTAGGCTGAATTATACAAAAGATAAATTAAACTATATCTTTAAAACTAGAGCTGTTAGGGAAAAACTAATGATGCCATCGTAATCAGGAGGTAAAAATACATAAGAATAAGCTATTTTTATTTAAACAACACAAAATACCTCCATTTTATTGTGCTGTGTTGTTGATAAATAAATGAAAAACATAAAATATACAAAATTATTTATTTTTTGTTAAGTAACATTTTTAAAGACCCCCTCCCCCCTTGACCCTACCTACGTCTATACCTGATATATTTTTATCATGACAAAAGTCAAACTATATTGAAAAATTTGTCCTGAGAAAAATATATCAGGTATAGACGTAGGGTGACGTTACGTAATATGTGAACAGCCCCTTACTGCAATGCATTTTGGCGTTTAAGAAGTCGTCCTACTTGTTGAGAATAATAATTTTAAAAAATAATTTAAGACAGTATTATTGCCGTAAATTATCTGAATAGCAATAATTCGTATTATAATAAAAAGTAACCAAGGGAAAAACTCAACACAAAAAAGTTTGTATGAAGTTGGTTGAATGTGTGATAGAAATTTAATGTTTGAAATAGTTTTTATGGTAATTACACAAAGTAGATATATATTAAAACGAACACACACACTGCTTAAGCCTTTTTCGGCTTTTCTGCAAAAACACCCAGGGTATTGGCAGGAATCGAACCTGCGACCGCCGGCTAATAGTCTAGCACACTATCCACTACCGTTAATTTTTGCTAGAAAGAGAGTAAAAATAACGGGGAATTAAGGTAAATGAGCGACATATTTTAAACTTTCATAATCGTCTAGTTCCCAAAATTATTTATTTATTCAAAGTAGGTAACACATGTGGCCTCAAGGCAAATAAAAAACATATATAAATTAACCATTTATATTATACAAATTTCTTTAAATCAACGTTTAATGCTAAATGAATCAAACGTATAATTGTCTATACCAGCCATATCACTAAAAACCACTTTGTCAATGCGAGAACTTGGACTACCTTTGTTTTCGAGCCAATGTTTGTTACGAAACCGTCTTAAGGTCATGCTGTCGCCGGCCCTGCTAGCTCTAGCGGCTTGCTCAGTTGCGTAGTTCTCAACCCTTCAGCTGACCTAGGCCGTTACAAATAAAAAAAAATTTAAATATCAAAAGACAAAAATCAACTACCACAACACCGTAGAACCTTCTTAATAGGGAGTTAGATTTTCCTCTCCAATCGCCCATTCCCTACCATGGCTGTAATTTCTCTATCCTCTTGGTGATTTATTATACAGACCCCTATTTCCGCCCCGCTTCACCTTTTCTGACTCACCAATCCCACATTAAATAATTACTCACGCCTATTCATTTTTCTACCAAACTATAGACATATTTTATTTAGACATTATTACTACTTAAACAAAATGTAGATAACTTATAACTAACACAACATAAAGTTTTTAAATGGTCGATACTAACAAAAATACACTTAACTCCAAAATCTTAAATAATTACTAAATCCTCCAAAGGCTATTTATTTCTAAGATTGCTTTTTAATTTTAATTTACTTTATTTTCTCCTTTTTTTTTTTTATGTAATTTTTTTTTTCAACCTTTACAGAGCTCAAACCGTTATTTTTCCCTTATAGTTTTAGTCTAGGAAATAGACGGATTTTAATTAATTTTTTCCTTTCCCCTAAAGGAGCTCCCTGAGGATGAAACTAGGATTACTTTCGTCAGAACACTATTACAATTTTTGTTCTTAAATTTGCCGTTTAATACGCGTCTAGTTTGTGCCCTATAAATACGGAAATCTTTCTATTATAATATTTGATTCTACTCTAAACTCTGAATTTTCTCATTTCTTATTTTATTTTATTTTTAGGTTTTTTCCCCCTTTGAAGGACTAATTTAGACACGAAACACTCACGAAATCACACATAAGTTTCACGATGACGCACAATAAATAAGCTTATCACTAACTTATTCTACTGATATATATATATATTTTTATACTTTTATTTTATTTTTATTAATTTATAGGTTTTCTATTGTACTTGTTACTTTTTCGTCGATGCAAAATAAAAATCTAGTCTTACAAAAAAAAATCTGGGCTGTTGCTTTCTTTTCGTTTTATATTCATAACCAAAACTTTGTCTATTTTTTTTCACTCTTGGCCCGTTAAACGTTGGCCAATACTTCTGGTGGTTATTTGTTATTTCTTTTACAACTTGTTGAATTTCCTTCGTTTTATCTGATTACTGTGGACTTTTCTTAGAACAATAAATACCTGGATCCTGAATGACTATTAGGAGGTTATTTCCCACCACAACAAGGATATTGGTACTTCATAATTTAGCCTACCTGGCTTTACAGCTTTAGCCGTTCTACTGCCTGTTGATATTTGCCAGTTCTCTTGGCCACTATACTATCACCAGCTATATTTTCACAAAAAAAAACACTTTAGTTTGATCATCCTAACACCTTTACCTTGAAATTTGGACTTACGTAGACTTTCTTTTATTAAAAACACTTTTTAAATTATCTGCTTTCTTTTGCACAACACAGGATATCTTCTACACCAACTTTACTTTTTCTGTTTTTCTTTTTAATATTTTTATTTAATTTTTTATTTTTTTTTTTTTGGTATAATTATTAGATCAAGTTGATCTTATGCTTTTGCTGTTTGACTTGAAACTGACTAAAAAACTTCTATCAGGTTTTTTTCCTAGTTGTACAGAAAAACATCATACGGGATTTATTTACTGGAATTTGCAGGAAATTCCCTCCAAGTACTTCATATTTTTTTATGTAAGGTGCATTGAACTGGCCGGATCAATATATACATAATTTTCTACATTTTTTCTTGTATTTTTACATTGTCCTTGTCCTTATAATTTCAATCATGTCTTCCGATTTATTTATTCTATATAAAAATATCCTTTAAATGTCCTTCCTATCCTATCTGTTAACAGACTAGCAGAATTTTTAGTAACCTTCTGATCTCATTCATAAATTTGAATTTTCAAAATAAACCGGTCAGATTCACCTAATACTATAAGCTTACGCAAAATTCTTGCGTAGCCAACAACAACCACTATTAATAATAAACACTGCCAACCCACAACCGAACACTCGTAAACCCTATTTTCATTGACAGCTGCAAGCAGATGTATGTGTACAGCAGAGACCTTCGCCGGGACGTCTCACAGCCGGCTGTGTCGTGCCGCCGATAACTTTAGGCAGTTGCGCCACCGCCGAAACAAAGTTTGGCTTACTGCGCCTGAAAAGCAGCCCCCGATTATCCTTGTGCCATATGAAATAATTTCTTTATAATGTTTTATTACTTTTTTGTACTGTTCTTTTATTTTAAAATTGATATTTTTTCGTTATTTGTTCTCAGCCCGCTGATGACGAACTTGAGCCGCCGCCGCCAATCTTTTCATAAGCCGCCGCTGCCGACAAAATCGGTGAGCGTCGGTCTCTGGCGTCCAGACATATTTTATTTTGTTTTTGCAGGCGAATAACACATGGTAAGTATAATTGTTGCTCTAATAAATTTTGTTTCTATTTCTTACAGATATTTCTTGGCTAAAACGGAAAAATATAGGTAAAATCCAGTATCGTTCTAATATATATTTTACTACGGCTATTTATTTATTTGTTTATTTCTTTTCAGGTCATCATACTAACAAAACTAACAAATTATAAGCAAAATTAACATACTAACAAAAATGGTCGTTTTGATCTGACTGGGACTCGGGCAGGAATTGGTCACTCCGTCGCATGTCATCGGCCCCTCCCTAAGCTATTAAAATTGTCTATTTTTGCACATGGCATTGGGCTGGAGTTTGTGCCTCCAATTCGCAAGATGGCCCTGCCGGCAACCGTACGTAGCTACACCCGCACGCACAAAAATTTTTTTTTTTTTTTTTTTTTGCATGTCCCCCGCAACATTTTTTGGTCATCTCGACAGCAACATTTTCTGTTTTGCTAGCAACATTTAGTTGGCCACTAATCGCAACATTTTCAGGCATATCGCCCGCAACAAAACTCCGTGGTCGCTGGCTTTAGTCAGAGAAAACGGTGTGCGGGTCTGCAGCATCTATCCTCTACTTTTAAAACGCGGGGAACTCCCACACCCTGATATCTTTCGAGCCGGGCATTAGAATCACTTCATGAACTGGTAAAAAAAATAACCGAACTTCACCATATGGACTTTATACTCAATCTAAATGTGTGTCTGAACGACTCGGTGTTAATTTCTGTGACATAATCAACAACTACTAGACGCACACAAAGGATGTTGACTACTATTAGGTAAATAATTACGTGTTGTTCTAAATCTAATATTGCACTTCAACATATCACAGATCTTAACACTATTGCACCAAAATTCGAACAGCATCTGTTATTTATTTCTCCATCGATCCCGCTAAATTCCTTTCACCCATCTTGGAACAAGAATACCTTCTTCAGGGGCAAGAAAATCGCCTACTGATACCCTTCCTTTAGTGGAAACGAATAGTGGCTCCCCATATTTGTCTCCTACCCTGTTTACTTCGTCTAACTGACCCCCGGCCAGTGGTAGCACTTCAAGCGCAAATTAATCTTCGAATGCTTAAGAATTACTTAAGCGAATTTTGAAAATTTACTTTATAATTATATTTTTGTATATGTTTTTCATTCATTTTCATGTCATCCGACCTGTTCGTCTACCGATATTTCTGCATACATTTTATTTTTGTTTTCATAAAAAAATCTTACTCGTTAAGTTTTTTTTTTTTTTTTTTTTTATATAAATTATTAAATTTTATTTCCAACTTTACAGGGTAGTTGCAATGATCATGGAAACGCCATTATACATCCCTTTCAGGAATTCACGATCGCCCCTTTTTGGATGGTTCGCACCTCGACCAAGCTTTCCCGCAGAAAGTTTTCGAGACGTCGCCTATTCCATTAGGTATTCAGAAATTATTACGGGAAGTAAATTTGTATTTTCTTTGATATAAACGTGTGTACTTTGTGATTCTTTTTGTTTTCTCTTGTAGCCAATTTTCGATCCTGGCAATACAGAAGAAACTTATTCTATATTGCACTGGGAGATTCAACCTTAACCACTAAAAAAAAAAAACTGGACATCACAACACAAACTAATCCTATATCACCGTTGTTATTCTATTGCAGATGCTATTCTATCTTTTCATTGAGTACGTTGGCAATGAAGGTGAGTTCATTTCTCATTATGCTATATCACAGAACATATTTTTATTATAAAAATTTTATTGTTATCGGCTATGAAACCAAGAAAATATTTGTCAGATTTAAATCTTAATGTCCTTTACATGGTAATTACCTAATGATTTCCCTTGTAGTGTCTCCAATTCGTAGATGTTGTTGCCTATAGGTTTAACTACGCGACATTTTAGGAATTTCCTACAAAATTTGGAATTGATGTTCTTGCTAAAGTCGCTTAGGATCGTGTTCCTTCTATAGACCTCCTGACCTGGTATAAATCTCACATTTCTAGCACCTTTATTGTATCTACTTGCACTTTTCTCATAAGCCTGCTGCATATTCTGTTTGATTTTATCTCTCATTACTTCTAATTTATCGTTACGGTTTAATTCTACAATCTCGTGGTCTGTTAACGATTTTAGTTTCCTACCTAGTTTATAATCGCTACCACTGGTATACATGTGATAACCGAATAATGAAAAAAATGGTGTAATCCCTGTTGCTGCATGGACAGATGTTCTAAGTGCGCATTCAATTTCCGAGAGATACATATCCCAATCTCGGTGGTCATTTTCTAAATAGGCTCGGATTGCTGACAATACGGATTGATTAACACGTTCGCTTGCGTTACTTTGGGGTGAATACACGGCAGTTTTTAAATGTTGTATTTTATACGTTTTTAATAAATTTTCGAAACTTTTGGCAACAAACTGGCTACCGTTGTCACTATGGATTACCTCCGGTACTCCAAACTTGTGAAATATTTCACGTACAAGGAAATCAATAACATTATTAGTTGTAGCTTCTTTCATAGCTTTCAAAAAGGTAAATTTCGTGAAATGGTCTACTACGATAAATATGTAACAATTCCCTTTCTTCGACCGCGGATACTTCCCCATGAAATCTATATAAAGTTTCTGAAATGGTCTTTCTGTTTCTACTGGCTTCCCTATTTCTGGTCGAAGGTTGGTATTGCAAGGTTTTGTCTCTTTGCAGACCTGGCAAGAATTAACGAAATTTTTCACGTGTATCGTCATTTTCGGCCAGTAGAAAAACCTTTTAAGTCTTTCTAGGGTTTTAGTTATGCCTCCATGGGCTGATGTTGGTGTCGTATGAGCATTCTCTATTAAAGACTGCACTATAGATGACGGAATCCATAGTTTCCATTGATTCTCATCGCTAAGAGGATCAACAAACATTTTTTTATATATCAAATTATTATCAATTTTTAAATCAGGTAGTGAATCGTTATTATCCTTAATTTGTTTTACCAACCCCACATACTCTTCACTTTCAAATTCCGTAGTTTCAAAACCCAAAAGATCGGTTATATTTAGTTCGTCCACGTTTGGCACTCTGGACAGCATGTCGGCCACAATGTTTTCGGAACCTTTTCTGTGTTCCACCTCGAAGTCGAAAGCTTGCAATTGTAACGACCACCTAGCCAGTCGACCTGTGAGATCTTTCAGCGACATAAGCCATTTGAGGCTGGCGTGATCTGTTACAATTGTAAACGCCATCATTTCCACATACTGCCTAAACTTTTTCACAGCCATTACTGCAGCCAAACATTCCTTTTCCGTTACAGTATAGTTTCGCTGGCATGAGTTTAGCTTTTGTGAATAAAATGCAATGGGGTGTTCTTCATTGTCTCCGCTTATTTGGTATAACACAGCACCAATCCCGTAATCACATGCATCGCATTGAATATAAAATCTTTTTGAGAAATCAGCATGTCGAAGCACAGGTGCTGTGGTCAATGCTTTTTTCAGATTTTCAAACGCTACTACCGCCTCTTTTGTCATCTCAAATTTTTGTGATTTTTTTAAGACGTCTGTTAGTGGAGCTGATATTACAGAAAAGTTTTTTATAAAACGGCGATACCAGCCGGCTGTACCTAAAAAACTTCTTACTTCTCTCACCGTTTTTGGCACAGGTATTTCTCGTATCGCCTTGACTTTCTCCGGGTCAGTTTTTAACATTCCCCCACCAACTATGAAACCTAGGTATTTTAAGCGCTGGAAACAGAATTGCGATTTACTTAATCCAATTGTTAGGTTTGCGTTGCTTAAGCATTTCGCCACCTCTTCTAATAAATTCAAATGTTTGTCAAAATCGTTTGATATAATCAACAGGTCGTCCAGATATACAAAGACGTTATCTTTCAGACGCTGTGGGATGACTCTATCCATTAATCGGCACAGGCGTTGGGCCGCGTTGCAGAGGCCGAATGGCATTACGCGGAATTGATACAGTGGTCTGCCGGCGACGGTGAATGCTGTATACGGTCTACTTTCTGGCTCTAACTCAATCTGCCAGAAGGCATACTTGAGATCGACACTGCTAATAAAATGTGTTTCATCAATTCGGCTTAAAATGCCGTCAATGTTTTGGAGCGGGTAGGCGTCTTTGACTGTCAACTTGTTCAGTTTCCTCGCGTCCAAACAGAACCTATTCTTTCCCGGTTTCCTGACAACCGTTGTCCTATTGTTCCACGGACTCTCACTTAGTTCTATCACATTCAATTTTAGCATGTTATCGATTTCTCTATATGTGATGTCCTGGACCGCGGGTGATATGGGATAATACCTATCTTTAATCGGTTCTGCACCTTCTATCAACTTTATACTGTGTTTCTCCAAGGTCGTTTTTCCCAAACCCTTATCCTCAAACGTATCAAATTTCTTTATAATATCATCCAATCTCTGCTTTTGTTCGGTACCTAATTGGTGTGGCTCCAATTTGCAGTCTGATTTATTATCTATCAGATCCTCTACAATTTTCTCGAAATCTAGTGCTTCTACTGGTATCACCTCTGGGGCTAATTTGAAAGATCGCCAAAAATCTATTCCTAAATATAAGGACTGTTCCAAATCAGGACAAAGATACAAAAGGATATTGTTCTTTTGCTCTTTGTACTTCATGGATACGTTTACTTGACCTAATATTCTATGGTGTTGACCACTGGCAGTCTTCACGTTTGAGAATATTGGTATTACTGGCAAATCTAGCTTTTCGACTAATTCTCGACATCCTTTACCTAAAATACTGACAGAAGCACCACTGTCTAATAAGCCTGCAATGGACCTGCCTTCTAATTCTACCTCGACATAAACCCTATTATCGCTAACGTCCCTATTTATTCTATTAACGGATTCTAAAATAAGTTTGTTTCTATCACGTTTATTCTTGTATAATTCCCTAATTTTTTTAATTCTTTTAGATAACGGCTTCTTTTGGATACTGGCATTAAATATTTGGGCACGTATATGGTTGTAATATTGTTGTCTTAACTCGAGTGGCATGTAGTGTCTCATTTGTGGTAAGTTTTCTAATACTTTATTGTTTTCTTTTGCGGAATTAACTCTATCTAATTCTTTATAGGTGGTTTTGTTATTTAAGGTTTCTCTATGGTGGGGTTTTTTGATGAACGTAGGCCCCCACTCATGCCCACGTCCCTCCTGCGGTTTTCCCGTTGACAATCCGGACATTTTGGCGCTATTACGTTTTGCTTGCCGCATCTGTAACAAAACAGGTTCCGTTCTAAGGCATTACAGTCACGAAAACCATGACCTTGCACTTGGCAGTTCCAGCATGTAAGTTGTTCCTTGAATGGTATATTTTTCATAGCAGCTATTTCTTCAATCTCAGATTCGCTTCCGTCTAGCGCATCAAATTGAACTTCATTTACTGCTTTCATAGGGCGTGGTGGTAGCATGTTGCTTCGCATATCTCTTCTTAAAAAGTTTCCTTCGGCCTCTATGCATTCAGTCCTTAATTGTTCTACTGATGACACTGAAATTGGATATACAATCCTGGCAACGCTATCTCTTACATTCCTTTTAAGAATCTTTATCATATCGTACTCGGAAATGGGCTGCACTAATCTGGAACGTAGCTTACACATCATGTGGAAAAATGTATCTAATGACTCGTTTTGCAATTGTTTCCGTTCAACCAAATCTCTCATTATTTCGAAATTGGAAGTGTGAGTATGGTATTGATTATACAATTCGCATTTAAGTTTTGGCCAATTTATCACACCGTGTGTTCGTACGAGGAGCCAATACCAATCCTTTGCAGGACCTGTAACTAGCAGATGAAAGTCCCTCAAAATTTCCTCCCAATTGATATTGTAATGAGCCTGAAGATGTTCGATTCTAAATATGAAGTCTTCTACAGTCATTTGACTATTGTTGCCACTAAAAACGATTCCCCACTTGTCTACACGTATATTAATTCTATCCGTGTTTACCTGTAAATTTTCTAATGCCGGATGACCGCTCGGGTTAGCCCTACTTTCGACCCTTGAGTCAATCATTCCTGCTGGAGCTCTATTGTTTGGTTCGTTGCCTACTAATGGCCAAACATTAGGGGAATTCCCGGCCGGACGCGAAAAGATGTTGTTGAAGTTTTGAAACGGATCTCTAATATTACCATTTCTATTGTCAGGGAAACCTTGGGCTCTATTCAAATTCTCGGTATTGCTAACTATTCCTGTATTCTGCATCGTCGGTTGTGAATTTACTGATTCCTGAGCTCGGGATCCTGGCCTTGACAGTTCCCTAACAATCTTCATCAACTCTTCCATAGATTTTTTTATCTCTATTGTTTCGGCCTGAACTATTTTCTTTACATTATCTTCTAAAGTTCTTTGATCATTAGCATTCCCGGACGCTTGTTCTCTAACATCTAACAAGTTTAGTGCGTTACCTGGTGCACCTATTCCCTGAGTCTGTCTAGGATTATTTTCCCTGCTGGTAGAAGCAGTCGCTGCACCTACCTGTTGTGCTCGCGTAATGATCGATCCGGACAAATCTGTAACGTTTTGTGTTGCCATCGTTTTACCAAGTTTGCTCTGTCTACGCTGTTTATTTGGGGCTTCTCCCGTTCTATTTAACCTATCCGGTTTAAGCCTACGTTTTCTGTCACCGTTTTGAGACTTTGTCTCCCTATTCATTCCCTATTTTGTCACACACGATTATTTTGCTTGAAGACCGAAACTATTTTTTTATTTTTTTTTTATAGAATCAGGCTTCACGATAAACGCAAGGTTAATTAGATAATCAGGCTGTATTACTCCACACAACCAACCGAGTTATTTAAAAATTATCAAATTCAATAATATAATTCAAACGTAAAGCAACAAACACTCGTATGATAATAGAAATAATTATGTTAATAATCAACGAAATTGGAATTAATGGATAAATAAATAATTACCTACAAAATTAAACAAATAAATAAATAGACGAATATATCTTTGAATAAATAGACAAATAACTAGTTAATTATATAAAGCATAAAATAATTAAATAATTAACTAAATAACGTGCGGTTAGGTGGACAAGAATTATAATATTACTAGATAAATGATAAATAAAATTTGTTAAATTAATAAAAAAAAACTAAAAAAAATTATCAATAATTTTGGTCAGTAAAATAACTAGGTATATCAATAATCTGGTATAAAAAAATATAATAAATAGGTAAATCAGATTACTTATAAATAATAAAATGAAACATATAAATCAATAGATACTCAATAATCAAATCAATAATCTGAACTAATTCTGATCTTTCACATAAAATTTTCTGGGATTGTTTTTGTCAGCGGTGGTACGACGGTTCATTATTTGATTCTCTTTTCAAGAGCTATTATGAGGTTCTACCAAAATGCAATTTAAAACAAATGAAATATATTTAATAATTAAACCGCTTTGTTTGTGCTCCTGTCTTCCCTAAGATAAGTACAGGAGGCCAGTTTGCGAAGTTTATCGGCACAACGGACCTCAAAGCTTACGCTTGAGCGGCTGTCGATTCCCTTCACTACTGCTCCACGAACTCAGCTTCAAACTGAAACTACACACAATAAATTACAAATAAATCACGAATAAAAAGTTGCTCAATTAGAGTGAATTTCATTCAACATCTAAGGATTTCCATTTTTTTTTTCGCCTGTACTGTTCTCAAACTTCCTAAATTTAACTAATTCAAGTAGAAATTGTCTGCACTACGGACTTTTTGGAACACCCCAAAAACGGCTGCATACTTTTCCCACCCTTTTAGACTACTCCAGTCAGCTTGAGTTGGTCTATTGTAACTACTAATATTTTATTGCTTCGTGTTTAGATCTTACTACACTAATAATTTCCTCTACTTTTGGGTTGGGCGCCATTTTATCTGTTACGAAACCGTCTTAAGGTCATGCTGTCGCCGGCCCTGCTAGCTCTAGCGGCTTGCTCAGTTGCGTAGTTCTCAACCCTTCAGCTGACCTAGGCCGTTACAAATAAAAAAAAATTTAAATATCAAAAGACAAAAATCAACTACCACAACACCGTAGAACCTTCTTAATAGGGAGTTAGATTTTCCTCTCCAATCGCCCATTCCCTACCATGGCTGTAATTTCTCTATCCTCTTGGTGATTTATTATACAGACCCCTATTTCCGCCCCGCTTCACCTTTTCTGACTCACCAATCCCACATTAAATAATTACTCACGCCTATTCATTTTTCTACCAAACTATAGACATATTTTATTTAGACATTATTACTACTTAAACAAAATGTAGATAACTTATAACTAACACAACATAAAGTTTTTAAATGGTCGATACTAACAAAAATACACTTAACTCCAAAATCTTAAATAATTACTAAATCCTCCAAAGGCTATTTATTTCTAAGATTGCTTTTTAATTTTAATTTACTTTATTTTCTCCTTTTTTTTTTTTATGTAATTTTTTTTTTCAACCTTTACAGAGCTCAAACCGTTATTTTTCCCTTATAGTTTTAGTCTAGGAAATAGACGGATTTTAATTAATTTTTTCCTTTCCCCTAAAGGAGCTCCCTGAGGATGAAACTAGGATTACTTTCGTCAGAACACTATTACAATTTTTGTTCTTAAATTTGCCGTTTAATACGCGTCTAGTTTGTGCCCTATAAATACGGAAATCTTTCTATTATAATATTTGATTCTACTCTAAACTCTGAATTTTCTCATTTCTTATTTTATTTTATTTTTAGGTTTTTTCCCCCTTTGAAGGACTAATTTAGACACGAAACACTCACGAAATCACACATAAGTTTCACGATGACGCACAATAAATAAGCTTATCACTAACTTATTCTACTGATATATATATATATTTTTATACTTTTATTTTATTTTTATTAATTTATAGGTTTTCTATTGTACTTGTTACTTTTTCGTCGATGCAAAATAAAAATCTAGTCTTACAAAAAAAAATCTGGGCTGTTGCTTTCTTTTCGTTTTATATTCATAACCAAAACTTTGTCTATTTTTTTTCACTCTTGGCCCGTTAAACGTTGGCCAATACTTCTGGTGGTTATTTGTTATTTCTTTTACAACTTGTTGAATTTCCTTCGTTTTATCTGATTACTGTGGACTTTTCTTAGAACAATAAATACCTGGATCCTGAATGACTATTAGGAGGTTATTTCCCACCACAACAAGGATATTGGTACTTCATAATTTAGCCTACCTGGCTTTACAGCTTTAGCCGTTCTACTGCCTGTTGATATTTGCCAGTTCTCTTGGCCACTATACTATCACCAGCTATATTTTCACAAAAAAAAACACTTTAGTTTGATCATCCTAACACCTTTACCTTGAAATTTGGACTTACGTAGACTTTCTTTTATTAAAAACACTTTTTAAATTATCTGCTTTCTTTTGCACAACACAGGATATCTTCTACACCAACTTTACTTTTTCTGTTTTTCTTTTTAATATTTTTATTTAATTTTTTATTTTTTTTTTTTTGGTATAATTATTAGATCAAGTTGATCTTATGCTTTTGCTGTTTGACTTGAAACTGACTAAAAAACTTCTATCAGGTTTTTTTCCTAGTTGTACAGAAAAACATCATACGGGATTTATTTACTGGAATTTGCAGGAAATTCCCTCCAAGTACTTCATATTTTTTTATGTAAGGTGCATTGAACTGGCCGGATCAATATATACATAATTTTCTACATTTTTTCTTGTATTTTTACATTGTCCTTGTCCTTATAATTTCAATCATGTCTTCCGATTTATTTATTCTATATAAAAATATCCTTTAAATGTCCTTCCTATCCTATCTGTTAACAGACTAGCAGAATTTTTAGTAACCTTCTGATCTCATTCATAAATTTGAATTTTCAAAATAAACCGGTCAGATTCACCTAATACTATAAGCTTACGCAAAATTCTTGCGTAGCCAACAACAACCACTATTAATAATAAACACTGCCAACCCACAACCGAACACTCGTAAACCCTATTTTCATTGACAGCTGCAAGCAGATGTATGTGTACAGCAGAGACCTTCGCCGGGACGTCTCACAGCCGGCTGTGTCGTGCCGCCGATAACTTTAGGCAGTTGCGCCACCGCCGAAACAAAGTTTGGCTTACTGCGCCTGAAAAGCAGCCCCCGATTATCCTTGTGCCATATGAAATAATTTCTTTATAATGTTTTATTACTTTTTTGTACTGTTCTTTTATTTTAAAATTGATATTTTTTCGTTATTTGTTCTCAGCCCGCTGATGACGAACTTGAGCCGCCGCCGCCAATCTTTTCATAAGCCGCCGCTGCCGACAAAATCGGTGAGCGTCGGTCTCTGGCGTCCAGACATATTTTATTTTGTTTTTGCAGGCGAATAACACATGGTAAGTATAATTGTTGCTCTAATAAATTTTGTTTCTATTTCTTACAGATATTTCTTGGCTAAAACGGAAAAATATAGGTAAAATCCAGTATCGTTCTAATATATATTTTACTACGGCTATTTATTTATTTGTTTATTTCTTTTCAGGTCATCATACTAACAAAACTAACAAATTATAAGCAAAATTAACATACTAACAAAAATGGTCGTTTTGATCTGACTGGGACTCGGGCAGGAATTGGTCACTCCGTCGCATGTCATCGGCCCCTCCCTAAGCTATTAAAATTGTCTATTTTTGCACATGGCATTGGGCTGGAGTTTGTGCCTCCAATTCGCAAGATGGCCCTGCCGGCAACCGTACGTAGCTACACCCGCACGCACAAAAATTTTTTTTTTTTTTTTTTTTTTTGCATGTCCCCCGCAACATTTTTTGGTCATCTCGACAGCAACATTTTCTGTTTTGCTAGCAACATTTAGTTGGCCACTAATCGCAACATTTTCAGGCATATCGCCCGCAACATGTTTCCTATAATGAAATCAAGATATTTGTGAAAATACAATTAATATCTACATACAGATACAAACATTTCATTAAGGTGATTTTGAGGACCTTCTAATTGACCTTTAACTGTGCCTCCTGCTGTATTCATACACCAGCCTCTTAATCCTAATTGTTGCGCTTGTTTTTCTGTATATTTTCTAAAAAATACACCTTTTTATAATTGATGGAAATATGTTAATTAAAACGTTGATGATTGTACATATCGAAATACCTTGCACTTTGCCATAAACTTCAAAATCTAATGCAAACAACTTTTTTACCGACATACCCCCACTTGTTTGGATTTTAATAATAAAATAAATAAGTTTACATATGTCGACAATGAGCAAACTATGTCAAAACTTTAACAATAGCTCTGTTCAATAACAGAAAATTGTTAATAATTGTTAATAGTTATTACTAAAAGTGTTCGCGGCGTGAACACTTTTCAGTGAAAATTATTAACAATTATTAACAATTTTCAATTAATGAACAGAGCTAATAACTTTATGTTTAAAGTGTTGTAAAGTGTTAAAAAGGAAAAAGTGCTGTAAAATTTAAAATTGGAATAGTACCAAAAAATACCTCTCTGCTTTTGTTACTCGTTGTTACACAGCAATACTCGTTGATTTATTGATATTAAACTAGTACGCGCAGTACAGTCGTATTTTTCTTTCGGCCAAGGCGCAGAAAATATAAAGTCCACGAAATAGTTTTGTAAAATTATTATAACCCGCTATTTACAAAGGGGAAAAAATTAAATAATATCCTAATTATTTAAATAAACATTTGTCGGTGTTGAAAATAGAATTAAAGTTTAGTGAACTCTGTAAGAAAAATCTGCTGGGGATATTCACGTTGGAAAACGTTTTTCGCCCATTTTTTCTACAATCGTGCATACTCGTTCTTTGCAATCGTCTACTGTAAAGAAGAAAAGAAACAGCAAAAACGGCAGCCATACCTAAAAAAATTAAAATAATTACGTATATATAAAGAAAAATCTGGGGAAAAGTTTCAACAATAAATGTAAAACATTTAAAATCTATAAAAATTAGAGTTTTGTATGTAATATATAGTGATTTTCTAGACAAGATATTGCAATTACTTAAGAGTAAGAGGAAGCACGCAATATATCAGAATTGTGAAAAAAAGTAGTAATCGTTTATACGTTTTATACTTTATATTCATATATGTATGAACGCATATACATATGTATATAGATATGAACATACATACATAAAAAATAGTTCTTGTGAATGTGGCTTTATGAAGGGCGCCCGCGAACGTTTTTAAAGTAATATTTAAATAAATTTATAAAATAATACGTGTTTTAAAAAATAATTGAAAGGAAAAATATATCTGTTTTTGCTACATCATTTGCCCTAGAGCAAACCCAAAATTATATGTAAGTGTTTGCCGTGTGATGAAATTAAAATTTCCTTATTGGCAGCTTTAAAACATATTGTATGTACGTATATATAATATTATGTATTTGAGCGCCTACAGAAAGTGAAAAAAACTTGCTTATTATTTTTCTACTAGTTTTAAATACAGAAGGAAAATGGGTATTTAGTACATAACACAAAAATATTGTTAATGCTCTCACTGCGTTTTACAGCAACGATGTGGTATAAATAAATTTATTAATTTTATTGAAAAAAAATTACGAAAATATGTTATCAAATAAACAATATTAATCGAAATTAATGTTTTAAATAAGGGTTTGTATATACATTTTTATTAAAATTAAATATATTAGTTGCTAATTAACACATGGTTGGATTTGTTCAGTATGTATTATATGTGTTTTGTTTATATTTTGTACTAAATTGTGTATAGCAATCTCTGGTAGAATATACCATGTAGCAATCAACGAGTTAATTTTTTTTTAAATAAAAATTTTAAACAATGAACAAAGGCTTATTATTTAAAGTATTATAAAATTGTTGATTACTTTACTAAAATGTGAATAGCTTTTAACTACAGATATGTACAAAGAAAATTCTAAACGTTTTTAAAATTTCATCAGACAATCTGTTCTCATATTTAACTACATACCAGGGTTGTCAGATTTATTTTGGCCTTTGTCGCCAAAGTCAATGTCGAAAATCGCCAAAACCGTCATATTTGGTTTTTCTTACATGCAATTTACGCCGTGATTTTCAAGATCTTTTTTTTTAATTCTTTAAAGTTGGTACCAAAAACTTTGCATTTATACAATGATTTTTCATTTCATGTCTTTTTTGTACATTACTCTTAAAATTTGCTTTATTGGAACAAATCTAGTTTAACAACGCACCACCAAATGAAATAAAAATTACATAGGTTGATAGAAAATTGAAAAATAAGAAGAACAAATGAAATTGTAAAAGTCTCGGAAACGCATAGCTTTCGTGTTATGGCCCTCTGAAGTTTTCATATTTAAATGCGAATTTCTACTATATTTCTGAATTTATATGGCCAATATTGGTTTGAAAGCTTTTAAAGATATGAATCTTTCTGAACTCTTTATGTGCCAATACAGTTCTTACAAAATTTCTCATCAAAATGTTACAGATGTGCTCTAGGTAAATATATAGTTTATTCAAATAAACATTTTATTAAGTAACAAAAAACAGCTTCTAAAGCATCCGTGTATATTTTCTCTTGTGTGGTATAACAAACACTGGCTTCGCTAACTGAATTTTCCCTTCATATCCGGCCTTCGGCTATGTAATGAAAAAATAAATTATGAAAAAATCAAATTTATTTGTTTTTATAGTTCCTAAAAACTTGTATTTTCGTAAACTCATTCGCGCTTCTTAATAAATTAAGAAGTTTTAAATAAATTTTGAATATCCAAAAAGATCTATTCGAAAGCTTTCAAATGGTACCAATATTGGACATATGCGTTCAAAAATGTAATGGAAAACCACATTTATATATGAAAACTTCCGAGAGCAATAACTCGAAAACTATGCCTTTCCGAGACTTACCATTTGATTTTTTCTTCTTATGTTTAAAATTTCTATCGCCCTATGTAATTTTTATTTTATTTGGAGGTGCGTTGGTAAACTAAATTAAAGCCAAGAAATATATGAAAAGTCTCGAAAACAGAAATCTTGTCTTTTTCTCTACCCCTCTCAAACAAAATAAGACGTGATTTAAAGACAAGTGAAAAAATCGTATAAATTGCGTGTTTGTTTTTGCCAACAATATACATATACATGTATAATTTTGTTTGGAACAAATCTAGTTTAGCCAAGTTGGTCCAAATGAAAAAAAAATTGCCTATGTTATAGAAAAATTAAAAAATAAGAAGAAAATGTAATATAAAAAAGTTGGCGGCAACCCATATTTTCCGAGTTATGGGCCTATGAAATTTTCATATAAATCTGTGGTTATACGTTATATTTTCCAACATGCATTTAATATTGGCATTATGAAACAGCTTTTGAGACTATCTTTTAGGAGGTGATAAAGGGCTTTAGGATTTTCTCCTCTATGTAAGTTGAATAGTGGCTTCGCTGAGTAAAGATTCTCAACCATTCGTAAAACAGCTCTGGGCGAGTCAACATCACGCGTCGTTGGCAATTACATCGTAAATGCAACCAGCCCACTGTCGTTTATTGGCCTTCGAGAGTTTTGCGTCTCACACCGCGTGTGATTAGTGGTTGGTGTCGGTTAACGGTAAACCGTGCAGTATTCCGTTGGTTTCCATTAACCACATGCAAAAAAACTATTATAAAGAAAAATATTAATAACTGGTTGGAGAACCCAAAACCTCACTTTTAAACAAAAATAAATATATATTGATAATTGGTTGGAGAACCAAACAAAAACTCAATTGCGAAGAGGCAAGGAGTGGATTTTGGTAGTTCCGGCTTCGTGTGCGACGGTATACGTCGCTTGGAACTATCTTGGAAGAGACTCCTTTTAGAAATTGTTGATGGCGGTATAACCTAAGGTTCACCCAAGTAAACCTCCCATCCATCCCTTGTATAGCAAGGGGGCACGGAGAAATTCCAAATCATCAAAAAAAATTGATTCTCAACATAGCCGGACTTTAGCCGGGCTTGAGGATTTTTTTTCTATGTATGTAGAATAATGGCTGCGCTGAGTAAGGATTTTCTCCTCCATGTATTTTGAATAATGGCTTCACTTCGGCCGGGCTTAAGGATTTTCTCCTCTAAGTATGTAGAATAGTGGCTTCGCTGGGACTTTTCCTATATGTACATATGTCTAATGGCGGCCTCGTGAGTAAAGCTTTTCTGTACAGTCGACCTTTGGTCAGACTTGAAAAGTTTTCTCCTCTATGTATGGCGAATAGTGACAACATTCGTTGGAAAATATTACGTATAATCACAATTTTGTACTATAACGTAAGAGGTCCATAACTCCCTAGCAAAAGCTTTTATAATTCTTGTAATCTGTAGTAGTTTATTAATGGTTTACAAAGCAATGAGTGGTAGCTATTTATCTTAATACTATGCTTTAAATTAGAACTACTTAGTTTTTAATAAAATCGTCTCAAATCGTCACATCCGTGATCCTATCGGCAATCGTACTAAAATAAATTAAGTGATACGTCAATCGTATAAACTAACTGTATGGGATTTTAGCACGTTCACGTATGTCATAATCCGTAAATGGCGCTTTTACGTGACGAGTTGTACGTTCGCGGATGTGACGATTTGAGCCCAGTACGTGTTTTTATCATTATCTGAAAGCAGTGACACTTTGTTGATATGTATTAAAAAAATAAGTAGACAACCACTTCTTGAGTCATCATGTATTTGTATGTATATGAAAACTAATATTTGTCGCTTAAACTTATAAGTTAACAATAGCTGAATGGGTAAAGTTCTTGTCTTCATATCTGAACGAGCACGAGTTTGTATCCGAGCCGGGTCAAAAAGATAAAAATAAAAAAATATAATTAAATTAGAAATATAAATAAAACATAATACGTATGTATATCTGTGGTCACAAGCCTTAACCGCCTAAGTCTGTTTTCCAAGGCTTTCAGGAGAGCAGCTTAAAGCCCTCACTGCAAATCAGGAGTTGTTTTTTTGTTGTTTATATATTTTCTCCAGATTCCAGCGAAACGTATTCTTTTAATCATATCTTTAAAAAATAGTTCTTTAGCGTTGCAGTCAAGAGATAATATCGAAAAAGACACTTAGGCGCTTATGGCTTATTGAGTACAAAAAATTCAAAATGCTAAAGTTGAGTTAGGCTTCTGTGCCACAAGAAAAAACCAACTTTTAGTGCACCTAAGTCAACTTAAGTCTTTATTTTATGTCAACATTTGTATGATTTTATATCTCATGTTGAGTTAAGTTGTTATTCCTTACTGATAATTCATAAATTGTCGACTTATGTTATATTTTCACTTTGGATTCCTTGAACATAAAAATTTTTCTAAGATATATAATTAAAAAATAAAAGTTTTACAAGGGTTTTTTTCTGTCGTAAGAGGTATGTGACATCAGTATATATTTTAGAGATCAACAATATCCACTTACGTAAGATACTCGTTCTTAAATGAAGATTAAATTAAAAAAATCTAAAAATACCAATAAAATAACTTTTATCCACTTACTTTTTTCCTTAGGACGTTCTTCCTGAAGCTTTTCTAATTCTATCTTCTTTAATGCTCTGTCAGCCATTTTGCTTAAAATTGTTTACAAAAATTGCTAAAAATTAAAACTTTTAAATCAATCACCAAGATGCAGAACTCTCCACAATGGTCTATCTCGACTTAGTGACTATTTTTTTTAAATTTTCAATATTTATAGTTTGAAATAAAGACTAAAGTCTACTTAAAAAACAATTTTTTTTTAATTCAAATTTGGAATAAGAATTTAACTTGAAATAATATTTTTGTAAAGTGATTTTTTAGTTTGGAAAAGGAACTCAACTCAATTTATGCCTATCAAAAATCGATGTTGTAATTCGGAATAACAAAGTAACTCAACTTAGGAAAATAAAATGTTTACTTTCTACTGCGGAATAACGACATACATACGTTTGATTTAGGCAATAATAAAAACTGTATGTTTCTAATTATCATATCTTAAATTGATTTAGGCCATTATTCCAAAGTAAGAATATAGAATTATGAAACACTTAATTTGAGTTAGGAAACTAACGTCGGTGAATTATGAGTTAAGCTGTTAATCCAAAAAATAATATAAAAAAATTACTTAAGCTATTAGGTGTTTTATGGATAGATGTAATATCAAAAAAGATACAATTACCAAAAATTGTTAGCAAGTACATTCATACATGCCGAACATGATAGCACCAACAACTCAGTTTTGTCCTAACTCGACTTAGGCTGTTAAGGCTTGTGACCGCAGATATATATATTTTTTAATTTAAATTATTTGACTACTTATTTTTTTGCTTCAAGTAAGTCAAATACAAAACTAGTTAATTACTTTGACAATGTAAATACATTTGTAAGGGGTAACCCTTATTTTTTGGACTTCTCAAACTACATAATAAAATTAAAAAATCAAAAAACCCGACTGCGTAAAAAAACTACACAGAAAAAAGTTTGAACATAAATAGTATGAAAAAAGTTCATAATCTATTGTACATATATTTTAGTAATTTATAAATAAAATACAGGAATTTTTTCATTCCCAGTATGAATAAATAAATTTATGAAATCAAAGTTGCTTTGAAAAAAATGTTCAACTTTTTTAATGCTTTTCTATTTATATAAAGTAAAAATACAATTAATTCCAAATAGTCTGTTTGGCAGAAAGGAAATAGTTGTGCTTAGTACAACAGACTATACAAGTTCAATACTGAATTTTTAAAGATAATTTTTAAAGAATTTATGAATTAATTTATGTAAAAGTTCCTAGCAGCAATGAAAATAATTTGGAAAAAAATTATCATGTTAGATTCATAGCATTTATGTAAAAGAAAAAAACGTCCAGTATGCGGAACATAGCGACTGAAAAATTTACAGCGCCAGCTAAACAAAAAAAAGTAATAGAAGCCGCCTGTTAGGAATAAATTTCTATATGAACATTTAAAGTTCTCTGCTGAAAAGAAGAGTTTTTTATCACATTAAGTAAATTAAAATAAACAATGCATTTTTCACAGCCTATCTACATTTAAGAACCGTAACATGCCGATGTATTTTGCGGCGGCAAAATCTGCGGCGCCGGTCGACTTTAAACGATCGGCTTGTTTCTCTGTTTCTGACACTTAGAACACATTTTACATTAACAAAATGCCTGTTGTTTTTGTATTGTTGTAATTATTGTAATGACTAGAGGGCTGCAGGAATATACTGCAGGAACTCCTCTACAAATGCTCATATTACGAATTTTTAACAGTTTAAGTTTGGACGAGTTATGTCCGATTTTTGAAATGTGGGTTCTCTAAGGGATGCCCACATTTTTTTTTAGGAAGGAGTCAACGTGGTCGGAAAAAATTCATTTTAAATTGTTTCTAAAAAGTATTTTAAACACTAGTAATAAAAATAATTACTTTGAAGAATGTACATATTAGATGTCGAAAAGTACTACTACTGAAACGTACTACTTTGCAAAATTTCTTTTTGAAACTCAATAGAAATTGGGTATATTTTATTCGTTTTGGGGAGGCGGAATATGATGCATTGCAGTGATGTATTTATGAACAGGCCCATTTTCATTGCATACCAATCACTGCAGATACTGAATTCAATATTGTAAGGTTGTTTTTATATATAAAAATTTTTTCTAGACAACCTTTTAAGCACATACCATTTAGTTCCTTGGACCAATTTCGTCCTATGACAACCACGTGTTGAATTCATTAATGTTTCACCAGAAATAGAAATACTTTGAGCTGAGTTCACCAATGGTGTAACTACCCAGGCAGAAATTGCGACTATGCAAAAAATATGTACCACCACAAAACTGCAAATATAAAATTACGGCTCTTCCAAAATTGTTATGACACTACAATACTGTATACACAAAAATATGACTTTAGTTTCCCAATACTGCGTTCATAGTAATCCTATAACGCCACAACATTTCAAATTCAAAATTATGACTTAACTATCGAAATATCATATTCAGAGTAATCATGTACAACAACTACAATACTGTAAAACAAAAAATGAGACTTTAGGTCACAAATAAATTTAACTCTACCAAATGCTGTCAGAGTAATTTTATGTTTACATTTACTTTGTGCCGTTGATATTTTATATGGTTCTGTGGCTTAGTGGTACAGGTGTTTGCTTGTGAATATGCAGTGTACAGGTTCAAATCCATAGTCATTCAAGTCGGACAATATAAATAAAAGAAAATTTTAAAATCCACTATAAAATATATATAAAATCAAATATAAAAAAATTCCAGAGAAAAAATTGCAGTATCATTTTTTTAATACATGCTGTAAATTTGTACTTAAAACATTGTGAGTACACAGTAAATTTAAGATTACAGTGTTATGGCAACATTGAAAACAAGAGTCGGTGAATGGTCATTCGGCGTTATCATTTTATGTTATTAGTACATTAAAATTTTGGTAAACAAGATGTACTAATGTTAGTCGTACCTTCAGACCATCGTAGCAACGTCGTGCTGATTGTCCTTTTCTGCCTGGGCAGGGATTTATATGTTCATTTTTTGCTCGGAAATTTATTTTCAAATTACATACATACTTTCAAAATACTCTTTGGTACACTTACCTTGTTCAGAAATGTGTAGCTTTGGTTTGCAATTTCTTTCAACGATAACTACATCATATGTTGCATCATTAATTCACATATTACGTAACGCTCGAGGGAGGAGGGGTATAAAAACTCCGAAAATAGCGTTAAGTAATATGTCAATAGCCAGCCCTTTATAGGCTTACTTGGTTGAGTGTTCCCTGGTTCGGTGAAGACTTTGTATGAAAATCAAATTTTTAAATTTTGTTTCTGTACAAAGAAATTTAATTATTTTTGGCTTGAGTTCGGTTTTAATTTCATTTTTCAATTAAACTATATTTTTATTTAGAGATAAATGTGCAGCATGTAGACAAAGAAGAAAGAAAAGTTCAACCCTCCACGCAGTCAAAAATTTCTTTGTCTACATGCTTCACATTTATCTCTAAATAAAAATAGAATTTAATTGAAAAATTAAATTAAAACCGAATTCAAGCCAAAAATAATTAAATTTCTTTGGATATACAGTACCCATACAGTTCGACTAAAGTCATAACTTAATTTTTTTTCTGTTTCAATATAAAATTCACTTTGATGTAGTTACATATTATTGCATTTCAGCTGCCGATATATCGATAATTTGTATTCTCTAATGTATGTATATTTTCTATAATTATAGCCAAACTTATGAACCTAAAAAATAAAAACCTTTATAATAAATAACATAGAATGAAAGAAATACTACGAACTTTATTCTAAATGCGGCAGCTCTTTACAATATGGCGCCAGCTCTTACTGAGCCATTAAGTCCAACCGAAAATTTAACTAGTTCAGCTGTAACGGCATCAGCTACTTCAACCTCGAGGACCAGCAGAAAACCTGAATCTACAATTGGCAATAAAAGTAACAGCATAACAAAAAACTTAACCGTAAAGTCTTCGCCTTCAATACGCGAAAAAAGAAATCGCAGCGGCGGAATAATAAATCAAACACCAACTTCTTCAAAACGTGCAGCGCGTTTCAGAGATAATTTGCAGCGTAATACGTTGACACCACCCAGCTCTGTAAGCGAAGATAATATATCGGAAACACAAAAAATCGTTGCAACTAGAAGAATTTCTAAGGCAGAAAGTGTTCAAGAAACCGACAGTTCGGTCAGCAGTTCTATCAATAACAACAGCTTAGATACAAAGGATGAGCAAATGGGCTTAAGTACAGCCCCGTTAAGTAATAAAAATAAAATTCTTAACAACGTTACCAATAACAATAATACAAACCAAAATTTGGATTCGATTGACGAAACTACAAAGGATACGTCGACCGCACAATTGTTGGCTGATTTGACAAACGAAGCCATAACAGCTGAAATTTGTTTGCGTAATCAACTGAAAGACGTTAATTTAGTAAAAACTTCAGGAGATCCCTCATCGCCAATCATACAACAGGATACATTTGTCGATACTCAATCTGATATTGTAGAATTAAAAGTTGCATCTTCTACAATAGCTATTGCGCCCGAAATAAATATAACTACTGCGCACATGGAGGCGCAGTTTAATGATTCAAAATCATCATCAAGTTTTCTAGATACAACACAAAGTAAAGAACTAGATGAAGCAACATCAACAGAAAACCCTGTAAAAGATTTAGTTTCCATAAAAGAGGATAAAGATAATTCTAAACGGGAAGAAAGTCTAAAAGAAGAAGTAGTAGTAGTAGCAGACAAATGCCCGTATAGTGAAAATGAGCAGAAAAAAGAAAAACCTACGGTGGCAACAGAAACTTCTATGGAATCCACTATCGTCGGTTCACCCCACTCTTCGGAAGGTGTTACAGAGGCAAAGAAAGCAGTCTCAAAACTTGACACTTTGTCCTTGCAAGAACTGCCACCAGTTAGTACCGATTCAACGATGACTGCATCAGAAGCGGAAGACAACTTAGAAGGTAACTTTTTAAATGATTAAATAATTACTTTAACCCCCCTATTGTCGTTCTCGTCTGAGAGTATTTTATTTCCTTAAAATTTCACAAGAATTTGTCTGCTTTGTGTGCATTTGCATATTGAATAGAATTGATTTTTTTTCTTGGAGAAGCCGAACATGCATTGACTAAAGTTTGATAAATAAAAAAAAAAGTAATTAAAGATACAAATTCGGTTCGATCCACATTATTTACGTTTTTTTTCTTTTTTCTTTCTAATAAAGTATTTTGTTGGGTTAATTTAGAAATTGCGTATCTCTTAAATGCTATTTTTGTATTTGTTCTACCGTTTATTAATTTTATAAAGAAAATTCTAAATGGGCCTTTTCTTTATTAAGCTATCACGATAATTAGGAATACTAGACGGAAGCGGGTTTCTTGTTTACTATATAACAAGACCAAATATGTGAAATAAGCAAATGAAGTAAGCAAACTGTGACAACAATCTACTTTCAGCATTTGGTCGATTCTTATGCAGAAAACTTTGTCAAAGTGATTTATGTGGTTCCCTACCGCGCTATTTCTAAATTAGCCCCAATAATAATCTGAAATATTGAAAACATTTAGTGCGAAGTTTCTCTAAAAGTCCTCTAAACGAAATAACTATTTATGTTTTTTAAAGTTTTTTCATTTGAATTTAATCTAGCGCTTTTTAAGGAGGCGGACAGCGCTATTTGGTTATGAATAGTTCACAACACTGGTTGGTCTTTATTATGATTTTGTTGTATAAGAATATTATTTCCCGGGAGTTTTGGATCGGAATTTTTGCACTGGCATCCTTAATGTTATTGTGAGGGACCGAAAATAACAGATCAAAAAATCAGTCCAAAATGTCAGACTGAAAGAATTTGTCTGTACGATATTTGCATGTAACATTGTAATGATCGTGAGCTAAGGAATAAAAATCTAAAAATACTTTTATTTTTTACTTTTTTCAACAAATTCAAAATATAACTGTTATTTTTTGACTCATACCTTTTTCAGTCAAAAATAAAAGTTAAAATTTGGCCGATATTTTTTGGTCAAAAATAAAAGTTAAAATTTTACCGATATTTTTTGGTCAAAAATAAAAGTTAAAATTTGACCGATATTTTTTTGGTCAAAAATAAAAGTTAAAATTTGACTGATATTTTTTAGTCAAAAATAAAAGTTGAAACTTTTACCGATATTTTTTTGTCAAAAATAAAAGTTTTATTTTGACCGATATTTTTTTTTGGTCAAAAATAAAAGTTAAAACTTAATTGGACTTAGAAGTCGCTACCCCGCAATTCTTTGTTTATTTTAACCACTTGTCATGCTTGATATTAGTGAGCAGGAGCATCAACTATTGAACCAATTTATTTAACGATATTTTTAATCGATATTGATTAGTAGTATATTCACCATGTGAGATTATTAGCTGTAAATATTACTTGCTTTTTTTGAAATTTTAACTTATTTTTGACCAAAAAAATATCGGTCAAATTCTAACTTTTATTTTTGACTAATAAAATATCAGTCACATTTTATATCGGTAAAATTTTAACTTTTATTTATGACCAAAAAAATATCAGTAAAATTTTAAGTTTTATTTTTGACCTAAAAAATAATAGTAAAAAAATAACCATTATTTTTTGACCGAAAACATGTTGGTCAAAAAATAACTATTATTATTTGACTTTTTCGAAAAAAGTCATAACAGTTACGGTTCTTCGTTTTTTTTAGTTATTGTAGTACTAATTATTTGTAATATCTTCCTACCAACTTTAAGGTCGCTCTATTCAATGTTTTAATATTGTGACTTACCCAGTTACTGCACAAAGAGCTTAAATTATTTCAATTTTAATTTCAGAACGATTAAGTCAATTGGATGGCACAGCAATTGATTCCCCACCACCTAATAATCATGATATAGATTCTAATGAGAAAAATAGCCAAAATCCTGTTCCAGATGCTGCACGACCACATACGCCTACCAATCAACAAACATTGTGTAACGAATTGCAAGAGTTGCAACAACAATTGCAACAAACTCCACCAACTCCGGTAGCTCAGCAAGTGCAATCCAATCGTCAGCAACAATCAGAACAATCTCAACAAACTAATTGCTTTTCAACCCCTCAAAGTACAACATCGTCTATAAATTTACTTGGCAATGTTAGCGGCAATATGTCTCAGTCGGATAATGTTGGCGGTGCAGCTGAACTCGAAGACCAAGATATCGAAGAAGTCTTTAAGGTCCTTAAAGGTTTTGAAGGTGGTACAACATCGGATCTTAATGTATGCGATTTGAATGTTTTATTCAATGAAGTCTATATGAAAATTAATGAAACTGAAATAAGTGGCAATGCAGGAAGTGGCGGAAGTCTTGCTAGTGGGATCTCATCGAATACTCCAAGTCAGCCGACTGTTACAAATCCCTCCATACAATTGGTTAAACCCACAGACATGGAAGAAGGTCAAATCGAAATTGAAAAACGTCACCAGCAAATGCAAAGGAAGATAGATTTTCTTGTGAGACGTCTAAGAAAGTTACAAGCTCGTTATATGTGCAAACACACCAGTGAAGAAATAGCTGGGCTATTTGAGTGGAGTGCCCGGCAAACAAGTAAAGGAGTCATAAATACAACATGCTTAAATAACGAAAGCACTCAGGATCCAAGTAGGTGTTTTTTAAAAGTTATAGCAGCACGACCACCTGCATCAGATTGGAAAGATGTACATGAGACCTTGGTACCAGCAAGTCAAATAACAACTTTGTTGCGTAAAATTGAATCTGTGGCTAATGCACAACAATTGTGTACTACCACTTCAGCCAGTTTAGTCAATATAACTCATAAGAAAACTAAAAAAGCCTTGATGGAAGCGCAAGCCGCGGCAGCAGCAACAAATTCTTCTGCAATGGGCGCATCGATATTTAATGATGGCAAAGCTGAAGAAGTGGTGGTTTCCACACTGGAGGAAAATATTACAGACGAATTGTCACAAGTTGCTGGTCTGTTACAAATCGAAATGTTGGAGGTACAAAAAGCTATCGATTCAGATGCAACTGAATCGAGTTCGGGTGGGGAATCGGCTGATGAAATGGTTACCTATAATAACACACTACAGCATACGCTGCCAATGTAAGTATTAAAAATTTTTATTTTTAAAATTTTTATAAACTTATTATAAACAAAAATTATGTATATAAAAAAATAAATAGAACTAAACGTGCCGCCTGGCGTTACTCACGTGATCGTGCGGCCATTGCATCACGCTGGTCGTGGCTACTTTCTCAAATATCCGACTTGGAAATTAAAATACGTCAACACAGCGAGTTGCATCAGGAAATTCTGCGATCTAAAGGTGTTGTTACGTGTGACACTCAAACGAATATAACAGAGGAACAAGCTGACGAAGAGCTAATGGGCTCATGTCGAACGCGTGGGTATATACCATCATTATTTCGTAAAAGAAAACTTATTCAGACGACCAATATTCATACAATATCAAAAAAAGCAGCGAGGCCGAGGTATATAAAACGTTGCATATGTATATTGTATAAAACTGTGATTAACATTTTTGTTGTTATTGTTATAGTACAATTAAATGCGGTTGTCAGTGGCCTTTACATCCATGTGCATTGTGTACGGGTCGGATAGATCCTACTGCCCCTCGAGATTTACCCGACACCATGATGATGTCGGATCGCATAGCATTGTTAGATTCTGGTTATCATCCAGTTTTAAGTTTTAGAGAAAGTATGTGCTTAAATATATCAATATTTGCTTTACATTAAATATGTATATATATATATATATATTTTTTTTTTCAAATTAGATGTAAATAATGCCTTGCATTTTGAGGCGATTGCAAAACAGCCCGAATGGCAGCAACGTGTTATGCGTTGTCAGGCTAAAAACATTGCTAAGAATGTTTGGAGGGCCGAACGTGAAGCAGTTGCTGCTGCTGCCGGCGGGCATCATACTTCTGCATCGAAAAAATATAGCGAAACTCCTCCAACAAAACGACGTTACATTAAAAAGAAGGATAGACAAAATAATGACGAAAAAACTGGAGGAAAAAGCTCGAATTCGACAAAGGGTACTCAACAGCAGCATACTGCCGTCACAGTAGCATCAGCATCAGCGGTAACATCGACTGGAACATCGTTAACAGCAGCGACATCATTAAATGATATAGGAAATGGTACAGCAACTTTGTCAACTACTACGTCCACAACGCCACTTGTGGCCAACAGTAAATTATTGTAAACATGAAAAATTCGATAATTGATATTAACATAAAACAAAAACAATTTTTGCATCTTTTTTTCTTTTCATTTTTCTCTTCTCCCTGTGTATGCATTGATCTCTTGTATTAAATCCCACAAACCTACGACTTTTTATTTAATTATGATTTCTGACGTCCTTGCAACTGTAAAAATAAAACAAATATTTACTCGAAACAATTCATAATGGAAAATATTGCTACTTGAAATCTTTCATCGACACCAAAATATGCAAATTTAAACTGTCCATTTTTGTTTCAATATTATCATCGAATGATGAGCAGAAGGAATGACCAAGGGACCGAAGAAACCGCACTGCCCCATAGTGAGGGAGGAAATCTTAAAGGACCCTTCAAATTCTCTACCACCGCCAAAATGCTTAAGTACCACGAGCTTTACATCGACAGCACCTTTGTCAGCAACAACGACGACGGCGGCGACACCTCACAAAAAATACATACACCAAACGAGCGATTGTCTCCCAACAAACTACGATCAATTCAATCCCAACCAAACACATTTATCATTGATCTCCAACAACCACAATCAGAACAGCAGCAAAAGTAATAAGCATCGTAAACTTTCATCATCAGCAGTAGTACATTCTCACCATTATAATCATCCTAATAACAGTAGTAGTAATCTATATAATGGTGACTCAAGCTATATGTTTAGTAATGAATATTGGGGAGGAGCAGGAGAAAACTTTAATGTTCGCAGTCGTACATCGTCACCAACACACGGCAGCAGCGGCAACATTTACCACAAGTATGAAAGGTAAGAATATAATAATTACATATAAAAATGGAAAAATATTTGATGAAAAAACAAACAAAAAAAATTAATTACGGTCCTAATTTACCAAATGAAATTTATATGAAAATCAATAAATCTGGCATACACGCAATTGTTAAATTTATATGTACATAATATGACAACACGTTACATATTTTATTTTTATTTTTAATTAGTCATATTTTCCATAATATGAATATAATATTCGAAATACCTATCAACTGGTATATACAATTGCCAAATCCATTAACCAGTTACGAGCCATAAACAATTTTTATTTTTTTTTTACCTAACTTTTTAAATATCTCTAAACATTTTTCAATAAACATATGTAGCCAGCAAAAACTTGTTAATGAGTTGTCATTACCGAACAACATACTTTTTAACCACAAACTACATACCGTCTGAATTACTTTACAGTAGTTGAACAATTACTTACTAGTAATTAAACAAGCCATCTGTTCTCTTATTGGCAGAGTACTAGTGTATCTGCTTATCATACAGACGATAAATAGTTCAACCGCTGTGTTCATGTTTGTGAAAACAAGTCTTAAGCCCATAACAAAATAGTTGTGCAGTAGCCTAGTGAGTAAAACACTTGACATAAAATAACAAAATAACTGAAAGCGCCATGAGTTCAATGATTAGCAGAGACATTTAGTTTTTATTGGGTTTTGTGTATTCAATGCCTTCTAAATATTGAAATTTATAACTTGTTCTTTGAAATCAAATGTGGTAAGTACTTGCCCCCAATGACATCGCCATGTTAAAGTAATTGATTAAAATGTCAAAGTAGAAGTAGTGAAAGATATGTTTTTTTAGCATTTTAAATCATTACTTTGCCATCATCATTTTTCCTGGGTAATAGTTCTGTAGTATTAAAATAATTGTATAGAGAAAATGTTTCCATATGAACGCAAAAGTAGTTGGAAGAAGGAATAGAGAAATTGCATATTTTAAACGGTCAAGAAAATGAAGAAAATGAATCATAATTTTGCTATGTATGTATATATATTAAATGTGTCAAATATTTGTCCAGTCTGATGATACATTATTAAGGTTTTATATTGTTTCAAATACGAATTATAAACCCAACAAACACGCAGGCTTGATCTCAATTTGAGGATGATTTTCACAAACGACAAACGTTTGAAAATGATTTGAAAATCCATCACATACCTGATAATCTATATTATTCGACACCGACTAGGACTCCATAAGATAGTTCAGAGACAAGTTACAGGGTGCATACAAAGTATCAATTAACCCCATCCTAGGCCATCCCCATGTAAAAGTGGCTGGTCCGCTTCATAGGAAGTGTTAGAACTCGGACTGGTCCCTACCACCTGGGGACCGGTCACGTGACTTGTTTTGTGTGAGTTCCATTTACCGTACGGAAGTTACCCATTACGTAATCGCTGATGTAAGCAATACTTAGTAGCTGCTAGTGATGACGCTTTGTCTTATTTTCCCACTTAGATTTCCCACTTAGATAAGCGTGTCATAGGCTGTTTAATCGGTGCGCTCTCGCTTACAAGGTAAGCTACGATGTCAGCACCTGTCGCTACTGTGCGTTTACATAATAAGTGGAACTGTAAGCGAGCTTGTCGTTGAATTATAGCCCAAAAGTAGGCCACAATTTTTTTACTTTGAACATAT
Organism: Panzeria rudis; assembly: GCA_956483635.1. Classification (NCBI taxonomy): domain Eukaryota; kingdom Metazoa; phylum Arthropoda; class Insecta; order Diptera; family Tachinidae; genus Panzeria; species Panzeria rudis. The sequence continues at coordinate 27,538,104 of OY101447.1, read as the reverse complement.
AAGGGATAAATTCTATGAAAGACAACAAACTACTCACATACACAATGCAAAATAATCGAAGCTATTATTAGTAAATGACATATTAGATTACACGTACTTTACAATGTAAGTACTAGAGGGCTGCAAAGTGTACACAAATGTATTCGTAGAATGTACTCGTATGAATTTCGTGTGTGCATAGATGTATGTTCTTATGTATATACTTATGTATACATGCATGTATATGTGTATACATACATAGCCATGAGCAAATATACATATATACATACATATATACACACATATATACAAAAAAACATACATGCATACAGACACAAACATACATACGAGTACTTTCGAATATATTCGTGCAGCCCTCCAGTAAGTACTAAGATGCTCGCTTAGAACGTCATCCTGATATCATTGATTATTAGTGTCCGACCGAACGTTCGGGTTCGGTGTCGGAGTTCGGTAAAAAGCTGTGTTCGGTTGATGTTCGGTGTTCGGTAAAACTTTCACCGAGCACCGAACTTTGTATAATTTTTTTATATACATATTTATAATCATTAAACATACACAAAAAAGCAGTCCTATAAAATATTAACGAAAAAAGCAACGTACTACGAATTTGTTCATTTTGTATTTATTAAAGAAATGAGTTATAATTAAAAAGAGTTAAGTTGAAATTCTCCTTCGGTTTTAAAAAATCAACCGAAAAAAGTGCGTTCGGTCGGACACTATTGATTATTATCTAAGTACTTCGTTTCATTTACCACTGGATATTTTCAAATTGAGAAATTCATTTATTCTCAACTTACTTTCAAACGTTATTCTCAAATATTTTTCAAATGTGGATTGTAATATAATGTGGAACTTAAATAAATATTATTTTAAGTTCATATATGAAATTTTTTCTTATTCACGTTGTTATTCATGATAATAAATTTTTTTATCACACAATAGACATACTACATTGTATACTTTTCTCACAAGCAAACAGTACATATGTAACTTTTCTGCAGTTGTAATAAATAATTCACTTTGATTGTTAAAATTATTCCAATTTATTTTTCGCTTTAAATAGTGTTTAAAATTTGAGAATACCTCCACGACAAATTGATAACAAATTGATAAAACACTGATTGTCAAATGTTTATATTCAATAATTATCAACTTGAATTCAAGTGTTAAATAGAAACCTTTGAAGAAGGTTTGAGAATTGTGCTTGATATCAAATGTTAAAGTCATCTTATTTCAAAGGTTTGACTTCGTACTTGCTGGGAATACATCAATTTTAAATGATCTAATTTACTCGATCTTTATTATTTTCCAAGCTAAAGATCAATTTTCATCATAAAAAATATAATAATATAAAAATAATTTCATAAAATTTCACATGAAATACAGAGCATGCCCGTATATCTTAAGTTTTTATACTGTTTCTTTTTTATTTTATCTTCTTTTTCTTTTATTTTCTGCAATTTGCAAATCCAGCTGATCGGAGATGCCATATTTTATTATTTAGTATGGCAATTTTTAGAGGTTTAAGCCTCCACTTAAAAACGGATCGGTAGGCTAGTGGGTAGTGTGCTAGCCTATCAGTGTGGAAGTTGTGGGTTCGATTCCCACCATAGACTCTGGTTTGTTTCACTACAACGAGTGAATGTCTTTATTACTATTCTCGTTTAAATTAAGTTATGATATAATTTGTAATTGTATTTGTAACATTTAGCAAATAAATAAAAATTAAAAACGGTGAAAAGAATTAGCACTCCATTAAATTTATTCGCAGATTAATTGATTATAGTTTCAAACTAAGATTGAATGTTCACATTAAAAATCCATCCTTAGACCGCAGTGATATGAAAAATGTAAATTTGGAAAATTTTTATTTTTTTAAAAATTATAAAAAATCGAAAAGGGCAAAAACTTACAACTTTTATTAACTGATGTTAAAGCCTCATGTACTACAAATAAAATAAGCTTTATTTCATGAAAATCGATGCATAAATATTGATTTTATACATAATAAAGTGAAGTCACCTAATTTTTCAAAATTGCGAATATTTACAGTGTACAACAAAATAAATTTTGTTTTTGTAAATAGCAGGTTCTAACGGCTGATACTAGTAAAAAAACCCCACAAAAAGAAACAAATACTTGTATCGAAAGTTTTGAAAGTTTACATCCAGTGTTGCCAGAAAAGTTATCTGGAAAAATGATAAATGGACCAAAACAAAATGCTAAAACGTTATACAGACGAAAAACAGAATGCTACATAAATTACACTTGCTACATAAATTACACTTGCTAGCCGTAAAGTGTAACAAGTTTGGCACCCTACTGGTAAAGCTAGCCTTTTTCAAAGCTAGCTCTCGTTTTCGCGATATTATCGATTTAAAATTTCCCTATTATATGAATTAAATTTGATTTTCAAATTTAGTTAATTTGATTACATATAAACAGCATTAAGATATTCTATGACTTTTTTCCGAAATTTTAATTTTTTTTCGCAATAAATTTTTTTCGATTTTTTTGCAAAAAACTATCTTGCGCGAATAAAAATTACGGTATAAATGATTTTTTATTTATTCCACGCAGAAAACGTTATATAAATTGATAATAAATTTGCCTATCCTCAAAATGGAAAAAAAACGAAATTAGTTAAGAGTATATACTAAATGATTCGCAGTTAACTTATTTCGTGGGTAGTAGCTCTTTCAGCTTAATTCGAATGTAACTTCTTCAAATTAAGAGTAGTAAAAATAATATACGTGCAGGTACAGTAAAGTCTCGAAAAAAGTAACCGAAATCTCCCATGGGTAATTAATAGCCCAATTCAGTATCTCGATAAAATGTTACGTATATATACGGAAAGCACTCACTAATGAAATTCAGTAAATCGTTATTATTTTTTCATTTGTGTTTCGGCGTTCTTGTCTTGTCTAGAAGAAATTGGAAATAAGGTACTGCCAAGTAAAAAACCATAATAGTTAAAAAAATTATTTGGCCTGTATTTTTTGTTCAACTTATAATTATTCTAATGTGGCAATTCAAACAATTATTTTATTGGACGCAATAATTTTTCATTTTCAAAGACAACGACCTAAATATGTTCTAAACTATTTAGCGAATACAAAACAAAGAAATCAGTCAGAAATTCGTCAGAAAACGTGTAAAACCGACATAGTGAATTGGGCTGTAACTTTTCCGAACTATTAACTTTTCTAAGCGTTTTTAAAAATTGGAAAAAATAGTATAATAAACATAAATTATTCGGATATAACAAAATAAATTTATTTTAATGACTTAGCTTAATTAGAGCTCAACGTTTCCACTGAGAACTTTTGAAAAGCGACCAAATTGCCACTTTAGTGACCGAAAAAACGGTTGGTTTCAAAAATTCATACGATCAGAAAAGGTAAGTTAGCTTTTTAGAGCTACACGTGGACGTTGAAATTCGCTTAACTTAGCCAAGCGATTAGCTTTTAGGCGAGTTAACTTTTTCGAGATTGTACTGTATTTTGTAGTTGTAGCAATACTTATTTTAAATTTAAATTCGTCTGGAATTTGTATAATTAAGCAGGGCAACTCAGGCGTAATTATATTTCCAATTTTGCTTTTTTATTAAAGCTATTGCAAAAGCATTTCAATGTCGGTGTTAGAAAAGGGCAAAACCAGTAAAAACATTACATACGTTTTATAAATGGGTGGCTAATTATTAATTTTGAAGAAACTAAAATAAGAAATGCTTCTATAACCGAATTATGCCAAAACAGCGTTTAGAATATTTTTTTTTTAATATTTTAATGCTTTTAGCCAAAGAGTAATTCCATTTTGCCGGGTGTGACACTTTACACATATTTTTTGTTATAAAAAAAGAATATATAATTTTTTACTTAAAAAAAGGTTGCGACTCGATAAGCTTACAGCCGTTGAATAACGGGTAGATACTGAAAGAACACGATTCCTGCTCAGAATGGTCATCAAAAAGCTGCGACGGGTGTGACCTTACAAATCTTAGTTTTAAAGAATTATGACTTTCAGCATAAATTCTGTAAAATTTTTACTATAACGTACACAATATTTTTGGTATAGCTGTCTGTTCAAAGTGTTTTTAGCTGTATTACGTATTTACTGTTTGACAAAAAAATCAGTTTTCTTAAAAAAACTATTTTTAAATGTGACGGGTGTGACCGACGAGTGTGACCTAATACAAAAATTTTAAAAAATTCGAAAAAATAAAACTTTATTGATTTCATTAATATAAATAATATAAAAATAAATCATAAGAAATTAATAACACATTAAATAATTTGCTATCCGTTCTATTATAGACAGCAGAATACTCTAGCTGAGTATTTTTTTAAATTCAATAAAAAGCGAAAAAATATATTCTTTTCAAAGATAAGGGTTTTTATTAATAATGAGAAAGGAAAGAAAAGAAAATCTGAAATAAATATTAAACATACAAAGAGGGAGAGCAAAATGTTTCGTGGATGATCATATAAAAGTGCCTCAAATTGCTTAAAAAATATTAAATAATGTATTCTTTTATTTTTGCTATAATTGTCATGCTCTAAAAAACATCAATTGAGAGATTTTTACTAAAAATAGGAAAATAATTTTTTTCCTTACGTGGATCACTCCAAAGAGAAATGCTCTATATAGCAGTGAAAATGCTAAAATGGCAACACTGTTTACGTCTGGGATTAATTTTAGGGGGAGTGTTGGTAGCGAAAAGTCGCAATGTCTGCCTAAGTAACTTCACTTTATTACAGGGACTGAAACCATGAAAAATGGGTTCAGGTTCGGGTTCGGGTTAATCAAAATAAAAAGTTCAGGTTCGGTTCAGGGTTCGCGTTCGTGTTCGGGCTTAAAACTAACATTTAAACGCGCGCAATTATTTTGTTTAATAATAAAATACATAAATAAATTTTACATTCACGTTTATACGTTTAAACAATATCCTCCCTGAGCTTAAAATATTATATCTGAAATTAATATACTATATACGATTTAAAATACTTCAATGGAGGCATTATTTATTTTTGGAAACCGAAAAATTTACTCGGATTCGGTTTACCGAACAGGGCCGTATATTCTTTTTTTAATTTCATTAAATTTAACTTATTTGGCTTTCAAAAAAACTTTTTTCAACTTTGTAGCGTACGTACCGCATTAACATAAGAAAATATACTTCAAATAAGAAATTATTAGAAATACCCAGAACAAGAAAAAGCAAAAATTTTGGCAACCATTCGGCACTCTTAAAAATTGCAAGAAATACGAGTAGTCAGCTTTCGGGGTGCTGCCACCTGGTATGATTTTGTTTTTAATTTTTCTTTGCATGCCAGAAATGTAATGTTTTTTATTATTCTTCTATTAAAAATTTTTTTTTAACCCGAACCTTGCTGAATTTGTGGGTTCAACGGGTTCGGGTTCAAAGTCTTTATAAACAGCGAACCTGAAGCCGTTTGGGTTCGGTTTCAGTCCCTACTTTATTATGAATAAAATCAATATTTATCCATCGATTTGTCATGAAATAAACCTATTTGCAAATGTTAAGTTTTTGCCATTTTCGACTTTTTTATAAATTATTATTATTTTTTGTTAGTTACGTGGTTTTGCATTTCAGATAACGGTATATTGTTTACAAAATTTTTGTTGGTATTTTTCCATAAAAAACACCGAGAAGGATTAGAAAGTGATTTTTCCAATTTTATTTTTTTAGATCCCTTGATCGTAAAAATCGTGCATCATACGATATTGACAATATTGTGATACCGTACAGCGTAGCTGCTGCCACTCGCGTGGAGCTTTTACCCTATAAAGAAATTCCAACTCCGAAGTAAGTATAAATCTATATAGACAAAAATATGTAAATTTTATTTAAAACTGTGTATTTTCTAAGGTGGCGTGTAATTGATATTGAAAATGTAGAAGATAACATTAATGAAACAAAAATATCTATAAATCAAGAATCTGAAATAGGAACATTATTAGATACTAAACCTTTAACAAATGGGCACGTTTGTGATAACAAATTAGTAGAGTCAATAAAAAACTACCCAAAAGATTGCGAAAAGATATCTGAAAAACATTCAACTTCTATTAAGAATGAAGTCGTCATCTCTAAGGAAGAAAATTGTAAATCTAACAATTCCAAAGAAAGTGATATAGTTGAGATTGAAAAAGATATAGAAGTTAATGTGAAAACTTTAAAGGGCGATACAAAAGAAAATGGCTCTTGTTCGGCTACAGATATATCTGAAGATAGCAATATTGTTCATATGGAAGAAGAGTACAATAAATCTCAGAGTAATAGTGATGATCTTGATGAAAGCACTAAAGAACCAGAACTAAAAAAACTCAAAATTGATATAGGTGTGATAGATGTTAGAAATTATGACTCGGAAAATAAAGAAATTGGAAAAGAGTATAATGAAGAAAAAATAACGCTACAAAATGGTTTAAAAATAAGCATTGAAGAGGACGAAGATATTTCCGATGATGTTTTGTTTTTAAAACATGAAAGAGCATTGACCGAGGAACGTCGCAAATTTCAAACATACCTAAAATTTCCCTGGAGTACTCGTTCTAGAGCTAACCGACGTATTGACAGCCGAGCTGAGTCAAGTGGGGCAAATACACCGGATCCCAGCTCACCGGCACCCCAAACACCCAGCGTGGGTGGCGGAGATTTGGAAGTATGTAGTTATCAATGTAAACCTCAATAAAAAATGTTATTAAATTTCTATCTTTTTTTTTTTAAGAGTATACCATCACCATCAAACCCAGCAACTCCATTAAATCCTTTAGATACAGTTTCCGAAGCCGGAGACAATTCAAGTAAGATATAAAAAATATTCTATAAATATGTTCATATCATTAGATATTTATAAATTTTCAGCTTCATTTCTGGGTATAAACTCTTTACCTAGCCTTAGCAGTAAACGTTATGAACGTAGACGCACAACTTCAAGCAAACGTGATCGAGAAGTAGAAAGGCGAAGTTCAACACCAGATTCAAAAGAGGTAAACTAATTTTATTATGTTTGTTTTTATTATAAAAAATATTTTAGTAAATTATAACGAATCTAAATTTAATTGCACAATTTAATTAAGTTATGTGTACATAAGAGCGACTCACCATCTATGAAGAAAAAAACACCGTTTGTTACCCCTGTCAAATTGAAGATTGGTTTGTGTAATGAATATTCCCTCAACATTTAGGGTCACTTTTTGAATACGAGATTGAAGATTAAATTAAATCTCTGTATTTACTCGACTTTTTTATGTTTATTTGTTTGCTAGTTTAAGCGGCCAATGTTGGTGGATTAATCCTAAGCTAGCAAAAAAAAAAAAGTCAACCCATACAGATATTAAAATTAGTTTAATATCTAATCTCGTATTCAAAAAGTTATCCCTACGAGTCTAACGATGAGCGTTCGTGAGCTGGGGCGTGTTAAAAAATTATTCTCGAATTTTTAATTTAAACTTTTTTAATTCAGCTAATCGTTTTGCAAATACTCATGATGTGATATTTAAAACAATAAAAATTAAATGGTGTTCTATCAGCTAATGTAATTTTACTACGTTATTTAGACAATATGCTTGCTGTATCTTGGAAACCGTAATTGGTAAACCCTTGAAATTTTCAAAAACGCTAAAACTAAAAAATTCCAAAATTAAAAAAAATTTCAAAACGAAAAATCGCCAAAATGAAAAAAAGATCACCAAAAAAACTAAAAAAAGCCAAAAACCGAAAAGTCAAAACGAAAAAAGTGCTACAACATAAAAAATCGCTAAAACTGAAAATTGCATCAAAAAAACGAAAAAATCGCCAAAAATGAAAAAAAACACCAAAACGAAAAAAAGCGCCAAAAGCAAAAAAGCGCCAAAACTAAAAAAATAGCCAAAAACCAAAAAATCGCCAAAACGAAAAAAGTGTCAAAACAAAAAAAAATCGCTTAAATTAAAAATATCACGAAAACCCGAAAAAAAATCCCCAAAACCGAAAAAGCGTTAAAACTGCAAAAAACGCCACAACTAAAATAAATCGCTAAAACTGAAAATATCGTCAAAAAGCGAAAAATACTGTAAAATAAAAGAACTCCAAAACTAAAAAAATTGCAAAAAGCCAAAAATCGCAACAACAAAAAAAAAACCAAAAATATCGCTAGATCGAAAAAAATTTCATAACCAAATATCGCTAAAACTAAAAAAATCACAAAAACCGAAAAAAATTCCCAAAACCAAAAAAAAGCACCAAAACGGAAAAAAATCGTGACAACTAAAATAAATCGCTAAAACTAAAAATATCGTCAAAAAGTGAAAAAGTCAGTAAACGCCGAAACCAAAAAATCGCCAAAACTAAAAAAAAATCGACAAAAAAACAAACAAAAAAATACAAAAAAAAAAACGAAAAATCGCCAGAAAAAAACGAAAAAATCACAAAAATTAAATAAGCGCCAAAAGCAAAAAAAAAAAATCACCAAAAAGAACGAATAATTCTTAAAAAAAGCTAAAATTAAACAAAAAAGCATAACGAAAAAAACTGCCAAAATGAAAAAAGGTGCAAAACGAAAAGTGATATAATATGTATGTGTATTCGTACAGAACCCTTCGTGTGCGAGCCAAAGTCGCACTTATTTAATTTATTAAATATTGCCTGGAAGATACTTAGGTGATACTTCTCAAGAATTTAGCCGAGACACCTGGTGTTTAGCTGAGGCACCTTCAGTACGCAAGGACACCACCCTTAGACACAAAACTGGTTTTAAAATTTCCCAAAATTGTGTACAAAAATCTCCACAAAGTCCCAGAAGTTCCCCGGACTCTCAAAAGCTTCTACAAAAATCTCCCTAAAATCTCAGAAGTTTCCCGGATTTCCGAACACTTTTACAAAAATCTCCCTAAAATCTCAAAAGTTCCCCGGACTCGCAAACATTTGTACAAAAATCTCGCCAAAATCTCAGAAGTTCCACGGATTTCCAAAAAATTAAAAAATCTCCAAAATCCCAGAAGTTCCCTGGACTACCGAAAACGTTTACAAAAATCTCCCCTAAATCCCAGAAGTTCCCCGGATTTCCAAAATTTTTTATAAATTTCCCAAAATAAGTTCCCCGGAAAACAACGGCGACACTGAAAGCCGCGAAAATACCAAAACGGCAACACTCAGTAAAGGTGTCTAACAAATTTCAGATAAATCGGTCATATTACGAGTTGAAATTAGGGATGTAACGAATACCGATACCGATATATCGGCGATACTTCAGATTTTCCGATACATCGGTATCGGCGATATTTTACTGTCGATACGACGATACTTTAAAAATTTTTTTCAGTTTTTTTAAACAAATTATTTATTTTTTTGTTAATTTTACCAAGAACTAAATTCATTTCATTATTTTTTAAATCTTATTAATATCAATTTTAAAAATTAATAATATTTTACGCTGTTATTTTGCAAAAACAATAATTTATTTATTGTTAATTTTACCATGAACTCAAATTCAATTCGTTGTTTTTTAAACCTTATTCCCAGCAAAAAAAGACATTATAAAGAAATCATGAAAATGTAGCAGTCGCGATCCGGAAATATTGCGAATTTGGATAATTTCTAATTAGTTTCACATTTGCTTGTCATTGCAAGAAGTTCTCTTTTTCCATTACCAATCACCGAATTTGAAGTGATGTTAGGACAAATTTATTTTTCGGTGTTCTATAATGATTCCTCAAATAATTCTGGAAAAAAAACCGACTTCAGCATAAAGAGTAATATACTTGATGGCCTTCCATATAAACAATTTTGAAAATCGGTAAGCCAATGAAGGAATTGTGCTCTAATAAATATTTTGGGTGGAGGCGTGGAAGACTTGCCCCACAGATTTTCGTAGAAAAATTATGCGACCAAACTCTAGGCAAACCATTCCAAACAAAAAATAAATTTTGGAATTCGGCCCATAAATGGAGGAGCTATGCGGTAATCAATATTTCTGTGGGAAGGGAAAATCCCGCACAGATTTTGGAGAACAATTATGGTACCAACCTGAAGGGGGGTTTGCAGCAAAATTTCACAACTGATTTTCGAAAAAAACTGTAGTCAAACCCTTTCAAAAAAAAAATAATACAAATTTTGATATTCGGTTCCCAATGACAAAGTTATACGTGGTTCCCCTCCCATTTTCGAAAAGAATTATGGGGCTAAACTACTAGTGAACCCTTGAAAACAACACAAGAATTTTGAAAAGCTGTTCGCAAATGACATAGTTATGGATTGGTGGGGAGGGGGAGCAAACTTGCTTCTCCGATTTTCGACAAAAAAATTGGGACCAGTTTTTGTCAAACCCTTTCAAACAAAACCAGAATTTTGAAAATCGGTTCACAAATGACAGCATGGGGGGAGCGAATTTCCCCCTCCGATTTTCAAAAAAAAAAATTATGGGACCAAACTGCAGGCAAACCCTTTCCAGCAAAAAAAGAATTTTTAAAATCGCTTCACAAATGACAGAGTTATGCGTGTACGTACAAACATAAAAAAGTAAAAAAAACACACACGAATTGATAACCTTCTTCTTTTTGGAAGTCGGTTAAAAGAGGACGACAAATTACCCATTTTCAGAACTTGTTTCTTTTTATGCGAATTTAAACACATGTTTTCATGTAAATTTAAGTGAATAAAGATAAACTTTTAGCAGACTTTTAATAATTAAGCTAATAAGTTATTTAGAAGAATATTAGTTAATAAATGTCCTTTAAAAAATCAATTTTTTAAAAAGCATGGGGAGTATTTTTTAAAATTATTAAGTAATTACAAATTTGTACTGGCTTTTCTACTAATGATCTGCATATTTTTAATATAGATTCTTTCTTTGAAAGCAATGAAAATGTAGTTCCGTTAAAAATTACTTCCAATTTTATATACTGTTTTAATATCTATTTTAGATATTAATAATCTCTTACACTGTAATGTTGCATAATAAAAAAATTGCCCTTCTTGATTTTTGTTAATCTAAACTTGAACTCAATTTCAATATTCGTATCGGAATCGGTATCGGCGATATTTATTTTTAAGTATCGGAATCGGTATCGGATCGGCGAAACGGCGTATCGTTACTTCCCTAGTTGAAATCATGCAATTGCAATAAAATTGTTGTTGAAATCTTATGATTTCAATCAATTCCCCTGAAATTAAAACTATAGTGAAGTCCAACAAAATAATATAAAAAACCTAGCAAAACGTAGGTTTGTTAGCCATTTCATGGCTTTTTTTTTTAATTATTGGAGTAAGCTTTATTTCTAGAAGAAAGAGTTTCATTTGAAGAAAACGATGATTTTGATTCTGCTTTAATTTTGATTGCAATTACTGGATTTGATTGCAATCAATTAATATAGAAATTAATATCCAAGGAAATTTAATTATTTTTGGCTTGAGTTCGGTTTTAATTTAATTTTTCAATTAAATTATATTTTTATTTAGAGATAAATGTGAAGCATATAGACAAAGAAAATTTTTGACTGCACGGAGGGTTGAACTGACGTTTCGATAGCCCCCGCTAATCTCTTCACGAGCTCTTTTCCGCTTGACCACTCGACCAAAGTCGGTGGCTTGCAGTCAAGAGTTGAATATCATCTACTTTTAATCAATTCATACTGTCACTCTTAGAGCTGTATTTCATTTGATAGTTATTGATATTTACTTTTTTCTTTGTTTTGTGTTAAGCTTCTTTTTCTTATTTCTCTATTCTAGTATGAATTATCATTGATAATTAGAAGTACTAAAGGCATCTAGCAAAGGGATGGCTTCACATTTATCTCTAAATAAAAATATAATTTAATTGAAAAATTAAATTTAAATCAAACTCAAGCCAAAATAATTAAATTTTCTTGGATATATGGGGGCCTGTTCTGTAAAACACGAGATGCCAAATCACGGTTATTAAAAAAAAATTAATAAAGGCTAAATTAATGCTTTCGTAAATTGGATCAAATTACGATTTTGATTGCAATCAAAAAACTAGCAATCATTTATAAGAAATAAAGACTGGGAAATTCAAAATATTTTGGGCTATACATACTGATGTATGCAGGGTACACTCAAACCTGGCAAACCCATAAGGACAGTGGCTCATTTATATTGCGTTTCCTAAATGTCAACCTCCATATAAAATTAAATATTTTAATCCTTGGAATTTGTTTCACAGTTCGAGAATGCAAACTAAAGTGGGGTTACCATGTTACATCTAACTCGGATGCACATATGTACACCTAATTGTATTGATAGAAAGTGAAAAAATGTATATATGTAAATTTTTTACATGTTTTTTAGACATGGTCCAGCTGACGAACGGATAGGTCAACAATTTGAGAGGGTTAACAAAAAATGTTTTCTCGTGAGTCACTCTAGTGTACATAAATTTTAAAGCAATAAAATTTCAGGTTAAAAAAAGATGATCGTAGTTTATTTCTTATTGAATTGGAAATTAAAACGTTAATTTTCTTTTTTCTAAAAAATGTAAAAATGAAGCTTATACCGCCATATGAACCACTTACATTCCCCTTGACTGACGAGCAATTTGAGGAATTATTGAGTGCTATGCCCAGTGAACATGGTGAGGAATGCAAACGATTTGACGAGTGCTATCTTCCTGGTGGCAGTGGTGGTGTGATTGGACTAGGAGCAGTTCCACCTAATAAATATCCACGAACTGTAAGTGGCAGTACTTCAAAACGTAGTTCAAGAGCTTCAACATTGTGTGGCGATACAATAACGACGACGGCTTGTGGCAGCGGTGGTGGTGGTGCTGGACGACGTGCAAAAAGTTCCAATTCCAAAAACCTAAAACCTATTTCAGCGGACGATAGCAATCCTGACGATATGCTATTGTATGATGATGACTATGAAGATGATTATCCAAAACATCATTTGGCTCCAAATGATGATCACCTGACGGCCGATAGTGTTGGCGTTGGGAATTTCACTGCTTGTGATGGTCTCTATGATGATGATGACGACGATGTATACGGCGATCAATACGGTGCCTATGTTGGCAGGCAGCAAAGTAAACATCGTGCTGGCATTGAAGAAGACTCATCCGAAGAAGATCCCTTTCAAGATGATGATCCTAATGATCCCGAATGGCGTGGAGAAACAGAAGAACGTTTGCGTAAGAAAATTTAAGAGCCATTAAAAATATTTTTTATAACCACAATAATATTCTAAGTCTTGTCGTATGTTGCAAGGTATGATTTTTCTACAAATGAGAAAAATAATCCTTTTTACATTTAGGAGATATACATATATACATATTAAAAATTTCTTTGTGTTAATTAAATTACCAATTTAATTTTAAAAATAATGTTTAAAAATATTTTACAACAATAGCACTTCTTAAACAAACAAAACAAAAAACCTATAATACATGAAGTACATATTTAAATAAAATCAAAACCATCATTATTAGTACTATCTGAAAATAGAAAATAAATTATTTTAATCTGGATTTATTTTTATTTTTAATAAACTATTATAATATTATTTTATTAGCTATAAATATTTTTATTAGCATTTGTGTCTAACAAATACAAAACATGAGAATGAATTACAAAAGGTGTGTAAAAATGTAACATTTAAATTTTTGCTGTAAAAAATTTTTGGAAAGCCAGCCACATAAACATAAAATAGTCATTTCTTCAGGCTTTCCATTTACTTATATATATAATACTAAAAATGTAAATATTTTTTATTAAGTAGTAGTATAAACAAATAATTAATAATTTTTTTTAAATTTTAAATGCCACCACAGAAACTATTGAATTATTTTTTTGTTTTATTTTGTTTTTAAAAATAAGCAAAAAACTGTAAGTTTTTCAAGGACTATTAATTAACACACAATATATTAAGGATTTAAGCTTGACGCATTTCAGCCTAGATGCGTTTTAAATATTTCGGGCTTTTAAGAAAATGAAATGAAAAATTTTGATTAGAAAAAAAAAACATCGTTACAAAAAGCAAAAAACTATTATTTTAAAAGCTCAATTGGTAATTGATTAAAATTATGCTTATATTGGTTAACATTTCTATACGCATTTCCTTTCTCTCTCTCTGTCACTTAATCACTCTCTCTCTCTCCCTTCCTGTTTCTCTGTCTATTTGGTTTAATATTTAATATGGATTATATCAATCACTATATTTTAAAATTGTGTACACCATATAGAAAGTGTTTTTAATATTAATTTTTAATTGATTTCTTTCCCATTTTCTTCCTTAATTTCCTAAGTAGTTATAATTGACATTTTAACATTTTAATGTTATTATATGCAAGCTAAATTAATAAAAAAAAATCCTCTAAAAACAACCTCTTATTCCATAGTGATTTGTATTGTTTAATATTTAATTAATTTAAAGAAAAAAAAACGCAATTTATAATTGCATATTATTAATTAACAAAACAAACAAGAAATATGTAAAGATATATATTAATAAAAAATAATATAAATTAAAAATATGAATTATTTTAATTCTGATTAATGATATGTATGTAAATATTTTATAACAGACGCCATAGTCTGAATTACTATATGTCCTCAATTTAAATTCAGGAGAACGTGAAAAAATAATGCCGAGGATTAAACTGTTGACGGAAAATGGTACATTTCAGTTGAATGCACAAGGCTACCAAATTTTAGTCCGATTTGTCAAAAATGTGCGAGTTTATTAAAGAAAAAATAAATGCAACAAACGATGTAACTACTAATCATATGCAACAAGCCATTTGAATTTCAATTCACAGTAAGTCATAACACAAAAATCACACACACCATTGCTAAATCTCAAAGCAAAGCAAAACAGTTTTAAGAGAATCAAATCGTCTTGTTTCGTGACAATAAAATCATTACATGGATTGTTTCTCTCAAATGAAAAGAGAACACCTACAAAAACCAAGAATTACTTATAAATCAACAAAATGACTTGAAACAAAGAAGTCAGTCACACTTGTCATTTGTTTAGATTGTATGGAAGCCAAAACAAATGCCGTTTTAAGATTAATATGAAGAAAATATATTTAAAAAATAATCTTAAGAAATAGTATTTCATAGCAGACATATTTTTTACAAAAATTAATGTGTTGTTTCCACAATGCAAACAAGTATCGCTTGTCTAAAATTTATATAAAAAGCACTCAGTTTTTTTTAGCGGTCTCCATAAAAATTTTTTTACTCAAGTCGCTTGTATGCATTGTGCAAGCAGCACATAATACTTTTTTAAATATTGCCTGGCAGATACTTAGGTGATACTTCTCAAGAATTTAGCCGAGACACCTGGTGTAAGTAAAGACACCATCCTCAGGCACAAAACCGGTCTAAGAATTCCCCAAACTGGGACCCAAAATCCCAGAAGTTCCCCGGATTTCCAAAAACTGTTACAAAAATCCCCAAAATTCCAGAAGTTATCTGGACTCCCAAAACTTTTAAAAAAATCTCCAAAATCCCAGAAGTTCCCGGGATTCCCAAAAACGTTACAAAAATCTCCCAAAAATCCCAGAAGTTCCCCGGAAAACAACGTCAACACTGAAAGCTGCGAAAATATCAAAACGGAAACACTCACTAAAGGTGTCTACCAAATTTCAGATAAATTGGAAGTAATTTTTAAGGAACTACATTGTCATTGCTTCAAAAGAATCTAGTTCTTCTATTAAATAAATAAAAAAACACCGAACAAAATAACCTTTAATTAAGTCTTTATTAATTTTTTAAGAGTTTTATAGTTTCGGAGATAGCAGAAAGTTTTTTCAAAAAAATACACTTTCAAAAAAACATAAAAATTTTTTTTTTTTTTAAGATTAAAATTTTAAACTGAAGAAAATTTAAAATTTTATTCTTAATTGTGATAACTTCGTATGTTACAAATAAAATGAGCTAAAATTTATTAAAATCAAATTCAAAAGTTCTGACTTTATTCACAATTGAGTGGTAGCACCTATTCAAATAAAATCCATGTATCTCGATATTAAAAAATTCTGAAAAGAAACAGAAAAAAATATTGGTAACTTACTTTGATACTCGTAAATACCCAAAGCGAATAGGTGCTATCACTTAATTGTAAATAAATTCAGAACTTATGGAATGATTTTAATAAGTTTTAGCTCTTGTATCTGTAACATTCGAACTTATCACAATTAAGAATAAATTTTTAAATTTTCATCAGTTTAAAATTTTATGAGTCTTAAAAAAATTTTTGTTCAAATTTTTTTTGAAAAAATATATTTTTTGATAAAACTTTCTGAATGTCTCTGAAACTATAAGACTGTTAAAAAATTAATATGGACGTAATTTAAAGGTTATTTTCTTTCCGATCCTTCTGTGTATTTTTTAATTTAATCGAAGAAATAGTTCTCTAGTAAATGCAAATTGTGTAATGCAGCAATCAAATTTGACGTTTGCAATAAGCATTGTAGTGGTATATGATTATTGTAAATACATATGACATTGCGACAGTTAAGTCATAAATTTGAATTTGCTGTGTTGTCGCGGTATTGGCTGGCTATGAACGCAGTATTGGGAAATTGAAGTTATATTTGTGTCGAAATTTTGTATTTACAGGGTTGCTGTGGTACATATTTTTTTGCAAAAAGTAGCAATTTCTGCCTGTGTAACTTACATATCGTCAAATGAAGTGAAAGTTTATGTAACAGCCAATTCATACGCTGATTTAAAAATCATGTTTTATTTTTAATTCTCTTTAAAAGTTGCTTCCAAAAACCTTTTGCATTCATACGATGTTTTTAGTTGCATGTCTTTTTTATAAATTACTCTCAAAATTTGCTTTATTTGCTCTTTCACAACAACAAAAACCTAACACAATTACATAAGAGATAGACAATGAGAGAAAATGCAAATAGAACTAAAGAAAAATGTGAGAAAAAAATCACCGAAAACTGAAAATGTGATTTTTTTCTCTACTCCGTTTGCTTCTCTATCCCGTTCGTCATCATACTCCAAAAATCATGTTTTAAAAAACATGGAAAAAATCATCGTATGAATTGCGTGTAAGTATAATTTTTTAAAATTTTACAGAAGAGCGAAACCACATTTTTTTTAACTGAAGCAGTGGCCAGGAATAACGACGTAAAAGCCATTTTTAGCGAACCTAGTTTTAGCAGATTACCTTCAACATAACATACTCTCTCACATTGGTCAAACAACAAATCAGTCAAAAGTTATGCACCTTATTGCTATCAAAATGCAATTAGAAAGAGTCACGTCAGTGGAAGAACGTTCTAAGTGTAACAGAGGTACAAAAAAAGTTTATGTGGAAAATTTTAAAGACAATAAAAATAAAGGTTGAGCATTAATGGAAATGAGTATGGCTGCCTTCCTAAACGTCTGTATGCAACGTCAAATCAGTGTTTAAACCAAGCGATTATACTTTACAACACTGCAAATCAAATGCATTGTCAATATAAAGTATTGCCAATTGAAATAGTGCGCTAGTTGCGTTTATTTGCAATTCAGCTGCAAAACAGATGGCGAGGAATGCATTACTTTGTCAAAGTTTGCACGGTTGCGTTTGGGAATACATGACATTGTAGAAATGCAAAGCAACGTGCGTTTAGGAAGGCAGCCTATATCGTCATATGAAACGTAAAAAAACCATGTAAGTGACAAAAATTTCGTAATAGTGTTTATAATTAATTATTGTATATTATATAGAAGCCTATGTGCCTACAAATTTTTAGGATTCTACTGTCATGTTTGGCGCTGTTATAATCAAAAAGAGAACAACGTAGCGACTATAACTTGTACTGTTTTATAAATTATTTCTTTTCTCCTGTAAAATAATAAAAATGGGTTTACGTTTTATATGACGATATGAAAAAAAGAAATGAACCAACCTCCAAAAAAAGGTCTAGAGCATGTAATCAGGTATGTGATGGAAATCGATTCCGAAAACGAAGCAATTTTGATAGGTGTTTTTTAATAACATTTCTTTATTAAAAACAATTTTATAAAAATGTTATAAAAATATTTCTATATTACAAAAGAGTTGTATCACAAAAATTATAAAAATTTAATTGAAAGTGCGTTAAAAGGGACTTTCAAAAATGGTTCGTTCTCAAAATCGATTTCCATCACATACCTGAATGTAAAAAACGTTTCAAGTACACATCATAATTTTTTAAAATTTTAATTCGTAAATGAATCACTGCACTGCAAATAGAAATTTAAATGTCTTACGGCCCTTTTCACAATGTACGATTAAGAGTTAACATGGACGTTATCGGCAAGTTCTATATGCCGAACTTGCCGTTAAAGTCCACGTTAACTTTCAATCGTACGTGGTAAAAGGTCTTAAAATGATTCACTGAAGCAGATAGTGTACGCGCATATGTACTCCGGCAATAACGAACAAAATTGTCCGGTCCCGCGGAGTTCGTTAAAACCGAACTCCACTGTATAACCACATTACGAATTAATTTAAACCAATATTAATTTTTGATAAATTTGTTTTTATTCAAAATTTTTTCTTCTGCTTTTTTAATAAAGTAGCAAATAAACTTAGTTTAACATAAATTTTATTTTTTCTTATTATATCATTATAGTTTTTAAGGATCTTCAGTATATTCATGATAGTCCTGAGAGTCAACAATAACATTATGGATTGCCGTTGTACGAGGCCGTATCATCATACGCGTTTTCTTAAGCGAATAATCACCACGCCACAACTCCCACATAATGCCATTATAATTGTGACCCAAGGGAGTGCTGTGATAAATACCATTTAAATTTGCTTCCGAACAACTAGAATCATAAAAAATACAAATATATATGTACATATATATATTAGTGATGTTACGAATATTGGTATTCGTATCGGCGAATATTCGCCTATTGCATGACAATCATATTCGCCAAATTCAAGCGAATATTTCCCAACGTTCCAAAAAATACATTATTGACGATTGATGCTATAAAAATATTTGATATTATATCAGGTATAGATACTGTTTAACTCTTTCTCATATGATAACGGTAAAAAAAGGCAAAAAAAATGTTGCCAAGTTAGTCCCATTTTGTTCGCAGTTCTTTTAATGGGCGAAATTTTTGGATAGGAACTTGCTCTTATTTTCATATTTATGTTTTTGTGCAAAAAGGTTCTGGGAGGTTACTCTGTAATGCGATGCGAAAGGAAAACTGTTCGCATTTCTATGTTATTTACATTACAATGCGAAAGCATTTCTCTCGTTTCGAATTACAGAGTATCCCCCCTGGCAAAAAAGAAACGTTTCACAATGGAACCATAAACAACTGGCGCTACATCTCAAATTGAATATTTGAATTCGGCGAATATAAAATTTATATTCGTAACATCACTAGTATACATATGTATGTACCACATGCAACTTCAAGATAGATACAAACACACACACACTCATTTACTTACTTATTAAACCACCAACCGCTTGCATAACCCAAAGCACAGGAACAGCAACCATCAATAGTTTTATCATTGCGTTTGTCGTAAGTACTAAAATCATTATCATTGTGATATTTCATTGCATCTTCAATTGTGCCACTATGCCCTCCAATCAACAAATTAAAATTGTATTTTTCGGAATCTATACGAAACACAGAATACTCAGCCCACATTTGTGTGCCATCAAAATCTTCTAATTCAATGCGCAGCTCATAGTCATCATGATAGATCAAACGATGTATGAATTCATTGCCAAACCAAAAATCTTTCGATAAATGACCAAAACCATTACGATACTCCGACCAAGAACGATTAAAATTTTCCTGCTGTTGATAGGGACCGCGTCGTTGTATTACAGTCCAGGGCAAACCGGTATCGTTAGGAGAGTTGGCAAACACACAGTAACGTTCATTGAAATCACGTTCACCCTGATTAATATTGGGGCGCGAAAACTTATAAATGCCATCAATATGAGCAGTATCATCATTAACATCAACATACATTAGTTCGTCTAGTAATTCATGGCAACCACTTAGATTCGGCCGAACAAATTCTTAAATAACGCAAAAAAAAATTTTAATACTTCAACTCGATTTAAATTGAAAATTGTGAAAAATTTTAATTTTCTCTAAAAATAAGGACTTTTGAAGAAAATATGGGAAAGTTTGAAAAATTTTTGTTGTCAAAAGAGCCTTCCTGGTAAATTTTGAGATATTTTTGATTACTCGTTTAAAAGATATTCATTCCCCTTATCGTTGTTGGCGTTTTTGTGGCGAAAATTAGGCGTTTTGTACTAGATTAAAGAAAAATTTTGCTTATTTTCTTTAATCTACTACAAATTTATCGAATTTGAAGTCGAAAAACGCCAACCACGATAAGGCCCATTAAATTTTCAAAAAAAATCACTTTTTCAGTTTTTTTTTATCATAACTTTCTTAATAAAATTTGGTTGGGAATTTTTGTTTTTCTATAGTTTTCCAGATAAACAATTTTCCATAGAAAAACAATTAAACAGTTTTTATTTAAATTTTTGAATTTGAAATTTCAAATCATTTTTGAAAAAAAGTGTATCCTTCGATTTTTTTGAAAATTTCTAATTTTTAACTTCTATCCACCCAACGACTTTTAAGGCAGGCCCGGTAGTGGGCCTTCCATAACTACTTTTTTTCTTTTTTGAAAATTAAAAAAAAAATTCTTAAAGAATAAAAATCTTGTATTTACGGTTCAGCATTTTTATGTGGAACACCACAAGCAACATTTTTGTGGAATATTTTATCCCTCTATCTCTTCGCTGTATGGATAGTTTTGTCCCTTTCTTAAAAAAGGGCAAAAAACTCGCCATCATCGGCATTGTAGCGGTCTAATATGTTCAATAAAAATATTTGCAATAAAATTCTACTATAGGTTCTTAAAGACACTCAAGTTCCAAGCTCAACTCGAACGCCAGAAATCAGTCAAAACTTAAAATGTTTTTAAGTGTTGATTTGGTACTTTACAATTAGTACTCGGTAGAGAAATCTCGTAAGCCTTACGTTTAAGGTATAAGACGTGTTCAGAATTTTTATGTAAAACACCATTTTCGTAGAATAATTTTGAACGCTATACCGACGCTGAATGGGAGTTTTTTTTCGATAATCCACTATCGGACCGGCCTTAAAGTTGTGGGTAGATAGAAGTTAAAAACTAGAAATTAAAAAAAAATTTGAAATTTCAAACCCAAAAATTTAAATTTAAAAAAATTTGTTGAAAGTTTTTGCTCTATATTTTTCTGGAATAATATCGAAAAGAAAAATTAAAAAAAAAAGAAATTGCCCAATTTGGACCATTATTAAGAAATTATGAGCAAAAACTAAAAAAGTGTTTTTTTGGAAGATTTAAACTCGTTTAAACGAATAATAAAAAATCTCGAAATTTACCAGCAAAGTTCTTTTGAGAGATATAAAAAATTGTTAAACCGTACGATTTGGCATGGAATGCCCCACATATAACAGCTTTATTAATTTTAGGACAAGAACTCACTTTTGTAAATGCCCAGCAAACACGCAGGTTTGATTTAAAATTGAGAATGATTCTCAACAAAAATGGGGAACTATTCTCAAATTGAAAAATTCATTTTTCAAATGTAGTTTTTAATATAATATGGACCATGAATGAAATACAATTTTTATTTTGCAAGTTCATATTTTATCTTCTTATTACGTTTTCAGTTTTTTTTTTCTATCACGTACTGATTTTGTGGAGGCTAAAATATTTCATCATAACTCGTAAACGGTTTGACCGATTGAGATCGATAGAACACCAAGAGATGCGTAGTGTGTTTACATTTAAAGGCTCCAAAACTAAAATATTTCGTTACTAATATATGAAACTTCGTTTTTGTCGACGAATACGGTGTATGCGGAAACGAAATTGACAAAATTGTGATTTTCGCACAAATACAAAATTTTTCTCTGTTGTATGGAAATTGTGATTTTTATCAATTTGGGTGGGTTCCTTTAATTAATTGTGAATAAAACCAACATTCACCCACCCATCGATTTTAATGATTTACGGCTTATTTTATTCCTAATATACATAGCTTTCTGAAACAAATATAAAATATTTGGCCCTTTTTTATGAGTTTTTGAAAACGAAAAAACTTTAATTGAAGGGCTTAATGCAAAAACTCAGTAAGCCACATGAAATAGAAAATTCGTTTTATATGCCCATTTCCTATCTAGGTACCATAGTATTGCATCCTAGAGAAATTTTTGGATAAATTTTCGTGTTTTCCAACTAATAATGCTGGGTATTTAAAGTAGAAAATTCCAAAAACCATACAATTTTAAATTTTGTTGAAACGTAAGAGTCGATTTATTCCATATTTTCTTTTTGTGGCTTATCGAGTTATTGCACTAAGCCTCTGAATTAGTAAAAGAAAATTTTGTGCCCTAATTTCTGAATAGCTCCGAAACAGAAATATATATAAAAAAATTCCGCATCTTTTCATGTAAATCAAACAAACCGTTCTTGAGTTATAATGATATTTACTACCGCGACCGCCCTATTTGAGGTATAATATTAGTCAAGTGAACAAAAAAAATCTGTACGTCATAGCAAAAAACTGACAAGGGATCTAAATTTAGCGCATTAAACTCTTTATATTCCAAATGTTTTCATTAAGGGCACTTTCTCTGCAGACCGGTGTTAGCATCAATGAAATGTGTTTTTTGCGTTCCATCACTTTTAAGGCCGTGGTGGCCATATATACATGTGGTAGGGCCATTGGGAGGAACTGGGGAATAAATCCAAAGAACTCAAAATGGATCTTCAACATGGTAATAAAGCCCATACTCACATATGGCGCGCTAGTATGGTGGACTGCATTAGACAAGATCACCTATTATCGGATCATAGAAAGGTTCCTGCGTACATCAGCTTTGATGATTACAGGCGCTCCACGCACCACTCCATCAAAAGCTCTCTTCACAATGTTGCATTGACTGCCAGCCGATCTCATGGTCAGACAGCTGGCCATGAACTCTGCGATCAGGCTCGATGCAGCAGGTGCATGGAAAAAGGCACCCAAGGGAAACGCCAACATTTTGGAACTCCTAAACGGTCTGCCGGAAAACATTGATTACTGCTCACCTATTCCTCTGCCTGATAAAAGATTTGCCGTGATGATCTCGGGCACGTCCTCCCCTCGTCAGGGGGACGTGCTGGAGATTTACACGGACGGATCTAAATCGGACGTGGGAGTTGGTGGCGGCGTCTTTATTCCCCGTTATCAACAGAGAATTAAGTTTAAGCTACAGGATAAATGTAGCGTGCTACAGGCCGAAATATCAGCCATAAAAAGAGCAGCTAACTAGATGAGGTACTATAGGATATACGACGAGGATATCCAAATTTGTACGGACAGCAAAGCTGCGATCAAGTCTCTATCGGGTGTTTACACGACATCCACTTTGGTGTATGTATGAATGCCGGATGTCTCTAAATGAGATAGCGAGACATTCAAACCTAGAGATACTCTGGGTCCCAGGGCATAGCAATGTTCCCGGAAACATTGCTGCGGACGAATTAGCCAAATCCGGGGCTCGAATGAACACTCGAGACACGGATCAAATGGTAGGCGTACCGCTAAACTGCTGCAAATCTCATATTCAGCAGGAACTTTTTGGCATCGCGCAGACCAGATGGTCAAACGAGGTCACCTGCTCGATTTCGAGGTTAATATGGCCCCAATATGATTGTAGTAGATCTGCAATCCTGGAGGGGATCCGTCGGGGGCAAATACGCACACTTGTGGCGCTAGTTACAGGGCACTGTTTTATTGGTGCGCACGCTAGGAGATTGAATCTACCGTATAATGATTTCTGTAGAAGTTGTCATAATGAGGAGGAGGAAGAAAATGTAGAGCACCTCCTCTGTCTATGCCCCGCCCTTTCCGATCAAAGGGTGGCTTCACTGGGCAGCCATCTGCTTCAGGATCTAGCAGCCTTATCAAATTGCGACATCAGACGGATAAACTCTTTCATTCGATCGTCGGGTTGGTTCAACACTGATCCGAATAGGGAAACGTAGTAAGGGGGTTTCTACTTATTTTTCACGTTCCCGCTTCAGGTAACACAACGAGACCTATAGGAACCCAAGTGGGCTGGTTTTTTTAAATCTTTAAACTGGCAACCTGTACCAACCTAACCTAACCTAACCATCACCTTTGGGTAACTTTAATATTTTTAGAGAATAAATTCGTTTTTACTCTCTCTCACACATTAGTGTGAACTTTTTGGGTAACTTTAATATTCAAGTCTGCCCCACAGAACTGGTACGAAAGTGAAAATATTCACATTTTTAAATTCGTAACGTTTTGGTTTTGCTTCTACAGCTTTCACATTTTTTCATAAGAACGCTCTACCACAAAAAAATTACATACCTTAAGGCGCCACTATGAACATACAAAACTTATTGAGCTAATATTAATTTGTTTCTCTCAAAAGTATGCAAAACGATTTTTAATGCTGCTTTTGTTTGTTTATTTTCAAAATATTTAAACTTCTTTATTGTAGAGTACAATAGAAAACGCAAATTTTTTAATTTCTTCGTTTTCTAGAGAAGCTAAACATATTTTCGTTTTCACTTTCGTAACAGTTTTGTTTCTGTGACCCACCTGATTTTTAGAGAATAAGGTACAGTCCACACTGACATTTTTAACACGCACGTTTCTGCTTTTTTGTATTAAATTTGAAAGGTTTAAAATGTAAAACGCCGGTGTGGGCAAGTCCTAAATTCATTTTCACTCTCTCTCTCTCATTAGCCTGAATTTACCTAAAATCGTCTGGAACATTTTTCGGCTTTCTTTAATATATAGAATTACTTACCAATCTCGGGGCTATCGTCATACTCTAATCTTTCCGTTGCACTTCTTTCAATGCCGTTTCCATTCTTGAAACTTTCTTCTTCTAACTCCTTCTGCTCTCCATCTCTGTCTAAGTCTTCATTGGAAAATTTTTCCTCAATTTCAGTTTCATCGCTTTCATGGCCAATATCCTCCTTATCATCATCATTGTGTTCATTGCTATTCGTTGTCACCTCAATATCATTAAGTCTATCGCTGACGTTGCGAACCAGTTTCTCAATGCGTTTTAATAACGTATCCGAGCTTTCGGTGAATGTAGTCAATTCACTCGATACTGAAGAACAGCATTCATTAGATTTTTGTAAACGTGTAGTGATTTCGTCATATTTATCTAATTGATTATTAATTATTTGATTTAAATTTTCCAAACTTTTGGAATTTCTCTTTTCAAGAGAATTCAATTGTTTTAGATCCTTTTGTAATGCCATTTGATGTGACAAAGTATGGAGACGTTGTTCAATTTTATTGGAAGTATTTGCACATAGACATTGTTGCGGAAATGGCGAGGCGCCTATAGGTGCCATAATGTTAGCTTTTTTACCTGATTTTCTCTCATTATTACATACTGAGGCCAATTGAATATGCCGTAAAATATTATTAATTTTGAAATTGATCTCATTTTTATTTTTACGCTCTGAAATTAAAAAATCTTTAACATCATCCAATAAGATTTCATAGCGTTCCTTAGGTGTGTTATTGCTTGTTATTGCGAGTTCCAGTTTTAGCAGTTGCTGATGTTGCTCCTCATAGGTTCGTTTTAAAAGATCAAGTTTATTTTCCAAAATACGAATGCCTTCGTTCCACGAATTAATATGATGTTGAAAAATTACCCAAGTGTGAGATTTTTCTTGTAAATTTTGTAAAGAATTGTCCATTTTATTGATGATTTGACTTAAGGCCTCAAATTTGTAATCAAAATTGTTTAAATATTCTAATTGCGTTTTAGGTGGTGTAGCATTGTTTTCGTTCAATAGAGTCAATTTTGTAAATAAATTAGCACCAGCACTGTTGACTTCACTGAAGATATTGTACAATATTATGGATAATATTAGCACAAGAAAAGGTGACAGCTGAAATGTAACAGGTCAAAAGGTTAAAGTTAATAAAAAAAGTATAAAAATTATTATATATGTAAGTAGATATACATAAGTATGTGTGTATGTACAATTTAGAATTACTTATTTACCATCATTTTTGAAAGTGGTGAATCTCAATCTTATTCGTTTCGTTGTTAAACAGCTACTGAAAACTTTTCAATTTTAACTTGCTATAAAAGAGCAGGAAAAAATTTCAATTCTTCCAGATGTTAGCAATATTGAACTTTTCATTGTCAATATATGTGCATACATATGTACATACATACATATGTATGTATTATTTAAGCGTGCAAATTATATATGTACTTAACGCATGTATATTGTTTAATGTGGTTCAGGCTGTTCTTTGCAGTAATTAGTTCTTGCCACAACTATGCCGTACTTTATCCCATTTTAAAATAAGTAGACATACTTAAAAGAAAACACATGTTGTCATATACATAAGTATGTACAAAGATCAGCAACAAAACGGGACGCGATCAATGTGTTCTTACCATGAACTTAATATTTTAACGGTTTTTAATTTGAATTAATAAATGAGAAGATGATCATATTATTTAATTTAAATAGGATTTCAATAAATTGTCTTTACACATTATGATACTATCAAAACTGTGCAGTCAGTTATATACATACATGTGTACACATATTTGTACATATTTATTGTCATATGTTGACATTTATTTATTTATATTATTTACAAATTAATTCATAAAATATATACAAAAAGGCGCCGGTAACCAGACCATATGCGCTCGTATTATCATTATTCAAAAAACAGAAAAATTGTATGTTACAAAAATATATACAAGAATTTAAAATACATCAATGGGTGGGGGGCATTATTTATTTTTAAAAACGAGAAATTTACTCGGATTCGGTTTACAGAACAGGGTCGATAAAGTAAATATATATCGCGACCTCAGTATTGGTTTAGCCCATATGCCAAAAAGTCGGAATGGAGAAAAACAACAAAGAAGATTTACATAAAAAGTTTTCTCAAAATATATATCTGAAAGAATTTTTTTGCATATGTTTGGAAGAAAAATTTAAATTTTTGTGAACTTTCATCAATCCGATTAGAAATTAACATCTTTTTACTGAAAGTAAAATATCTTGTTTTGTGCTCCAGTAGCGACTTTTTTTAATTTTATTTGTAAAAAGTAGCTTTTGTTGCTCCTGTGTATACTAACTGCTGTGTATTGAGTAACTTGTTATTGAGATGAAATTTTGTTTTACTTTTTATTGAAAATAATCGTATAAATGTTATTAGAAAAGATATTTACATGGAATAAAAAGTTAATATTGATGAAACTTGGTATTTTACTTGATTTCTAATTTTTTTTATATAAAATTTCTTTTTGCAAAAAATTTATCAAAAATGATGATATCGAGCACAATAAATGCTTGATATCTCAGAAACCAGGAACAATTTCGCGAAACAGCTTTTGGATTCTGAAAGAGGGTATTCAAAATATATATACCCCATACTTAAGTCAATAATTTTTTTAAATGGTCGGTGGGCCAAAACAAGACTGAGGTCGCGATATGCTCAATTCACAACCTGTTGTACGTGTTGCAGATCGTACAAGTGTTGTTGGTAATTTCCACATAAACCATGTTTCTAAACAAATGTTTATTTGGAACTATTGGCCAATAGTTTCATTAAACGTGAAATAAAGAAAATAATTTTTAAACATAAAAATTTTGAAAAATATCTGCCTGTTCCTCCAACTGCGGACGACAGCCGCAAATAAGAAACCGCATCTTTGATGCCGTGTTGCTGCAGACATCTTATTATTCTCTGTATGTTGTCAGTTCTTGAACAGTCAAGTATATCCTACAGTGGGTCATCAATCTTTAAAATAGGGCAAACGGTTAGAAGATGGGAGATACAGGTATGTGATGGAAATCGATTCCGAAAACGATGCAATTTTGAAAGGTGCTTTTTAAAAATAGTTCTTTATTAAAAACAATTTTATCACAAATATTATAAAAATATTTCTTTATTTCAAAATTGTTGCATCACAAAAATTATACAAATTTGATGAAAAGTGCGTTAAAATGCATTTTCAAAAGTGATTCGTTTTCAAAATCGATTTCCATCAGATACCTGATACTAAGGTTTTTTTGGCCTTCTTGTAAACTGCGGTTGATAATAAAAAAAATGTGATAAAAGCCGGTATGGGGAGCCCCGAAAAGACTTTAATGCCTCTTATATAAAATAACGACTGATGCTTTTGAAAACGTGCACCGATCTCGTTTAATATATCAATTCTAATATTCAGATACATATTAGGGATGTGACGAATACCGATACCGATATATCGGCGATACTTCAGATTTTCCGATACATCGGTATCGGCGATATTTTACTGTCGATACGACGATACTTAAAAAAAATTTTTTTGTTTTTTTTAAACAAATTATTTATTTTTTGTTAATTTTACCAAGAACTAAATGCATTTTGTTATTTTTTAAATCTTATTAATATCAACTTTAAAAATTAATAATATTTTACGCTGTTATTTTGCAAAAACAATAATTTATTGTTAATTTTACCATGAACTCAAATTCAATTCGTTGTTTTTTAAATCTTATTCCCAGCAAAAAAAGACATTATAAAGAAATCATGAAAATGTAGCAGTCGCGATCCGGAAATATTGCGAATTTGGATAATTTCTAATTAGTTGCACATTTGCTTGTCATTGCAAGAAGTTATCTTTTTCCATTACCAATCACCGAATTTGAAGTGATGTTAGGACAAATTTCTTTTTCGGTGTTCTATAATGATTCCTCAAATAATTCTGGAAAAAAGCCGACTTCAGTATAAAGAGTATATACTTGATGGCCTTCCATATAAACAATTTTGAAAATCGGTAAGCCAATGGAGGAATTGTGCTCTAATAAATATTTTGGGTGGAGGCGTGGAAGACTTGCCCCACAGATTTTCGTAGAAAAATTATGCGACCAAACTCTAGGCAAACCATTCCAAACAAAAAATAAATTTTGGAATTCGGCCCATAAATGGAGGAGCTATGCGATAATCAATATTTGTGGGAAAAGGGGAAATCCCGCACAGATTTTGGAGAACAATTATGGTACCAACCTGAAGGGGGGTTTGCAGCAAATTTCACAACTGATTTTCGAAAAAAAAAACTGTAGTCAAACCCTTTCAAATAAAAAAACAATTTTGATAATCGGTTCCTAATGACAAAGTTATACATGGTTCCCCCTCCCATTTTCGAAAATAATTATGGGGCCAAACTACTAGCGAACCCTTGCAAACAACACAAGAATTTTGAAAAGCTGTTCACAAATTATATAGTTATGGATTGGTGGGGAGGGGGAGCAAACTTGCTTCTCCGATTTTCGACAAAAAAAATTGGGACCAGTTTTTGTCAAACCCTTTCAAACAAAACAAGAATTTTGAAAATCGGTTCAGAAATGACAGCATGGGGAAAGCGAATTTCCCCCTCCGATTTTCAAAAAAAAAAAAAAAAATTATGGGACCAAACTGCAGGCAAACCCTTTCCAGCAAAAAAATAATTTTTAAAATCGCTTCACAAATGACAGAGTTATGCGTGTACAAACATAAAAAAGTAAAAAAAACACACACGAATTGATAACCTTCTTCTTTTTGGAAGTCGGTTAAAAAAGGATGAAAAATTACCCATTTTCAGAACTTGTTTCTTTTTATGCGAATTTAAACACAAAACTGTGTTTTCATGTAAATTTAAGTGAATAAATATAAACTTTTAGCAGACTTTTAATAATTAAGCTAATAAGTTATTTAGAAGAATATTAGTTGATAAATGTCCTTTAAAAAATCGATTTTTTAAAAAGCATGGCGAGTATTTTTTAA
This sequence comes from Panzeria rudis, assembly GCA_956483635.1. Classification (NCBI taxonomy): domain Eukaryota; kingdom Metazoa; phylum Arthropoda; class Insecta; order Diptera; family Tachinidae; genus Panzeria; species Panzeria rudis. The sequence goes on along the minus strand of OY101447.1, from coordinate 27,508,276 downwards.
AATTATAAAGTAATTACAAATTTGTACTGGCTTTTCTACTAATTATCTGCATATTTTTAATATAGATTCTTTGAAAGCAATGAAAATGTAGTTCCTTAAAAATTACTTCCAATTTTATATACTGTATTAATATCTATTTTAAATATTAATAATCTCTTACACTGTAATGTTGCATAATAAAAAATTGCTCTTCTTGAGATTTGTTAATCTAAACTTGAACTCAATTTCAATATTCGTATCGGTATCGGAATCGGTATCGGCGATATTTATTTTTAAGTATCGGAATCGGTATCGGATCGGCAAAACGGCGTATCGTTACATCCCTAATACATATTATCAACTATAAGCTTTAAAATTTCTTGTTTTCGATAATTTTTAAGCTCTGTTTTTACAAAATAGCGCGAGTAAAGTACTGCGTTGAAAACTTAATTTATGATTAAATAAAACTTAAAAAGTATATAATTTTTTGTTATACATACATACATACATTATCGATGGTATACAAAACAACACTAAAATTGTTTTGTAAGCGGGTAATTTTTACTGCTACTTTTACACCCCGTCTTCACGAGACATAATTTTGTTGTAACATTTGTCAAACTTCTTACATAAAAATATCAGAAAAATGTTAGTGGTATTTTTTCATATCGACTTTGACTTTTGTCAAGACAAATCAATGGCTCGTGAAGACGTTATGTTAATAACACCGTCGTCGATTCGACGAAGTATAACCTTTATGCCATAAAAATAAGTATGACTTTCTAGGGTTAAAACATTGGTGGTCAAAAATATTTTGCTGTGAGAATTGTGAACTACAGTAATACGATAAAGTAAACGCAAAGATGTTCATTAAAATTTTATCACAAGAAATTATATTGGTCGTAAAAATTTATGATAATGCAGTTCACACTGAATTTACTATTTGTTTACTTGGTAAAATGGAGAAATTTTCAATACATTTTGCACCAACCCCCTTCGTTTTTTTCAAAAATATATTTTTATTTCTTATAAAAAGCACTTTATTTTCATCATTATCATTTATTTTACACTGTATGTGGCAAAATACCAACAAAGCTACTATGCATGTACACTCGTCGCTCTCGCATTAACGACTAAAGGGGCTTTCACATTGTAATACAAGCTTTGAGATTTTTATTAGATTTTGTAAGACGAAAATAAAATCAAAATCAGTCTGACTGTCAAAAAATCTTACAATGTGAAAGCGCCTTTAAATAGAGAGTATAAAAAGAAATGAAATAAAGAGTACAAACAATTGTTTGGTGAAATGAACAACTTTGTTTTAAAATCAATAATGGCTCTGCAGACGTTTTTTTTATTATCATATACCATAATTTTCTTTCAAAAGTGATATTTGATGCTCTATACAATAGAAAAATTAAAAGTAAGAGTGAAAAAATATCTGTATGACCATTATTGATTTTAAAATCGCATGTGTTTTAAAGCCATGTGATTTTCAGAACATGCCTGTATATCTAGTTTTGACAACTCTAAAATTCTGCCCTTGGGAAATGTTTTCGCATTTGCCCATTTGTGTATTCAAAAGAGAATTTAAAAAGTTACCAAAAAAGACGTCGTGTAAATACCATAAATTTTCCGTTAAACATTTCAAAATGTATGTACAGTAATTATCCAATAATTAGGACTATGCATATCTACAACAAAAATACCATAATGGTGAGCAAGGCATACTGAAAAGGTACGGGCAGTACTAAAACAATTCAAAATATGTTGTAAAACTACCTTAACATATGTCAAAAAAAAAAACGGGTAGTATTACCAACGCAGATTTCTCTTGAAATAAATGTCAAACACCACACAGAAGGAAGTCTGTATATGGTGTTTGATAGTTTAAAGGTAGTGGTGATATCATGATCATTTCATCAACACTACTAAGTTTGACGTTTAATAAGGCGAGTCAGCTGACCTAGTGATCCCACCTGTTACATACACCTTGGGCATATTGAACAGGTACGGGCATTACTAAAACTATAGAAAATTTGTTGTAAAACTACCTTACCACATGTCAAAAAATTTTGTTTAGGTTTTTTATATATGAAGTCTGACATCTTTACGATGGTAAACTAAATATAAACAGCTGTCGAGTTGCATTGACCTGATTTTGGAATAATGGTCAGTGATGGACTTAAATAATTTTGCCAACACTATTTGTATGCCAGTGCTGCAACAAAACAACAATAAAAACCCATGTTGTTTTTGTCATGTTGTATTTGTTTTAGCATTACCACTACCTGTATTAATCTACCTTGGTATAAAGCATGATCCAATAATACAGGAAGTGTTTTTTAATCGTGTGTTTTTATATGAGGTCTGTTCATTTACTTTCCTAGCAGAAACTAGCAACGAGACAGTAAAGCAGAAATTTGTAAAATTACTCTCCCAGATATGAAAAAGTAAATGAACGCTTTAAGCGTAGTATGCAGCTCTGCCTGAAATTCAGGCTGCCATAAGAAGTATGTGTAAAAAAACAAACTGAAATTCAGGTTGGTAAATTTCTTAAAGAAATTTCCGTTTATTAGTACGCAGTTCCAAAAGAGAAGTATACGGAATTTTGGCATTTATTGCCTATTACAGGCATGTTATAACAATAAGTGGAGAATTTTTTCCGTCAACTGAAACAAAAATTTATGTTCAGACAATTGTTTGGTCACGGAATTTTTGACATTTCTAATTTTTCGTACATTGAAATTAATTTTTAGTGTGTTTGTGTGTTGTAAATTAATAAATATATAAATTTGTGTGTATGCAAACAAAATTCTGTATAGAATTCTACACGATAGTTTTTCCGTGTAGAAATAAATGCAAAACTCGAAACCTGAATTTCAGTGAGAACTGCATACTACGCTTTACTAGCAAAAATTTGCAAGTAACACAATAAACAGCTTGTACACCCAGAAAACTTTACATTAGCTGTTAGTATGAAAAGTTAGACATATCGTAAAAAATATATGAAAATTTTATCATTTTGAGGTACATAAACTTAGGATAAAAAGTGTTACATTTTAACTGTCCGTAAATAAAGCTTTATGAGTAAAGTATTTAAATAGCAGAAATAAAAACACAACTGCTTATACATACGAATTTTTTAGTTAAAATATCTATGAACAGTAGAAATAAAGTTAATTTCAATGCAGCTCTGGAATTTTCTTTATTAATTTAGTTGAATTTGTTATTTGCAGGAACTTGCCAGGTTGTTTTTTTCTTATATTTGACTCACATAATATTTCGAGTGTAACCTTTGATTTAGCCTTAAGGTGGAAAATTTTCTGCCACCCGATTCAGGCGTTTTAAACTCTTTAACGGCCACGGCTGCAGTCAAATTAAAGCAAAATATCCAATCTTACCGTATTTAATATTTTTGACTTCTTAAAAAGTATTAATTTCTTAATATGTAATTCATTAAAATTAGAAAAAGTTTACTTTTTCATGAATTTTTCCAACATTAATTTTGTAAACAAAAGATCTAAACAGCTGTTTGGCTAATTCCTGCTAGTAAAAATTTTACTAGCAAAAACTTGCAAAAAAATTTTTTCTCTCAACTTTTTATGCTCTTTTTTCACTCTTTCGTTGCTAGTTTTTCGAGTACGTGAACACTTTCCAGTAACAACTAGTAACAATTAGTAACAGCTTTCAGTTATTGAACAGACCTATGATTAGCAAGGCATAGACACTTTTAGTCTTCTGTTTTTGACAGATCCGGCCAACCAGGCGAATTGATATTGTGTTTGTTGTATTATTACCAGCACCTATAAAATTAATTCGCCTTGGTATAAAGTAGCGAATAGTCATTAACTTTACAACGCTATTATCTGCAACCATTGAGAAATAGTGGAACTGCTAAACAGAAGAAATTGATTAATTTAAGTAATACTAATTAATTAAGTAAAAATATGTATAAAATTAATAAAATGTGAAATAATGAAAATGCAATATTTGGCTGCTAAAGTAAATTTTCAAATAATAAAAAGTGGCTTCGAAATGTACACGAAACAGCAGCAAGTGCCACTCCTTTTGTGTATGTGTGAATAAAAAAATAATATAAAGGAAGGCAAATTCCAGAGAAAAATGTTTAAATCTCCTAGAAGACTCGGAAAAAAGCAGGTAGTGGAGAAGAAAGAAATAAAAAGAGAACAGAAAAACAAAGAATAATTTAATCTTAATTATACATTAGTGCGTTTGTAAGTGAAAAGTGCATTTAATTAATAAACAACATACTTCAGTAAAACAAATAATTTTAATTGTTAAAAATTAAAAGCGAAAATAGTACAGCTCAAAATATGAATAAGTTATAATTTCCATAAAAATTTGTTAATAAAAGCGCAGTTCAGTTCAAAAACAGCAAGAGGGAGTTCAAAAGTCGTGTCCGTCAATTGTGGTCGTAATACAAAATAGTAGCTGTCGTAGTAATAATAGTGTATTGGTGTTTTATCATTGTGCTACGTTTTTTTTTTATAAAGTTGTGTGAATTTGTTGTCGCTGCTTGTTTATTAGCGACGTACTAAACTTGAATGACTCACTCAACACATGCATCAGCAGAACCAAAAGGGAATCAAGAGCTCTAAGTTACATGGCCTGGAAATAACCGTGAAAAAGTTTAACCTTAATTACACTTCGTATTCAAAATTAAATCTCTTTTTGTCGAAAGAGGTTTCTATTTACTATATAAAATTGTGAAGCGAGAGAAAAAACCTCAGAATCATGACTAGTTTTACCGGACTTAGGGGATGGTTTCGTAAAAAAGAACCAATTTCGGAAATAGGACCCCCTACAGATTTTAAGCGGCATTTTCATGTTTCTCGCAATGAAGAGACTGGTGTGCTAGAGGGATTGCCAGCTCCATGGCTGCGTTTAATGAACAATCAGATATCTAAAGATGAACTAAGTAAAAATCCAGATGCCGCTTTCCAAGCTGTCAAGTTTTATAATTATTCCATTAAAAAGAAAGAAAACGAAGCGATTTTCAAGCCGTTCGTTACCGAAGAAGCCATCCATGAAGAATCAAAGGAAATTGATAACTATGTCAAGTATAAAAAGAACCACAAGTCCCAAGACTTAGATAGCGCAGAAGATGAGCGCTCTAGCGAAGGAAGTGTTACGATAAGTGGTAGCAGCACCTGTGGCAGCAGTAGCAATAGTAGCTTTAATGATCAGCAGCACGCTTCGATGGGCTTGCAGGGTCTCAATGATGTTATAAAAGAACTACAATCAACTTTAGATAGAGGAACTTTGAAGCCACAACTAGATAACACGGGTGAACTGCCACCCCCATTACCAGCCAAAAAAACGCAAACATTACCGCCCAAACCTCAGATAAAAGCTAAACCAAAAGGACTTTCCCCTAGCTTGTCGAAGGGACGAAACGATTTAACAATAATTTCTACAAAAGAAACTCGTGGTACTATAAACACAGATACTATTATCATTAAGCCGGCACCAGATACCACAGGTGAGGGCGAAGGGGATGAAACCATTTTAAGACGCTCGAAAGATAAACGAGTCCAGAAGACAGATGCTGAGATTTATGAAGAGTTGAGAGCTATTTGCAATTTAGACGATCCAAGAGAGCGTTACAAGACTACCATGGAAGTAGGCAAAGGAGCATCAGGAATTGTTTTTATAGCTGCCGATAAGCAAAATGAAACTCAGGTGGCTATAAAAACTATTGACTTGAAAAATCAGTCTTCCAAAGATCTTATTCTAACAGAAATAAGAGTTCTTAAAGATTTCAATCATAAAAACTTAGTAAATTTCCTAGATGCTTATTTCTTGGAGCCAGAAGATCATTTGTGGGTAGTCATGGAATATATGGACGGTGGCCCACTGACAGATGTGGTAACAGAAACTGTAATGAAGGAACGGCAAATAGCGTGTGTTTGTCGCGAAGTCCTTTACGCTATATCATTTCTACACTCCAAAGGTATTATACATCGTGACATCAAGTCGGACAATGTCCTGTTAGGCATGGATGGTTCTGTTAAGGTAACAGATTTTGGTTTCTGCGCCAACATCGAGGGTGATGAGAAACGTCAGACTATGGTTGGTACTCCGTACTGGATGGCGCCAGAAGTTGTGACACGTAAGAAATATGGCAAAAAGGTAGACATCTGGTCAATAGGTATTATGGCCATAGAAATGATTGAAGGCCAACCGCCTTATCTATATGAAACGCCTTTAAGAGCCCTGTATCTTATAGCTGCTAATGGTAGACCCGATGTTAAAAGTTGGGAAAAATTAAGTCCCAATCTACAAGACTTTTTAGACTGCTGTCTTCAAGTTGAAGTAGATAAACGAGCTACGGCCGACGAGCTGTTAAAACATCCCTTCCTAGACGATTGCAGTGAACTTAAGGCATTAGTGCCAAACATCAAGGCTGCCAAGAAAGTGCTTAGAAAAGGTACATAGAACAGAGTTTGTGTGGGTATTTATGTACGTGCCTAGTAGTAAAAATACATGTAACAAAATACAAAAACAAATCCCATAACAACTAAAGCGCCAGTTCACTCAGCCACATGTGTGATTCCATTGTAAATAGTAAAATGTAATTTAGCCGTATATCTTTTATTATTCTTCAAATAATAAACGCACTTGCACATTTGTTTGATTTGTTTTGTACGATTATCAAATAGCACACGCATACAATTTGTCAAAGAAAACTGTAATAAATACGTCTAAATACGAAATTACGCAAAGTTCAAGTAACCAACAAACACTTTAAAGGGGCAGTAGTTACAAACAAAACAACGACGTTAATAATTAATAAAAAATAACGAATTAAATTTGCTGTGAAGTCGCTGGGCGATTAAAAAATACCTATCAACAAAATAAATTAGGTGAGTTTTTCTTTAAATATTTATCTTTTAATTATTATGAGAAATAATCTGCTGGTGTATGTATACATACACCTTAATATAGAAATTATCAAACTCATTATTTTTTCAAACCGATTTTTTGCATATTTCGATATATTAGATAGAGGTTCTGTCGAAATGTGCAAAAAAAAAACGATTTAAAAAAAAGAATGAGTTATGGCGTTTCTATATTAAGGTAACGATATGTACCCTGCAAAAAACGCGACTACTCCATGCACGCATGAATAGAGTACTCCACAATGGACCAGGAGTAGTTACAAAGTGGTCTAAAAATTGTATGCAATAAACATGGTCCTTTTAACATTGTGATGTCCTAGGACGGGACTATGTAGTCCAGCTTTGCATTACATCGGGCTACCCCAAAAACTACCCCTATGTAACCACTCCATGGAGCACCTACATGAGGCTAGTTTTGAAACAAGTCCATGCCACTACTTTTTCAAAGGTTTTTTTTAGTTTTGACGTTTTTGCTTTTGCGTTTTTTTTGTTTTAACGTTTTTTCGCTTTTAGACGACATTTTTAGTTTAAGCGATTTATTTTAGTTTTGGCGTTTTTTTCGGTTTCGGGGCTGTTTGTCGGTTTTTTGTGTTTATTTTAGTCTTAGCGATTTTTTCGACACTTTTTTTCGTTTTGGTGATTTTTTTTTGTTTTTTGCGATATTTTTAGTTTTGGGGGTTTTATTTTTTGATGTCGGCGTTTTTTTTTTTGGTTTTGGTGATTTATTTTAATTTTTTGCGATTTTTTCGTTTTTTGATTATATCTTTAGTTTTAGCGATTTTTTAGTTGTAGTGATTTTTTCGTTTTGACGACTTTTTTCGGTTTTTGGCTTTTGGTTTTTGGCGATAATCTAGTTATGGGGATAGTTTGCGTTTTAACGGTTTTTTTTATTTTGGTGCTTTTTTATTGTAGAATAAACTTCACAAATGATATATTTTTTTTAGTGTTAAAAAAATTTTAATTATTGACATACTTCAAATTCATTTGATTTCATTTATTTATTACATATTTATGCTTTTTATGTTGTAATTTAAAAAATTACACGTTCACTCACTTTGAAATTTAAAACCAAATGTAGTCGTAAAGCACTTTTAACAAATAGAATGTATTGAAAAAGACAAGTAATTTTCAAAATCTCTATAACAATGACCATAAGGTGGGGTTCATGTAAAGAAATTCCCATAACTTTTAAACTTACGGAGATCCCATTATCAAATTTACAGTATAATTAGAGCACCCTGTACTAATTTTGGCAAAAAAATAAAATAAAATAAAATAAAAGGGGTCAAGGTTAGAAAACTTAATTTTAATTGGTCATTCCGGTTTTTTTTTAATATCATACGATTTCCTATAAGAATCACTTGTTTTAATTTTTTTTGTTTTATTTTTTTCTAGTTCAAAAAATAATTTTAAAAAATTAAAAAAACGGCAACACTATCGCACCCCTAACTCGACAAATAAACATCATACAAAAAAATATTTTGAATACACATTTATACCTACTAGAACTATAGGTATGACAAATATTAAGGAATTTCGGCAAACAACTTTTTTTTCGGGTTGTCCGCTTCAAAACTAATGCCGCATATAAATACATATGTATGTATTTATGTATGTTCTAGTAATTCGATTCGAAAATGGTGTATCTTTTGTTTTGTTGGTCTTTGGGAAAAAATAAAAATGAAATTTTATCAGAGTTTTTTCACTACTGATAAGACATTCTCTCATTATTAATTATAAAGTTCATACATACATACATATTTATTAATACATATACATACATATACATTGATTATGAGTTATTCTTAGTGAAATCACAAAATCGAAAACCTTGTGGAAATGTTCTATAGGGTCCCTAAAACACATATCTACAGGGATTTATTTTGAGTAAAAAGTCGTATATTTGAGGTCTGCAATTTTTGCTGTAAAATTTTTTTAGCTTTAGTGAAATTTTAAAATTGATTACACTGGTCTGCAAAGAAAATGTCTTTTAAATAAAAATATGTGGAATACATATAAAAAACTTAATGCGGTAAATTAAAATATCTTTTCAGCTTTTTTTTGTTACGTACAGATTTTTTCTTTAACGGGCTTGAATAATATTTTCACTAGGTACATCAGTATAATGCACTCTTAATTTAAAACTTGACATTTTAACTGTTTTTCTTAAGGGCAGGTGGATCACGAACAAAATAAGCCATCCATATATCATGAACATTAATGGATAAATGTTGATTTTATTAGCAATTAAGTAAATACAGTCGGACACATAAAAATACATTCGGAAATAAATTTAGAACTAATGCACCTTTTAAGTATTCACTTAATTGGTAGTGTCCGACCGAACGTACGGGTTCGGTGTCGGAGTTCGGCAAAAAGCTGTGTTTGGTTGATGTTCGGCGTTCGGTAACATTTTCACCGAACACCGAACTTTTTATAATTTTTTATATACATATTTATAATCATCAAACATACACAAAAATGCAGTCCTATAATATATTATCGAATAGAAGCAACGTACTACGAATCTGTTCATTTTGTGTTTATTAAATAAATGAGTTATAATTAAAAAAAGTTAAGTTGAAATTCTTCTCTTCAATAAAAAAGTTCGGCTTCGCGTTCGGGCTCGGGTTCGGCTTCGGTTCTAAAAAATCAACCGAAGTTCGGGTTCGGTCTGAAATAAGTGCGTTCGGTCGGACACCTTTTTAACTGGTAATAAAATCAACATTTATCCATTGATTTTTATGATAAGAAGAAGAGCTTAAAAGCAACATTTTTCCAGTTTTAAATTGTTTATGAGTTCTTAGAAAGGGCAAATTTTTTAAGTTTCCATGAAAAAGCACTTACTTTTTGATACAAATTTGTGAATAACTCCGAAAGCATTGATCATATAAAAAACTTTATTAAAATGCTTGAAGATAATTTTCTCATGTATATTTTGAAATTTTCTTCACCTAAATCGGACAAATTGTTCTCGAGTTATGACCGTCCTACTTCAGTGTTATTGTACCCTGCAAAAATCGTGACTAGTCCATACATGCGTGTAAAGACTACTCCATAATGGACCAGGACTAGTCCCAAACTACCCCAAACGTATGCATTAGACGTGGTCCATTTAACATTGCGATGTCCTAGGACTGGACCACGTGGTCCAGCTTTGCATTACATCGGACTAACCCAAAAACTAGACCATGTAACTACTCCATGGAGCACCTACAGGAGCTAGTTTTGAAACTACTCTATGTCACTATTCCATGGTTCACAAATAGAAAACTAGTTTTCATTTTCACTTTGTAGTCTACGTAAATGATTTTCCCTCTGCTTTAATAAATCTCCTTTTATGATGGGAGCTACACTGCATTTTTGATTTCTTATAAACAAAACTCACTTTTATTTATTTTTTCGCTTTTACCAAAAAAATAAACTTTTAATTACAAACACTCATTATAACCAAAAATAAGCTTTTGTGCCATCAGGGCTACCATATTGCTGGTAATTGATGATATTTTATGAAATAACATTCTTGGCAACACTACATTTCGTGCTAAAACACGAAGATTTGTTTGAAAGTGGTCCATAGCTGCATTACATAGGACCATGTTGTAACTAGTCCATATCAGCTAAAATGGACCATGTAGACCAATAATTTTTGCAGGGTAGTTTCTATGTAAGGAAAGTTTGACATATGACGTTGAAAATAAGTGCATATTTTTTAGAAAATTTTCGTGTTTTTCAACTTCCTGCAGTACACGCGCTATCGAGAGCAAAAGGCTGATTGTTCTAAGGTATAAAGTGCCTCTATCATTATATAATAGAAATATGTATGCACAAATTGAAGTACGAATGCACATTTTGAATTTTTGCTAGTTGGTGCGGCTTGCGTGTAAGTTGACGACATGCATATGCGTGTATAGATTTTTATTTGTGATACTAAAATATTTTTGAATACAATACATTAGAGTGGTCGTTAAAAATTAAAAGCCGGATTTTTGCAAGTTTCTGATGTGTAGAAACTTGGAACCAAAATAATCCAATAAAAAACCTTTTGCAAAATTGAAAACTATAAATTATTCGTTGGGTAATTGTTTGATCCAAAGCGTGTAGAGTCTAATGCTTTCGTTAAATTTTTATAAGTTATGCATGTACATTAAAGCGACTCACAGAAAACAAATTTTTTGTTACCCATTTCCAGCTCACGGGCGGTCATCGCTAGACACCGCAAATGTTTTGGGAAACCTCATTAAAAAGACCGATCTTTAATTTGAGCGGGGTACAAAAAACACGCTTTTCATCTTCATACAAGTCGAGTCGCTCTAATGTACATACATATATAATAGTATGGCAAACATTTTCCAAGTTTTTGTAATGTTTTGTTTTTATGTCTAATTTTGACCCACATGAGAAGGTTAAGTTTTACAGAAAAGAACATTAAAATCCCCGAAGAAAATGGATGAAAGCGAGGGCGCGTACAGATACATAGACACACACTACTACAAACTGATAACACCCCTCTTTTTTGGTCGGGGGTTAACAATAACTAAAAAAATAAAGAATTCTCTGACAAACTGTTGGTAAGCGGACAAATTTTGCAAAATTTTAACTTTGACATCAATGACCCACCGCTTATAGTTGTCAGAATCAGCTCAAATTTTCACTACATCTTTCAGGTGTGATTTCTGAAGTCTTAATAGATTTCTAGTGCGGTCTGAGTCCAGCCTTGGCCAGATCAGCCTGGAGATCCTACAAGTAGGTTCATTGAACCATCTGGTTTGTGCCAGGGTGTGGAAAAAGTTTTCGATTTCATGCTTGCAGGCGTGTAGGGGAATACCGCAGAAGACATCAATGTCTGGCTCTGGTAGTGTCGTCCCCTTTTTAGCTAGTTCGTCAGCAATGCAGTTGCCTACGCTGGTCTCGTGTCCATGCACCCATATAAGGGTGATATTTGAATGTCTCGCCACCCCGTTCAGGGATGCCCGGCATTCCTGGACCAGGTTAGATGTTGTGTATACACCTGTTAGGGACCTGATTGCGGCTTTGTGTGCTCCACAAGGAGAGGAGTATGTGATATAAGCTGCTCAAAGTATCAGGTAGTATTTAAATACAAAATACGGGATAGAACAATATGCAAGCTCGCTTTGAATTGCCCAATTGAAAATTTAAGTGATTTTAAAGAATAACAGCTTTGTAGTGTTTTTTTGTTATCTACATGTATCATAAATGAAAATCATAAACTTCCCGGGAAAAATCCCAAAATTTAACGGAAACTCTATGTAGTACTGAACTATCAAAACTGTTGTAAACAATACATATTCAAAATTTTTCTTAAAAAAACTGACCTTAAGAAGGTTTTTTCAGAAAACTCAATGAAAAGCTTACTACTATTTTAATAACTAATTTTAACACGCCAAATTTAATATATCCCAGTAAAAAATTTACATGTTTTTTGAAGCACTAAGGCAATAAAGCGCATAACAATATGCTTTAAAATAGGAGCTTATTGCAGAGCAGTGAACGTATATGAAAAAAACTATACAAAAAAGCTGATTTTTCACTGCTGACATAATGCAGGGTTTTAAACGAGAAAGTTCCATATACTTACAGTCTTAGTGCTGAAAATGGTGATGACTTTCAGCGCTTCAAAAAGCGCTTTTTGTATCAGAAATATAGTACTCCAAACCTGCTATTTTTTGGTGCAATTTTTTACTGGGAAATTTTTTTCATACAAATAACAAAAAATAAAAGAAAATAGCAAAATTTATTTAGTAATTAGCTCACTTTAAAAACCAACAAAGTGCGTGATTTGTTGGTGGTATTGTTTACATTAAATATTTATATAGTTTATTACAAACTAATTTATTTGTCAAGCGATATACTTGTTTTTGTACATATAATAATGATTTTAAGGAATTTGGGGGATGTTTTAACTACTTTGAAATAATTAATTTAAGATTTCATACAATGACCTACGAAATAATTACACCCTTGTGTTTCAAAGTACTTTCAACTGCTTTTTTTTCATTGTGTTAAGTGATTTGGTAGCAAACATATCGTTGCTTTTGACATTTTAACTTTAAGAGAAAGAAAATAAAAACAAGAAATATAGTGAATTTCCTTTAAATACTTCAACTCCTTAAAAATTTATAAGTAAGAGACGAGCAGAGGTCAGCAATGAGTACTGAAAAAGTGAGTAGAGATGAATCAAAGCGAATTAATAGCAAGTGGCCTTATCATTAAAATAACACACATACAAAGTAAGTGTAGGACTATTTTTATTTGTGCTTTGACAGTTCGGGTTAAAGTTTTTCTCTTTTCTTATATAGAGTTTGACTGATTGGGTGTAATCAGCTGATGATCATCTGTGATGATAAGGCTACATGGTACTGAATTCGCCTTGAGATGAATCATGATTCATAATTTATTGTACTCATATTCAAGGTAGATTAAATAGGTACCACTACGAGAATAGCTGTTTTACTAAATTTGAGAATGTGTGCGACACACAGACAATAGATTTGACATATTTCTGGTATGTTTCTACCAAACAAAATGCATGTGTGTTTTGGTGTTGTATTTGTTGCAGTAGCGGTGGTACCTGTGATTAATATGCCTTGCTCATATTCATTCATACTTGAGGAGGTTCTTTTCAAAACTGGATCATTCCACTTTCGACAGAAATGGTTTTTTAATTGTTTGCTTGTTTGGTAACATTGAAATGAAAACTCCGCGAAAATAAAATTGGGGAAAAAATCTATAATTACACCAGAACAAAAAGAAAATAATGAAAGGCATGATTTCATCCAAAGTATATTATTCTACTTCAAAAGGAATCAGCCGCGTCAAAACTAGGGTACTCCATTTAAAATTTTGGATTTATTCAAGATATATTAGTGCTAAATTTTTGAATCCTGTATAAAGCAATGACTAATCTTGTCGTCTATAGTAATGCAACAAAAGTTCGGCTTAAATACATAGTTGCATTCCCTAAACAACTATTTTCTCAAATTGAGCAAAAACACAAAAAGTGGAATAGTCAAGTTTTGAAAAGAACCTCCCCACTTAGGAAAATGAATGATTACATACCTCTAAGTTTTTGTTGGAACTTTCACTTTGTCCTAAGAGTTATACACACCAAATTTGTTGTAGTTTTGCAGATATAGGAAAATTAATCACCCCTATCGTGAATATTTTTTCCCTCGTAATGTTTTTTCTTTTCTTTCTTTTGCGATCGTGAATAAAAAATCGAAAAATTTCCCTTATGCATGATTTTTTCACGTGGATTTTTTCGTTTTCCCTTGTTTTTGCTCACTTTATTTAAGCGGGCGAAATGGATAAATACATCATGTAATTGCCATTTTATCCTTCCAATTAATTATTAAAGCTTATAAATATTTATTTTTAGGACAAATTCAGTAAATAGTGTGCATTTATCTTAATACTACACATTTATCTTAACACTACTTCCATGCAACACCTTCCCGGCACACACGAACTAGGTTTCGCGGTAATGGAATAGCAAATGATTTTTCCGCGTCTGTACATAATCATTCATCGCGTCCAAAATATATAAAAACCCAGTTTTACTTACTCTTGAGAAATTTTAATTTAACACCAAAAGTCTATTTGATTGAATTATGCTGCCTGCAATGGCTCGGGTACTCCAAGGCATTGAATGCATCTAGCTTTCCTGCACGAACAATTCGATTTTGCTTAGATTCCTCATGGAATAAAAATATAATTCTTAGCACTGCATGTTTTTTATCAACAATTTCTTTGATTTTTAATTTATTTTATTAAGCTTCTTCCTTAATTATATTCACTAAGAACTAGGGATGGGCAAAAAATACCGATATATCGATATTTTCTCAAAAATATATAGATATATATCGTCGATATTTTTAATTGCAATATATCGATATTTTTTTTTTAAATATATCTACAGTATCAAATTCGATATTTTTAGCTTGGCTTTTGTTTTTCGTTCAGTTATTTAAAAAAATTCAACAGAATCTTCATTAAATAGAATATTCTTAACAAAATTTTTTGTTTTACTTATAATCTTTTGTGTATTCGAAAAAATTTCTTTCTTTGAGTATGATTTTCGTGATGTACGTTCCATGAAATATTGTTGAAGCAGAAAGGAAGTTAGAAATTTACTCTTTTCAGGTTAATTATATCTAAGAAAAGTACCTTTTGTGTTTAATTAAAAAAAAATTATGGTATTATTTATGAATAATCATGCTTGGAAAAATAACGATATTTTTTATTCGATATATCTCGATGCCGATCGATATTTAAAAATATATCGATATCGATATATTTTTTTCACTTGATGCTCCCTACTAAGAACTGATAGCAGGGAAAAATGTTCACGGGAACTTCACGATAGCAATTTTCCCTCGAAGGGAAATGAACATTTCATGGGAACATTAATTTCACTTGTTATTCGCGATAGGGGTGAATAATTACCTTGTATGGGGGTTACCCTCTTCCCCCTTCTATACCTCCAACTTTTTCTTGGGACTTTCACCTTGTTCTAAGAGTTATCCACACCAAATTTACAGAGCCTCACTATTGTAGTTCTACGGATATAGAAAAATTAATAATTACTTTGTATGGGTAGACATTTTACTCCCCACCTATACGCCAAAGATGTTGTTGTAGTGACCCATGTAAAATTTAAAGAGTCTCACTAATGTAGTAGTTGTTCAGATAAAAAAAATCAGTTAGCCTATTTTTATTTCTCGATTGTAAGACAGTTCCCAAATTTGTTGACGAGAAATGTAAAATAACTTAAATATTTCCGAAAAATGTGTTTTTACATGTCTTTTGTATGGTGCCAAGTTGTCACTGCCAACAGCACACTTTGTTTCATTTACAGAAAAAACTAAATTTCATTTTCTGTAAAGGAATTCAATGAAATAGTAAATATTTTGTCTAGGAACTTACCTATAAACAAATATGTAAATATACACAAAAATATCTCAATACCTTCATTGAAAAAAAACTTGTTTTTTTTCAGTGAACAAATTGTTTAAATCTATAAAACAATTTGTCTAAAAATATTTACAAATTGTAAACAAAATAATTTACTAAATCAAACAAAAAGATTTACTGGATTTTCTCAAAAATATCAAACAATATTGTGAATCTAAATTGATTATTAGGCTAAGGTTCGTAACGTTATATTCAGAAAGAATTGGGTATGATTAATATTCCAAGGAACAATGGAAAAATTAACATCAACTTAATTTTTCAACGTACACAGCAGAACAGAGTAGCGCCACTTTCGGAAGCCGCTACACTTCCATCGTCAGTGCTCACGTGTATTTGCTATCACCACTTGTCAGGTGGCTCTGTTGAATGTGATTTTAATTCTTATATATACAACTTTTTCGCGAAAATTGAATACGAGAATTAAATCACTCTCAAGCTGATATTAAAGTGCACTTTCCCAGCGTTGCCATCGGTTTATTTTTCTTCATTCCCATTTTTCTGATTTTTGTTCTACTCAAGACAAACTTTTTTGGTTTGATTTTATACTTAAGTATATATGAACATGTAAACATGTGAAAAGCTCAAGCCAGTAGCTAATTGTTTTATTAATATGATTATTTCGAACGTATTTGCTTTGTGAATCTAAATTGATTATTAGGCTAAGGTTCGTAACGTTATATTCAGAAAGAATTGGGTATGATTAATATTCCAAGGAACAATGGAAAAATTAACATCAACTTAATTTTTCAACGTACACAGCAGAACAGAGTAGCGCCACTTTCGGAAGCCGCTACACTTCCATCGTCAGTGCTCACGTGTATTTGCTATCACCACTTGTCAGGTGGCTCTGTTGAATGTGATTTTAATTCTTATATATACAACTTTTTCGCGAAAATTGAATACGAGAATTAAATCACTCTCAAGCTGATATTAAAGTGCACTTTCCCAGCGTTGCCATCGGTTTATTTTTCTTCATTCCCATTTTTCTGATTTTTGTTCTACTCAAGACAAACTTTTTTGGTTTGATTTTATACTTAAGTATATATGAACATGTAAACATGTGAAAAGCTCAAGCCAGTAGCTAATTGTTTTATTAATATGATTATTTCGAACGTATTTGCTTTGTGAATCTAAATTGATTATTAGGCTAAGGTTCGTAACGTTATATTCAGAAAGAATTGGGTATGATTAATATTCCAAGGAACAATGGAAAAATTAACATCAACTTAATTTTTCAACGTACACAGCAGAACAGAGTAGCGCCACTTTCGGAAGCCGCTACACTTCCATCGTCAGTGCTCACGTGTATTTGCTATCACCACTTGTCAGTGGCGCTACTCTGTTCTGCTGTGTACGTTGAAAAATTAAGTTGATGTTAATTTTTCCATTGTTCCTTGGAATATTAATCATACCCAATTCTTTCTGAATATAACGTTACGAACCTTAGCCTAATAATCAATTTAGATTCACAAAGCAAATACGTTCGAAATAATCATATTAATAAATCAAACAATATTTTTGTCTGAATTTATAAAACAATTAGTCTAGAAATACTAACAAATATTAAACAAAATAGTTTACTTAATCAAACAAAAATATTTACTGGTTTTTTTTTTGTCATATATCAAACAAAATTTTTGTCTGGGTCATGATCATCATCATCATCATCCGTTAAGCATTTATGAAATTTCACTTTGTTAAATGTGTTCAAGTCTGAATGTTTATCTAAAGACTCTAAAAAATTAATGAGAATTAATGCAACGATATTAACGAATTGATTCACTCCAAAATCTTCAGTAAACAAACTTGGTACAATCGCATTCCTTTTGCTTTTCATTGTTGTTGTTGTTATTATTTGTTTATATATCGCCATTGGGGTTGTTTTTTTACGACACAGAACTAAATAAACAATTCATTGATTATTTGTGTATATGTCGCCATTAGTGTTGTTTTTTACGACACAGAACTAAATAAACAATTCATTGATTATGTAAAGGAACATTTACTGAAAATGAAATTTTATTTTTAGACAAAATTTTGTTTGAAAATGTTTTGGTGATAATTTTTTGTGTTCACTGGAAAATCTGACAAAATTCTATGAGATTTTCATGTGACGTGTTTTCTTTATATTAAAAAAGTCGCTAACTGCTTAGTTTAATTAAAATCGGAGATGGTGAGGTCTATTTCATAATTATTCTTAGTTGATTTGATGTTATTCTTTTAATAATATGCAGAAAATCGTTTAACAAAGACGAAAAAGAATAGATTTAACATTGTTTGTTTGCATGCACAAATCATTTTTTAAATATAAAAAACATAAAAAAAACCAAAAGCATGTCATTGACCTAACAATGTTTATAATTATCCATTATGTATCA
This sequence comes from Panzeria rudis, assembly GCA_956483635.1. Lineage (NCBI taxonomy): Eukaryota > Metazoa > Arthropoda > Insecta > Diptera > Tachinidae > Panzeria > Panzeria rudis. The sequence continues at coordinate 27,489,999 of OY101447.1, read as the reverse complement.
AAATTGAGCATTAGAGGGAGAAAACATTAAAACTAAATACATACATGATACATACATACGAGTACATACGTAATCGGTAGTATGTTCCCAATCAAATTCATATATTATTTCAAATCTCCCTCATCTTCGATCAATTGCCAATTAGCTCCTAGTGAGAATACAAACAATCGGAGATCGGATGCATTTTTGTGTGAAAGAACGATAAATATTACATACAGTTTCTTTTTTTTTAATTATTTAACAAAAAGTTTTTAAGCATTTATTTTCTAAGTTCAAATGCTTTTGGATATGCTTTTGAATTCCTTTTACTTCCTAAGCTTAAAATAACTACTGATACAAAAAAGAAATTAAAACTTATTTTAAACCATCTAACTTAAAAGTAAGTACAAAAATACATAAATATAAATTTGTATCGAAAAATTGAAAAAATTTTGTGCAACAACAAAAACGGAAGTTAAGACATTAGAAACGTGACCAGCAAGTTTTTATTAAAATCTGGATGATTGAAAAGTGGAATTTGAAAAGTTATACATATCGTCTCTATCATGTCCAACTATCCAGTACACAAATTTATACTTTTCAGAAGAGCGCAAAAAGACCCATCAATTATAAACTCAAAGTCAGGGTATTCCTAAAAGTGCAAGTTTTAAAATAATTCTTATTGAGCTATCAATTCTCTATGAGAATTTCAGCATTCTCAAACGAGGCGTATCGTATAAATTAAAGTACCAAGATAACTTATCTTAAAAAACAAATTTTACATATTGGATATTATGGGATTAAGAAAAGTGTTGTGTTTTCGCAATTTGATTTTTTTTAGCAGACTTGTATATCTATAATAAATATCTAAATATGTATGTGTATCTATAAAATCTTTATATAAATACACTGTACAACACGAAAAAAAATTACATGGTTCTGACAACAGATCCTGGTAGAGGAGACAAAAAAAAAATATCAAGGATTTTACTAAAAATTATAAAATATATTTTGTTGAAAATTTTGGCTATGCTATATTATCAGAGATATTTACGAAATAGGGATAAAAGTCGAGGCCATAAACCAAAATTTTAAAATTCTTTGAAAATATTAAAAAGTATTATCTGTGTCAATTCATAAACTTTATAGCAAGTTTAAATTCACTAAAATCGGATAATATTTATAAAAGTTATTAGACCAACAATGTTTTTCATGCGCGAGGTAGTCCACTTTGACACCCTGTAGCTCACCTTGTGGTGAGGTCCAAATTTCAATATTCTTAAAGCTTAGGTCCTCCTCTATTATTTTTACCTGCCTCGTTTCGTCATCAGATCGCAAGTTTCAAATATACAGATTTATTACCCTTTATTCCCAATTGAGCAACTGCGATGGTGCTGTTTTAAATATTCTAAATTATATCCCATTTTTTTTGTTGCGAAATTAATCCTTTGTTGCCATGTTAGTCAAAAGGACACATTTACAAAAAAATAATATTTAAAAATTATATATGTATGTATTCCAAAAATTTGGAAAATGTTTTTAATGGGGCCGTACCATAAACTAAAAATCATCAAAACAAATGCTGTTGCTTATAATTTTTAAACCCGTAATACATAATACCATTTTAACGAGATATAAAAAATGGCCGCCATTAGTCACCATAAAGTTAGTAACCATAAACTAAAAATCAACAAACGTGATTAGTATCATGTAAAAGAGAGTAAAAATACCAATCTAACGATCTATTTCAGTGGTGGCCATTCTCTCAATTTGCTATACTCGCGAGTATAGCAGTTACAAACCCTTTATCTTGCATATAGACAATGCTTAAACACCAGCAAATAAATTTCGTTTAAAATAAAATAAATGACAATATGTCGAATAATAAATTTCTTAAAGGTTTACTTTGAATTTTATTTTTCATTTTGCCTTATAAATACTTTTCTTGTTATCCAATGGATTTCTAATTGTATAAAGGTGTAGAAAAATAAAATAGATTCATATCGAATAAAAAAATTATTTGCTGGGTTTTGTATAAGCTCCAAACCTGATATGCTTTTTTTGAAAATCATTTATTTGTAAATTCTCAAATGGTTTTTAAAAGTTTGTGCATAAGATAAAGGCTTTGTAACTGTTCAAAATTGTGTTTGAAGTCTACTGATGATTTGGTAAAGCACCAATGAAATGTTGCATATAGACAATGCTTAAACACCAGCAAATAAATTTCATTTAGAAATAGTTTAACTTTAAAGTAGATTTGAGCTCCGAACTTTTGGTTTTAATAATCAGCTTAACGAGTATGTTAGCCATACACACTCAAATATATATGTATGTACTTAAATATGCACCATATCGATGGTCATAATACTTTGATAACACATAACTTATTTCTATAACTTTCCAGTTGAAGAAATTACGTTATAAATACGCCGAAATCGAATAAATATTCTACAAACAAAATAACTGAAAATTATTTAGTAGATACTCTTAGCTAATTTCGGTTTTTTTTTTATTTTGAAGATAGGAAAGTTTTAAGCAATTTATGTAACTTTTTAGCCGTTTTGTGAAAAATAATAAACAAAAATCAGTTACGTTGTGTTCCAATTTCTTACTTTCCCCGGATAAAATAAATATTACTTTTTATGAGCGTGGCGCAACCCATTTTGTAATCACAAAATAGTATTTTCATCAAAAGTAAAGACACCTGTCAAATTTCAGATCAATCGGTTAACAGAAAGGGTGCAAATTTGCAATAAAATACAGTCAGTGAGTGCATCAGTGAAAAATCAAAAAATATCGTTGCCGACTTATTGAAAAAAAAACACGGAACGGACACTAAAGCAGAACGGACGGGACGCCAAAAACGGTTAGGTGTACACAGCTCCATTTAAAACTAAATCAAGGATATTTTAATTTTCACTGATACTGAACGGAACGGATGAGTGTAAATAACCGTAGTCGGGTTTTAGTTTTTAACTTTAAATGTTTGTTACGCATTCATTCTAAAATACATTTTATTACTCTATTTTAATTTTTATAAAATAAGGGCTCTTAAACTTTTGAAATATGAAAACTCAAAAAAGTTTAATTTTTATTGGTGGCGGAATGTTTGGTCACGTTAGACATGGCACATCTGATTTGTTTCATTTTTGTTTTGTCTATGAAACTTTTAAAGATAAAAAGCATTTGCTAAATGAAATTAAATTTTGTAATTTGATTTTGGTCGAAACGAGTATGGAAATAAACACATATTAAAAAAGTCACACGTAACAATTATAAAAAATCATTTCTAAGCAATACAAAAAAAATAACATTATATATGTACTGAACGTTTATAAACAAAAGAAACTGAATAAATTTTAAACTCGATGAATTATATTATTAATTTCTCCTCATTTGTTCACGATGATGTTGGGTGTAAAATCAATAGTCTCATAATTTTTTGTTTTTAGTTTTTGTTATTTTACCGCACACTTTCTTGTTTCTTTATTACGATAAATATTTTCATTTCGTTATGTTTATTTGGAATTAAAGATGAATCACAATAATCACACATATAAATGTATTGCATACTAACTAGGGATGTAACGATACTCCGTTTTGCCGATTCGATACCGATTCCGATACTTAAAAATATAAGTATCGCCGATACCGATTCCGATACCGATACGAATATTGAAATTGAGTTCAAGTTTAGATTAACAAAACTCAAGAAGGGCAATTTTGTTACTATGCACAATTACAGTGTAAGAGATTATTAATATTTAAAATAGATATTAACACAGTATATAAAATTGGAGTAATTTTTAAGGAACTACATTTTCATTGCTTCCAAAGAATCTATATCAAAAATATGCAGATAATTAGTAGAAAAGCAAGTACAAATTTGTAATTCCTTTATAATTTTAAAAAATACTCGCCATGCTTTTTAAAAAATCGATTTTTTAAAGGACATTTATCAACTAATATTCTTCTAAATAACTTATTGGCTTAATTATTAAAAGTCTGCTAAAAGTTTATATTTATTCACTTAAATTTACATGAAAACACAGTTTTGTGTTTAAATTCGCATAAAAAGAAACAAGTTCTGAAAATGGGTAATTTTTCGTCCTTTTTTAACCGACTTCCAAAAAGAAGAAGGTTAGCAATTCGTGTGTATGTTATTTTTTTTTTTACTTTTTTATGTTTGTACACGCATAACTCTCATTTGTGAAGCAATTTTAAAAATTCTTTTTTTGCTGGAAAGGGTTTGCCTGCAGTTTGGTCCCATAGTTTTTTTTTAAATCTGTCATTTGTGAACCGATTTTCAAAATTCTTGTTTTGTTTGAAAGGGTTTGACAAAAATTGGTCCCAAATTTTTTTTTTTGAAAATCGGAGAGGCAAGTTTGCTCCCTCTCCCCACCAATCCATAACTACATATGTCATTTGTGAACAGCTTTTCAAAATTCTTGTGTTGTTTGCAAGGGTTCGCTAGTAGTTTGGCCCCATAATTCTTTTCGAAAATGCGAGGGGGAAACTTGCTTCCCCCATGCATAACTTTGTCATTGGGAACCGACGATTATCAAAATTGTTTTTTTATTTGAAAGGTTTTGACTAGCTTTTTTTCGAAAATCAGTTGCGAAATTTTGCATAATTTTTCTCCAAAATCTGTTCGGAATTTCCCCTTCCTCCAGAAATATGGATTATCGCATAGCTCCTCCATGGCCGAGTTCCAAAATAAATTTTTCGTTTGGAATGGTTTGCCTAGAGTTTGGTCGCATAATTTTTCTACGAAAATCTGTGGGGCAAGTCTTCCACACCTCCACCCAAAATATTTATTAGAGCACAATTCCTCCATTTGCATACCGATTTTCAAAATTGTTTATATGGAAGGCCTTCTTTATACTGAAGTCGCTTTTTTTTGCCAGAATTATTTGAGGAATCATTATAGAACACCGAAAAAGAAATTTGTCCTAACATCACTTCAAATTCGGTGATTGGTAATCGAAAAAGGGAACTTCTTGCAATGACAAGCAAATGTGAAACTAATTAGAAATTATCCAAATTCGCAATATTTCCGGATCGCGAATTCTACATTTTTATGATTTTTTTATAATGTCTTTTTTTCCTGGGAATAAGATATAAAAAACAACGAATTGAATTTGAGTTCATGGTAAAACTAACAATAAATAAATTATTGTTTTTGCAAAATAACAGCGTAAAATATTATAAATTTTAAAAATTGATATTAATAAGATTTAAAAAATAACGAAATGAATTTGGTTCTTGGTAAAATTAACAAAAAAATAAATAATTTGTTTAAAAAAACTGAAAATTTTTTTTAAAGTATCGTCGTATCGACAGTAAAATATCGCCGATACCGATGTATCGGAAAATCTGAAGTATCGCCGATATATCGGTATCGGTATTCGTTACGTCCCTAATACTAACTAGGGTATTCACTTTAATCGAGTTTTCAAACAAATTGGGATTGGAGTAAAATTTTTGGCCACTAATTCTGAATAAATAGGAAATTAAGTCTCAAGCACATTTTAAGTTTTTACTGATTTCTGGCGTTCCAGTTGAGTTTAGAAATTTATTGTCTTCAAAGACTTGTAATAAAATTTTGTGAGGAATGTTTTTGTAGGATATTTTAGACCGCTATATCGACGTCGAAGGGGAGTATTTTTTCCCTAGAAATCCCATAAATATAAATTTATCCCCTGTAAATTTACCCCTAAGAATTTTAGCCCCCAAAATTTTCCCCTAAATGAAATATAAACTCCTAAATCTAGGGGAAAACTGCTAAACTGGCAAGTCAGGGGGGTTACTCAGTATTCCGAATCGAAAGCAAATGCTTTCGAATTGCAATGTAAATAATATACAAATTCGAACAATTTTCTTTTCGAATCAATTTACAGAGTAGCGCCCCTGGATCTCAGTTTTTTTCATACCCTATCCGATTTTAGAACTGGAACGTATATTTACAAAAAAAAATCCAGTTAGGTAAACCCTATTGTGCATACTAACAATATGAATGCATGATGTGTACGTCTCATACATTCTAGTTGCATTCGTTTTTTAATTCACGAAAAACACATTTTGTTTAGGAAATATACTGTCTGTCTACATGTTAATACGCATAAATAATGATTTAAGATGCAATACTCAGGCTAGATGGTCATCAATAGCTGCCTTTTTAGTTTGTTATGCTTCAATTTGTTATTTTTTTTAATCTGTTTTGGTATGTATTTTAATTATTCAAAACGCGTGTATTGTGCAAATATGTCCATAAGTATGTGCATACTCGTATCTATGTACGTCGTACTCGTATGTGTAAAAAATCAGTTTCATTTATGTTTAGTTTTATTTTGGTTTATTATTATGTGTGCTTGGTTTATGAATATATTTTGCCGACATGTCTGATATCTGAAACTTTACTAGACAATTTAATCCAGACATTTTCAAGAATAGTCAGTCGGTAGTTTTCTGGTAAACCAACCGTTTCTGCACATTTTCTGATATATTATCCGATTAATATCAGACAAACATTTAACAGAATACGACATTTCCCACAAATTTCTAATTTCTTAACGTTAAAAAATTAATTTTAATTCACAACAATTTGTCAAACGTCAAAAACCTAATAATAGATACGATCCCGTACTCAACATTGGGATCCCGGGGATCCCAATTTGCACGAAAACTGTTCCCGCACTGCAAGATTGGATAAATGAGAGTGAGTTTTAGAGAAAAATATTCTTCTTCTTCTTCTCGCACGAAACAGCCTGTACTTTTTCTTCGGGCAGTCTGTGTTAGGTGCAAAAAAGTCAGCTGTTTGCAAAACAAACAATAACAAATGAAAAATATGATTTTGTCAACAAAAATACACAGAAAAAAATTAATTTCATTTTCTTTAAAGGAATTCAATGAAATAGTAAATATTTTGTTTAGGAACGGACCTACAAACAAATTTGTAAATATAGACAAAAATATCTCAACAATTTTATTGAAAAAAACGTGTTTTTTTTCAGTGAACAAATTGTTTTAATCTATAAAACAATTTGTCTAAAAATATTTACAAATTGTAAACAAAACAATTTACTAAATCAAACAAAAGAATTTACTGGATTTTCTGAAAAATATCAAACAATATTTTTGTTTGAATTTATAAAAAAAATTAGTCTAAAAATACTAACAAATATTAAACAAAATAGTTTGTTTAATCAAACAAAAATATTTTTTGGATTTTTTATAATATGTATATCAAATAAAATTTTTGTTTTGGTCATTAACATCATCCATTAGGCATTTATGAAATTTCACTTTGTTAAATGTGTTCAAGTCTGAATGTTTATCTAAAGACTCTAAAAAATGAATGAGAATTAATGCAACGACATTAACGATTAGATTCACTCGAAAATCTTCAGTAAACAAACTTGGCACAATCTCATTGCTTTTGCTATCACTGCTGTTGTTATTTGTGTGTATGTCGTCATCGGGCTTGTTTTTGGTGTTTGCGTCCTAAATAAGAGTCAAACAAACAATTCATTGATTATGTAAAGAACATTTACTGAAAATTAAATTTATTTTAGACAAACTTTTGTTTGAAAAATTTTTGGTGATAATTTTTTCTGTGTACGGACAGAAATAATTGTTAGTTTGCAAAATTCAAAGCGAAATACATTTGGATATATTCAACAAAGTATCTAAAAACTAAAAATGCTTTACAAAATCAGTATGTTTCTTTTTATTTTTTGTTTATATTCGCAACATTTTCATGCTACTTTTTGGGATACAAATTTGGTTTTTGCTGTTCCCGTGTTTAGTGAGAGTAATTCTTGCTTACTCTCATTTTACCGAACTTTACTCAAAAAGTACATAATCGGAGCTAATAAGAAGAACGGTTAGCTCTTGAGCTATAGCAAATTATATGGTGCAGCCTACTTAAATTTCTATATAACGGTAAATCTCGAGAACCAGTCAATTAAAAAAAATATCTTATGGGCATTCAAGGTAGATCAACACCAGGTAGTCGCAAGAGAATTCGCCGTGGAGAATTTACATTTGGACTGTCAAAAAAGCTGATACATTAACACTGCTGACAGGCCAAATGTGTAAACATTTACGTAAACAGCTGGGCTCTTGCGGCCACCTAGTATGAATTCGCCTTGATGGGCATTTAAGCTCTGTATTATGTGTATCAAAAATTACTTAGAAACCCCTAGGCTATACACTTCATGTTGACCTGTGCTATTAATAACAAGTTTACATAGTGAATTGAATAATTATAATTCAATAATTATTTAAAAAAAAAATTTTAATTTCTAATTTTATGTTAGATAAAACATTTTCTAATGTTTTGTCAGACATTTTTCCGGAATTGAATAGGCAGACATGTCGAAAATTCCTTCAGAATTTTCCCGAGAATTCCTTCAGAATTTTCCCGAGAATTCCTTCTGACCGACTTCGGTAACTTGTGCAGACTTTTTGGCCGAATTCGGGGAACAAATTTTCGCAAATTTTTTTTTGCCGATTTCAGTCCGAAGTCGATCGGAAAGTCTGTACAAGATGCTGAATTCGTATCCGAAGTCGTTGAGAAAAACGGGCCGAAATTCATATGAGTGGTTGACAAGAAGCCGGACCTCTTTTTCTGACAAAGTTCTAAAAACTACGAATTTTGTAGGGAAGTTCTAAAGGAATTTTCGACATGTCTGACAAAACATCAGAAAATTGTTCGTTTTATCTTACACTTTTTACATTCTGTCGTATTAATATCGGAGAAAATACTCAGATGAATTCTCTTTCAAAATTCTCCATGCATTGTTCTGTTGCTTATGCCAGCTCATCAAAAAACATTTAGCCATATTTTCTAAAGGCCAGATTTTGTAAATACAAACGCTTTTTGCGTTTTGAAGTTTGTATGGAAAAAAATTAAACGTATTTGCGTTACTTTTCATACAAATTTGAAACGTTTAGAAACGAAATTTTTTACAAAATCTGCCTATAAGTTTAAAAACTCAAATATGTATTTGTGCACATACTCTCAACAGATAAATGAGAACTATTACGAAAACTAAAATCAGACAATGTGCAGGAGTGACTGCTAAGAGTCGTAAGACGTAAATCAGAAAATGTGCAGACTATTCTGTTAAATGTCTTAAATGATATTAAATTGCCTTCGGATAATGTGCAGACTAGTCTGATATTAATTGGAGAATATTTCAGAAAATGTGCAGAAACGCACGCCGTACCAGAAAACTACCGACTACTCTGCTTTTAGAGAACTCGCTTGATTGTCTGGTAAATTGTCAGGTTTTTTCTGACGTTAGTAGACATGTCGGCAAAAAATGTTTCCTGGGTATGTAAAAAATGTTGTACATGGATACACAATTATGTTTCATAGTCGAATTGCAATGTAGACAATTAATAAACGTCCATACATACGAATCTTTTAAATCAGATGTGCAATAATTGTTTATTTCGTATTTACATACTTATATAGATAGATAGATAGATAGATGGATAGATAGATAGATAGATAGATAGATAGATAGATAGATAGATAGATAGATAGATAGATAGATAGATAGATAGATAGATAGATAGATAGATAGATAGATAGATAGATAGATAGATAGATAGATAGATAGATAGATAAATACAGTAGAATCTCAGAAATTAGAACAGCTCTGTTCCTGAAGTGATTCTTATTTGTGAAATGTCCTAATATCTTTACAAACTTTGTTAATATAAAATGTTAAAAACGGGAATAAAAATATAATTTGAAATAGACGAAGGAGGAAGCCCTTAAAAATGAAAACAAAGAATTGACGAAACGTTGGGTAAATAGGTAATAAAAAGATTTTTATTTACATAAATTGTGTTGAGCCTTATTAGCTGAACAACAATACAAAACTACGAATTTGGCCAAAGTAATATAAACGAAAATAAAACTAGTTATGGTAACGCAAAAGAATTTTAATTTATTGACATTTAAAATTTTTAACAGCGTTATATATTTGTGTCTCCCCCCACGAAGTCTATGCATAAATGGTGTAACCTCTGCAATATTACTGTGCGATATTTCGCCATATTTCATATCTATAGGTCGGTCCAGTCATAATTCTTCTCATCTCGTTGATTTACGAATTTACTTATAAACGCGAAAGTTTCACTTTCGTCCTTTTGTTATCAACAGATTAAAATACAAAATATATATAATGCGGTAATTCCCCTTTTTATTGCTTACTTTGATGAACAAAAATGCCAAAAAATTTACTTAAACAAAAAAAAAACGTCTAGAAACTAGAACCAGAGGTTCTAATATCAGCGAGTTAAATACATTGAAATAGCAGGCTATAATTTTTGGATAGATCTAATTTATTTACCGGGTGGCCCAGAATTAACGAAGGGGTTTGAAAAGTCTATAAATCCATAATCTTAGCATATTTTTCATTTATTTTTTCAGACTTTTGTAAAGGAGACACGGGAAATTGAAACTGGAAAGATTTACTATTGAACAACGATCATAGAGAAAGAGACACAATGACGTTCTTACGGAGCGTTTTCAGCGAACGCATTATTTCAAGAAGCTCTCGAAACGTTTTCTTTGGGTTATTTTAAAGATCGTGCATACGTCATAAGCCACAGACCATGACCCCACCAAAAATAATAATAGTCGAGGAAAAATTCTAACGATGGCTTCGAAAATCGTGAAAAGTCATGGAAAACCACGAAAATGTCCGGTAACAGCGCCATTGTTTCCCTCGATGTATGTTCGTTGGTCAGTAGTAAACCTTCCCAGTTTTAATTTCCCAAATCTTCTTTACAACAATCTGAAAAAATAAATCAAAGAAATAAAAAAATAATGGAGATATAGACTATTCAAACCCCTTCGTTAATTTTGGGCCACCCTGTATAAACAAACTATGTGCGTAATATTTAAATGTTTGTGTATGCATGTAGATACATATACATAAATATATAAAATTGCATTTCCGAGTTATTGATAACAGCCAGTGAGGTTGAAGAAATCTTAAAACGCATAAATTCATTGAATTTGAAAGCACTGAACTAGTGATGGGATTTTAAATTTTTGTGTCGAGAACTATACTTCAGATTTAGTAAAAATTTCGTTTCTAAGCGTTTCAAATTTGTATGAAAAGTAACGCAAATATGTTTGAGAAAAAAATTTTTTTCCAATTAAATTTCAAAATGTAAAAGCGTTTATATTTAGAAAATCTGGCCTTTAATCGAATGCTATCAGTATAATAGTTATTCGATTTTGTATAACAACAGACTGTAAATAGTAAAAGACCATTTTTTCTTTATTTAATTTTTAAAACCAAAATCTGGCCAAAATACCTATTATAAATTTTTGAGATCAATGGTTGAAAATAAATGTTTTTTTAATTATGTACTTATTGGCGCATATTCACATTCAAAAGAAAGTATACTTTAAGAGTTTAAAACTAGTATATTGTATGGCAATACTGGTTTTAAATTCCTAAAGTATACTTTGCTTATGACTATGAATACGCGCCGTTGTATCTGTAATTTCAAAACTTAAGCTGTAGAAGTTAGTTGACTTCAATAAGTTCCTATTTGTAAAAAGCTGTGTGCTGTAAATAATTTTAGTCTATTTCCTACCTTCGCGGTAAATAGTACATAATTTTTTTGTGTAAAAGTGAAATGGGTCGGTCATGTGTTTTCTGCACCAAACGAAGTTTTCACTTTTTGTTTATCTTTTTTTTCTTCTTGTTAACCATAAATTTTTACCCACAGATTCATGGGTCGATTATGTTGATAGCTGGCAACTGAAAATTTGTGGCTGCCAGAAAAGCACTAAATAGCAACTGAAATTCACAGTTCTCAGTTGCCAGTGATGCCGTAAGCAGCCGAACAATGAATGGAATGAATTTTAAAAGACATTTCTGGTAAATTTGTGATTTTAGCTCCGCCTTTTCTCCGATATTAATATGACAGGATTAATAAATAATAGACTGCAGTGCGTTGAGCAGTCACTGCGAGACGAACAGGCAGGTTTTCGGCACACATCGGAATGTTTAGACCATAACAGAACAGTTTGTCGATTTTAGAAAAGCTTTCGACTCTATTATAAGACGAGGTGCGATATGGGACGAATGAAGAGCTAAGGGCGTACCATAAAAATAAATAAACTTCATCAATGCTATGTACACCAATTCCTCACTACAAGTTCGGCACAATGTGATGATAAGTGGATCCTTCAGTACAAATGGTGGGGTGAAACAGGGCATGTTATCTTTCTCCAATACTTTTTGCCGTGGTAATTGATGAGATAATGATAAAACTATGGGCGAATAAAAAAGTGCTATTGTGTGGGGCTTTCGCAAACATCTGGATGACTTGGATTTCGCAGACGATATCTGCCTTATTTCGTGCAAATTCAACGACATGCAAAGTAAATTGGACGAGTTAGTCAAAAAACGTATGCAATGCGAGTTAACGACGTCATCGATAACCAATTTAAAATACAAAACTAGATGAGTGATTTGCCAATCCCTAGCTCAGACAGGTGGAAAATTTCTTTCGAATTTCCCTAGAACACTCGTACAGAATTCTTTTCGGCATAGTTTTTAGAATTTCGTCAGACAAAGAGGTCCGGTTTCCTGTCCAACCATTCATATGACTTTCGGTACGTTTTCTGACCGACTTGCAATACGAAATCGGCATCTTGTGCAGAGTATTGTGTTTTTCTTCCGATGGTGTTTGTTTGAATTTAGAACGATTTTCTGTGATTCCACGTAAAATGTGCCATCTTCAGTGGTCTATTGAATACTAAAAATTTTTAACCGGAACCGAAACCAGTCTGTTTATCAACCAAATTTTACGCGGGATTACGGAAAATCGTTCCAAAAATCTTCTGTAGACTTTCTAACTGAGCTCGGACCGAAATCGGCAAAAAATGTTTGCTGGGTACATACACATCGCACTTGTTCAGATAAAGGGGGTCAACTCAAATAAAAAAAAAATTTATTAGAGACAAAAAAAAACTCTTTTTTAATATTTACTATAAAATTTAAGAAAAAAAATTTTTTCTTTTATATGAAACCCCTTTATCTAACCAAGTGCGATATGTAAAATTTTCTAAAGTTAAATTTCATGCCCATACATTTTTTGCAGAAACTACAATAGCCTTCCCTGAAATACAAAGCAAATGTCTATCTAGGGTCAATACATTTCATAAACTTTTGCATTTTATTACATTATGGGCTAGACACTTGTAGCAATACAATTTTGAAAATGGAACCATCCATTAAAAAACAATTATATATTTATTATGATCATTCAATATACATAAGTATATGTACGTCTACTTTTGGTTCTAAAACCAACCATATACATAATTTTATTTACACTATACAGTATTAAATAGTCATTCTCAACAAAGAAACTTTCAATCGTTTCGTTCAAAAGGAAATGCAATAATAAATGACGCATTTAAAGTTACAACAATGAAATGAGTAAAATGTTAAGTAGCCGTATTTATTAACTACATATACGTATACACTATAAACAACTGGCGCCACCTTCTGACGTTTTTCTGTAAATGGACGCAGTATTTTCAAAATAAAATCCTATTCTACACCAGGGATGCAAAATTAGATTTTACAAATTGTACTAGTTTTCAAGAAAAATTGTCCGATTGTACAAAATTATTCTTCTATTATATTCAAATACTTTTTACTCAATATTAACAATCAACCAAAAAGGTACATTGAAGTCCACTTGCACTAGGAACTTATAAGCGATGATCCTGACGAAATGGGACCTTGTCTTGTGCAAAACTGAAGCAAAGCATAAAAGCTTGTATATAAAAATAGCATTTCGGAAAAGAGATCCTAACTTTCCCAATACTTTTGATATGAGGGGAGTTAAGCTTCCTTTCTCTCTAAATGTAGATGTTATGCAAAATCTCTTTAAGTCATTTCGACGGTCTATTTAGGGACAATTCTGCTTGTAAAGTAGGGGAACAGCTACTTTGGCTTTACTGAAAATTCTTGCTGGGAAGGTAGGACCCCTTTTCATCAGGATCATCATATATGTATGTAGATAAACTTAACAACTAATATTAATGTTTAATTTCAAAAAGAACACAAAAGACTATAAGCTGTTGAGGTCTAAATATAAACGGATTATTTAGGATATACTTCTTGCTAACAAACCCTTAGTCATTTCTAAACTGTAGCAGCACGAATTAGATGACTTCAGCAAATCCTTTGTTTGGATTAGATTGGAGACAGTCGAAACAAACAGTGTAGCTCTCTTTTGAATTAATGCGTACCAGTTAATTAATTAATGTGTTACCTTCTTTGAGAAAGGAATAGTGTAGAGAGAACAGATGGTGAAGTGGGAGAGAGATAGAAAGCTTAATTGATTTACAGCCCTGCTATTGCGCGTTTTTTGTAGAGCAGTGTTGCAAGCCCCTCTGGTGTCAAGTAAAGGCATTGAGTTGTTTAAGCTGTGTAGCCATTTTGTTAGTTCTCTTACTTCGCCGACGGTTCTGCTACAATACCGACGAAGGAGGGTGCTGTGAAGTGCTTTGGGATATGTTAGTATTAATCGCTGCCGGTACTGCCAAATTGATCAGTGCTATTCCTTCATCACTTTAACAGTTCAAGAACAACCAACACAATAACACACTAATGCACATGAGAAAAATGCATGATGTTGTTGGCTTGCCTGAAATTAGTCTTGAACTCAAGACCTCAGGGTTTGTAGTCAAACGCGGTAACTCCTCAGCCAACAGCTTTTCATTATATTTTGGTATCCTTTCCATATATGCAGATGAATGTGGAATTGATAATATTTCTCTCGCAATTCTTGAAATATCAGTAAATATCGGTTTATTTAGTTAATTTTTCACTTATACCTTCGACCAAAAGCTACATATATTATCGTTTTTTAAAGACTTAATCAGCCTGTTCATAGAATCCGATACGGAATTGGATTGGAAACGGAATTCCAATCCAATTCCAGTTGTGAATGGATTCATGAAATCGTAACGAAATTGGTTTGTTCAAAAAATCGTTGCTTTTGTTCAAAATTCAGCATATCGTTAACAAAGTTGTATTTTTAGTGATTAGAAGATGGGAATAATATGTTCTAGGCATTAAATGCATAAATTAAAGGGATACTGAACTCCAATTCATGGACAATTAATTCCGTTTCTTAACGGAAATTGCCCAAATTCAAGCACAAACGGTTTTCATGAACGCAATCAACCGGTTTTGTAGAGAAAATGATGCCAAACCAATCCGTATTGGATTCTATGAACAGGGAAAATAATTCGGAACCATTTTCCTTCTTTTTGCATATTTAAAAGAACACTGATGATGGTACATACACAGAAAAAATTATCATCGGTTTTTTTTCAATTAAAGCTATTGTTTGGTATAGTCTTGGAATTGAATTATGTTATTAATTGATTCAATTAATTTCTTAATTAAAAAAGAAAAAAATACTACAAAAATCATATTAATTATTAATTGATTTTTAATTCATATTTTATTAATATATTAATTAGTTCAATCAATTACTTTATTGATTCAATCACTTACTTGATCGAATATTTGCTCTCAATTAAAGTAACGCTAACAGGTACATACTGATGAAAAATAGCAGATAATTTTTTTTAATTTATTCAATATAAATTTTAATTAAATCTTGGTAAACAACTATATTATTGAATGGCTCAATCCAATTATTTCAATAATTAATTTCATTGTTATTTTAAGTTATGTAATATAATTAATTCAATTACTATATTAATTTATAGTCAGTTAATGTTTTGATTAATTTAATTAAACAATTGTTTAATGTTATATGTTTTATTAATTATTTATATAATCAAATCTACAATTACTATTAATTAGAAAAAAAAATCTTCTTTTGCAATTTTTGCAATACCGATAATTGGTATCATCATTTTAGTAATAGGTGCAAAATTAAACAATTTTTTGTTTGTTTTAACAATTTTAGTAATTGAAACCATTTTATAATTTTTTCTGTGTAGCCGAAACCAATCTGTTTATCAACCAAATTTGACGCGGGATAACGGGTGCTATTGGAATTTTCACTTTCAAATAGTGCTAAAAAAAATTACAATTGTACCAACTTTTGCATCCCTGTTCTACACAAATATTCTGTACAGTTTATGTCATAACTATAGACGCACATTTAAGATATGTACATACATATGTAAGTTTTAAATGAAAATTATGCATTGCGTTATATAAAACGAAGAACGGTATGTTGCTGAGCTTTCGCTTTTCGTTTTATTTAACGATATTAAAGTCGTCGAAAACAAAGTTAATTTAACATTTTTTGCACTTTCGCAAGACCATTTGCATCAAATACTGAACTCCGCTAGGATATCAAATAAGCAAAAAGTAAAATAGAGATGTGTTTTTTTTTTCAATACGATATTGATAAACACTTCTAACGCTTAACTCTTAAATGGGCATTGTATCTTTAAGGATATATATATATATATATGTATGTGTTCCTTTAACTCCCATTGGAGCATAGCGCGCCAATAACAGTGGTCTAAAAGCTTGTCGGCCTGCCTGATGAAAGGGGTTCCAACGGATAGCTTTTTTAGCCACATTATTATCATTACGTCGTAACGTATGTCCGATCCACTGCCACTTACATTTACGAATTTCTGCTGACAGGGCTATTTGATGAGATTTCGCCAGCAGTTCAGTATTTGAAATTGTTCTTGGCCACAATATACGAAGTATTTTTCTGAGGCAGCGGTTGACGAAAGTTTGCAGGCGGTGTGTGATGCTAGTGACAACTTTCCATGTTGTGCATCCATATATAACAGCACCGATTTTACATTATCTTATTAGTTTGGTACACAGAAAAAAATAGACAAGAATTATATTCAATAAAACCATGTTATTAAAATAAAATATGAATTTCAATAACATTTATCTTTAATATAATAAAATATTTCGTTGTAAGTATTTATTTTCCGTGCCGGTTATTTCTTAAAACAAGTTGTATCCCATAAAAAAATAAATGGGATATGGCTCAGCTATAGAGAGTATGCTTTACGTCCGGAAAGCCCGGGTTCGTATTCCAGCCATGTCATCATTTTTTTAATTCATATATATATATATATATATATATATATATATATATATATATATATATATATATATATATATATATATATATATATATATATATATATATATATATATATATATATATATATATATATATATATATATATATATATATATATATATATATATATATATATATATATATATATATATATATATATATATATATATATATATATATATATATATATATATATATATATATATATATATATATATATATATATATATATATTTTTTTTTTTTTTATTTTGAAATAGTTTTGTTATCAATATAGGGGAATTCTTTATCACAGGAAATTTGAAAAAAAAATTATTGAATACCGGGAT
Organism: Panzeria rudis; assembly: GCA_956483635.1. Classification (NCBI taxonomy): domain Eukaryota; kingdom Metazoa; phylum Arthropoda; class Insecta; order Diptera; family Tachinidae; genus Panzeria; species Panzeria rudis. Next base: position 27,472,529 of record OY101447.1, on the reverse strand, counting down.
TTTTGTTATCAAAAACGAAACTTATTTTTTTCTGTGTACGTAGACAGATTTTGTTACTTTGCCATACTGGTGCTAACATACCATAAGACGCTCTTGCCTTATTGATTCTGCCGTCTACATCTAAGTCAGACCCTCCATCTGCATCAATCTCACATCACAGGTAGAAAAAATGGGGAGTATAGCTATATGTTTGATCCCCTATAGTTAATGCCGCTGGCATATCGCTTCCTACACTGAGTGCTTTGGTTTTACCGGTGTTTATTCTTAAGTCCTTATGTCGCAGTTTGTCTTGGAGGTTTACAGTTGTACGTTTAAGATCACAAATTCTGTGCGAAAGCAAGCATATATCGTCTGCATATGACAGGTAGTTTAAATATTTGTTGTTGATTTGCCACTGAATTCCTTCTCTTCTGTTCTCTATTGTACTCAGGACATCTTCCATCACTACCAGAAATAGGAGAGGTGATAATATACATCCTTGACGCACTCCATTTTGAAAATAAAATGGATCTGAGAGTTTCCCTTTGTGTAGAACAAACCATCTAGCCTGGTTATAACTCTCCTTTATCAAATATATAAGTTTTTCGGGTATGCCTCTTCTTCTTCTGAGTGCCGACCATATGTACTCCCGGTTGATGCTGTCGAACGCTTTTTCAAAGTCTATAAATAGAAGATGAAGTGAGAAGTTGAATTCCACGCACTGCTCAATAATTACTGTTTAATAATTATTGATGTGATCCGGGCAGGAGTATCCACTACGAAAACCAGCTTGACAGGAGCTGATAGTTTCTTCTAAGTGTTCCTTTATGCGATTGAGGAATATTTTTGCAATTAGTTTTGCAATGGTTGGTAAAACACAGATACCTCGCCAGTTGTTGCAATCTTTTAGATCACCTTTCTTCGCAATCTTTACTATAATACCATCCTTCCACTCTTCCGGGAAATATTCGGCTTCCAACGCTTCCACTATGAGTGGGTTAACGATACAGCCATCATCGATAATAAAATAAAAAAAAACATACTTTCTTTATTTTTATAAAATATAATTATAAACTTCTATTTAATTGGAAATCAACTTTAGAAATTATATATTTGAAAAATCAAATAAAATGGTATACTACATATTTATAATGTAAAATCTCCGATCTGAGCAGACATGAGATTCAAGAATATATGATGAGTTGCGTATATAAGTCCAGAGACTATTTTGTACCCCAGATTGGGTTCGTTGTTAAAATATCTTATTTTGGACTTATTGTCCTGTCCGGTCGTCTGTTTGTTTTAGAGTCTTTTATTATCTTGAGTTTGGATAATTGAGGGGGTTAAAAGCAAAGGGGTACAAGTACCAAAACTGGCGAAATTGAGTTATGTCCAAAAATCAACACATAATACTAATATCTATCACTATAAAAAAAATTCAGACCTCTAGGATGACCTCAAAAACCAAAAATATTAGGTATGAAATGCATAGGAACAAAAAACTTTGAAGCTTAATTACTCAGAATTTTGTTTTTTTCACTTGAATCCCTTTGCTTTTAAGCCCCTGAATTAATAGTCATACGTACACAGAAAAAATTATCATCGGTCTTTTTTCAATTAAAGCTATTGTTTGGTATAGCCTAGAAATGTAATTATGTTGTTAATTGATTCAATTAATTTCTTAATTAAGAAACAAAAAACACTATTAATTATTAATTGATTTCTAATTAATATTTTATTAATATATTAATTAGTTCAATCAATTACTTTATTGATTCAATCAGTTACTTGATTGAATATTTGCTGCCAATTAAAGTAACGCTAACAGGTACATACTGATGAAAAATAACAGCTAAAATGTTTCTAAACACAGTGAAGTTCGCTTATAACATTCACCGGCGATGGCAAATATTTTTGTTTGCATAGAAGTTATTACTCTAAAAGCAAACTTGGGAGAGTGTATGCTTCTCCTGTGTCATAAATGTTACATTATTTTTAATTATCTAAGATAATTAATTTAATTAAGTAATATTAATATTTAGTCAATTAAATTTTTGATTAATTTAATTAAGCAATTGTTTAATTTTCTGTATTTTATTAATTATTTATATAATCAAATCTACAATTACCATTAATTAGAAAAAAAATGCTCTTTTGCAATTTTTGCAATACCGATAATTGGTATCATCATTTTAGTGATAGGTGCAAAATTAAACAAATTTTTCTTTGTTTTAACAATTTTAGTAATTGAAACAATTTTTTACTTTTTTCTGTGTATACAAAGTTAATTTCGAAATTATTAGCTACATTAAGGAGGCTCCTATAATTATGACACATAGTGTATTGTATTCATGCTGAATGTTTTCTTCAATATTACTCTTTAATTTCTTACATACATACTATGCACACATACATATATACATGTGTATGTATGCATGTATGTATGTATGTAGAATCTACATTGTCGATATTATTCTTCTTTAAATCTAATTTTAGTTTTGTTAAAGTCTAGCAAAGCCTAAAATATATCTGTCAATGTACTAAGATGTTTGTGATCGTTATTGTTAAATGTATATAAAGTGTATATGGAGTATGTTAAGTACTCATGTTTATTCTTTCTTATCTTTCAAACTATAAAACATATTTCTCGTCTCATATTGTTTTAATTTTTTTCATTTAATATTCTGTACTGTATCTTTTTCTATTAAATTGTAGTGTAAAATAATTGAAGTGATGTAGATAAAATACATTATGAAAAGTGTTTGAAATGAGTTTTATACACTGTCGCGCATAGTTGATTACGAAACCTACATGGCGGTCAGTCGTTGTGAATTAAGCTTTTTATTCCCGGAATTTATCGAATTCTTTGGATACACAGTGCAACGCGAAAAAATATAACCATATACTGACACCACTACGTGATAAAAGACCAAAAAAAAAGAGCCGTGTCTCCCAGTTTTGCCCCAAGTCATGCACTGATCCTTTTCTTAGGCTCATATCTTGCAAAACGTTCGGAATTTTGATTTACTCTCTGAGGCAAAGTTGTAGCTTTTGTCATAAAGAACAAAAATTGTGAACATGTAAAATCAAAAAACTTCAGCTTCAAGATCAAAATCGGAAAAAACTTTAAAAAATTCGATTGAAAACGGGTCTTTTTTTTTGTCTTTTATCACTTAGTGGTGGCCGTATATAGTTATATTTAAAAAAAGAACCTTCATCTTCAAGATCAAAATCACAAAAAACTTAAAAAAATCGATTTTTTACGCTTGCGGCTACCTAAGCGCTACCTAAACGGTGTTAAGAATCATACCTAGGAAGTTCATATCTTCTAGAAAGTTGTTTTGTAGTTGATTGTTTCCTTGAATTTTGAACGGTTTGCTACCTATGGAACTGAACAGGAGAAAAGAGGTAAAAAAACGAATTTTTTAAAGTTTTTGCTACATATTTTGATCTTGAAGATGAATTTTTTGATTTTATATGTTCACAATTTTTGTTCTTTATGACAAGAGCTACAATTTTGCCTCAAAGAGTAAATCGAAATTCCGAACGGTTTGCAAGATATGAGCCTAAGAAAATTATCAGTTTCTTGCAAAAATGACACCGAGGTCCCAAATCTTTGGGGGCCCATAAAAAAGAAAGTGCATGACTTGGGGGCAAAACTGGGAGACACGGGTCTTTTCTTTTTGCTACCTAAGCGCTACCTAAACGGTGCTAAGAATCATTCCTAGGAAGTTCATATGTTCTAGAAAGTTGTTTATTGAGATCTTAGGTATATTTTTGTGGTTGATTGTTTCCTTGAATTTTGAACGGTTTGCTACCTATGGACCTAAACAGGGAAAAAAGGTAAAAAATCGAATTTTTTAGTTTTTTGCAATTTTGATCTTGAAGATGAAGTTTTTTTTGATTTTATATTTTCACAATTTTTGTTCTTTATGACAAGAGCTACCTCTAGCTGCTTGAGAGAGTAAATCAAAATTCCGAACGGTTTGCAAGATATGAGCCTAAGAAAATTATCAGTTTCTTGCAAAAATGACACCGAGGCCCCAAATCTTTGGGGGCCCATAAAAAAGAAAGTGCATGACTTGGGGCAAAACTGGGAGACACGGGTCTTTTTTTGTTTTTTTTTTGCTACCTAAGCGCTACCTAAACGGTATTAAAAATCATTCCTAGGAAGTTCATATGTTCTAGAAAGTTGTTTATTTAGATCTTAGGTACATTTTTGTAGTTGATTGTTTCCTTGAATTTTGAACGGTTGGCTACCTATGGACCTGAACAGGGGAAAAAAGGTAAAAAAAATCAAATTTTTTTAAGTTTTTTGCAATTTTGATCTTGAAGATGAAGTTTTTTTGATTTTATATGTTCACAATTTTTGTTCTTTATGACAAGAGCTACCTCATAGCTGCTTCAGAGAGTAAATCAAAATTCCAAACGGTTTGCAAGATATGAGCCTAAGAAAATTATCAGTTTCTTGCAAAAATGACACCGAGGCCCCAAATCGTTGGGGGCCCATAAAAAAGAAAGTGCATGACTTGGGGCAAACTGGGAGACACGGGTCTGTAGTGGTGTCCGTATATGCAATGAACTCGCGGTAATGTGAACTCCCACAATAGTGAACTATCCACTAATGTGAACAATAATTTTCTTATATGAACTCTAAATTGTGAACAAAGCTTAATGGCTCTAAATAGTGAACAACAGTTTTTGGCCGAAAACCAACTCGCAACAGTTAAATAAGCTGATGTAATACATGACGTGCATTTAAAACCGAACATTTGTGTTGCTATGTATTACTTTCATATGTTTTATAACCTCTTCAAGCTATTTTCTCCTAGTTTTTTATAAACTTTCGTTGTTCTTTTTTATTTTAACACTTGCATTGGCATTGATATTAAACTAAAAGTGAATATATGGAAATATATTAGGTTAGGTTATGTTAGGAAGGGTAGTGCTATACCGCACATCCTCTCTGAGACCCAATTGGATCCATTGAGATTCCCTTCTATTCGTACTCGTTATGAAAAACCCCTCCCGTACTCAGAAGACAACCCTGTTATCTGCCATTAAGCCACCTTATTTCCATGATGAAGCCCCTGATATCTTCAAGTTTCCACTCGCCCTAATGACCAGTCAATGCGCCTATTAAGACCCCTATCACCTTCCTATTCATACCCAGTAGTAGTTCGGATGTACCTAAGTCAAGTATTGCCCACATGGCCCTCGGGACTCTACAACCCTACCTACTCCCCATGAACGCTTGGTCCTGCTCGATACCCAGTCACTGAGCTCCCTATAGTAATGACCGATCGGTATTTTAACGGATCTGTCACACAAATGCTCATCTAATGCTGACCCTAATCTTGCCAGCTCATCAGCAAAATATTAGTTTGAAATAAATTTTATGTTTATTTTACCAACGCCTGGTCTTTTTTCCTTTGTGAGCTTTTCTATTATACTAAATAAGCTAGTAAAGTGGTAATAAAAATTTTTACAATCGAAAATGTGAACAAATTCAATAAAGTGAACAACCTTGGTTTTTTTTATGAGTTCACATTACCGCGAGTTCACTGTGGTTATATTTCCATGACTTAAGAAACAGTGATACGAAAACAAAAATCATGCTCCCCGATATTATTGCTTCAAATAATGTGGAAAAAAATGCTCCCTGTTCTGTTTTCCACGTAAAAAAAATTATTTTAGTCATAAAACATTTTTTAATTCCTTTATATATTTTTAGAAAATACTCACCATGCTTTTTAAAAAATCGATTTTTATTTTGTTAAAAATATTATGAACTAATTTTCATCTAAAAATATTATGTAGTTACACTCAGTTACTAAAGTATACATACGTACGATTTAAAATGTCCCTAATTTCGATATATAAAACATTAATATTTAATTTATTGTCACTTCTTATTTTTTTTACGAAGAATTCAACATTTTGCATTGACTTTAGGAAAAAAATAAATTTTTTTTTAAATAACAACAAAAAACTTAAAATACTAAAAATTAGCACTGGCTATGGGAGTGTTGCGGCCTCCAAAAACACCGTTATTATGTTCTGCTATGCACACTGAAATTTTAACGGAAATTGATTTACATCTTGTTCCTTGGAATATTGATCTTATCTAATTTTTTCTGAATATAACGTTCCGAAACTTAGGCTATATAATCAGTTTGGATTAAAACCAAAGTGGTTCTACATAATCAAATCTTTTAGCTTATTTTCCTCCCTTTTAAATACTTTCAAAGATAATGAAATAGATGGAACTATATTACTAATATATTATTAAAAAAACAAACAAAAAAATTCAGTCGTATGTATACTACAGTAACAGTGTGTATATACTGAAATGTACACGAAAACACTGTTTTGGGTTTAGATTCGCATAAAAAGAAACAAGTTGCAAAAATGTGTAATTTGTTACCATTTTTCTTAGAAGAAAATATCATTATAGAACACCAAAAAGGAAATTTTTCTTAATATCACTTCCAATTCTGTGATTAGGAATCGAAAAAGAGAATTTCTTGTAATGACAAGCCTGTGTGAAAATCATCAGAAATTATCCAAATTTGCACTACTTTCGGATCGCAAACTCTACATTTTCATGACTTCTTTGGAGTATATTTTCTTTTATTGGATATGTATGCATTTAATTGCTATTTTGTTTTAATTCAATGAACAAATTTTTAAATTGTATATAGAACTATAAAAAGTAATTGAAAGCAAATAAAGAATAAAAGCAAATACATACACATACATGTTATGTACATACATACATATGTATGAAAAAGAGACGCAAACAATAAATACCCAGCAGCTAAAATTACAATTAGATACGCTTTGGGACAGTCATATTACTAGTTGTAATGTTACTGGTCAAAAAAGGACTGTCATATTCCTAGTTGTAGCAAGACTAGTAACGATACTAGTAAAAAAGAACAATCATATTACTAGTTGTATCGAGACAATAACGATAATAATCAAAAAAATACAAAAATTTCAGGTATACGACTTGTATATAAAACATATTTTTAGCTCTTAAAAAATAAGTAGAAAGTGGATCAGTGGGTAGAGTACTTGGCTTAAAATATGATGAATGTGTGTTCGTACACCGGCTGAGCCAAAGTTTTTTTTAAGAAATACAAAACGATAAATAAAAAAACATATTAAGAACACTACTTTACAACAACTAGTATTCCAGCAGGGATATAACTGTATACAAATGAACTAGTTGTGTTCCTATGACAACCTAATGTTAAAATCGATAGTTCGATATGAGTGATTCCACGTAAAACGGCCCTATGCAAGAAAAACTTTTTTTCTCATTTTCAATAAAAAAAATCTCTCAAGAGAATGACAATTATAGAAAAGATAAGAAAATACACTATTTAATATTTTTTAATCAATTTGAAGCACTTTTAAATGATCATGCAAGAAACATTTTGCTCTCCCTCCTTGTATGTTTAATATTTATTTCCGATTTTCTTTTATTCCATTTCTCATTATTAATAAAAACCGTTATCTCTGCAAAGAATATACTTGTTTTGCTTTTTATTGAATTTAAAAAAATATTCGGCTAAAGTATTATTCTGCTGTCTATAATAGAATGGATAGCAAATAATTTAATGTCTTATTATGTTCTTGTGAGTTTATCTTTATGTTCCTTATATTAATTAAATCAATAAAAAGTTTTATTTCTTCGAATTTTTTAAATTTTCGTACTAGGTATGTCACACTCGTCGGTCACACCCGTCTCATTTTAAAAATAGTTTTTATACAAGAAATATAACTTTTGTCAAACAGTAAATGCATAATACAATTAAAAACACTTTGAACAGGTATCTATACCAAAACTATTGTGTACCTTATAGTCAAAATTGTACAGAATTTATACTGAAAGTCATAATTCTTTAAAACTAAGATTTGTAAGGTCACACCCGTCGCAGCTTTCTGACGACCATTCTGAGCTGAAATCGTGTTCTATCAGTGTCTACCCGTTATTCAACGACTTTAAGCTTAATGTCCTTGCGAGCCGGTAACGTTTTTATAAGTAAAAATTTTTATATTCTTGATTTATAACAAAAAATGTGTGTAAAATGGTCACACCCTGCTAAATGGAATTACTCATATATGAAAAAAGGACAGATAGGCAACTAGTCAGAGTTAAAAAGCAACTAGTATAGTTCTAACTACATACTAGCTACTTTGTCTGCAGGGTATTGTATTGCAAAAAATAAAATAAAAATACTACAATGATGGGAACTATGAATAAATCAGTAATATGTGTAGAAAAAATATGTAATTACAAACTAAAAAAATAACAATAATAATTGTGACACTATAGCCTTCAATAATTTATTTTTAATAGTGTTGTGTATAATTTAAAATTAGTATATGGGGCATTATTTTTAAAGCGAACAACGTAAAATTTTTTTAACGAAATTCTTTGATATTTGGCATAACTATCTATAGTTCTAGTCGGTATACATGTGTATGCAAAAAACAATTTTTTGTATGGTGTTTATTTGTCGAGTTATGCGGTGCGAAAGTGTTGCCGTTTTTGATTTTTTAATTATATTTTCCAACTAGAAAAAAATAAAACAAAAAATTAAAACGAATGATTCTTATAGGAAATTGTTTGATCTTTAAAAAAAAAATATTTAATCAAAACGAAAAAATTCATGATAAAAACTGGAAATGACCAAATGAAATTAAAATTTTTCTAACTTGGACCTGTTTTATTTTTTATATTTTTACCTAAATGAGCTTAGGAAGTCCCCATTGTACTGTAAAATTTTGGTAATGGGATCTCCATAAGTTTAAAAGTTATGCACATTTCTTTACATGAATCCCACTTTTTGGTCGTTGCTATATGGAGAGGAGAATCGTCATAAGATATCGTGTAAACCTTACGTTTAATGTATTACATGTGTTCAACACTTTTAATCCTCTAGCGCTTCGCTGTATGGGTTTTTTTTAACTCTTTCTTAAAAATAGGCTAAAAGCTCCCCTTCAACGGTGAGATAGCGGGCTGAAATATCCTACAAAAAAAAAATCCTTATAAAATTTTTTTATAATACCATATTTACACTACGCAATTTTGTTGCATGCAACTCTCTTTTTTCAGTGAGAAAGACAGAGTAGAAATACAAAATGTATACATTTCTATTTCAACACTCTCACTTAAAATGAAAATTGCATGCAACAAAGTTGCATAGTGTAAATATGGTATAAGTCTTTACACAGAAAAAAAATATTTATATCCAAGGAATTTTTTCATAGATGTTATGAATCGAACATTAAACTATTTTCCCAAATTTCTTTCCTTCAATTTAGGAACTTTTACATACATTTTTTCATATTTAATTTTAAAAATATTTAAAAAATTCAGTACTGAACTTGTATAGGCTGTTGTACTAGGCACAACTCTTTCCTTTCTGCCAAACAGACTATTGTAAATGTATTGTATTTTTACTTTATATAAATAAAAAAATATTTTAGAATTTGCTTACAAATAAAGTTTCAAGCATTTTTCAAAGCAACTTTGATTTCATAAATTTATTTATTAAAGTAATAACATTAACGCCCGCCCCTATTCTTGTTCTCATCTCAACTAAGTTTGGTCGTGTGAGCGTAATTTATTTCCTTCAATTTTCACAATAATTTGTCTGCTTTTCTCTCAAACTTGATATTTTATGTTTGTAACGCCATAATAACGTCAACTAAAACTGTTGTGATTTAAAATACCGATAAAAATTTAGTCGCGTGAAAGTTGGTTCGACTCTCAGACGACCAAACTGAGTTGAGTTGTGAACGGTAATAGGGGCATAAATTAAAAATTTAAAAACCCCCGAAGAAAATAGGTGATAAAATCAAAACGTCTGGACCAATTTTCTTCAAACATAGGTTAGAAGAAAGACTCACAGATTCAACAGGATACATCTAGAAAAGATGTGATATCTTCTAAACGGTTGGGCCGATTTTCTTCAAACATAGCTAAGAACACTCTCAATCAATTCACCTTTCAAACATAAAATCAAAATCGATCCATCCGTCTTCGATCCACTATAACTCAGGCATTTTTAATCCGATAAAAGCCAATTAGCCACCATTCGACTCGTAATTTAGTAGCCTTTCATTGAAATATCCTTTGACACTGGATGGCGTTTGAAAGAGAAGTATACATTGAAATACACAAATGTTCCTTTATCTATGAATGATATCAATATACTTTCCCGTTACTTTTACGACAGCAACAACAAATAATTACAGTTTGAAAAAAAAAACTTACAAAAAATATTATTTCGCAGGCCTGTGTAATTTGAATTTACATTAATTCAAATAATAAACTAAAAAGCCGAAATAATGAATATTCACAAAAATTAATTAAATCAAGCACAAAGCGGAAAAACATACATAATTTTATTATTTTCTACATCAAGAAGTCTTTGGAATACATCAACCAACAGTCGTTGAAAAAAGCGTGATAATAGTTTTAGTAATCAATAAACTGCGTTTTAATCTAGAACCTTCACTAACATTTTATTTCAACAAAACATTGTTCCACAATTATTTTTATGCAAATCTTTGCTTTCTAAAACAATTTAGTATACACTGATAGAAAACCCATCATTAGGGTGATGTAATTTGACATCAATACGTCAAGTTTTACATGAAACAATGATGACAATTCTGTCATCAGTGACAATGATGATAATAGCTTAATCAATGGAATGTTTAAAAAATTTAAGTTTATTTCTTATTACTTTTAATGTTTTCTATTTTAGTTTTACTTATTACATAAATGCATACTACATTTTGTTTTCTAATATTGGTCTTGACTTCAATCAATTCATCGCATGCTTACACTCATAGAAAAATGTATCATCGCATTGATGACGCCCTATCATCAGAATTCTGACATCAATGCTATGACAAATGTCATCAATACAACGAAAACTGACATCAATCTGATGGCAAACGTCATTGTAGAATTTTGTCATAGTTTAAGTGTCATCAATGCTATGATTGGAATGACATCAATACGATGTCACTTATTATATATTATTAAATTGTAAAATATGTATAAGAGAAATAAGTAAACAATGCTTTAATGTTTGTAGTATGTATTTTAAAACAAATGTTATTGTTTTATTTTTTATTTTTGTGCTTAAACGCATTTTTAAAAAGTTAAAAACATGACATTGCATTGATGTACACTTATCATCATTACTATGACAGATAAAATACACAAGACCTTTTAAAAACTAAGCCAGTACAGCATACATACACAAGAAAAACGTTGAAGCAAGCGATAGTAGTAGAGTAAAAGAAAAAAGGGTAATTATATCAACTTAATAAATAGCAAAGCATAAGTGGGATAGAAAAAATAATAAGTAATATAATAAAAGTGAAAATTTGTTATAAGAATTATTATATGAATAAAATCAATTTTTATTGTAATAAAAACATAATTATATTGTAGTTTTTATTTATTTCGCCATAATATCAATTATAGTTTATCAAAGAAGATTAATGACAGGTGATGTAAAAGTTGACATCACAATGATGTAAAGTGTCAAAAATGAAGACACTTGACATAGTATTGATGTCAAATTACATCAGCGTTATGACGAGGTTTCTATCAGCGACATCTTCTTGATGGCATTTTGACATTAAATTTACGTCAATTCGTCCTTTCTCTGATGTCGGTGTGTCATTGCATTGATGATAGATTTGTCATCATTGGTACTGATGACCAGCTGATGTAAAGGTTGACATCCCTACAAGAACAGTGACAGTCATTTGATCGATCATATGACTGGTAGTGCTGATGGAAATATCCATCATCAGGTAGAACAAAGTTTCTATCATTTTCTTAAAACAATTTGAAAAAACTGATGGAAACTTTTGTGTACGTGTGATTTTGCGCCTTTGTCGAACTTATGAATTCTATCGACTATAGAACATATAGCTGAACTGCTCATTCCATTGCTTTTTACTAATCTTTAATGATATAAATTGTAGTCACAGCTGACAAATCAGTCCTGATGAATATATCGGTCAAAGCTGATTAGTCAGTCTTGATGAATACATGGGTCAAAGCTGATTAGTCAGGCTTGATGAAAATATCCATCACAGCTGACTAATCAGTGTTGATGAATATAGCGGTCAAAGCTGATTAGCTGATTGTTATTTATTTTCTTCTGAACAATTCAAATTAGATTATGACGTTAAAATTTCAATTTTATTAAAAATTATGCAAAATATTTAATAACATATTTGAAAACAAAAACATAGTAAGGCCTTGAAACTCATCATATATTGGTGTCGCATTCCACAGTTTGCTATTTATAAATAAATTGTCTCTAGACACAACTTTGCTCTATTTTTTTTTTCTTCAAAACTTGTCCAATTTCTTGTTGGTTTTTGTACAAATGAGCGCAGCCCACAGTTTTTGATACTTTTTCTGAAATTTTCCTAACAAATTGACTATCGGACTCATTGTTAGTTTTCTGATGGCCAACGTTTTCTAACAGAATAAAATCACTTATGCCACTCCATGTTCCAAGACCAATGATAGGCATTTCATTGCCATTATTCATAACAATTGCCGGTGATTCACAATGATGATGGAAGTATTCATCGCGTAATAGTATATTTTTGTAAATATTTAATCCTTGATCAATTTTATTAATTCTTTTTTTTAGAATATCTGGAAAAATTTATCAAATGTTTTATTTAATATATGTTTTTTTAATAATGAACACTTTTATTTTTAACGTCAGGAAATAATACATTAGCTGTCTTTCTCTAACATATGCATTATTTAAATATTAATTTTTAACGTAAACAAATATTTAAATGTCGTCAACGATGATAGATATCTCCATCAACAGTGCCAGTCATATGACAAATGTATTAGTAAAAAATTGTGTGTGTATTAGTTTCGGTCATACATTTCTTGTAGGGATCACCATGATGTTAAGTGTCATGGGGTCAAAAATGAAGACACTTGACATAGCATTGATGTCAGATTAAATCAGGGTTATGACGCTTTTTCTATCAGTGTATAAGCCAACACCTTTACCACATCATCAGCCACGTCCAATGACCAAGTGTCATCAATATTAAGACAATGTGTAACATTCTCGTTCGCTTATATGTTTTGAATGTGCATGTACGCTGCTCTGTCGGCTTGAAATAAATGAGTCTCCTATATTATCAAAAGTACTATAATATTTTGAATTTCTTCAGGGTGGGGGCGGGGGGCTAGAGCGATTTGGATAGATGGCCTGCAATACAATGTTAAATACAAAATGCAACATACAAAATGTGGGATAAATTTCATGTCGCTGCAGTCATAGGATAGATAAAAGTTAAATTATGATAAATTGTATTATATCATCAGATGAATGTCAGTTTTCGCTTTATTGACTACATTTGTCATAACATTGACATCAAAATTGTGACAACAGGGCGCGTCATCAATCTGAAGAAGAATTTTTCTATGAGTGTAATATTAAAATATGTAATTGAATTCCAGCGTGCCTTTATGTCGCAGCCCAAACTAATTTCTTTTTATTCTTTTGCTTTCCCGCAAAAATTTGTCAGGGATTTGTAAAAAGTAAATTGCAGTATCAAAAGCAAAAAGAATAAGATCAACGCTCTACAAAACATAACAATAAAAAATATAATTTTAATAACAACTTGCTAGTGCTTAAAACTTTTAACCCACTGTGCAGGAGTAGTCTAATTGGTTTCGCCTTTAGCTATTTTTTAATGAGCATTTGTACGGGGTATTATTTTTGCTTATCATATTTAAATGTTATCAATATTTGCAAATATGTATGTATGTACTCAATATGTATACTACTCTAGTATATATGTATGTATAATAAAGTATGTTATCGGACTATAAATTATTCTCTAAAATTCTCTAAAAAATCAGTTATATTTTAATTTTTATTGTAACAAATAAGTAAAAAAATTATGTTATGTAAATACTTCAATATAATAGCGAGAATTGCAGAAAATATTATTCAACGATGGTTAAAAACCTTCTCCGGACTATTTATAGGCTTAACAACTTGTTGTTTTGTATTTCCTCAGTTGCGATTATACTGAAAATATGATTCATTCTACATACATTCTAATATTAAAGTTTACTTAACCCATTTTTTTAATAACGTCGCTTGACTGATATGGTCAAAACAATTTCATATTATAAAACGGATAAATAACTATTTTGTTTTACATAAAAAATTAAATAGATCGAAATGGACTCAGCAAAATATCTGCAGACAATTTTACTGAAATACATACGTGTTCCTATTTATCCTACAAATAATTATGTAGCTAGTAGTCGCCTAGCGGCCGAAATTCGACATAACTCAATGGGCCATAAGCATAAGTTAGGTTAGTTTGAACAGGCTGCCAGTTTCACTTTGTGTTGACTGGAACGGATATGATGAGATTTCACGAAGACTCCCTGCCTATCCTAGAATCTGGGTCGGTATTAAACCAATCCGAGTGCCGAGTAAATTAATTTATTACTTTACATCACATTCCCTAAAGTCTACACGTTCGGAAAATACCAAGTTTTCCAAGTTTAACGCTCTATTTCTAAACAGAGATGTACATCGACAAAGGATTTGCTTAACTGCTTCTTCCTACTCCTCCTTATTTTAACAACTCCTGCAGAAGTCATTGTAAGGAAGATTTAATATTCTATCATGGACACCAATAAGACAGTGAGTGAGTGGCTCGTTGTGACCGCTACGAGTATACGTTGCTGTTGACGAGAAAACTCAGTATAGTTGCAGATTTTGCAAAGCTATAGCTTGCACAGTAGACCGTCTCACCTTACAGGCAAAAAAAAAGTTCGCCGTACACCACCGAATATAAAGCATTGTTGCAAGGAAGTTTCGAAAAAAAAAAATTTTTTTTTTTTCCGAACGTAGGGGTCGTCAAAATACATTTTTCGTTATATCTTCGGCATTTACAGTCGGATCTTAAGGAGTTATATATCGATTTTTTTGTCTCGAGGAGACAAAATATCGATAATTGGAAAAGGCACACTAACCATTGCAACGGTCTCTGTAAATTGCGTTCCATTCTCGCAATGATTCCATTTTTGTACCCATGTGTTGGTAGGTGTTCCATCGCAACTAATAGCAATTAAGTGATCCATATTGAAGTTTTCATGACTGAAATAATCCACAATGCTCCTCTGGATTCCCACAGCAGTGCTGTCGGTGGGGGTAGCATAGCCAATGAATTTAAAAAGGCAACCCCTACGTTCGGCAAAAAAAAACATAAATAATTTTTTAAAATGGTTCTGCTGGAATTATCGAAATACTTCCTTAGCAAAAGCTTAATGATTTTTTGTGAGCTTTAATATCCTGATATTAGGGTGGTAGGAAATGAGACTTGTTGGGTAAAAACTAGAACGGGATGTTTGACCTTTAAAGCAAAACATTGGTCTCCTCGAGACAAAAAAATCGATATATCACACTTTAAGATCCGACTGTAAATGCCAAAGATATAACGAAAAATTTATTTTGGCGACTCGCGAACTTTTTTTTTGCCAGACCCCAGATGGATCTAGAAACTTTACATCTGATTTCATTTCTCCATCTGGTTTGTGCTTCCGTAAATAGTTGCTGCTGGATTTGTATGTTGACGCTTCTCAGTGGGATCCCTACTAAGAATAATAATGCTTGAAAATATATCTATAGATATAGAAATGGATCTTGGATTGTTCGGCTTTTTAAAACTTGGAAACAACTGGGCCGAATTGGAAAGTAAATAAAGAAAAAAATCTGAAATCGCTTCAAAAATGGCGGAGTTTTGAGGGAACATACATGAAAAAAAAACCTTTCTCTCCTTTTCTTGAAGTCGGTTAAAAATTAATATGCATTTCCAGCTGACTAAGCCTGAAAACACACCAAATAAGACAAAACGGTCTTGTCTTTTAAATCAAACACACTCTTACCCAACCAGCATTTTGTATCATAATCGAATCGTTTGAGAATCAGCATTACGGGCAAAATAACCGCATATGAGCTCATTTTTCGATCATAAATGATTCCTTCGTTGTGAGAAAATGGTACCATACAGATGAATAATCGCAAAGAATCTTTTATGATACGTTTTGCTGATTCATTTCTGAGAGCAATTTTTTGGTAGTATTTATAATCATTGGGGAGTCTTTTTCGTCTCATTTTTCAATCGTAAATATATAGTTTTTGTATCATAATCTAATCTTTTGGGAATCAGCATATGAGTTAATTTTTTAATCATAAATGATTGCCTCGTTGTGAGAAAATGGTACCCTACAGCAGGGGTGTTAAGTATGACGATTTTTTACGATATGACATACTGTGTTGTCATATCGTAAGCTATTTACGATATGACAGCACTGAGAAAGCCATACACGGTTCATCGCTTTCTCAGTGTTATCATATCGTAAAAAGCTTACGATATGAAAACACAGTATGTCATATCGTTTCTTGTCATATCGTAAAAAATCGTCATACTTAACACCCCTGCCCTACAGATGAATCATCGCAAAGAATCATTGATGATACAATTTTCTGATTAATTTTTTTCAAAGTTATATAAAAAACTAATAATGTTCTCCCTGCGACTTTAACGAGACGACTAAACAAAAATTCAAAATAATTAAATGTTGAAGCTATTATTGCTTCATTGAAAGTTAAAAAGTTTACCGTTTCTTTACATTTTGTTCCTGTATTTGCAAGAAATCCTTATTTGATCATATGGATGAATCACATGTGAATCCTTTTTCAATCGACCAACTGATAAATCAGTTTTTAATCAACAAAAGTGATCTGAGAAGAATCATTTAGGAGATTTTTGCAAAAAATAATCACCCAAATTCTGTTGTCGTATAAGTCACAAATACAGTTTTGTCTTATTCCAGTGTTGCCAAGTAAAATTTTAAAAATATCCCCAAATCGAAAAAATACCCCCTAAACTTGCACTGAGGCAAAATAAAAGAACCCCAAAAAACTTTTCGTACCGGTCTCAATACCCAAACACTCGATACTTTTACCACTTTATTCAAGAAACGTTTAACCAGTTTTATCCTTGATATACATAAGTATACAAGGTAGATTAATTTTCTCATCTTCTCTGGCGTATTACCTTTTGACAAAAAAGGAGATCGATCCTTCCCTTAAAAATCCCATTTTTATATGCATTTTAAGTTTGTTTAAAAATCTGTTAGTAAATTTATTATTAGAGATATTCTCCCAATCTTATTTTAAAAAAGTTTTCTTTGTTGAAAAATTAAATAGATTCATATCGAATACAATTGTACGAGTATGTTGTGTTTTGTATAAGTTTCTATACCTACTGCGCGCTTATTCTATTGGGATTTTTCAAAAAATCTTTTGTAAATTCTCAACTGATTTTTGAAAGTCTGTGCATAAGATAATAGTGTGAAACTTTTTAAAAGTACGATTGACGTCTACTGATGATTTGGTAAAGCACCAATGAAATGCAGGCATATAGACATGCTTAACCCGCTACAAATAAAACTTTCTTGTAAATAACACTTATATCAAATAATCACTATAAATTCGTTTTCTTTTTTGCATTCTTTTTCGTATTTTTTACTATTATTGATAATACTACTATATAAAATCAACACTTAAATAACCCCAAAATATTGCTAAATAAAATTTTTGCACCCTAGATTTCCCCATAACTACTTTTTACTCCCTAAAATGCACCCTAACAGGAAAATTAAACCCTAAATTTAGGGTGAAAATCCCTAACTTGGCAACACTGTCTTATTCGGTGTGGGTTCAGCCTAAAACGTGTGTGTATGCAAGAAATTTTGATTGACAGCTAAAGACAATTTGAAAGCAAACAGCTAGGGAAATCCCCAAATTATTATGCAGTTGAATTGCAATTTAGCCACTACGCTATTGATTTACAGCCATATTTATAAATATTTAAAACAGGGTAATAAATAGGGATGTAACGATACGCCGTTTTGCCGATCCGATACCGATACCGATATTTAAAAATAAATATCGCCGATACCGATTCCGATACCGATACGAATATTGAAATTGAGTTCAAGTTTAGATTAACAAAACTCAAGTGCAATTTTTTTATTATACAAAATTACATCATAAGAGAGAATATTTAAAATTGATAAAACATTGGAAGTAATTTTTAAGGAGCTACATTTTCTTTGCTTCCAACAAATCTATATTAAAAATATGCAGATAATTAGTAGAAAAGCAAGAAAAAATGTTTAATTCCTTTATAATTTTTAAAAATACTCGCCATGCTTTTTAAAAAATTGATTTTTTTAAAGGTCATTTATTAACTAATATTCTTCTAAATAACTTAATAGCTTAATTATTAAAAGACTTCTAAGTTTATATTTATTCACTTAAATTTAATTGAAAATATAGTTCGCATAAAAAAATTGTGAAAATGGGTAATTTTTTATCCCTTTTCCTTGAGGAAAAATCATTATAGAATACCGAAATAGAAATTTTTCCTAGCATCGCTTCCAATTCGGTGATTGGTAATCGAAAAACAGAACTTCTTGCAATGGCAAGGATATGTAAAACTAATTAGAAATGATCCAAATTTGCAATACATACTTCCAGATCGCGAATTCTACATTTTCATGACTTCTTTGGAGTATCTTTTTTTTGCTGGAATAAGATTTAAAAAACAACGACTCGAATTTGAATTCATGGTAAAATTAACAAAAAATAAAATTTTTTTTTTACAAAATAACAGCATAAAATATTATTAGTTTTTAAAATTGATATTAATAAGATTTAAAAAAATAACGAAGTGAATTTAATTCATGGTAAAATCGAACAAAAATAAATTATTTGTTAAAAAAAACTCTGAAAATTTTTTTAAAGTATCGTCGTATCGACAGTGAAATATCGCCGATACCGATGTATCGGAAAATCTGAAGTATCGCCGATATATCGGTATCGGTATCGGTATTCGTTACATCCCTAGTAATAAACTACTTTTAAGCAAAATTTCATAAAATTACATTCATAAATGTATATTACATGAAAATTTTAAAATAGGTTTAAAGATGGTATGCACCTACTATAAACCTTCAATAAATTCATATCATCGAAATATCAATTTACAGCCATATTCATAAATATTTAAAACAGGGCAATAAACTACTTTTAAGCAAAATTTCATAAAATTGCATTCATAAATCTTTATTACATGAAAATTTTAAAATAGGTTTAAAGATGGTATGCACCTTCTATAAACCTTCAATAAATTCATATCATCGATATATCAATTTTAACTTCAAATATCTTTGCAAATTTAGCACACAGGAATACATGATATTCTTTAAATTAAAGCTTGAAGTCTTGGCTGTAAGCATTTAAGTATGTTTTTTAAAATTTAATAGAATATGCCACTAAATTATTTAAGTTAAACAAAATTCGCAACAAAATTAGCAAAAAAGCACCAACAAAACACATAAAAGCAAAACGAAATGTTAGTGATGCAGAAACAATCAACACAAATATGAACAGACTAGTTATTCGAGTACCTCTTTCATACATGATTTAAAGAATCGTGTGAATTCTTTTGTAATCATTTCTCTTTTTTGCTTTTACTTCATAGAAAACTCGTATCAAATAAGTTGAGAAATATATTATTAATAGAGTTGAAAAAATCTTAACTTACATGAAAATGAAAAAAAGTTATTCGTTTATTTCAATATCCGGATGAAATGATATTGTTTTTATTGCAACACTAACTACAAAACATGGTGGTGTTGCCAGTATCGAAATCTAGAATTCCTTATAACACACAATGTCTATTGTAGTGTTTATGAATGCAATTTTATATTAAACAGTTTTTAGCGTGAAACTGTTCAATAACAATTGTGAGTCTTAAACCTAAAATAAGAATTTTTTATGAATGTAGCTGTTAAACTTCAAATATCTTTGCAAATTTAGCACACAGACATACATCATATACTTTAAGTTAAAGCTTGAAGTCTTCGCTATAAGCGTTTAAGTATGTTTTTTTTTTATTTGATAGAATATGCCACTAAGGGCCATTATTACAACTTGACAATAGCTAAAAGCAGGCTTTTGTCGGACGGATAAACAGTTTATCATTATTACAAATTTACTTTAACCTACCAGGTAGGATGCACCTGACTTTAACTTATCGCTCACTTTCATTTAAGGTAAAGCTTTATTAAAGGTAAACCTTTTAATCGTCCGACAAAATCCTGCCTTTAGCTATTGCCTAGTTGTAACAATGGCCCTAAATTAGTTAAGTTAAACAAAATTCGCAGCAAAATTAGCAAAAAAAAAACACAATCAAAACAAATAAAAGCAAAAAGAAATGTTAGTGATGTAGAAACAATCAACCTAAATAAAAATAGGCTCGTTATTCGAGTACCTGTTTCATATACATATGATGTAAAGAGTCGTGTGAATTCTTTTGTAATCATTTCACATTCTTTATTTTACTTCATAGAAACCTTGTATTAAATAAGTTGATAAATATATGTGTCGTTTATTGTAAAAGTTGGGTAACTCCAATTTGGAACGATTTTCCGTCATCCCACGTCAAATTTGGTTTGTAAACAGACCGGTTTCGGCTATGTGCCATCTTCAGTGTTCTATTGAATAGTATTCAAGTGGGATGACGGAAAATCGTTCCAAATTCAAAAAACCCCGTAGGAAGAAAAACACAACACGTAACTCCATATATTTAATAAATACATATTTTTGTAGAATAGTATCACATTTAGTCATATCTATCGTAGTTACAGGGGAGCAACTCCAATATTTGCACCAAATCCCCATAGATTGCGTTACTTGTTTACTCGCGGAAGTAAAACTGCAAAATATTCACTATAAAAGGCTCGTTTTCTCGAAATTTAATTACAAGGAGATAATTCACTGTTACAATGAACGACACACATTATAAAGAGAGTTCAAAAAAGCTTAACTTCACGTAAACAATAAAAAGCTATTCATTTATTTCAATAACCGAATGAAATCATATTCTTTTTATTGCAACACTAACTACAAAACATGGTGGTGTTGCCAGTATCGAAATCTAAATTTCCTTAAAACACACAATGTCTATTGTAGTGTTTATGAATGCAATTTTATATTAAACAGTTTTTAGCGTGAAACTGTTCAATAACAATTGTGAGTCTTAAACCTAAAATAAAATTATTATATGCATGTGGCTGTTAGATTTCAACAATGTGTAGGTAGATAAAATCCATTAAAAAAATACAAAAATAAGCTGTTCATATTTGGCAATAAGTTCATATTTTAGAGTAGTCAATGGAAGAAAAAAAGTGTTCATATTTTAGGGTGTTCATATTATCGCGAGTTCACTGTAATCACATTAAAAAATATTTAATAATTGACATTAAATAACCGAAACCATTTTCTTTTTCAGATTCAGCTTGGAAGAGATGATTTAACTAACGAACAAGATGATAAAACTATAAAACTCACAATATAGTCAGTATGTATATCCCAACCCAATGTTAAATTGTTATTTGGTTGACTACCTGCCGCACAACTTCTAAAAAAAAGCCGATCTACTGTTCAATTATTCCAAGTAAAAACACCCACGCTTCGTTTGCAACTAAATTGCAAAAATATTCATATTTATTATACATAATATAAGAAAAGAAAATTCTTAACTTTACTGAAATAGTTTTGCAGCAAAATCTTTCAAATTATAGTTTGTTTAAACGTATAAAACTAGCAATATTACTTTTTGATTTTTTAGCAAAAAGAAAATTAAACGTATGTTACATACAATATATGTATACTAACTATATATGTATAATTTAAAGGATACATACGTTCAATATGGTATTAATGTGCTATTTTATATAAAACTAACGAAATTAAAACAAAAAGTACTAACTAGCATTTCTATTATTAGTATTAGTCAGAAGAAGAAAAAAAATTGCCAAAATTTTGTTTAAATTTGATTGTATGTATGTAATGTATATTCTAAAATACATATACTTAGTATAAATGTAATAAACTAAGAAATAAAAGAAAGAAATCATAATTAAGCACTAAGAAAATACGTATTAAGACATAAAAATATTAAATTTGTCTTTATAAATTGAAAAATGTGATTTAAGCGATTTTAAACAAAATTCTTTTCAAATTCTTTTCATTTATTTTCGCCGTTAAGCATTTATTTTGATGCAATTCTTATTTTTTTGAAAATTTTACCAAAAAAAGAAAAAAAGTTAAGTAAATAAATGTTAATATGAAAGTGCCATTAGGTCTTTAGAATGCTACCATTATTAAATAAAATTGTATAGTTAATATATATATATATAATAAAAACATACTACATCACGCAGACAACTTCAGCAAAAAATAATAATTTTGCTAAAAATACAGACACTTACATAATTAAAAATTAAATATTTGTGCATATAGTCCAGCGATGTCAACTTTTTTAAAGCAAAAAGCACTAAAGAGCATAATTTCAAGGTAAAGGTATCTTTACGTGGTAATACAGGTAAGCCTCGATTTACGCAACTTCGATATAACACAGATTAATAATAGTAAGCATTTTTTTCCAATTATGCGCTTTTTTACGCAAATTTAATGTAACCATCAACTGCGTGGTAGAAAACAATGTACTAGTTAGTACATAATTAATACAACTAAAAAGATTTTTAGTGTTTTTATGAAATGTTTTAGAAATGGCTCAAGAAAAAATATAATTACCAAACGTAATGTAATGTCAGGCTTGAAAAGTGGAGATAAGTCTACAACTCTAGCAAAATCTCTTGATTGAAATGAGTCAACAATAAGAACAATCCAAAAAAAATTAAAACAAAATTCGAACTATTATTTTATGTTCACACATATTCTACGGCAGCGATAATTTAATAGAAAAAATGGATAAAACCTTTTATTAATTTGGATCGAATTTTTCATTGAGCAACATGTTCCGTAGGACACTAATGTAATTAAACAAAAAGCATTGATTTTGTAAAAATATAACGAAAATCTTGGTTTCCAAACGAATGTTTATATAGAAATAACAACATTTGTAAATACAATATAAAACTCCTACAAATAGAATAAGGCCGCTATTATGATTCACAGCTCAACTAGGTTGAGTTGTCAATGCTACGACCCAACTCAACCATATTTTTGTATGATGATTAACAACTAATTTTAGTTGTCTGCGAAATAAATTTCGAAAAAAGGCTCTTAAGCCCTTATGACACTGCATTTTTTCTTCATTTTTCAAGTTTTGGAGAACAGTGCAAATAGAATATAATGGAAAATTTTACCAGGTGCAAAGAGTTCAGCTATATTAAGATGAATACCAAATTGTCAAAGCCTTTACTAATGTTATCGATAAAAAATGGGGGCCTGTCAAAAAAAATTTTAAAATGTTCAACTTAAAATTGACACTTCAAGCTTGTAACATTAAAGTGTTGCCAAGTTAGCGGTTTATTAACGAATTCAGCTACTTAGCGCCTCTTTTTTTCAACTTTTTTTTCTTTTGTTGTTTTATTATAAATAAAGAGTAGGCAGCACTTAAAGAAGCCACTACGTTTTGTTTACATTTTGTATAGTTGTTTCTTTGTATTATTTGCTATTTCTTTTTTTCAATCCTACAGCAAAACAATGCAAGAAAAATGTAGTGTCATAAGGGCTTTATCTATACTCTCTGTTTTTGGAAACAATAGTAGCTATCACAAAATATTTTAAATATATATAGTTCGACTAAATACACACAACTTCAATTATTTTAAATATTTTTAGTTTTGGCCTTACTATTTTTTCTTGAGATTTTATGTTTTATGGATATGGCAACAATCCAATCCCATTTGGTAACCAATAACAAATGGGATAGGATTGGCGCCTAAAATCACCATTTTAAAAGTAATCAAAAGTAACACAATAGTCGAAATAAAAACCAAAACACACAACTGACAAAAAACAGTTGTCGTCTCACTTTTAAGAAAGTTGTAATCCATAATAAGAATTTGACAACTACGACTCAACTATCAATTTATGGTATAAACACAATTGGGAAGAACGACGAACTTGTTGGTAAGAACTCGTTGCGTAAATTCGTCTTTTGAAACACAATTAAATTTTACGAAATAACAGTTCTACTCAAAATATCTGCTTTGCTATGAATATTTTTGTAGTCCATGGAGATACCAAGTTATACAAATATTCACTGCGGCAAAAATCACTGCCAAACTGTTAAAAATAAAATAAACTCGGAAAGAACACAAAAAAAATGTTCGCGAAAATCTTCTAACAGCCCTTTTCACAATTTTTATTATTAAAAGTTAACGAGGAATTTAACGGCAAGTTCGACATACAAAACTTTTCGTTAAAGTTCCTGTTAACTCTTAATCGTACATTGTGCAAAGGGACGTTAATTAGTTAGTATTGAAGAGACCACTAACACTGTAAAGAACAACAAAATCTCAGAAAATTAAATTAATCGCGAAAATATCGAAAATTCGCAAAAAATTGCTGACCTCACAGAAATTTCAATGTCTAGTAAAATTTTTTTGTTTAATCTTAATGTCGTAATAAAACCACATCACTACGATGGAAATTTTTTTTTGATATTTTCCAACTAAAAACAAAAAATTCAAATAGTTAGTCGTCATTCGACGACGTAAGAAATAGAAATAAATCTATCGCAATTTCGTTACGCACGGCAATTTTCGTCCAACGTACTGATTGTGTACATTTTCATATACACAAATTTGTTTTATTTCCAACGACGAATATTAGTAACGAAAAATTCGTCTTTCGTCCCAGTTGTGTTTATAGAATTAGTTGTGAATTATAATAGTGGCCTAAGTAAAAAATTTATTAATTGTTAGCTTCTGCATTTACGGCTATCAGAATAGGCGATTTATGAACTCATCAAGTTTCGGATATATGACGGTTTTTACATGTACATTACATAACCCATTTTTGGAGTTTTTTTCAAGTTTTGTCGACAAAAAAGGACTTATTTTTTTATATAATAGTCGGCTCCAGCCGGGTAACAGCCGCCGCCGACTGATTTTTGGCTCAGCCGGCGCCGCTCTCTGCACCATATCGTTACAAGCATATCGAGCCATAACCGCAAAAAAAGGTTAACCGACATGCTTTTCGAACTTCGTTTTTTAACGAAAATTTATTACACTAGTTCCCAAATTTTCAACTTTTTGCAATCACATCAAAATTAAATGTTTTCTAACTTAATTTGGGGTCACTGAATACGAATATGACATTCGTTTATTTCTCTTAAGAACTATTTTCGAGATATTCGCAAAAAGCGTGTTTTTTTTCAGTTTATAAAGCTATTTTCATAAACCTTGAGAACTGCTTATTTCAGTAGATATGTTTTTCCTCTTTCAGCCCATATTCAAAATGTGCTGATCGGATCAAAATTCACTGAGTTACAGGTCTTTAGATTTGAAAAAACTTTATTTTTCAACGTTTTTTTTTTCAAAATTTATTATTTTAAGTCGCTCCAGTAAGACAAAATAAAATTTTTTTAAATTTATTTTAGACCCACATCTTAAAGAAAATTTTGTTGCAAATATAGCAAGCGTAAAATTGGTTATATCGGACAAAATATGAGAAAGTTACAACATATTTAGTGAACACATCCAAATTTTAATTTTCATTCCTTGGTCCTCAGATCAGTGCGAATTTTTGCTTATAAGTCCATTACTTTTACTCGTTTGAAAAAGAAAGGTTGACATATCGCATATCAAAATTACCAAAATTATGTGTAGTTTTCAATGCTGTATTTAGATTTTAATAATTTTAATTTTTATGAAAGACTTATGGCAAAACAAGTGGAAAAATTGTGCTATGTGGTGCTTTGTGCATATTCAATTTTTTCTTAATGCTATAAAATCGTTCATTATTGATATTTTCCAATGAAATTTTGCAATTATATAGGAATTTACGTAGTTAATACTCAGCAAGTATATAAAACTATGATTTGCTTCGGAGAATCATCAGAATTCCTAAGAAAGTTCCAACAAATCTCAAAAATAGGTCGATTTCGAATGGGTGCATGCCGCCCACTAAAAACTGTAAATTCTATTAAGTTTTTTTTTCTAAAATCATGTCTGTGAAGATACCTTTTGGACATGTATATAATAATTATATGATCCTTAAGAAAAATTTTTTATAGAAAAAAAAATTATGGTGGGTTTTTGGGCAAAAATTGTCATAAATTCAACATTTTTAAAATTTCAAATTAAAAATTGTATATTTTCAATTCTGAAAGAATATTTCCATCAACAATTTTTTTAACTATTCGAAATTTTGTCGTTTAACTAACAAAGAAACAATTGTGGCAATCGGTTATTATTTGGATCCGATATCTTAAAAACACTGGACCAAGGATTTGGAAAATTAATTGAGAAATTTATTTGCTTAAGTCAAGAATTGTTTTTAGAGTGAGAAACAGAAATGACAAGCGTTGAAAAATTTTACATGACTGAAGTGCACTACTCTGCACTTTATACCTCTGCTCCTGAGAAATATGGAAATCTTCCTAAATTAATTAAGAACACTCCTCTGATATCTCCATGTGAAATTTTATACTGATCGGATTGAAGATTTAAAAATGGTTGATATATTTCCAAAATATTTAATTCTGCCCCACTGGCATTTTTCTTATACTCACACAGAAAAAAGTAAAAAATGGTTTCAATTACTAAAATTGTTAAAACAAACAAAAAATTGTTTAATTTTGCACCTATCACTAAAATGATGATACCAATTATCGGTATTGCAAAAATTGCAAAAGAGGATTTTTTTTCTAATTAATGGTAATTGTAGATTTGATTATATAAATAATTAATAAAATACAGAAAATTAAACAATTGCTTAATTAAATTAATCAAAAATTTAATTGACTAAATATTAATATTACTTAATTAAATTAATTATCTTAGATAATTTAAAATAATGTAACATTTATGACACAGGAGAAGCATACACTCTCCCAAGTTTGCTTTTAGAGTAATAACTTCTATGCAAACAAAAATATTTGCCATCGCCGGTGAATGTTATAAGCGAACTTCACTGTGTTTAGAAAAGTTTTAGCTGTTATTTTTCATCAGTATGTACCTGTTAGCGTTACTTTAATTGGCAGCAAATATTCAATCAAGTAACTGATTGAATCAATAAAGTAATTGATTGAACTAATTAATATATTAATAAAATATTAATTAAAAATCAATTAATAATTAATAGTATTTTTTTGTTTCTTAATTAAGAAATTAATTGAATCAATTAACAACATAATTACATTTCTAGGCTATACCAAACAATAGCTTTAATTGAAAAAAGACCGATGATAATTTTTTCTGTGCATACTTCATACAAAATTTTTTTTATTAAAATTCAAATTCGGATGTTTTCACTAAATCTATTGTAACTTTCTAACTTTTTGACCGATGTTAACCATTTAACTTTTTGTACGTTGGGAACAAAATTGTATTTAAGATATGGGTGAAAACAAAAATTTAGAATTTTTTGTTCTTTTTTTTTTTTTTTGCTTTAAGCATTTCAAAATGGTGAATTTTGAAAAAAAAAACAAAAAATTAAATTTTTTCGAATATAAAGGCTTGTAACTCAGTGAATTTTTATCTGATCAACACAGTATAAATATGAACTTAAAGAGGAAGAACCATGCAACAATGCCAATTTTTCTTAATTCAAATAAACACTACTCGAGATTTTTGGAAATAGCTTTATAAACGCGAATATCTCGAAAACGGTTCCTAAGAAAAATAAATGAATGCCATATTCGTGTTCAGCAGCCCCAATTTAGATTAGAAAACATCTCATTTTTGAGGTGAATTTTTTTTGTGGCATAGTGTTATATACGATAATTTTGACTATCTGTTAAAGTAAGGTGTATTTAAACAGGTGATATTATAAGCACAACTGTTCTACTTTTTTCCGCAAATTAGGGGACCATGTGTCAACATTTTTATATGCTGACATAGGGACTGAGATGTCAGTTTTTGTCATGTTGTACTTGTTGTAGAATCACCACCACCTGTATAAATCCGCACTGTGTTAAAGTTTCAAAGCCATGTAAAGTACCGTTACGGAAATGCAGCAAAAGCAATTTTAGCTTAATTGCATTTTACCTTTAAATTTCTATATGTTCACATACATTTGTAACTGCAATTTTTCTTAACTTTGTATTTTATTATTTTTTTACGCAAAAGGACATTTCGCGACCTCATTTCTGACTTGACCCACCGACCATTTTTAAAAAAGTTGAGTTAAGTATGAGATATATATATTTTTAATATACTCTTTTAGAATCCGAAACTTTTTCTGGTTTCTGAGATATCAAGCATTCATTGTGCTCGATATCATCAATTTTGATACATTTTTGTAAAAAGAAATTTTTTTTTTTAAATGAAAAATATGCATTTACCTATGAACAAAGTACCAAAACTAAAATAATATGTACACATATTTTTTATTGTTATTAGAGAAAAAACATAAAACAACCATAATTGGGTATATTATTTAATGTAACCGAACTTTAGTTGAGTTGCCAGTCGGCAAATGAAAATTAATGGTTGCCAGAAAGGCACTAAATAGCAACTGACAACCCAACTGAGGCTCGGTTGCCATGCATAATCTGCCTATTAATATTTTTTTCAAAAATTAAGAAATATCCATTAATTTTTTTATAACTCAAAAAATATGCATTTATTGCTAAAATATGCAAAAATATGCACTTACCACCAAAATATGCAACTACAAATCGATGACAAACTACTTAAAAATTGGTGATTCGCATCTATCATCACAAAAAACATGAATTTACTTTTTATTCCATGTAAATATCTTTTCTAATAACATTTATACGCTTATTTTCAATAAACAGTAGGACATTTCATATCAATAACAAGTTATTCTATACACAGCAGTTAGTATACACATGCAGCACAAAAAGCTACTTCTTACAAATAAAATAAAAAAGTGGCTAATGCATCACAAGTTTCTAACCGGATTGATGAAAGTTCACAAAAATTTACATTTTTCTCTCACACATATGCTGGAAGCAGTGGTAAAAATATAAAACAACTTCATGTAAATCTTCTTTGCTGTTTTTCTCCATTCCGACTTTTTGGCATATGAGCTAAACCAGAAATGAGGTCGCGATTAAGCTTTGTAGTTAAAAATAGTAGGCTTGAAAGAGTTGTAATAAAAACCACCAAGCGTGAAAACCGTTAATATTTTACAAAACTAAAAAACACTGCTTGTGCCACGATGTCGACAAGTCTAGTCGTTCTCATATTTATATTGAAAACAATAATAAAAAAATGTAAATTTGTTTTTGTGTTCAATATAAAGTGGCTGCTAGACAAGTCAATATTCAGCTTCAATATATGTGTTTGTGTGCGTTTGTTTACAAAAAATTGTTACACATATACGGAGGGGAAATATTAAAGAATATCAGAATGCTTTTGATTTTCATAATAAACGCACACAAGCACATATATTGAAGCTAGAATATTGATCCGTCTAGCAGCCACTTAAATAATCACCCCTATCGTCAATATTTTTCCCCCGAAATGTTTTCCCTTTCCCTTCTTTTGCGACGTGAATAAAAAATCGAAAAATTCCCCTTATCATGAATAATTTTTTTCACGTGGATTTTTTCTCTTTTCCGCTGTTTTTGTTCACTTTATTTTAGCAAGCGAAATGGATAAATACATCATGTCATTGCTATTTTATCCTTCCAATTAATTATTAAAGCTTATAACTATTTATTTTCAGGACAAATTCAGTAAATAGTGTTCATTCATCTTAATATTAACACATTTATCTTAACACTCCCTCCATGCAACACCTTCCCGGCACACATGAACTAAGTTTCGCGATGATGGAATATCACATGATTTTCCCGCGTCCGTAGAGAATCATTCATTGCGTCCAAAATATATAAAAACCATGTTTTACTTACTCTTGAGAAAATTTAATTTAACATCAAAAGACTATTACATTGATTTAGGCTGCCTTTAATGTCTCGGGTACTCCAAGGCATTGCAATGAATCTAGCAATCCTCGACGAACAATTTGATTCTGTTTAGATTCCTCATGAAATAAAAAGATAATTTCAATTCTTAGCACTGTTTTTTTATTTTTTAACAAAAATTTCTTTGATTTTTAATTTATTTTATTAAGCTTCTTCCTTATTTACATTCACTAAGAACTGATAGCGGGAAAAAATGTTCACGGGAACTTCACGATGGCAATTTTCCCTCGAAGGGAAATGAAAAATTCATGGGAACATAAATTTAACTTGTTATTCGCGATAGGGGTGATTCACTTGTCTAGCAGCCACTTAAATATGAGAACGAACTCGACTTGTCGACATTGTCGGACAGGCAGATAATAAAATTTTTTAAATACAATTTTCGAAAAGTCATTAGTGAACTTTTTTTTTTTTTGAAAAAACTAATTCAAAAAAATTTAAAGTAAAGCATTTCATATTTATTAGTTAATACAAATATAATGCAATCTTATTATAAGAAATATCAAATGAAAAGTAGACTGTACATGTTTTGTCTTATTATTCAATACATATAATAAAACCTGTAAATTATTACAACAAATATGCATATATCTGCATATAAATTAAATATTCTTATTCAATAAAAATAATAATAAAGCAAAGTAGCAACTCTTACGCACAAATTTGTCTTTAAAACCCAAATAGAATGGTAATTTTTTTACAAGATAAATAAATATACATAGTTAAAATATTGAAAAAAAAAGTTAAAATACTTTCAAATACTGTTTAGTATTTAAAACAAAATTTTTAAGTGCCCTGTAAAAAAAATTTAAATAAACAAAATTTTAGCATATTTGGCTTTATTCAATAATTGTATGTAGTTATTTAAAAACTTTTACATCAAATATTAATAATTTGTTTAAATAAATATATGTAATATATAGAAAAATTCAACTATAAATTTTTTTTACATAAAAATCAATTCTTTATATACTTCTTATAAACAAATTAAAGCAAAATATTTTTCAAATATATTAGCAACGAAATAAACTTCTAAAATATACAGTAGGAATATTACTGATTTTCTTAATAAAACCCGATCAAAACGAAAAATAATAATAATAATGAGAATATACCATAAAATTTATTTGAAAGTGATTGATCGCTAAATAAAAATAAATTAATTAAAATAACCACCTGTGTTTAGATAAAAATATATATAAACTCCATTTTTATACATAAATTAAAACTTTTAATGGTCATATCTTTGAATGTAGGAAAAAGAATAATAAATAGAAAAGAAACTTACATAAAAAAGCCTGTTATATGAAAACTGTCTGTATTACAAAATATATTCCGTTTATATTTTACTTTGTATAGTATAATCATAATGATAAATGAGTTTGAAAAATAATAAAACAATTTATATAAAAAAAAGTACAGATTATAGTTTTTCTTAATAATTTTTTTTAAAACAAATATATTTTTTATATAATAAAAGCTGTATACATATTTATTTAATTTTTTATATACATACATATGTTTTTAAATATAATACAGAATAAAATACGCATTATATTACCTTTAAATTTATAATTTAAATATGCACACTTCTTTGTTAAATATATTCGTTATTTTAAATTGATAATGTTTATTTTTTTATTTATCTTTAAAAATACATATACACACGTATTAAAATTGTGTTCCTTAGTATATTGGTGTCTACACCAATATCACTGTACAACACACAACTAAACTAATAGTCCCCCTTATTCCGTAACTATTTATCGACGTCACGTCAAGACAATACCAAAAAATTGGTACTTCTCTACTCACTGTCGACAAAAATTTACTACTATTAACAGCCTCTTCCCATTTTATATGCTTTACCTGGAATAAAGGGGAATAATAAGGTTCTAACGACTAGTCCTGGTAGAAGGAACACAAAATTTTAAAAGTTTACTCCTGGAACTCATTTTAGGGTGTGTTAAAGTTCCCTCATTTTGAACATTCACTATAACAAAGCGACATAAGAAATGTTGTAATCCTTACAATTTCGGTATAAGTTGTGCTCAGCACTTTTATGTAAACATTTTTATGGAACATTTAACCAACCCTCTAGCTTTTTCCAATGTTAGGTCTTTTTGTCACTTTCTTGTAAAAGGGTCAAAAACTCCTCTATATTTGGCATAAAAATCTACTACAAATAAGTCTTAAAATATACCAAATTTCAAAGTTCAACATGAACGCCAGAAATAAGGGGATATTCACATATTACGTAACGCTATTTGTGGAGTTTTATAATCCTCATAATAGAGGTGGAAAACTATCGATGGCACTATCGATAGTATCGATATTTAATTTTATGTATGACTATGGATGTTTTTATTCTGTAATCGATTATTATTTGAAAACAATCGATATTTTTTTGCCGCTATCGACAGTAAATGATCCACCACTAATGTTGTGCTTGACATGTCTTTCAACGATCGTCCGTTAGTTAAATTGGATTCATTGAACTCACACATTTTTTCTTATATTGAAATTTTACAAGGATTTTAGTTTGGTTATTTATTGAACTAAGAAATAAAGTCCTTTTTGTTTAAAAACCGGTTTTATTTAGCATTTCTACATACATATTTAGTGCTTTCTCTGAGAAATATAAAACTTTGATAGTATCACGATAGTATCGTAGATATATCGATAGTTTTTCTAACTTTTAGTTTAGCTTATTGTTTTGAATCGATATATTTTTTAAAAATATCAAAAATTTTCGATAGTGACACACCTCTACTTCATAACGCCTTTTACAAAATATTCAGTATAAATTATCTAATGCGTTGTTTTGTACTTTTTAGAGCGCAATTTTGAACTAATCGCGTTTTAGTTTTTTTAACTTGTTTTTTATTTAAATTACTTAGGGGTCTTATATCAGCATGTGTACTATTACCATAATGGAATAGTTAGTTATCTATACATTTAATAAAACTGTAAAAGAGGCGTGTCCAACTTTTGGAATTTGTGTCTGTCTATCCGAACACGCTTCACGCAAAAACCACTGAACGGATTTTCATGAAATTTGGTACCGAAGTACTTTAGGGACCTGGTTCAAACTTAGGGTACTTTTTACTGCAATAAAATATCTTCTTTCTAAGTTAAAATAGAAAAAAAACGAAAATTATACCCAATTTTGCTAATATAAATGTTGCTGGAAATTAGGAAGATGTTTTTGTTTTTTAACGTTGGTAGCACTGTTTATTTTTTATAACGGGAACTTTAAACAATATGTAAACAATGTCAAAATTACACTACTTCCTTTGGGACATCCTTTAAATATTAGGTTTTATCTAATTTTTGGTATTTAGTATTATAGCGGATATAGTAAAACATACCATGTGTAAATTGCAAGTGCTTGCCTATTACGGTTTGAAAGATACAGCCCAATGTCAAAATTACACTACATGCTTTATGACGCCCTTTAATTTTCAATTTTCTTTTATTTTTATTATTTGCTATTAAAGCGGCCATAGTAATGCAAACCGTGTAAAAATTTCTAGTGTCTACCTCTAACGGTTCGCAAGATAGAACGGTGTGAAAAAATTATTTTTACTATCAAAACATTACATTTCATACACATTCTGTGAAGATAGGGCTTTTGGTTTCAGGAAAACAGGAAGCAAAAAAGCCCTAGCTAACATAACTCTTAAAATATTACAAATACACATATACAAAATTCATGCGGAATTGAACTCTTCATGGGGCTTTTTATTATATTGTAGGAATTCGCATTGAAAATCTAAATTTTTTTAGTTTTAGCATTTTTTTTTTTGCTTCTCCTGAACAATTTTCAAGATCTTAAATAGCGCCGTTTGCGTTTTAGGTGACGATTTGAATATCGACCCTTTTCCGATTTGTTTTGATTTTATATTTGTATTTTTTTAATATTTGTATTTTTTTAAATAGTTTTTATGAAATTTTCTATGTATTTCGAATCAACTGGATAATTTGGTTGATGTTTTCCATCTAGGGTTTGGGAATCGGGAATTCCCTCGAAAAGTCTACTTTTAATTTCCCGTTTTCCCGGGAAAATAATGAAAATTTCCCGGGAAAACGTGAATTTAAAAATACACGTTATTTCATAAATATATGGACTTTTTTGACATACATATTTATAAAATGGCGTAAGTGACCACCAAATTTATTTTGATTCAAATAAGAAATTGGTATTATAATCCCGTTTTTCTTTAATATCAAAATTTTCAATGTTTTTTTTAATATTACAAAAGTTCGTTTGACTGACTGTACGTCTAAAGTTACACGATGAAATTGTTTAAGTTCTTTTTTAAAGTTTGTATGTTTTTCATCATCTGTTTAAATACTAACACCCTGTTTATGTTGAAGGACATTTTTTATTCTTACAATTTCATTTGAAACAAAAACAAATTCTAAAACTTTGTCCTTGTTTCAAATGTAACTGTAAGAAAGAAAGAATTCCTTCGACATCAATAAACAGGCAGTAAAATGTACTTATAATTTTTTTATACAAAATAAAAATGTGAACGGTCCAAAGTTATACAGAAATTTCATAAAAATTACATGAAATTGAATTCATACCATTTCTCTTAAGCCGAGAAAAATGGTTGATTCGAAAAGTACATGCAAGATGAATTTAGTAATAGATATCGTTTAATCACTATTACAGAACAAAGTGGAATAGTTTGTATAAGTATCAATGACTACAGTGCTCTCTAACTTCCCGTCCACACATGCAATTTTTGTTGCAGCAATTTCTGAATTTGTGGGAGAGTGTTGAAATAGAAATATATGCCATATCTATTCCTCTCTCGCTCTTTCTCACTGAAAAATAAAGAATTGCTGCAACAAAAATTGTACGTGTGGACCGGGACTAATTGTTTTTTCCAAAGGAAATAGTTCTATATTAAACGAACTTTTAGTGATTTTCCGCAGAATACGTGAACAAATTTTGGAAAGTGTAGTGGAAATTTTAAGCCCATAGAAGCTGTAAAAACTTTGAGTTGACACTACTTAAATTTATTATAAGTCGACGCAATTATTGAAACCCTGAAGGAGATGTTTCAAGATAAATAAAATTAATAATCAAAGATATTTAGACAGACTGTGGCTCAGGATGTGTAAAATTCAGCTCAGCTGAGAATAGTACTGTAACTTGCTTGTACTTAACGATAAGAATCGTCCTGGAAATTTTTCAAGAAAAATAAGAAACATTACGGCAAGTTCTTTATAAAATGAATTGCGATATAGTCGTCAATTAGTCTTTATAGAATCTCCTACTGTGTAATAACTATAAACTCTTATTTGCTTGAATTCACTTGAAAATGCTTAACAATTTGTTTTAGAATTGCTTTTATATTAACTTTTATTTAAAAAGAATGCTTACATTAATGGAACAATCGAAATTTTGCCAATTTTCATTTAATTAAGCTATTTAATTTAAAAAATTAACTTTTCCCGGGAACGTGATTTTTTCACTCCTGTTTCCAGGGAAATGCAAAAGTCCGGGAAATCCTAACCCCTATTTCCATCACATGAAACAAATAATAAATTTAAGCTAAGAGCTAAGACTCAAGCTTCATTTTCAGATGTAACATGAATCAATACATGCTATATTAATAAAAATATTTGAGGTAAAAAATATACATTTTGGAAATATCAACTTAAAGTAGTCTTAACAAACGTGTGGCCTACTTTAAAATTTTTATATAATAATTTTTTTTTCAAACTTGCTTGCCAAAGCTACTTTAAGTATTTTTGCATACAGCCGTCAGACTTCAGACATGTCGGCAAAAAATGTTTGCTGGGATGCTACAATATTTTACGTTTGCAAGAAAAAACACATATGGTCAGCTTATTAGGTTTGGCGCACCGACCCGACCCTAATTGTGTAAATCACGTCACGAAAGTGAAATTTGTATACAGAACAAAAACAAAATTTCAAATATTTTATAAATTTGTTTTATTAACAACCCCCATGACCAAAGAAAGGGGTGTTATAAGTTTGTAGTGTGTGTCTGTACGAGTCCACGTACAGACCAAACGGCTGGACCGATTTTGATTTAATTTTTTTTTCTGTTTGAACGATGACTTTATCGATAGTGTTCTTAGCTATTTTTGAAGAAAATCGGTCCAGCCGTTTAGAAGATATGACATCTTTTGTAGATGTACATTGCCGAATCTGTGTGTCTTTGACGCCGTACCTCCCAAACGACTGCATTGATTTTAATTTAGTAAATTTTGTTGGAAAGGTGACTTGATCCAAAATGTTCCAACCTTTGGGAGGGTGCTGTTGGCTGAGTAGTTAGCGCGTTTGACTACAAACCCTGGGGTCTTGAGTTCGAGACTAGTTTTAGGCAAGCCAACAACATCATGCATTTTTCTCATGTGTAATAAAATGGCTACACAGCCTAAACAATTCAATACCTCTACTTAACACCAGGGGGCTTACAACACTGCTCTACAAACAAACGCGCAATAACAGGGTTGTAAATTAATTAAGCTTTCTATCTCTCTCCCACTTCACCGCCTGTTCCCTCTACACTATCCCTTTCCCAAAGAAGGTAACACATTAATTAATTTGCCTACCGGTTAATTGTCTGATTGTGTTACTTACAAAAAAAACCTCTGTTTGAAGAAAATTGGTCCAGCCGCTTTGAGGTTCTACCTATTCACCTCGGGGGTTTTTTAAATGTTTAATTTAAAGTTATTTTTCATACAAATTAAACATTTTTTAAAGGTAATGCAACGCTTTAATTTTTATTTTTTCAAATTTTACAGAATTTACCATCGTGTAAATTTGGTATTTGTTGTTGCTTTAATATAAACTTCACTTCAGCGATGTAATTTACACAATTAGGGCCTTAGTTAAGGGGTGTACATATTTTGAATACGCCCTTTCAGAATACAAAACTTGTTTCGCGAATGGTTTCTGAAATATCAAGCAATCATTCTGCTCGATATAAACAATTTTAATAAATTTTTTGTAAAAAACAAATTTTAGAAATCAAAATAATAAAAAATCAGAAACCAAGTAAAATAACAAGTTTCATCAACATTTACTTTTTATTCCATGTAAATAAGGGTACGTTTTTAAATTCAGTAATTGTGCAATAATCAAAGTTCTGCGCTCGAAAACAAACACTTCTTAATATTGTTTTAGTCAAAACTTTCTTTATACAAACACTTGACAATGCTGCCGCGGATTGCTCCAACAAAGACATTTTTATCACTGTTGCTTTTTATCGAAATCTATATCGTTTTCACTAAGCTTTTTCTACATTTTTCAAGATTTCTTATCGAAGAAAACTCCTTTGACTGAAATTTATCTTAAACTGTAACCCAACAAGTGCTGCAAACTTAGCTAATTCACACACCTTTTAGAGGTGATTTTTCTAGAGTGTAGTATGCACGTAGCTAATTCACTAACCTTTTATATAAAAATGTTTTACAGGATAGTAAATAAGAAATTGAAAAATCAGTAGTTTCGCGTGAAGTGAGAGTAGTACCCACTCAACGCTTCGCTTCAGAGGCGTGCATAAAAATAAATATGTAAAATTATCATTTGCAAATATCAAATAACAATACTATATTTTAAGTAGATTTCGTCCAAATTACTAAAAAAGTAGATTTCGTTTTGTATGGTAAATCTAGTAAAAAACAACTAGATTTAACTCGAAATCTCGTAAGTACTAGATTTCGAGACAGTGTAAATGCCCTATAAGCTTATTTTCATCAGAGAGAAAAAAATGCACTTCACCTCCACAACAAAAAACTCATTACGCGGCAGTAAGTATACACATGCAGCACCAAAAGCTACTTTTAAGAAAACAATTGCGTAAAAAACAAAACAAAAATTTTCATTTTCAATAAAGGAACTAACTTTTAACTACATTCATGAAAGTTCAAAAAAATTTACATATTTAAAAAAAAATCCGGCACAATGCATTGCATGAGTAGGGGTCATCCCCTGAGTGCTGGTCTTACACACAAAAAAGTGGTGAAAATACAAAAAAAAATCTATCGGGTATATTTTGGGAAAACTTTATGCAAACTTTCTTTGTCGTTTTTCCCCGTTGACGATATGTTGCTGTAAATTCCACTCGGAACAAATGCATGGACTTAAAATGATGCAGATACATTTCATAATATTCTCTCATATTCATATTGTGTCTCACAAAATGAACAGAGTATCGGCCAAATTGTTTAATGCAAATTGTTTATACTTAGGTATTTGACAGCATTCCGCTGAAATGTTGAACTCAGCACCATGGTTAAGCGATCTTTATAGATATTATTGTTTTCTTATTTTGGAGCGCATTGACTGCAACCAGTCAGCACATGTAAAAAATACTAAATTCGTTTTTACCCTGAGAGGGTTAATTTTATTAATCTCTTTTTGTTTACAACCATATATCTTCTCTATACTTCGTTTTAGTTCTAAAGTCTTTTAGCAATTTAACGGACTCTGTCTCACTTATAGCCAATACATTGGACAATATATTTTGTAGAGAGCTTTCAATGGATTTTGAAATTTGTCCACCATCAGCACATAAATACAGATAAGTTTCTGGTTCCATAAGTAAATCTACTAATTGACTAGCATTTTCCTCTAAAGCATCTTGAACATAATGAAAGCGAGCGGACGGAGTGCGAGAAAAAGATTCCACATAATTATTAAGAACATTTTGACACTGCCATTTTAATAACTCCTCACGATGTATGACAGATTGCTGTGTAGTTGCTCCCACAAATAACCATGTCTTCCCTGGCTTTTCTCTACTTTTATTCATCATATGCTGTTTGTGCTGCAAAAATCCCAAAAATGGTGCCAGTCCTGTGCCAATAGCAATTAAAATTTGATTTTGTTGATAATTATCCTCAGTATAACGAAAATAATTCGATTCTCTAATATACATTAATAACGATGCACTTTCATCTGAAGTTTTTTCTTTCAACATTTTTGTAGTTACGCCAGGATTTACGTTAAGTATAGAGAAAATAAAAGTGAGATCCTCTCTTGTTTTCAAGGGGCTATTTGCTATGGAATATGGCCTTGGCAAAAGCCTTGATATATGCTCAACAATTAAACTAAATGGTGGTTTACAAGTTGGGCAAAGCTTTAGTATGTCGATTATATCAAATCCACTTTTTAGTATTAAATCATTATAATATGATGAACCTTCTTTTGATGATATGCACTTTAAAAACTTTTTTTCTTCACTGTCTGAACAATATTCGGCTAAGCTTCTTAAAAATGTTTTCTTTAATATGCTTTTCAAGTTAAGGCAATCGCGTAATATTTCCCGTGGCGTTGTTACTGTCGGTATATATGCAGGAACCTTAGCCGTTTTCTTTGTGCACAATTTTGAAATTACAACAGAGCAAACTGTATCTGCTTTGCCTTCCAATTCTAGGAGCTTAAGTAATTCTTGAACACATTCACTAGTATTATTTGGTAATATCGCGATAGTGTCACCTGGTTGCCAGTCAACTTCTTTGAAATCCTTAAAATAAAATACATATTTAATATGTACATATTTACATATTTCTATACATATATGTAGGAAAAGGTTTCTTACTTGAAAGTCTAGTGTTATTTCTCTGATCTCTTTGTCCTGTCCGTTTTTACATTTCAATAAAATTTTTGAATTTTTAATATTAACTACTTTTAGAGGCGAGCGTGAAAATGGAAACATTAGGTCCTTGCATTTTTCTTGTCCATTTGAATTTCCTAGAAGCTTTTAAACGGTATTATTCTCTTTCATTAGATTTCTTATCAAGTAATTTATTTAACTTGATGGTAATACCTGTGATTCATTTTCAAATATTACATCAAACATTTGGTCAGGAACTTTAGTGTCAGTATATTTATCTAATGAAAAATCTGGCAATAACATTTTCGGATCCATTGAACTTGATTAAACTAAACAATTAATTAATTAAACTGTTATTAATTAAATTGTTATACAAATTTTTAGAAATTAGGAAATACGTACAGACATGGTAGAATTATACTACAGGTAGTAGCGAAGCTACAACAACCCAACAACAGCAAAAACAACACGGTTTTTTATTGTTGTTTATGTTCGAGGTTGTCAAAAAGCACAAAAGAAAATTTGAAAAAAATGTATATGTTCACATGTGTGTGCTTACTTCGCCATGTTTTTTTCAGTAGTGTGGGTGTGTTTGGTATAGCATAAACAACTTTTGACAGAGTCGAACCCAAAAAAAAAGTTCGTTAACGCTTCACCACTACCTGTATTATTCTACCATGTGCAATGCATTGTGGCTTTTTAAAAATATTAATAACTGGTTGGAGAACCAAACAAAACCTCACTTTTGGACAAGAATAAATATACATTGATAATAGGTTGGAGAACCAAACAAAAACTCAATTGCGAAGAAGCAAGGAGTGGATCTTTGGAGTTCCGGCTTCGTGTGCGACGGTATATGTCGCTTGGAATTATCTTGGAAGAGACTCCTTTTAGAAATTGTTGATGGCGTTATAACCTAAGGTTCAGCCAAGTAAACCTCCCATCCCTTGTATAGCAAGGGGGCACGGAGAAATTTCAAATCATCAAAAAAAAAATCGGCCAAACACAGGAATAACACAAACAGTTGTGTATTTGTTTGCCGACATACATATATAAAGAAAAAGTAGAACGAAAATATTTGCTTTATTGCATATTATTTATGTTACCTTTTATTTGGATTGTGATAGTGTAGAAACGATATGTAACGAGAAGATTTTCTTTAAGATTTGGCAGTCAGACTGATTTTGATTTTATTTTCGTCGTACCAAATCTAATGAAAATTTCAAAGCTTGTATAGCATCAAGGT
This sequence comes from Panzeria rudis, assembly GCA_956483635.1. NCBI lineage: Eukaryota > Metazoa > Arthropoda > Insecta > Diptera > Tachinidae > Panzeria > Panzeria rudis. Next base: position 27,431,570 of record OY101447.1, on the reverse strand, counting down.
GAATTAATTTTATCAGGTGGTGTTGATTCTGAAACAACTACAACATTACAATAACATTTGACATCTCAGCACCTATGTCAACGTATACAAATTTTGACATACCAGCATCTAATTTGCGGAAAAAAAGTAGAACAGCTGTGCTTATAGTATCACCTGTATAAATCCACCTGGTATTGCATGTGAAAGGGTCTTTAGTGATGGCAATAGTCTGTTGTGAGCGAACTTGGCGATAACGATAAATAAAAAAACTTGACAGTTGTAGTAATAAGTTGTCAAAAGTGCGTTGTATCAAGGCGACATCAGTACCAGGTAGTCTTATCATCCCAGATGATCATCAACTGATTAACCCCATCAGTCAAACTCTATATCAGAAAAGAGAAAAACTTTAACCCGAACTGTCAAAGCACAAATAAAAATAGTCCTACACCTACTTTGTTTGTGTATTGCTTTGATGATAAGGCCACTTGATATTAATTCGCTTTGCGTTGTATGCTAATTCTTTTTTGTTCACTTGAAATTTTGTCGTAATTATTCTACTTTGTGGTAATTATTTAAATAAACTCTAAAAATGCCAGAAATTTCTGAAATAGTTAACAGTGATGACGAATACGAAGACGCTGTAAGCGAAGAAACCATTAAGGACTCTCCCACGAAAGAAGCTACTTCAGCCGATACTGCCTCAACTAGAAACTCCAATGCTGATGTAGTTGATGAAATCATCAAGCAACATAGAAATTTAAAACTCGAAGATGAAACTAAAGCAGACAATATTGCCAGCGGAAGTAACACGGAGAAAACCGAGGTTGATTCTCCACCAGAATATGTAAGCGAAGAAATCGACGAAAAAGAATTAGAAGAAAAGGAAAAGTCTATGAGCCCTGAAGAGTTAGAATCTAATAAAGAAAACGCCAATCGAATAAAGTTAGAAGCTAATGAATTATTTAAGATCGACCAAGCAGAAGAAGCTATTGAAAAGTATACGGATGCTTTAAAAATATGCCCACTAAAATCCACCAAAGAAAGAGCAGTATTGTTTGGAAATAGAGCAGCGGCAAAAATTAGATTGGGCTCTAAAAAAACTGCTCTTGATGATTGCAATAAAGCTATAGATCTATGGCCAGAATATGTTCGGGTTTTATTAAGGTGACTTCAACGATATTTAATTTTTATTCAAGTTCATAATGCATGTGTGAAGTATTTATGTATGATTCTTTAACAGGGCTCCCATTTTTATGTAAGTAAAAATTGATTTTAAGCGGGTTAAAATTGAGCTAATAACTAAAAATATGCATATAGTATAGGAAAACTTGGTCTATGCGTTTGTTATTTCAAATTCGTCCGACCAAAAAAGAGGGGTTTATAAGTTTATAGTGTGCAGAGTTGTGAAAGATTGCAATCAATTTAATTGCAATCACTTGATTTCATGTTGATTGCTTGTTTTTGATTGCAATCAAAATCTTAAATCTAATTTCAATTTGAAATCATGATTTCAATCAAAATTAAATCAGAATCAAAATCATCGTTCTCCTTAAATGATACTCATTCTTCTAGAAATCAGGCTTACTCCGATAATTTAAAAAAACTGCATGAAATGGCTAACAAACCTACGTTTTGGTATGTTTTTGATAATATTTTGTTGGACTTACACTATAGTAGTGATTTCAGGGAAATTGATTGAAATCACATGATTTCAACAAAATTTGATTGCAATCAATGATTTAAAAATATTATTTCAAAATGATTGCAATCACAAAAAATTGCAATCTGACATGATTTCAGTTTGAAATCTGAAATGATTTTGAAATCAAAGAATGAAATCAATTTGGTTGAAATCATATTGATTGGAATTTTTACAGCTCTGATAGTGTGTATCTGTACCATAGACTTGCGCCGAGACGGCTGAGCAGCGGCTAAGCCGAGTCACCGACTAATTTCCACAGCAGCCGCCGATTTTTCTTGCGGCTGAAAATGGCTTAATGGAAGCCGATACCGACGATCGTTTTTCGGCAAAAAAAAACGGTTTAAAATTAGCCGCCGAATGTTTATTTTTAATTTCCTTTTCTACTTATGTATTTTTTTTTCATAATTTTTGCTCAAGCATTATTTTAGTAAGACAAATTAAAAGGTATTCATTATTCTATTCCTCTTTATTCTTACTATAATTAATTAAATCCACTGTAGCCAATTCAGCTGTTTCCCGCTAAATCCAGCGTTTTTTGCCGTGGGATAGAAAACAACAGTTTTGACGGCCAGCCGGAAAAACAGCGATTTTTTAACAGCCTTTACTGGTAACATTTTTGTAACGCGTTTAGATAAAAAGCCTTTTTTTTTTTGTTCATTAACGCCCTTCGGACTATTAGATTTAGTTTTAATACTTGTCAAAATCTCAAATCTTAAGTAAAAATCCAACAGTGTGAAAACAAATTGTTAAGATCTGTCAAATAATAAGTAAGGAAATTTGACAGTATTATGGTATTCGTCATTTTTAGGAAATTTTCTAAACAATCACATTTTTCATTTTATCGGGGTTATTTTTTGCACAAACAAACATAGTAATAACAAAAACAGATGTGTATTTGTTTGCCGGCATAAATAAAGAAAAAGAAGAACGAACAAATTTGCTTTATTGCAAATTATTTATGTTACGTTTTGTTTGGAATGTGATAGTGTATAAACAAAATGTAATGAGAAGATTTTCTTTAAGATTTTTTGACGGTCAGACTGATTTTGATTTGATTTTCGTCTTACGAAATAAAATAAAAATCTCAAAGCTTGTATTACAATGTGAAATGGCCTTTAATAGGATATACGAAAAACTTAATGAAATGCCAGACATTCAGGTATGTGATGAAACTCTATCGATTTCAAAAGCAAATCGAGTTTTCAAATCGACATCAGTCAGGTATGTGATGGAAAACGATTTCGAAAACGATCCTATTTTAAAATGTGTTTTTAACAATATTTCTTTATTAAAAAAAACTTTACCACAAATATTATAAACATATATCTTTGTTAAATATAATTTTATCACAAAAATCATAAAAATTGGATGGAAAGTGTATTAAAAATGACCTTTAAAAGTGAATCGTTTTCCATCACATACCTGAATGTGATGAATTTCGATCGATTTCATTTTCCGCTTTTGTTCTAATTCAATATATTTTATACTGAAAATGTGTATAAGTCGGAAGTTATTATTATTCGGCTTAAGTTCAATAATTGAATTAATGTAAATTCAAATTATTTTTAAGAGTGGAATATTATAATATCTAATCAGAATAGCAGAACGGATTAGTACTAATAATTTCGACAGCCGCTACGCTGTCATCATCAGCGCCCTTTGTTCGCTTTTACCACGTTTGATCGTGGATACTAGTATTAATGAAACATCAGCTATTTAACCAAATTTTATGAGGAAATAGAATATGAGATCTTATTCCTTTTATCAATATGGTGAGCCGAAATCTCCCCTTTAATTTACATACATACATATGAAAATGCCTCACACCAGGGATAAGAAATTTTATTTTCATTTCAGTATAAAAAAAATTTTTAGACTACTTTTTTTGATCCGAAGATTAAAAAAATTTTTGTTTTTGTAGAATTTTTGTTGAAAAAAACAAATATACTAGAGTCCGACCGAATATTCGGTTTCGGATTCGGCCAAATTGTGGTTTCGGCTGATATTCGGTTTAGGCAAACTTTTTGGCCGAATACCGAAACAGAAACTTTTTATTCTCTATAAATAAGGAAGTTAATCGAAATAGTATTTTACAAATTTAAAATATGTCACCGCAATAAATCTGTTTTTTTCCGTCCCATATCTTTTCAAATTGAATGAAAATTTTACTTAGTTTTATAAAGCGCAACCAATAGATTTACATATATAGTAACATAAAGTATTTAACTGTTTGTTGCCAAAATAAATAGCATAAACTAGGGAATGGTAAACCGATTTCGATTCCAATTGAAAATCTATTTTATGTTATAATAAATCGATTTTTCGCAATCGAATTTACTTCTGCGATTTTGTACTGAAATTGAATAATTGTTTTTTTAAATGAATTTTTTAAAATAATTTCAAAATATGAAAAAACTATTTTTCAATCTTGAAGATAAATTCAATAACGTCGAGAAAATTTCTTTATTGTCTATCATCGATGAAACGCAGGCGTGAACAAAAAAACTTCACTTTAGTAGAAATGAATGCAATCGTATAAATTTAGTGTCAAAAATAGGTAAATATTTCACTTTATATCTTTTTAGTTATTCCGATTCAACTTTTTGATTGGTGCTCTTGTAACGTCATCAATAGAGTGATAAAACACTCCTCAATGTATATGTACCGAACCCAATATTCCAGTTCTATTCATCATTTAAGCTAATTTCATGTCAAGTCATATGCTCGTAAATGTCTAAGTTTTATATTTGCTTGATGGAATGAAATATATTCAATTTTTACTATTATTTTGACTGACACTGCTGTATGTATGTAGAAATACTCTCACGCCCTTTTTCACAGTGCACAGTGAAAAGTTAACGTATACTTTAACAGACAGTTTTGTATGCCGAATTTTCCGTTAAATACCACGTTAACTTTTAATCGCATTGTGAAAAGGGCCGTTAATAAAATAAATAAATTTTCAGTTTTATGAAGTTTTTAAAATGTCAATATCAGTTAATGCTAAGAAGTTTCGGATTCGGCCGAATATTCGGCCTTTTTGCCGAATATTAGTTTCGGTTCGGGTTCGGCCGCAAAAACTGGTTTCGGTCGGACTCTAAAATATACCCTACATTTGATTCGGCTCAAATTATGTATGTGGTCAGTAGAGCAATTTTAAGTTTGAAATCGTTGCTTGATCTCAGGGAATTTAGATTAACCCCCTTATTCTAAGCTCTGCGGCAAACTAAAAATAATAACAAATAACAATTTTTACATTGCCTAAAATATAAAAATTGTTATTTGTTACAATTTTGTCAAAGTTCAGAATAAGAGGGTAAGTTAACCTTTGTGTGCTCGATGTTAGCAATTTTATAATATTTAATTTTTAATTTTAAATGACATTTATTGCAAGTTTTCCGTCGACTTCAATTTTCAATTTCTAAAAATTTGACGGAATATGTTCATGTGGCATGCAATAACGTCCATGGAAATAATGTCCGTGGACATTATTACCACATAAAAATGTACATAGGTATTATTTCCATTTCGAAAAGGATATAATATCCGGTGTACTGGTTTCGCAGACTAAATTGTTTTTCCTAGCCCGCCTTCGGCCGGTCTTAAGATGTAATATGAAACAAAATGAGATAGGAACATCTTTGAAAGATGAAGAAAGATGTACATTTTGAGCCCAGTACAATTCTTATGGGAAGATGTGGGTAGGTGTAAAAAGCCTGTTAGTCTTACTAGGGTTCACCTGCAGAAAGCTAGTATTCATCCAGTTACTCAACTTATTTAATTCCCGATTAATAACATCCGCACATGGAACTTGTGAACGCCAATCACCAGACCACAATAATTGAATATCATCAGCAAATGCTAACGGCCTGCAACAACTACTACTCATGTTAGGAAATAAATCATTCAGAAATAACGTGAATAAAGTAGGACCTAAAACTGATCCCTAAAATGGTATTTTGTATTTTATACTTGTATTTTAAATAAAAGTATTTCAAATAATTCAAAACTCTGGTCAATATTATACCTTTCATTAAAATAGCATGCATTTTCATGAAAATTCGAGCCCTGTTCATTAAGTATGTAAGCAAATAATGTACATGTGTACGAAATGTGCACTCTTTTTTATTAAATCACAATTTTTTGTTCGAATCCTCAGGCGTGCTAAACTTTACGAACATGAAGATAAGTTAGATGAAGCTTTAGCTGACTATAAAAAAGTTTATGAACTGGATCCTGGACAAAACGAGGCTCGCGAAGCTATGATTCGTCTACCACCTGTTATTGAAGAACGTAATGAACGTCTGAAAGCAGAAATGCTGGATAAATTAAAAGATTTGGGCAATATGATACTAAAACCTTTCGGTTTATCAACATCAAATTTTCAAATGCAACAAGATCCCAGTACAGGTTCTTACTCTATTAATTTTCAAAATAACAGCTAGACGTTTGTTACTAAATACTTACATATTTCAAAGTGAAACAAAAACATAGTTTTAATTCAAATGGTTATTACTCGTCACCTTAAATGCAAACGGACGTACATAATTGTATTTTATTTTTTTTTACAGGAGAAGCAAAAAATAAAAAAACAAGAGAATTTTTCAAATGAAAAAAATAAAAAAAATTCAAAGCACAGTTGTCTTTTAAGTTAAAAATTACGTGCACTTGTAGCTACGTCCGTTTGCATTTCATTAATATTAGTCCATACGTGTCAAATTTTGTTGCTGCAACCTTTTTTGTGTGAGTGATGAAATAGAAATAGATGGATACCATTGTATTCCTCTCCCGCTCTTTCTAACTAGAAAATAAAAGGTGCTGCAACAAAAGTTGACTCGTATGGACTAGGACTTAATAAAGTTGCCGTTTTCTATCGCAAGTCTAAAAATTTTATAAACCGAACCAAAAACACGGTTTCTAATTTTTGTGTAGTTACATCCGTTTGCATTTGAGGTGACGATATATACATATGTGTATATAAGTATAGTTTAAAAAAATAGTAGCAATAATGTCTCTGCGAAATTTTTGCTTTTAAAATTTACTGAATGGCCGATATATACATATCGTCATATAAAATGCAAAAGGACCTATCTACATTTTTACAATTTTTTCACGAGATAAAAAATAGAAAGCAAACTATTGTGATTATGAAAACAATTTTTGTTGGGCATTATTTTTAAAAAAGTCTGAATTAATGATACTATGCTGAAAAACAATTTTTGTCATCATACTAGTTTGCTTTTTATTAAGTTTTTTCTCTCCTCAAAATTTTTTAGAAATTTAGATTGGCCATTTTGCATTTTATACGACGATATGTATGTATAGTTTAAAAAATATAGTAACAAGAATTCCTCTACGCCAAATTCAAGCTTTTATGATTTACAGAATGGCTTTAAATTAATAAATAATAATAGCAATAATAATAATGATAATAAAAATAACTAGGGCAAGTTAAATAACTATGTATGTATGTACATATTTCTTAATTATAACTAACAACAAAAACCAAAATTTTCAATAAATCATATATGGGAGTAATTCATTAAACTTACTAATTAATTGTCGATTTCAATTGCATTGATTAATAAGTAATGATGTTTAATTTTTTGGCATTTTCATTACGTTAAACAATTATAGTGCTTTTTCATGAAAATATTAAAAAAAACAAAATCATTATCATTAACTACTGCTCAGAATTTCTCTAAGCATTATCATTATGTAAAATCACTCGCACTATATTTCTTTTGAAAAAAGTGGCCGTTGAAAAGAATATAGCACAATAAGCAATATTTCAAATTGTGGATGATTTTGTAAATTAAACATGGTCCGATTTTGAAAATCTCAATACGAAATTAATAACAAAATGAAAACGGGGTAAAAAAGATCTGAAAATTTTCCTGGCATAAACGAACCATTCCAACAGACCAGTGTTGTACAGTTTGTCAGTTTAAAGATTTAAAAAAACCAACCCACCCACTTGGATCTCTATGTCCCGTTGTGTAACAGACCAAGGATCAAAAACAATCCCATACATATGCTCAATTTGTACATGTATATGTAACATTCGAAGAGCTTACAAAGTTGCGAAAATTTCTGTAATTGAAAAAAAAATAACTTTAAATTTTATTTAAAAAAATCGCTAAAAATGTAAGGAATGAACAAATTTGAAAATACATCTAATTAAAAAGAAATTTCTGTTTGGTAAGTACGGAAGTCATGACAGACACGAGTAGAAGTGTTTTTCAATACCACTCTGAAATTAAGTGGTTTGATACGAAGAAAATTTTCGTTTTCTGAAGAAGCAACTTATGGAATTGAAACCAAACTGATTTTTTATAAATTATGGACGCGATGAGCGATTCTCTAGACGCCGAAAAAGCATATGCTTATTTATTATGCTATTCCATCACCTCAAAACTTAGTCCCTGTGATAGAAAGGTGCTGCAAGGATTAGCATTAAACTAATGGCTCGATTATCGATGGCAACCGAACTTTACTTGCGTTGCCAGCCAGCAACTGAAAATTTGTGGTTGCCAGAAAAGCACTGAAATTGACAATTTTCAGTTGCCATCCGTAATATGATTTTTAGTAACTGGCAACCCAACTGAAGTTCGGTTGCCATCGATAATCGAGACATAAATGTGTTAATCACCCCATGGTGAATATTTTACCCTCGAAGTTTTCCCATTCCCTTCTTTTACGATCGTGAATAAAAAAATTGAAAGATTCCCCTTATCATGACTGATTTTTTTCCTTTCCCCTGTTTTTGTTCACTTTATTTGTACCGTGATGGAAAACGATTTCGAAAACGATCCTATTTTAAAATGTGTTTTTAACAATATTTCTTTATTAAAAAAAACTTTACCACAAATATTATAAACATATATCTTTGTTAAATATAATTTTATCACAAAAATCATAAAAATTGGATGGAAAGTGTATTAAAAATGACCTTTAAAAGTGAATCGTTTTCCATCACATACCTGAATGTGATGAATTTCGATCGATTTCATTTTCCGCTTTTGTTCTAATTCAATATATTTTATACTGAAAATGTGTATAAGTCGGAAGTTATTATTATTCGGCTTAAGTTCAATAATTGAATTAATGTAAATTCAAATTATTTTTAAGAGTGGAATATTATAATATCTAATCAGAATAGCAGAACGGATTAGTACTAATAATTTCGACAGCCGCTACGCTGTCATCATCAGCGCCCTTTGTTCGCTTTTACCACGTTTGATCGTGGATACTAGTATTAATGAAACATCAGCTATTTAACCAAATTTTATGAGGAAATAGAATATGAGATCTTATTCCTTTTATCAATATGGTGAGCCGAAATCTCCCCTTTAATTTACATACATACATATGAAAATGCCTCACACCAGGGATAAGAAATTTTATTTTCATTTCAGTATAAAAAAAATTTTTAGACTACTTTTTTTGATCCGAAGATTAAAAAAATTTTTGTTTTTGTAGAATTTTTGTTGAAAAAAACAAATATACTAGAGTCCGACCGAATATTCGGTTTCGGATTCGGCCAAATTGTGGTTTCGGCTGATATTCGGTTTAGGCAAACTTTTTGGCCGAATACCGAAACAGAAACTTTTTATTCTCTATAAATAAGGAAGTTAATCGAAATAGTATTTTACAAATTTAAAATATGTCACCGCAATAAATCTGTTTTTTTCCGTCCCATATCTTTTCAAATTGAATGAAAATTTTACTTAGTTTTATAAAGCGCAACCAATAGATTTACATATATAGTAACATAAAGTATTTAACTGTTTGTTGCCAAAATAAATAGCATAAACTAGGGAATGGTAAACCGATTTCGATTCCAATTGAAAATCTATTTTATGTTATAATAAATCGATTTTTCGCAATCGAATTTACTTCTGCGATTTTGTACTGAAATTGAATAATTGTTTTTTTAAATGAATTTTTTAAAATAATTTCAAAATATGAAAAAACTATTTTTCAATCTTGAAGATAAATTCAATAACGTCGAGAAAATTTCTTTATTGTCTATCATCGATGAAACGCAGGCGTGAACAAAAAAACTTCACTTTAGTAGAAATGAATGCAATCGTATAAATTTAGTGTCAAAAATAGGTAAATATTTCACTTTATATCTTTTTAGTTATTCCGATTCAACTTTTTGATTGGTGCTCTTGTAACGTCATCAATAGAGTGATAAAACACTCCTCAATGTATATGTACCGAACCCAATATTCCAGTTCTATTCATCATTTAAGCTAATTTCATGTCAAGTCATATGCTCGTAAATGTCTAAGTTTTATATTTGCTTGATGGAATGAAATATATTCAATTTTTACTATTATTTTGACTGACACTGCTGTATGTATGTAGAAATACTCTCACGCCCTTTTTCACAGTGCACAGTGAAAAGTTAACGTATACTTTAACAGACAGTTTTGTATGCCGAATTTTCCGTTAAATACCACGTTAACTTTTAATCGCATTGTGAAAAGGGCCGTTAATAAAATAAATAAATTTTCAGTTTTATGAAGTTTTTAAAATGTCAATATCAGTTAATGCTAAGAAGTTTCGGATTCGGCCGAATATTCGGCCTTTTTGCCGAATATTAGTTTCGGTTCGGGTTCGGCCGCAAAAACTGGTTTCGGTCGGACTCTAAAATATACCCTACATTTGATTCGGCTCAAATTATGTATGTGGTCAGTAGAGCAATTTTAAGTTTGAAATCGTTGCTTGATCTCAGGGAATTTAGATTAACCCCCTTATTCTAAGCTCTGCGGCAAACTAAAAATAATAACAAATAACAATTTTTACATTGCCTAAAATATAAAAATTGTTATTTGTTACAATTTTGTCAAAGTTCAGAATAAGAGGGTAAGTTAACCTTTGTGTGCTCGATGTTAGCAATTTTATAATATTTAATTTTTAATTTTAAATGACATTTATTGCAAGTTTTCCGTCGACTTCAATTTTCAATTTCTAAAAATTTGACGGAATATGTTCATGTGGCATGCAATAACGTCCATGGAAATAATGTCCGTGGACATTATTACCACATAAAAATGTACATAGGTATTATTTCCATTTCGAAAAGGATATAATATCCGGTGTACTGGTTTCGCAGACTAAATTGTTTTTCCTAGCCCGCCTTCGGCCGGTCTTAAGATGTAATATGAAACAAAATGAGATAGGAACATCTTTGAAAGATGAAGAAAGATGTACATTTTGAGCCCAGTACAATTCTTATGGGAAGATGTGGGTAGGTGTAAAAAGCCTGTTAGTCTTACTAGGGTTCACCTGCAGAAAGCTAGTATTCATCCAGTTACTCAACTTATTTAATTCCCGATTAATAACATCCGCACATTGAACTTGTGAACGCCAATCACCAGACCACAATAATTGAATATCATCAGCAAATGCTAACGGCCTGCAACAACTACTACTCATGTTAGGAAATAAATCATTCAGAAATAACGTGAATAAAGTAGGACCTAAAACTGATCCCTAAAATGGTATTTTGTATTTTATACTTGTATTTTAAATAAAAGTATTTCAAATAATTCAAAACTCTGGTCAATATTATACCTTTCATTAAAATAGCATGCATTTTCATGAAAATTCGAGCCCTGTTCATTAAGTATGTAAGCAAATAATGTACATGTGTACGAAATGTGCACTCTTTTTTATTAAATCACAATTTTTTGTTCGAATCCTCAGGCGTGCTAAACTTTACGAACATGAAGATAAGTTAGATGAAGCTTTAGCTGACTATAAAAAAGTTTATGAACTGGATCCTGGACAAAACGAGGCTCGCGAAGCTATGATTCGTCTACCACCTGTTATTGAAGAACGTAATGAACGTCTGAAAGCAGAAATGCTGGATAAATTAAAAGATTTGGGCAATATGATACTAAAACCTTTCGGTTTATCAACATCAAATTTTCAAATGCAACAAGATCCCAGTACAGGTTCTTACTCTATTAATTTTCAAAATAACAGCTAGACGTTTGTTACTAAATACTTACATATTTCAAAGTGAAACAAAAACATAGTTTTAATTCAAATGGTTATTACTCGTCACCTTAAATGCAAACGGACGTACATAATTGTATTTTATTTTTTTTTTACAGGAGAAGCAAAAAATAAAAAAACAAGAGAATTTTGTAAATGAAAAGAATAAAAAAAATTCAAAGCACAGTTGTCTTTTAAGTTAAAAATTACGTGCACTTGTAGCTACGTCCGTTTGCATTTCATTAATATTAGTCCATACGTGTCAAATTTTGTTGCTGCAACCTTTTTTGTGTGAGTGATGAAATAGAAATAGATGGATACCATTGTATTCCTCTCCCGCTCTTTCTAACTAGAAAATAAAAGGTGCTGCAACAAAAGTTGACTCGTGACTAGGACTTAATAAAGTTGCCGTTTTCTATCGCAAGTCTAAAAATTTTATAAAACGAACCAAAAACACGGTTTCTAATTTTTGTGTAGTTACATCCGTTTGCATTTGAGGTGACGATATATACATATGTGTATATAAGTATAGTTTAAAAAAATAGTAGCAATAATGTCTCTGCGAAATTTTTGCTTTTAGAATTTACTGAATGGCCGATATATACATATTGTCATATAAAATGCAAAAGGACCTATCTACATTTTTACAATTTTTTCACGAGATAAAAAATAGAAAGCAAACTATTGTGATTATGAAAACAATTTTTGTTGGGCATTATTTTTAAAAAAGTCTGAATTAATGATACTATGCTGAAAAACAATTTTTGTCATCATACTAGTTTGCTTTTTATTAAGTTTTTTCTCTCCTCAAAATTTTTTAGAAATTTAGATTGGCCATTTTGCATTTTATACGACGATATGTATGTATAGTTTAAAAAATATAGTAACAAGAATTCCTCTACGCCAAATTCAAGCTTTTATGATTTACAGAATGGCTTTAAATTAATAAATAATAATAGCAATAATAATAATGATAATAAAAATAACTAGGGCAAGTTAAATAACTATGTATGTATGTACATATTTCTTAATTATAACTAACAACAAAAACCAAAATTTTCAATAAATCATATATGGGAGTAATTCATTAAACTTACTAATTAATTGTCGATTTCAATTGCATTGATTAATAAGTAATGATGTTTAATTTTTTGGCATTTTCATTACGTTAAACAATTATAGTGCTTTTTCATGAAAATATTAAAAAAAACAAAATCATTATCATTAACTACTGCTCAGAATTTCTCTAAGCATTATCATTATGTAAAATCACTCGCACTATATTTCTTTTGAAAAAAGTGGCCGTTGAAAAGAATATAGCACAATAAGCAATATTTCAAATTGTGGATGATTTTGTAAATTAAACATGGTCCGATTTTGAAAATCTCAATACGAAATTAATTACAAAATGAAAACGGGGTAAAAAAGATCTGAAAATTTTCCTGGCATAAACGAACCATTCCAACAGACCAGTGTTGTACAGTTTAAAGATTTAAAAAAACCAACCCACCCACTTGGATCTCTATGTCCCGTTGTGTAACAGACCAAGGATCAAAAACAATCCCATACATATGCTCAATTTGTACATGTATATGTAACATTCGAAGAGCTTACAAAGTTGCGAAAATTTCTGTAATTGAAAAAAAATAACTTTAAATTTTATTTAAAAAAATCGCTAAAAATGTAAGGAATGAACAAATTTTAAAATACATCTAATTAAAAAGAAATTTCTGTTTGGTAAGTACGGAAGTCATGACAGACACGAGTAGAAGTGTTTTTCAATACCACTCTGAAATTAAGTGGTTTGATACGAAGAAAATTTTCGTTTTCTGAAGAAGCAACTTATGGAATTAAAACCAAACTGATTTTTTATAAATTATGGACGCGATGAGCGATTCTCTAGACGCCGAAAAAGCATATGCTTATTTATTATGCTATTCCATCACCTCAAAACTTAGTCCCTGTGATAGAAAGGTGCTGCAAGGATTAGCATTAAACTAATGGCTCGATTATCGATGGCAACCGAACTTTACTTGCGTTGCCAGCCAGCAACTGAAAATTTGTGGTTGCCAGAAAAGCACTGAAATTGACAATTTTCAGTCGCCATCCGTAATATGATTTTTAGTAACTGGCAACCCAACTGAAGTTCGGTTGCCATCGATAATCGAGACATAAATGTGTTAATCACCCCATGGTGAATATTTTACCCTCGAAGTTTTCCCATTCCCTTCTTTTACGATCGTGAATAAAAAAATTGAAAGATTCCCCTTATCATGACTGATTTTTTCCTTTCCCCTGTTTTTGTTCACTTTATTTTAGCAGGTGAAATGGATAAATACATCATGGAATTGCTATTTTGTAAAACAGCTATTACCGAACATATCGACTGATGCACAGACCTTATACATCGACCTTTTTCAAGTAATTAGAAACGGATTAGAATTTAAATAGACATTATATATTTTCTTTATTATCTGCCATATATGGTATCCTCTATATGTAAGAATTTACGAAAATATTTAGGCTGTTGTGGTGGTAGCAGCAGCACTTGTGGTTGCAGCTTGCTCTTCCTTGATGCGATCCTTCTTGAGTGGACCCATGAAAGCCAGTTTGTCGGCTGGGGTTTGGAAGCGACCATGTCCCATTTTGGAAGAGGTATCGATGAATTTAAGCTTGATTTGTTCCAAAGCTGCACGCTTAGTGTGCTTCAACAAAGTTTTACGTAAGGTAAGAACACGTTTCTTGGAACCAATGCAGCAACCCTTAATCATGACGAAGTCGTTGGTTACTTCACCATAGTGAGGGAAACCACCCATGGGGGTGATCGATTTGTCGGTCAAATCGTACTCCGTAGAAGCGTTGTTTTTAATAACCTGTAAGAGAAATACAGACGAAATTGGTAAATATTGTAAAAAAATATTTAATGCAATTGAAGGCTTAATGTAATTTATCAGTCCTATCATTTGATATATCACGAGATAATTCAAAAAAGTTTTTTTAATTTGATGTCGGAACTTTATGAGTTTATCATCACAAATACGAAAGCGAGCAACCTCTATTAAAACATGATATCGATAGCATCAAATTATGCCAAATCATGTTTTAACGGGTTTATATAGTCAGCTGAGTTGTTAAATCACGTAACTATCAAAAAAAATCGAAATTGCTTTATTAATTAATTATTATGCATTATATCGAAACGCACGTCCCTACAAATGTTTAAACCTTTCTAATAACAATTAAGCAAAAGAACAAAAATAAGAGACTACTTCAGCCACTTGTATTTTTTTTCTCCCCATATATGGTTACGTGATTTCGCATTTCAGTTAACGATATATTTTAATAAAAGTAGTTTTACCTTGCCATCCATTGTGTGAATACCGGCACCGATACGGTAGATCTTCTTGTTGATTTCAGTACGATGATGGTAACCTTTTTGACCGGCACGTGCCACTGTAGTAGATACACGAGAAGGATGCCAGGCACCAATACAGGCAACCTTACGCAAACCTTTGTGGGTCTTACGGGGCAATTTCTTTGTGTGCCAACGTGAAGTGACACCCTTGAAACCTTTACCCTTGGTAACACCAATACAATCAATCATCTCATCTTGTCCAAAGACATTGCTGACTGGAATAGGCTTTTCCAAATGTTCCTTAACCCATTTAACTTTGTCTTCAATGGAACCACCGTTCAATTGGATTTCCATAACATGAGCCTTCTTTTGACGTTGTTTAATCAAACGGATCTAAGAAAAAACAATACCAGTGACGTTAGTCGTATTCATCTCAAAATAAACACTTTCAACCTAATTCACAAAAAATTTTTTGATTAATAAGACTTAGAACACAAATTTTTTTATGAAAATTTGTTTTATTAATCCGTTGTCAAAATATTTTTTTGTAAATTAAGGCATTAAGTGTAAAGGGACTGTTTGTGATATGGTTTAACTGTACGATCACAGCCTAAGCGACTACATACAGTTACTGGAATATATCAAAAATCGCCACCCGAAGGGCAATTTTATCTGCGACGTTGCGGTATATAACTTGGCATTGAGCATCCCAGCAAGACCGCCTTTTAGGAACTCTACACTTTGTACCAGCATTAAACACGAATGTTCAATAGTAGTACGCGGCGCCAGAGACCAAGGACATCGCATTAACCTATAATTAACTTGGTAAAGAATAATAATTACCTGAGTGTGAGCAATAACTCGGATGACCTTGCAGTAACGAAGCATTTTGCGGAAGTCATTTTCAATACTCTTCTTGCCCAAATCATCACTCCATTTCTTACTTGCCTTTGTGAAGGCTTTCTTGTTTTCAGATTTGTACCTGATTATAATAATTAAATCATGCTTTAAGCTCATTGTAAGTTTTCTAAAATCTGCACATTTTTAAGGCGAAACGTGTATGTATAGCCAGCTTTGGAAAAATTAGATTCCTCTTTTAAAGTTTAAACTTCATTGGTTTACCAGAAATACAATATCTCAGCTGTTTCAAAATAAAGAAAAGGGAAGAGAATCTCATCGCAAAGCGAGCGGAGATTACAACTTCCAGCCGTGCTCACTAACAAAATTACGATCTTCCAAAAAGTTCGAATCTTTAATTTGAGCTCACACGGCTATAAGAGATTTTAAAAGCTCTCTCAGCAAGCTGATCCAAGAACTTTATATTGAAACCAAATTTAAAATTCATGTGTAAATATCTAAATTATGTGACCACTATTAGTTAAATCAAAGAACGAAGGCAATGTTAGACGATTGACAAGTTACGTGTTCGTTAGACAATTGCATTCGCTCTGTTTTAACAAATTTGTTAAATCTTCTTTGCGATCAGAAGGAAGGCAGCAGAGATGGTAAATATATAAATTTCCTCATAAAAGCTCTCAGATACCATCTATCATCATTAGCAAAGAAGACTAACAACCGCGCAAAGAAAACTACACCACGTGGTCTCAGTTGAAAAAGAAAAAACCATAGCTTAAACAAACTTACCAGTTTTTGTAGAAGCGACGGCGACATTCTTCCGACAAATGTTGAGCCCAGACATTTACTAAAGCTCGGAGGCCGAAAGGAGTCTCAATATAGCCAACAGCGCCAACAACAATCATAGGTGGAGTCTCCAAAACAGTTACAGCTTCAACAACCTCCTTTTTATTTACCTCTGAAAAAATAAGTTTTAATTACATTAGTATATTTTTTATTATTAGTTGATTTTGCATAAAAATGATGCAATCAGTCCGCCCTAGTTACTTTATAATCATAGAAATCATTTTTTAACCATAAACAATAAATTAACCTTTTATCATCATGAAATTTACACTCTTCCAATAGTCAATTCAAGATCCCAAAATGATACTTACTTGAACCAGGACGGTCAGCCTCACGAACAATGTGAGTCATGCCAGCTTTGTAGCCCAAAAAGCATGTCAAGTGAACAGGTTTGCTGGCATCATCCTTAGGGAAAGCCTTAACCTTACCACGGTGGCGAGCTGAACGCTTCTTAGGGTAGAAGGCCATGGAACCATGACGAGGAGCCGAGAATTTACGGTGAGACTACAAATAAAACGATTATTTAACAACGTTGCGGTTATGATAGAAACAAAATGGCGTTTTAGTACATATTAATGTGGCTCAAACGTGATTGATACGTCGTGGTACATGTGACTATTGCTAAACAATCACCATCTACATACATTACTAAACTTTTAATTAATTTTTTAACTTGAATTTTCACAAATTTGGAAATTAACAAGAATTGAAAGAAAATAATTCTACAAATTTATTTACTTACCATTTCTGCTTTAAAATATATGTGCGACCGTACTTGTCAGACGACGAAGACAAAAAGAAAGTTGAACACCGGATTCTACATGAAGTAGGCTGCAGACAAATTTCAAATTGTGCCAGGGTTGTCAGATTTATTTTGACCCTTTTCGCCAAATTCAATGTCAAAAATCGCCAAAATTGGGTTTCCTTACACCCCGTCTTCACGAGACATAACACCCCGTCTTCACGAGACATACACCCCGTCTTCACAAGACACAAGTTTGGAAATTTGTGTGTTAGCAATTGTCAAAATTCTGTCCTAACACACGAAATTAACGTGTGGACCGAATGTATTTGTGTCCTAACACATGTTTGGAAATCAATGTTAAAACACAAGCCCGAGGAAATATGTTGGAACACAAGCTGTCAAATTTAATATGTATGTATGTTTTTTTACAATTTAATTGATTTTATTGAAAAAAGAACAAATAAAGTTAATAAATAAATGTTTTAGATGTTTTTTTATTTTTTGCATATTATTTATGTTCACCCTTATGTGTGTTTTTTACAATTTGTTTGATTTTATTGAAAAAAGAATAAATAAAGTTAATAAATAAATGTTTTAAATGTTTATTTTTTTATTTTTTGCATATTATTTATGTTCATATTCATAAAATTTTTACACACAGAAAAATAATAATGTGAAATCTATAAAAAAAAATTACAAAATGTCGTGCAAATTTACTATATGAATATATAAAATTTGTGTCCAAACATCAATACGTTTACTCCACCCTTAACACAAATTTGAACACATGAATTTTTTCTGCCGACGTTATTTCTTATGTTAAAAAATATCAAGTGTCTCGTGAAGACGGGGTGTTATGTCTCGTGAAGACGGGGTGTTATAAATCGCCAAAATATTGCCATGACAGCAAATCGAAAATTAACATGCAATTTATACGGTGATTTTTTCACTTGTCTTTAAATCACGTCTTATTTTGTATGAGAGTGAGCGGGGTAGAGAAGAAAGCGGGGTAGAAAAAAAGACAAGTTTTCTGTTTTCGAGATTTTTTTCATATACATATTTCTTTAGTTCCATTTGCATTTTCTCTCTCTTCTGTTATTGTTTTAGGGGTTTTGTTGTTATGAACGAGTAAATAAAGCAAATTTTGAGAGTAATGTACAAAAAAGACATGAAATGAAAAATCATTGTATAAATGCAAAAAGTTTTTGGTAGCACCTTTAAAAGAGAATTAAAAATATGACATGTCTTAAAAATCACGGTGTAAATTGCGTGTAAGACGCCAAACCTGTTTTAAAATCGCAACGTTTGGCGAGAAGTCGCGACATACGACAGCCCTGATTTGTGCACATCGTACAGGTGTGATAAAACTCGTATTTTAAAAAATAATTAGTACTACATAGTGCTGCCAAGTCGGACATAACTCCCAATATTTACACCAATCTTGACGAGACATAAAGAGGCATAGCAACTTATCAAACTGTTTGATCAAACAGATTTTTGTGACTGCTTAGTGCAAAACAACTCACACGTATATTTTGATGTGAGTTTGATGAAAAACAAAACTCATTTGATTTTCACTACCGCCGATTACGAAATTTGAAGCTTGTTTGATGTGTGGCTGTGTAATTACTTCAAATGTCATTTTTGTTTAGTTTTCGCAGCGACCACATCATTTCTATGGAGACGCAATATTTAAAAAAAACAGATGAACAAAATTGAATTCATTGAAGTTTATCGTGGTTTGCCTGCTTTATGGCGAGTTAAATCGAAGCAATATTGCAATAGAAATATAAAAAAAAATGCTGAGTACGAGATATTGCTTGAAACATATACAGAAAAAACCCTAAATGCTAAAAGAGGATGTCGCACAAAATTTTAACTCTCTTTGAACTGCATATGGAAAGGAGTTAAAAGGAATTAAAAAAGGGAGTAAAAAAACTACTTTTCAACAAACAAAAAGTTTTTTAACAAATAATGAAACATTTCCGCCCAAAAAATCACATGTTCTTTCTTTTTCACAACAACTTTCAAATGAAGTTTGATGATATGAATTTGATAAGTTGCTGTGCTAAGCAAAACAAAATATTACCAATACATACATGAATTTAATCAAACAGTTTGATAAATTGCCACGGCCCTTAAGATGTCAAATGTTATTGCAATGTTGTAATTGTTTTAGAATCAACATCACCTGATGAAATTAATTCGCCTTGGCACGATTCATTTGTCAAATGCTTAACATCAAACTCGTGTACGTATGCTTGACGTTAGGACATACTTGTCAAGCATTAATTTTGTATTGCGATATACGTCGGCATAACGTCAGCTGATTATTTTTGTTCTGGTAGTTTTGTGCATAAGCCACGTCCAGTAAGTGTATTTTTTTTGACAAGCATTATCTATTTGTTTTTTGTATTGTATTTGTTGCCCTTATGCGGCCACCTGTATACTTATTTCACCATGCACAATACAAACAGATGTTTTTGCATCATTTTTGTATAATAGTGTGGCACCTACAAGCAGCATTTGTACGCAGAATATTATCAAAACTGATTTCAAATAATTTTGAGGTAATAAAATAACATAAATGAAAATTAAAAAAAAAATCATAAATAGTCGTGACAGAAATATATTCTTCCTAAAAATGCTTTGAAAAAATACAAGATCTAAAAGGGAAAATCGGAAATGCGTGACTTTCCGTAAGGGTTTTAAAAGAAAATTGTCAAAAAAGGTAGGCTAAAATGGCATTGTGTGAAAAGGCCCTTAGAATACGGGTATAACTTTAAATTTAAAGCTAAATATAAAAACATAAATTTAGCTCGTAAGAAGCTATTATGGTCACACTGCTTATAACGAACTATAAGCGTAGTATGCAGCATAGGAAAACATAGAAGCCTGACTGGCCGCAAATAGTTGTCAGAAAGCTAAGTCGGTTGTCAAAACACCTAAGTCTAAACCTAGGTCTAAGTCTATATTAGTATTAATTTAAATAAAAATTTCCCCACAGCACCAAACCATACTTAGTTGTGCAAAAAGTATTTTACAATATTTATATTTTTTTAAACATGAATTTTTATACAATTAATTTTGCATTAATTAATGAAAATAGGAATTTTAAATCAATTTTAAATACATTTGAGCTCAAAAAATATTGACTTGCTAAAAATTTTTTTACAATTTTATTATTTGGTACTAAAAATATTTATCCCAAATAGTAACAAAAATGCAATACTGTTGAATGAAAAAAAGGGTTGAAAACTTTGATAAATTTCAACAAACACCGGAGACGCTAACTAAAGCCTTTTTGCATAGCCGGCCTTCGGCCGGACGCAAGAATTTTCTCCTCTATGGTATAACAAACACCAGCTACGCTAACTAAAGCCTTTTTGCATAGCCGGCCTTAGGCCGGACCCAAGGATTTTCTCCTCTATGGTATGACAAACACCGGCTACGTTAACTAAAGCTTTTTTGCATAGCCGGCTTTCAGCCGGACGCAAGTATTTTCTCCTCTATGGTATAACAAACACCGGCTACGCTAACTAAAGCCTTTTCGCATAGCCGGCCTTCGGCCGGAAGCAAGGATTTTCTCCTTTATGGTATAACACCGGCTACGCTAACAAAAGCCTTTTTGCATAGCCGGCCTTCGGCCGAACGCAAGAATTTTCTCCTCTATGGTATAACAAACACCGGCTACGCTAACTAAAATCTTTTGATTTTCGTAAACTCATCTCCGCTTCGTAATGGGTTAAGAAGTTTTAAAAATGTTTGAATATTAAGAAAGATATATTCAAAAGCTTTAAAATGATACCAATATTGGCCATATACGTTCAAAAATGAAGTAGAAAATTACACATATATATGAAAACTTCAGAGGCCCATAACTCGAAAACTATGCGTTTCCCCCAATGTTTTAATTTAACATTTTCTTCTTATTTTCGCATTTTCTACCCCCTTATGTAATTTTGTTTTTCATTTGGAGCTGTTTCACTAACTGGACTTAAGCCGAAGAGTTAAAATTTTGTGCGACATCCTTTTTTTAGCATTTGGGTTTTTTCTGTATATGTTTCAAGCAATATGTCGTACTAAGCATTTTTTAAATTTCTTTTGCTATATTGCTTCGATTTAACTCGCCATAAAGAAGGCAAACCACGATAAACTTCAATAAATTCAATTTTGTTCATCCTTTTTTTGTAATAGTGCGTCTCCATAGAAATGATGTAGTCGTTGCGAAAACTAAACAAAAATGACATTTGAAGTAATTACACAGCCACTCATCAAACAAGCTTCAAATTTCGTCATCGGCGGTAGTGAATATCAAAAGTGTTTTGTTTTTCATCAAACTCACATCAAACTATACGTGTGAGGTTTTTTGCACTAATACAGTCAAAAAATGCCTGTTTGATCAAACAGTTTGATAAATTGCCATGCCGCTTTAATCAGTAATTGTTTTCGTGAGTTATTAATTTACAATAAAAATACATACTTGGTAGCACTACGTTTTTATATGCAAATAGCTCGTGCGTATAAACGTACTACATCCCTTATTGCTCTGCCTTCAGATTGCCGTAGTTCGTTATAAAGGAGTTTTACTGTACTAAATCAAGCCACATTCAAGGCGAATTCACTTCGACCAAATCCACTTTGTACTAAATCACACAGAATAATCACATAAAATTAAAGAAACAAGATTTTTTTGTTACATTTACGTACAAAATGCTTTAACATCTGTTATACCATATATGTTATAATTAAAAAGTGAAATAAGCATTGAAATAAAATAAATAAAAATGGAGTGGTCACGACCCGAAATCAGTGAATTAATTAACTTGTATAGACAGTACGAATGCCTATGGAATACTTCACATCACAATTATAATAACTTTGATACGAAACAAAATGCGTGGCTGGATATATCTCAAGCTTGTAACAAAGAGGTGGTCGATTGTAAGCGTAAGGTCAAAAACTTACGCTCTGCCTACGTCTTGGAGAAGAAAAAATGTGAGGCTTACAAGGAGCGCGGTGTAGGCTATAAGCCCAACCTTTTCTACTATAAGGATATGGATTTCCTAGAAACGGTTGTTATCTTGAGAAAGTCAACACTACCGACTTCAGTAAAACCTACATTCCAAGATAAAGACAACAGCATAGAACACAAACATAAAATTGTTAAAGTTGATAGAAAAACCGCTCGAGATACAAAATTTAGTAATGCAATTGATACTATAGTGGCTTCTGTACAACAAACACATAGAAAAACTACTAGTGTTGTGGAGGATGAAGATGACTGCAATAATGTATTTAATTCATTTGGTAAAACAACAGCGCTCCAATTACAGCAACTTCCATTTGATAAAGCAACTGAGGCGATGGCGGCTATTTATCAACTTGTTGCGAAAAAAACGTTGGATTCATTGAAAACATCCCCAAATCAATCTCATAAGAAACGGAAAAATGGACTTATATCATTTGAAACTATAAGTACTTAAAGTAGACATTGTAATACGTACGTATACATACAAGATACATATGCACTTACATTATATTTCTTTTTAATCTACACGGAAAAAACAAGTCGGCTAATTTAAATTGGCGGAATCTGCATATTTATGCTATTAAAGTTCAACTGACGCCGAATATTGTACGTCGTTAAATGAAGCGAAAAGCCATGTAACTGACAAAATATTGCGGTTTTACTAATTATTGCGAACAATATCGGAACAAATGTGTATACTTGAAATGTCAGCGTCATTATAATAATTAAAAAACAAAAGATCACACTATTTAAGTTATTTCTTTTTTGTAAAAGTCTTAAAAAACTGTAGTTATGTACCTACCTGGCTTTTAATTTTATTTGACGATGTGCATGATATAATAAATAGTATTTATATAAATATTTGTACAGGCGCGTATCCAGCTGAAGCTTTTGGGAGGGGAACTTTTGAATGAGGGGGATATATCCCCCTCCAAAAAGGGATATATCCCCCTTTTTGGAGGGGGATATATCCCTTTTTCTCCTCCCCTGGATCCGCGCCGGATTTATAATAATATTTATACATAATAATCGGCCATGTTCTATATTTCATGAATTAGAATATTTATTATATCATGCATATACCTATGTATATTCAATTATGAATTAAAATTTTAATTTTCAATTATATACTAAAAATTTAGAAAAAATTAGCTGGTTTACGTGTTTTCCAGTAATAATTTAACTTGGATAAATATTAAGAAAACGTTCGAAGTTTAGTAATATGTACATAGTTTGTAAAAATTGTCAAGTATGCAATCACAACTGTTAGAACATTTTTGCTTTTGGACACATGAGTACATAATTAATTAATTTACGAAATGTATTGAAATTATTATTGAAATTTTTCAAACGTTTTACATTTCTCTTGACTTAAAAAAAATGTAATAACTAGTATGTAGTTCTTTATATAAATTTTACTTACAAATATTAATAAATAAATCAATCATATTACAAATCAACCAATAGCACCGACCAACCAGACACAATTGTGACAGTTAAAAATTGGCCAAATAATTTTTTGAGGGCAGCCGTTTGAGAAAGACAACAATTATATGTTCTTGTTTTATTTTATCCAAATAAAAGTGTTAAGGGCAATATACACGGTCAATCAGCTTGATGTCAGATTCGTGTACGTGTGCTGGACGAAAAATCAAAACCAAGTAGATTTTCCATCAAGCGTCGTCGGTGTCACTAATACTAACGAAATTTCACACATACTACTACCACGCTTGTCAAGCATGTTGACCGTGTATATTGCCCTTTACACACTTTAAGGGGGGTCCACATCTAAAAATATTTGCGCCGAACGTGTTCGCCGAAAATATTTGTTTCACAAATTTTAGCTTGTAGGTGTGGACGAGCTTTTAAATATTTATCACACAAATATTTATTCACGAAAATTTTTACGTCCACCCGCTCAAGCAAATAAAAAAGCAATAGAATTAGCACTATTTCTACAAATGCGTCCAGAAACCAACAAGCCATGGTTCGTGTGCGTTGAATGTGACGAAAATTCTTGCGTCGTTTCTGTGCACCGCACACGTCCACACTAACTAAAATGCGTCGCAAATATTTGAGGCGCACGCGTTCGGAGCAAATATTGATAGTGTGGACACACCTTTAAATGCTTTATTACAGGTACCATCACGACGACAACAAATACAACACCAAAAAACACGTATTTTGTTGGTAGAAACATACCAGAAATATGTCAAATCCAAGGTAGATTAAACAGGTACCAACAGAAGATTAGCTGACTTAGTAAATTTGAGAATGTGCGTCACAGACAATAGATTTTGACATATTTCTGGGGTGTTTCTATCAACAAAGTACATGTGTTAGTAAATTTGAGAGAGCTTATGAATGTGTGCGACTCACAGATAATGGATTTGACATTTCTGGGGTATTTCTACCAACAAAACTATTGTCTGTGCGTCGCACACATTCATAAGCTCAAAGTTACTAACACATACCCGTTGCTGATAGAAAAATACCAGAAATGTGTCAAAATCTATTGTCTGTGTGATGCACACTAAAATTTACCAGAGCAGCTGATCTTGTAGTGATACCTGTTTAATGTACCTTGGTTCAGTCTTGATTTTTTACTGCATGTCTCCACGCGCAATATTTATTTCAGAACATAAGAAATAACGTCGGCAGAATAACAGCACATATATGTTCATGTATAGGCTTATGTTCTGATCTATAGAACACGTATTGTGGTATTGGACATAAATTTAAAAAATTCACTGTGAATGGATCGATGGTTTTTGTCTTTATTTTAATTTATTTAATTTTGTTTAAAACTATTTTATTTGAATTTGCTTTATTTTATTTAAAAAACAATGTGTTTTTACCACAGCTACAAGTATATTTTGTTTAATTCACGCAAACAACAAATTCCGATAAAATTTGACAGCTTATGTTCAACATTATTTCTTGAACATAAGTTTGAACAATTATGTCGCAATTTATTTGCAAATAAATGTTTCTGCGGTCCACACGTGAACATATGATGTTGGAAATAGAATTTGACAGATGAGAACATAATTATTTCCAAGTTTATTGCTCGTGGAGACCCCCAGTTAGTTTACACTGCAGCCACATTGTATCTTGTGGCCACATGATCAAGTTTTCCTTTCGTTTTTCACACACACTGCTTGCAAAAATTCATGTTTATTGATAGCTGTAACGTACAGTGTACGTCGTACACTGCACGCAGCTTGAAAGCAATGTTGTAAAAAACAAAACAAAAAACTATGGCCACAAAGTATGACTGTGCTATGGCGGCAGCATGGTGGAATAATATAACAGGTAGCCGCATAACTAACACAAATGTACATATTGGGATAGAAAATGTTAAAACATTAATAGAGATGGTATGTGTGTGTTTTTATATCAGAAGTAGCAAACATACGTGTGGCATTGTGTGTGTAACGTAGTTATTTCACTTATACACAACGTTTGACAGTTTGTACCATGAAAAAAGCAAATAAAAAAATAATCAGCTAGCGTTCTAGGGCTACCTTGTATATTGTTCTACCATGGGCGGCAGAATATTTGTATCAAGGCAAGTTCAGTACCAGGTAAACTCGTCATTAAAACAAGTACAACAATACAAAAACAGCATGCAGTTCGGCCATTTTGAACAAACCTAATCTGTCAAAAACAGCAGACCAAAACAGGGATGGGAAAGTTGGTACCATTGACCATTTTTGGTACACTTCGAATCTTAAAAGTACAATGGTACACCAATGGCTTATTTAGTACAATTAATAATTTTCCTACTTTTTTTCGACAACCTCATTATTGCAGTTTATTTATTGTGATAAAATATTTTATTCTTTTCGTCCGCTCGTACATATGCCACTTTTATCTGAATTGAATTTCAATTTTGCGAAGTATTGAAAACAAAGTTCGGCTAAGAAGTGCTCAAATAAGGCTGGCTCAAAAAATGTCTCTATAATAGGTCCGTTTGTTTACTTTTACAGTAAAATGCAGTAAATGAGTAATTACTGAGTAAACTGAAAAACTTACTCTCAAAAATGCTATTGCCCAAAAAAGTACGCGAACGGAAAAATAGTGAAAATTCGTAAGATTAAGGAAATATCTGATGGCAAATAAATATAGTGCTGAAAAACATTTACAGTTTTTTGACTACTCAACTTTCTTTCTTATTGGTAATCGATACAATACTACTTATAACACGCAAATTTTAAGAATATATAAAAAATTAATTAATAAATTAATATATTCCAAAAAGCAATTTTTGGCCCCATTAAACGTATTATGGCCTTTTGAAATCATCAATTTGGCCCAAAACAAAAAAGCGCAAAATGCATCACTGAAATGCAGTAAAGCTTATTAAAAAATTGGAAAAACTTTTAGGGAACTCGACAGAGTGTGCAAACAAACAAAACTTTTCGCAAACGTTTCATCCGAAGACACAAACTTTTAAAGTATTTTTAATCGTTTCGTACACGAGCAAAACCAAAACAAATACTTTTGCAATGACAAAGATTGCAAACAATACAATTGGCTTTTCACTCATCTGCTTGCTTTAATATCCCGTTTCAAGCGTACAACTGCAAACGAAACAAAAGCAGATATGTATTTTGTTGAATGGTTCATTGTATTTAGCATAAACAAGCTAATAGGCGATTCACACTACCATGTTTTTGGCAATTTTAGTGTTTGCGAGCTAAACAAGTTAATTTTTAGATGTTTTCCCATATAATCAATTGTCAAAGAATTTATGTGTTTCAAAATTAAACTCATTAAAAAACCAGTAAAAGGCAGGGTTCCAAGTAGTACTTGATGTATGTTCAGTAGAATATTTGATTTTAGTGCTTATTGAGCACGGTTTGTAATGGTGGCAAAATATGTAAACGAAGTCGAAATTAAAAAAGGTTGTAGCATTTCTATAGCAACAAACAGCGTATTCTGAAAATTATGATTTGTGTTTGTTGAAAAGTATTAAAAACCTAGTTTTGGTTCAAGTTTTCAATTCAAATGGAAAAATGTACATACACATTAAAATGCTAGTTATTAACTTTGCAAAATTATTAATATTTAGGACACGAAAAAAATTTTTAGCTGCAGTAAACCGGAAGTTTATAAAATTGTAGTCTGAACAACTTTGTTTAGTTTCTTAAAATATTGGCCGAAACACGTTAAACTACAGCAGTGTGAATATAGTATAACACATTCTCTACTATGATGAACAAATTAATCGGGAAACGTTTGCAAATGTATTTTCTTAAAACTATTAAATTTTGTTCCCATTCTTTACTTTTCTAGATGCGTACACTTAAGTTAATATACATTAGTGTACACAAGCACAAACAATACAAAACTAAATTGGACTATTATCACGCAATTCATACGCTGATTTAAAAATTATGTTTTATTTTTAATTCTCTTTAAAATTGCTTCCGAAAACCTTTGGCATTCATCCGATGATTTTTAGTTGCATGTCTTTTTTATAAATTACTCTCAAAATTTGCTTTGTTTGCTCTTTCATAACAACAAAAACCTAACAGAATTACATAAGAGATAGACAATGAGAGAAAATGCAGATAGAACTAAAGATATATATGAAAAAAAATCACTAAAAACTGAAAATGTGATTTTTTTTCTATACCCCGTTTGCTTCTCTACCCCGTTCGCCATCATACTCCAAAAATCATGTTTTAAAAAAATCATCGTATGAATTGCGAGTATCATTCGCGTTGTTTTTGTTTTACACATTGAAAAATACAAAAACAAAACGAAAGCAAACGTTTCATTTAGTTTATTTTCCTTCTCTGTTACTCGAACGGACATAATGTGAGCTATTTTAGATTAGAAATTTCCCACAGATATATGTACAGAAAAGTGATATATTTTCTGTATTAAACAATTTTTCTGATTTCAAATATCTGTTTTGGTACAATTATGCCCAAAAAAGTACAACTTTAGAGAACAATTGGTACAATTTTAAAATCTCATTTACCATCCCTGGACCAAAATCCAAAGGAAAAAGATGGCGCTCAGTAAAAAGTAAACAAACAATAGAAAAAAAAAACAAATAGATTTTGATAGATTGGGTGTAAGCAGCCCAATTCGCCTACGAACAGCTGATGATATTATGCACTGATGAGCTCACCTGGTATTAATTCGCCTTGGACATGACGCTGCCACCAAGGGGAATTCATAACAGGTGGACTCTACAGATCAGCTGTTTATTTTTTGCTCATTTTCTCCGCTTGTATTTTTGATCTGGTTAAATTGTCAAATGCTTTGTTGACATATTTTTCAACATGACACAAATTTTTGACAGAGAAACCAGCTATTTTCCAAAGCGAGTTGAGGCTAGTCTACCTGTTATGCATTTTTAATAAATACAAAGTAGCTAAAAATGCTCAATTAGTTTCCAATAGTAGGAAATATTTGACTATGTTTAGTTCCCACAATCATTTAAAAAGAAAAACTCCAAACCAGGGAATTAACCGTGAAGAATATATAGAACATTTGGTTGACGAATATTATACCACTGCAAATGTAGGTAAGTTGACCTCAAGTAAACCATTTTACACTTACGAAAATTATTTTCAGAAGCCCAAGAACAGGTATCAGCGAATTTAGCTAATTTTGCATATGATCCCATCAATTGGGATTACCTCAAATCGTCCGAAGTCTTGAAATTGTTTGTTGAATTGCTAGCGACACCGAACGAAAAATTGCAATTACATGGTTCAGCAGGATTGTGTAATATTTGTTTAGGTAGAGAACCGTTTGCAGACACAAAATATGTACTTACATATAATGAATCAACACTTTGTCCTTTTCCAATAAATTTCAGATTGCCAAGCTTACAGTTTCATAGTTAAGGCACATAATATTAAAATAATTAAGGATTTATTACTAAAAACTGGAAATTTAAATGTAATATTAAACATTTTAACTTTGTTTTATCAATTGTTATCATATTCGCAATCAACTAAAGCCAACATTTTATGTGCAGCAACTTTGAAGCAAATAAAATACTTTAAGACTCTGTACGCAAACGACCAAAGAATTATAAATGTAAGTTCGCTGCTTCTAGAGGAATTTGGAAAACGTCATGAAGTTGTGGAAATTTAAACCAATATGTCACTCAATAAGACGTTTGACTAATCAACAGCTTCCAACTGCATCCATTTTTAAAGAAACCGAATTAAAAATTATCAAGAGATTTACACAAAAAGATTTAGATAGTTTTTCCCTATTAACTGGTGACTTTAACTATATTCATACGGTCGCTGTATTAGAGGAAAATCGAAAAGTTCATGGAGCTCTATTAAATGCAATCATGGCTGGTATTATAGGTACCCGATTCCCAGGTGCCGGCAGTATAGTTTTGGAACAAACACTTTCGTTCCCTAAACCCTGTCGCATTGAGATAGACTGTGAATTTTTGTTAAAATTGCAACAGGAAAGAAAAATATCGATTATTTCATATGAATGTAAACAAAATAATTATATCGTCTTAAAAGGGCAGGCTAAATTATTAATCACCAATAAAAAAAAATGAGTTGAAGGTGGAATTATGTAGTTTTCAATCATCAATCTGAGCTATTCTGAGCTGTATACAAAAAGTTGCATAAGAAATTAATTACACTGTACTTTTTGTATATTCACATTCCCACCAACCAAAATTTATTAAAGTGCAATAAAATATTTCCAGAAGTGGTATTAATTCATTCGCGCGAAATAGATCCATTGCAAAAGCCCTGTGATCTTCAATTTTAAAAAATTAATAAAACATACATATCGTTACTTTAATATAGGAAGCCCTAATTTTTTCAGTCTAGTTTTTTGAATATTTCGATAGATGATTCTCTAAATTTGTCGAAATATGAAAAAATACGACTTAAATTTCTAGACAAGGTTGTACAGGTTGCCAGATTAAAACCAGCCCACTTGGGTCCTTATAGGTCCCGTTGTGTTTCTTGACAAAGATGTATGCAAATGAGTGTTTTTCTTCCGACGGGGTTTGTTTGAATTTGGAACGATTTTCCGTCAGCCCACTTCAATAGAACACTGAAGATGGCACATAGCCGAAACCGGTCTGTTTATCAACCAAATTTGACGTGGGATGACGGAAAATCGTTGAAAAAATTTATGCAAATCGTTTTTTAAAACAAATGAATTCATACCACTTACAAAGGCTCAAATGTTGAAATAAATAGTTAAAATCTAATTGTTTTATTTTTTAGAACGTTTGCCTTCACCTTTCTTTGGTGGAGCTTTACCTCTTAGTTTGCGCATACGTTTCATTTCTTCTTTGAAATCTTGATGTTCATCACGGAACAGACCATATTGCCTTAGGTTCATCATTAACAAATGGGTTTCAACATGACGAGGATACCAATTCACAACATAGTCGCGCTTTTGCACCGGTTCTTCGCTAAACATGCGTACAACCTTAAAACATATGCATGTAAGTATATAATTTGTTTGTAGACTCATGGCGGAGTGAATATGTATGTATTTTGGATATGTTACCTTCATGGACTTTTCGTTTGTTGTACGTGCAACTTCTCCGAATATTCGATTGGACAGATAATTCATACGCCTAGCATATTGAGTTCCCAGTTTCACCAAATCTGTATACTTATACGCGGACATATCGTTCCTTTGGAATTTATATTTAAACTTATGATTCTTGTGCTATTTAATCACGATATACAATTTAATATGCCCGATTTGGGGTTATGTCACTAGGGAAAGTGACATCAGTATCAGCTGTTAAAATAACAGAGATGTAATGGCCTAAAATAATACACACAACGACCGTTAAATTTTGTATTTATTTTTATTAAAATCTGAACTATTTACATTTTCAAATACGTCTTTATGATAAATTGGTTTTAATAAAAACAATAATATAAATACTTTGACCAATATTAATAATAAACTATGTACTATTTATTAATTTTATCTTTCGACACTATTATGAGGAGTAGAAGTACTATATTTTCAATACGTGACATATCATTTTTATTCATATTGTACAAATATAATTGTTCATTTCACAACCTTTTGAAGGTGTTCTAGATCGTATAAATGTTGTTTGTGGAAATTACCAACATTTATACGACTGCAGCACAACCGGGTCAGTTCAAATCTCTAGAATCAAAAATTTTTTTTTAGCTTTTTTTAATGCTTATACATATATCGCTTCTTTGTTGTAAGGTAGTCAGTCATATCTCAAAAAAAAAAAAAAAAAAAATTTTCAGTTACTGAAGAAAATTTGTTTTTTAATAAATTCTTTAACGAAAAAATTGGTCGGAAACATACTTAATTCAAACCGAAATTATACCCACTTAAAAGCTAATGCCCACCCCATACATGTTAACATTAGTCCTGTTTCTAAATTAATAAGTAAGTTTGAGTACTTTTGCAGTAAGAATTATCCAGTTACTTTTAGATAAATACATAGTAAAAAAAACGTTCATATTTAAAGGCAAACAAACACAATCTAATCACTGCGCTGCAAATTTAAATAACCTAAAATACTTGTACATGGATGGCTACTACTGTAAAATAGCATCACCAAACTTGTATTGACATTGTAGAGTCAAGTTTCGTCATGTGATGCAGCGCACTGATGCACTCACGGAGAGCGCCATTTTTAACCCTTTCGCTACAAGTTTTCCAATTCAGGCATTAAAAATCCAGTTTTGTTACTATTCGGCCTTAAATATTTGTAATAAATTAAAATTTTTTTTTCCAAAAAGTTGACTCCAAAGTGGTTTTTTAGAATGATGCCATATGGATACATTTGTACTCAATGGTGTATAAAAAACACATGAGCGGACAAAACTAAATGGAATTGGAGGATGAGGTGGTCCTATAGTATTATCTATGGTGGGCTTAATTAACAGTCTGAATTGAAACAAGCCATTTTCCAACTTTCCAAGTTGATCAAAAGAGAAATTCTCTGAGGGATGAGTCCATTATTTTATGGAACCACCCAAGAAGGGGGAAAGACGAGGAATTGCATTTTTAGTTATATTTTATTTGAAACCAGTTACCCAAAAATTTTTAAATTGTGCAAAATTTTGACTTTGAAAGATGAGTCCATTTTTAGAAAAGGGAAAACGCACTTAGAGTGAAATTTTTTTAGAACAAATTACTGATTATTGTTTCTAGAGCCAATTGACATTTTTATTTCCAAATATGAATCGGTAAAGCATCAAAATTAAGGCCCCTATTATGATTCACAACTTAACTCAACTCAGCCATTTTTTTGTATTATGATTCACAACTAATTTTAGTTGTTTTCGAAAAAATTTTCGAAAAAAGGTTCTTATCTATACTCTCTGTTTTTTGAAACCATAGTAGCCATCAGAAAATATTTTAAATATTTTTAGTTTTGGCCTCACTATTTTTTCTTGAGATTTTATATTTTATGGATATGGCAACAATATGGGTTGAAAAATGAGATAGATTGGCGCCTAAAAGTACCATTTTAAAAGTAATTAAAAGTAACACAATAGTCGAAATAAAAACCAAAAACACAACGGATAAAAAACTGAGACAACTGCTTTGATGAAGTTGTATTCCATAATAAGAATTTGACAACTACGACTCAACTATCAATTTAGTTATGAATCATAATAGGGGCCTAAAATGACTTTGATCTAGTGGTGTATACAGAGTTACAATAAAAACTTGACCACATCTTACGTTTGTATCCATATGGATACATGCATAATTAAAAAAATCGTCGGTGCTTTTTTAATTGTTTAAACAAAAAAATTTTATGCAGAATATTAAAGTCTTTTTGACTTATTTCAGTTAATTTTATTTAAAAAAAGTCAATGAGGTATGTGATGGAAATCGATTTTGAAAACGAAGTCCTTTTTAAAACACCCTTCATCCAAACTGAAACTGAAACTGAAATTCTCTTTAGTAAAGAAATGTTTTTATAATATTTATGGTACAGCTCTCCTCAATAAAGCTATGTTATTAAAAAATACGTTTTAAAATTGCTTCGTTTTCGAAAACAATTTCCATCACATGCCTGAATATGTTTGTTTTAAAAGTAAAATAAAAAACTGTTTTGGCCAAAAATAAAATATTTAAAACATGCTTTTTTAAATTCGTATTTTTTTAAAATAAAACCAAAAAATTTTCAAAAATGTGACTTAAATTAAGAAATAAGACCTGCAAATTCTATAATCCGTTAGCAATCCAAAGGTAAAATTAATGAGGTTCTTGTGAGACGCTTATCAATTTACGTGTATCCATATGGATACAATATAGCGAAAGGGTTAATACTTTAAGTGCATTTTTCCAATTTTCACTTTTTTTGAGATTGACTACGTTGCAATAGAGGTGGGATATGTATATTCATGCATTCTAAGTGTTAAAGAAGAAAATTTGTTTCCATGAATTTTTTTCAAACACCTTATCTGCAAGAAAATTTAAAATACTCTGGTATGTGATGGAAATCGATTGATTTTAAATCATGTCGATTTCAAAAAACAAAATCTGAAAGATGACTTATTTATGTTTTTCTTAAATTCGATTTACTACTGTATCGTGCGATTTACATAACACATATTTGGCTATTATTAGTTTGATGAAATCGAGCGATTTGAAATCGATTGATTTTCTTCACATACCAGACTGAAATGGCCAAGTGTAATACCTATTATTTCTCCTCAAAATATATGTAAAATAAATGGTCTAGAACGATGTCAGTACAATTTAGTTTCTGTTAAATTATTTAAAAGTTTGATGTGTTAATCAAAAACTCTAACATATAAGTCTCTTACATTTTTCCTAACTTATTTGAACTGTTTTTTTTTATTTAAAAAATTATACTGTTTCTATTGCTCCCTTACGTCGTGCATTTAGTTGGCCAGAAGATGATGACGAAACTGCATCATCGTTGGCAATAAACGAAGTTTCTTCTGATGAGTTTTGCTGATGTAAAACAACTTCTTTGGCTATCAGAATACCGTTTATTTGAGCCGACAACGAATTGTCTCGTGGTGATGCATTTTGTATAGAAATTTGATCAAAATTGATTGCTCTAGAAGGTGTATGACTGCGAGAACAGGTATTGGAAGCTGTTGAGGGAGACTTCACTCCATGCGTACTATTATTGCGGGAGTGTTGAAAATCTTCCAAGGGAATTTCTTCAGATCTACTGAATAATTTTTGTTTACGTTGGAAGTAATAATTTTGTTTACTATAATTAATTACCTTGGTCTTGGCATTCTAGGACTATTATCTCTGGATGATCTCTGTTGGGAGTTTTCTCTTGAATGTGGTGAACTTTTGCCACCACAGCCACTACCGGGAGAATGCGAATGTTCACGTTGTGGTGAACCACTGTTAGATTCGCCATGATTTGAAACATTAGTATTTGATGTACGCCGACGAGAACGACCAGCACTTTCATTTCGTATACTTGAAAAATTAAACAAGTTTGAGTTCACTTTTATAGATAATGTTAAATTTATTATAGTAACTACCCCTCTATTGAGCGATTTTGCGCCATTTGTACACGGCTTACACTACCAGCAACTAAATTATCTCGCCTTAGAGCTGCTGCAAAACCTGGAACCCTAGTGGTAGCTGCAAACATAGGCCTATGCTCACGTGATGACCTGGAGCTTGAACTACCGCTAGCCCCACTTGCAGACCTTAGCCCAGCAACTGCATACACTGGCGAATCTATAACTTGTCCAGGCATTTCAATCATTTGACCAATTTGATACATTTTCTTTTGCCTTGCTTTGCTACGACCTTTGGTCAGACGCTGTTTAGCAGCCATGCAACGTATATGATCATCAAACAAAAATTTGGCCGATATCAAAGGTGTTCGATTATGAGTAGCGCCACCACGATGAACTGTTATGTGCAAGCACCGACTGTCATCTTTATCACCAACAACTTCAACGTCTTGCAAGAAACCTACAAATTTGGCGACACCCCAACCTAACAGCTTAGCATCAGGTTCCACTAATATCAACTGCAATGAGTCTATCACTAGAAAACGTCTCTGTTTAAGATTGTCCTTTGCAATTACAGTGCAAGCAATTAAATCACTGTTGTCTAAAATTAATAAAGAAAATGTTGACAAAAATCTATTCATAATATAAATATGTATATGAAACATTTACTCAGATCTAATACGTTATCCACTTGCACGAGATTTAACAAATTCGTTAAAGGAAGCATTGTTTCCTTTTCATTAAGAAATTGTTGGCACGTTTTTCGTAATAGAAAAAATACTCGTATAGCCCGTCTGGCTTTTTCGACTTCTCCGCAAGGCAAACGTCTTGTAAACGATATACCTGTCAATGGTGTACCAGTGGGTGGTAATAGTATTGCCGAATCCATGCATAAAAATTCAACATTCAATTGCGTTTTACGCATTTCATTGTACTCATCTTCAAATAAATCTAAGAATATATCTTCAGATTTATAAAAGTTACGCAAAACAGACATGGACTGATTGCGTGCAGAAAACAATAGTTCTTGTTGGGCCTCTGTAATATTCGTGCCAGTTGATACATCATCGCTTTGGTTATTTGATTTGGTGAACGTCACCAATAGTTTCAAAGCAATTTCAATCGTTATTAAACGAATACGACAAGCTAGAATGTGTATATGTATGTATAAATAAAATTTTTAGCTACGCATTAGTTGTCTAAAAAGCTTGCAAATTAATTTATACACAAGCAAAGGTTCCAGATATTTTAAATCATATAAAAAATTATACAATACTTACAAGGTTGATTAGCCAATGTTATAATACTCAATAAACGTTCTATTAATTCCGTTTTATAACTTAAAGAACCATTACTAGATTTTGATAGTACTTGATGAAACCAATCATTCTTTACACCTGCAAAATATATTATTCCTTTATATTTGTAAAATAAAATAGTTTTGAGTGACGTTAAATTTAAATGATTATAGGTTAAGTAAAAGCTAGTCATTTACATACCATCTATAGATGATAGATTATTTAAACAACATATAACAACAAGCAGCATGAATAGTAAAAGAAGGAAAATGAAACTATGAAGTTGTAACAAATGATATTTTGTAAAATAAAATGAAACTAATAATACAACCTCTATTAAAGCTCATGGCATATATTAGACATAAAGCCAATAAAGCCAAATAGTCATTCTCCGTACAGTCCAAAGCTGACATTACAGTGTCCAAAAATGGCCGATATAGAGTTAATGATATGGGAACGGCTGCCGGATTGGGTGATGTCAGCTGTTGTAATTTTTCTTTTTCCTCATCAGTTATGTTCGCTAATTTGATATTGCTCACAATTAAAGATGTTTCACAGTTTTCTAAAGCTTCTGTCGAACTATGCACATCTGTTTCTTCAGTAGGCTGCGTTGTTGAAGTAGAAGTTATTGTGTCCGACACAATACCACTTGATGTTGACGAAGAAGCAACTATACATTCTTCGGTAGTTTCCACGCCATAAGAATACGCAGATGAGTTGGCTACCGTATCTAAAGCTTGTTCTAAGCTTTCGCGTGGTTCGGTAAAACTCGGCACCACAGCTTCACGGTGCTCAACATATGCACTTAAAACTGCTGCTGCACCTTCTTTAAATACGGTATTATCACCATTTAATATAACCCATGCTAAGGCGTGAACTAATGGCGAATGTGTGACTACCAGAAACACAAGCGACAGTAAATACAATGCTACAATGCAAGATACTCGAGGATTTTGCATTTCTTGTATATCGATGTCAACGTTGCGATTTAAAACTGCTGCAAGATTTTGGGTAACCAGCGCCAACGATGGTGGTGGCGGAGCCGGAGTCAATGAAAATATGTAGAGCGGTACAAACAATTTGTGCAGCAGGTGTTCCGTTAACACTGCATTAAGATCGTTTATTTCTAGTAGTAGTATATCATTCAGGTAATGTAAATGGTCCAAATGTTCAGCAACTAAGTTTGAAAGTTTTTGATTTGATTGATGACTGAAAAGAAGTTTGGTTTTATAAAGAAATAATATATTTAATAAAAAAGTAACAAGTATTAGTGCTCTATTACGTATATTTCTTTTAACATGTACATACCATACATACATGCATATAATACAGAATAATTACTAAAATACATATTTTGAGTATTTGGAAGTAGCATGGTAGCTAACTATCAGCAAAGAGCTAACTATCAAAGTGTAAGAGTCACCAGCATAGACTCCCACTGTTGCTTTGCCGATCTGTTGCGCATGACAAGGGCAAACTGAGACATCAAGATAAAACTAAGACAGTAGTTGCGGATTTAAATTGTGTAATAAAATTCTAAATTTATTCCAAATTTTATCAGCTTATATACATATGTATATACTACATTATAAGAATAATTCTTAAGGTACATTTACATTTGGCAAATAGTTAGCAAAAAAACGTAACCACTACTTTTACTAAGGGTTAGTGTGATTTAACTTGGTTGGTATCGGCCATGTCACAGAGTTCAATTCCGTTCAGAAGCGAAATTCAACCTACCCCATTTTTGTAGCAGCTGGTATCTAAAAAAGAAAACTAAAATACGCAAATTTGTCAGGTGTGTCCAGACTGTTGGCGGCGCTATTATGGTGCTGTATGCTCCATCTAGGGCTTGACATATTAGGGTTGATTGAATTCCGTTTCCGAACGGAATTGAACTCTGTGACATGGCCGTATATAACAAAATAAAGTTAATTATGCGACAAAAAGCTATTTTTATATTATTTGTAATAAATCCGAATCCATATTTAAAAAAATATTGAAATTAAATGAAATTCAATTTTAGCTTGTCTGTTGGTCACGTTTTTTCGGCATATATTTGCCAAGTGCGAACATTACCTTTTACTCTTTCAGTAATATCAAAATAGCAAAGGGTTCCTATTACATATATTTATTGACTAATCAGAATATGTTGGTTTGGAATGTTAACACTTAAACAAACACATATACTGCTTAAGATTTTTGTGGCTTTTCTGCAGAAAGACCCACGGTCTTGGCAGGAATCGAACCTGCGACCTCCCGGTTGTCTAGCACACTATTCACTACAGTGCGGGGGTTCCCGAATGTTATTTTTATTGATCAATCAGAATATGAAGGTTTGGAATGTTAACACTTAAATGTATGTCACTGAAACATTCTGATTGATTAGTATGTGTTATTAATGTTTATTGTTATTGATACTTAATGCATTGATATTGTATGCATAGAACACATCGTGAAATACACTACATTATTAGGTATGCATTGTATATATGTAAGGTACGCTGCAAAATATTTAATTCTAGAATTAGTAAGTGCATTTTATACTTACTCAACATCTGTGCGTACACATGTATCCAACTCCAAAATATGTTTACCAATAAACCAAACCAAATTGCTAAAGTATGGAGCAGCCGTTCTGAAAACACATATTAAAACTCTACTGGTCACAAAGTTTAATAAAACTGTGCACTCCACTTGTAAAGCCAATTCGAGTACGCTCAGTTAAAAATCGCCAGCTGCTTATTGCAGTTAAAGTTGCTATTTTGATACTAAAGTACTACAAAAACGATGTTATATTTGGTATGATTTTCTTAAATTTAATCGGTTCAATAAACACTACATTACATGACAATGCATTTTTCCCAAACAACGACATTTCTTTTTTCACGAAAGATACTTTCCGAAAAATTATTATCTTGCAAAATTTTTTGATTCGACGTTCTCCGAGGTTAACACTTGGGTTAGAAATAATCAGCAATGTAATAGATTTTTCACAAATAAAAATATAAAGGTTGTTTATTTAATCCCATTGGATTGGTTTCAACTCAAAAATCTTCCCAAAACTATCGAATACAACCACGAATTTGAAAACCGTCTAGTACTTCTGAGTTAGCTCAATGGACTCGAATTAGCTGTCAGTAGGGTGTTCAGATTGTTAGAAATTTTCTTATTCGAGCAATGTAAAAGTAATAAAATTATAAAAATTATAAAATTATAATTATTTCATTTATGTTCCACATTATATTACAATCCACATTTGAAAAACCTTTGAGAAAAACGTTTGAAAGTGAGTTGATAATAAATAAATTTCTCAATTTGAAAATAATTTCCTTTTGTTGAGAATGCTATGTTTTTCAAGTTATTTTCAAACGTTTATCGGTTGAGAAAAGATTTGATTTCAAATCATTATTAATTTGAAATCAAGCCTGCGTGGCTGTTGGGTAGTATTTACATACATATATTGAAATAAATCTTACTTGTCTCTAATAAAACGTAACATGCTAGCATTTTGTACTTTGTAAACATTTAAGGAAATAGTGCGCACAGCTATTCGAACCATACTCTCGGGATGATTAAAAAACTTAATAGCTTCTGTATACAATGGAAAATCGTTTGTGTGCTATGTAAAATAAATTATATTGAATATGTATTTTCTTTTGAAGTCCTAATGTATGTATATATCTTGTAATACAAACCTCGTTGTAAAAGAAGTGTATTGTATGTGTATTTAATTTCAAGCTTAACGTTTTTAAAAATAATATATAGTAGCCCATAACGTCTTCGTCCGAAAAATCAAATTTATGCACTATAATTGAGTTGACATGATTGTTACTCAAGAGATAATCTGAATAAAGGAAATGCATAGAATGAATTATTATATTAAAATTTCAATTAGAAATATTTTGCTATCATACAAACTTACACAGAGAAGTCTCGTTTCGTATATTTTCAAATAGAATATTTAGTGTTTGTAATAGTTGAACACACACAAAACTAGAGCCGCCACTTTTTTGACGCATTATATGCAAAAAATAGGACAGCATGTTTTTCTCAAGGAAAAAGCTTAAAAGAAAATTATTGATAGCGTTTATCGTACAAGTGCATACATGTATTTACTTTGTATGCAAGTATTTAATTACATTATAATTTTTATACTTACTCGAATACTGAGGAATCATGTTGATCGCCCCAAATTAGAATTTCTGCGATACAACGTAGTGACTCCACTAATAAGCCTCTATTGTTTTCGGATACTGTGGTATTTTTCTCCAAGACACTATACAAATATTTCAGGTGATCCAATGATAGACGATTTTTGGGTTTGTTCCATCCTCCACCGAACCAGCTACGGCTACGAAACATTGTTTTCAGCAAACTGTTTTTAAATGCGTTGTTTAATTTTATGGATAAGGGCTAATGTTTGTTTCGCTCAGCAATTGTGGAAAATAATATTTTTATATATAAACACACTTTTAATGTCACTATTAAACGATGAATTTCACAAATATTATTATTATTTATAATATAATTGTATTAGATTTCATTTTAGAATTCTATTTCTTTTTTTCTCAGAATGAATCAAGGCGAATTCATACTAGGTGGCCGCAAGAGCCCAGCTGTTTACGTAAATGTTTACACATTTGGCCAAGGCGAATTCATACCAGGTGGCCGCAAGAGCCCAGCTGCTTATGTAAATATTTACACATTTTGCCTGTCAGCAGTGTTAATGTATCAGCTTTTTTGACAGCCCAAATGTAATTTCTCAACGGCTACCTGGTGTTGATCTATCTTGACATTTGGCCTGTCAGCAGTGTTAATATATCAGCTTTTTTGACAGCCCAAATGTAAATTCTCCACGGCGAATTCTCTTGCGACTACCTGGTGTTGATCTACCTTGAGA
Source organism: Panzeria rudis (assembly GCA_956483635.1). Lineage (NCBI taxonomy): Eukaryota > Metazoa > Arthropoda > Insecta > Diptera > Tachinidae > Panzeria > Panzeria rudis. The sequence goes on along the minus strand of OY101447.1, from coordinate 27,390,344 downwards.
ATGAATGAAACTTTTTAAACGTCAAAGCCACAATGATATTCCAGCTGATTGTCAATCTTGACTATTAGGGGCATTCTTACTGGGGGTCTCCACGAGCAATAAACTTGGAAATAATTATGTTCTCATCTGTCAAATTCTATTTCCAACATCATATGTTCACGTGTGGACGGCAGAAACATTTATTTGCAAATAAATTGCGACATAATTGTTCAAACTTATGTTCAAGAAATAATGTTGAACATAAGCTGTCAAATTTGATCGGCATTTGTTGTTTGCGTGAATTAAACAAAAGAAACTTGTAGCTGTGGTAAAAAAAAAAAAAAGTTTTTTAAATAAAATAAAGGAAATTAAAATAAAATAGTTTTAAACAAAATTAAATAAATTAAAATAAAGACAAAAAACATCGATCCATTCACAGTGAATGTATTAAATTTATGTCCAATACCACAATACGTGTTCTATAGCTCAGAACATAAGCCTATACATGAACATATTTGTGCTGTTATTCTGCCGACGTTATTTCTTATGTTCGGAAATAAATATTGCGCGTGGAGACGTGCAGTTAAAAGGAAGTCAATTTCTGTTATAATTGGTAATGCGATAATGTGCTAATTTCTGTCATGCGAATTCATTTTACAGGTGGTGGTAATAATACAACAAACACAATATCAATTCGCCTAGTTGGCCGTATCTGACAGAAACAGAAGACGAAAATTTATATAAAATGTACTTTTAACAACTGTGACTACAATTCATATGCCTAAAATAAATACCTTCTTTTGTTTATTGCCACATAAAAGTGTCTATACATTACTAATCATCTAAAAACATACGATTAAAAAACAATTGACAGATACAGACAACGAGGCGAAATAGTCATATGTGCTTTCAACATGACCTGTATTATTAGATCATGATTTCTATATTCACCATTAAGGCTTTGCATTCATTTCAAACTCCATATAAACAAACTGTACCCACGGCTGCCACATTTGACGATTTATCGTCATTTTGACGATTTAATGTTCAATATATAGCAAAGTGACGATTTTTTCATGAAAAGTTATTTGCAGTCTACACCTAACTTAACATTAACTTCAAGTTAATGTTGTGTAGACCACTCAAGTTAATGCTCTTTTCAAGTTATAACATAATTGTTAGTGCATTTGTTTTAACAACGCAGTTATAACTTCAAGTTACAACAGTATTTCAAGTTAGGTGGAGACGTATTAATAAATATTATGCAACACGAAAAATTTTTGTAAACGAGAAAGTAGGATTTTCCTCGTGTTGTATGTGTGTGAAGAGGACATGCATAAACGAGGGCGCGTCAATAAGTCCGTGACTTTTTGAATTTCCCGCCTTTTTAACTGCAAGGGCAACACTGCTACCGTCAACAGGCATCTGTCAGTTGACTCCTGCTTCAAGATTTTTCGAAATTTATTCGAAATTGGTAGTGTAGCGAGCTGCGAACAGATATTGTCATGTTTTAGCTTGATTGTTTTTTTTGTCAAAACTGTCAATAAATGAATGAATTTTTAATGCCCGATTTATAATAGTTGATGACATTTTTCTTTTTTTATCGTTAAATTGATGATTTTTCCGCAAATTTATCTGGCAGCGCTGGCTGTTCGCCACCGACATCACCTAAAATGAATTCACCTTGTCCTTGACTTAGAATTCGTCTCAATAATATTCTGTGGTCTCAATATGAATACAGATAACTGCTCGATAAGACTCGAAACATTTCGGTCTTAATTGATGCACATATTTATATCAGGTTAAATGTTTTGAAACAATTCAAGAATACCAACAATGTTGAAAATGACAAACAAAAAGTCATGAGGCAAGACAAGTCCTTTTCAACATAAAAATTTTAGGGTAATATTATTAGGTGCTCTCCCTTGGGAGATTTACGGGGCAAAAAACTTTTATTTTTAATTGGTCATAACCAGGGACAGGGGTTTCATGCAAATGCATGTTTTTCCCCTTAAGCCGGAATATGGGAAAACCGAAATATCTACGAATTAATGAATTTGCTTAAAAGGAGCATCGATTTGTTAGTGCATATTTTTGCATATTTTGATGAAAATTAATATTTTTACATATTTTTGTTATAAATGCATATTTTTGTGTCATATTTTGTGAAAATTTAAAATTTCAACAAAATTATTGCTTACCAAAAAAAATTTTTTTTCTCGAATCAAAATCGAAGGTAGCAGTATTTAAATTTAAAGAAAAGTATCCTGATCTAAATCTAAAAAGCTTACTAAGACAAAATAGATTGATCTTTACATTTGAAAATATGAAGCCAATTTTACATTTACAAGTAGGAAAATAAAAATATTTTTAAATTAGTTTTAAAAAATAATTACAAACTTATTTACGTATTGTCTAAAGTTCGTGTTATAAGAAATAACAAAATATGCTTACATATGTATGTATATCCGGTATCAGGGACAGGGGTATCATGTAAATACATGTTTTTTTCCTTAAAGCGGATTACGGCAAAAGCGAAATATCTTTACGAAATAATAAATTTGCTTATTTGTGTACATATTTTTGAACATTTTGCTGAAAGTTCATAGTTTTGTTATCAATGCATATTTTTATATCATATATTGTGAAAAATTCAAATTTCAACAAAATAATTATTTTTCACCAAAAATTTGTTGTCTCTAATTAAAATCGAAGATAGCAGTATTTAAATTTAAAGAAAAGTATCCTGATCTAAATCTAAAAAGTTTTCTAAGACCAGATATATTGAACTTTATATTTGAAGACATGAAGTAAATTTTACTTCTACATGTAAAAGAATAAGAATACATACTTTTTAATTTCTATTTATATTTTAACATACTGTACACACTATTTATATTTCTTTATGAGACCGAATTAAAAGGTTATGCTTTTGTTTGAGTAAAAATTTAGGAAATAAGTGCATATTCTATTGTTTTTTAATGCATATTTTAGGTGCCTAAAATACCTTTTTAATGCATGAAGTCCTTGTCCCTGGTCATAACGCTTATAATAATAAACGGATGTAAACGATATGGGTATTATTTAAGTGTTGTAGAATACCTTTCTACTGGAACATGAATTTTTCAAATCCATTAACCCATTGCGGGGCAAGTGCAACTTAAACATTTTTAACACGACTTTACGTTATGCACCCACTGATAGCTCAAAATCTTAACAAAATAGCGGTACTTAAGCATGTGTTCATATATCAACAGGTCCTTATTAATAAAAGTTTTTGTTTTTAGATTTGTTTTATTTTAATTTTATTTATTTATTTTATTTGTTACCAAAATCACTGTGAAATATAATGTTCTGCTTGTATAGTTTTTTTAAATTAAACTAAATAAAAGAAAACTATTTAAGTATATAAATAAATATTTATGTAATAATTATGCATACAAATTTAACATACATATGTACATATTCATAAATAGTTAACAATACATTCCTAACATTTCGCATGAATATTAGATACATTTAATTGTAATTAGTAATTAGCCAGGTTTACATATATACATACTCATTATCACAGGCAATAGGACATCATTTTTAATGAGAAAATTTTATGGTAGGATGAGAATGAAACTGTTTAGATTATATAAATGTGTCAGATGCTATTGTATGGATAATTTCATTAATTAATAACGTTTCCATGTTTTGTGTGATGAAATATTTTTTTGCCAAGATAATCGAATGTTAAAAAATGTTTCGCTTATAGTTTGTTTTCGGTAGAACAAAAATAAAAGTGAAAATTGCCTCTATCGATTTATTCCAATTATTTATGAACTTAAGAAAACATCAATTTGAATTGGACAACTTGTTACTGCAAATAAAAAACAAAACAGAAAATAAAAAAGGGGAAATACTTATAATGAAAGATAATAATAGAGTTAATAAGGGATGATTTGAAACACAAAATTCTTATCTTATATTTAATAAATTATAATGTTACTAAATTTAGTTCAAATATTAAAATTATTCATTACTCTTCTTTCGGGTTTTTTCTGACATATTGGTTGAACATGCTATAAGCCAAGCCTGCTGTAAGACAGCCGACAACTGTTCCTTGAGCTGCTACACGCAACTGCATTAAAAAGACACTTGTGCTCATATTGCCCCTATGTTTATATTTGTAAGCACCAATAGCAGCAGCAGCAACAAAGCCCACTATGCCTGCAAATAGAAGAATATATAAAATTTTTTTAATACATAATTCTCTTTTTACACAGTTTAATTAAAAATCGACCTTTGATTTATTTTTTAGCCCCCGACCAAAAATGATGGGTGTTATAAGTTTGTAGCATGTGTCTGTTTGCGCCAGCGTGGAGCCAAAACGGCTGCACTGCTTTTGATTTCTTTTCTTTTTGTTTTAAAGGTGACTTTATCGAGAGCACTTTGTTAAAAAAATCGGTCTAGCTGTTTGGAGTCTGCAAAGTCAACTCTGCCGGGGGTTTTTAAAACTTTCAATTTAATGTTATTTATTAAAGTTTTAAACTATTTATTGAATGTATTTTTTTCATAAACATACACAAAATTTACTTTAGCATTGCTAAACATTTTCAAACGTTTCTCACTCGAAAAGCGTTATGTAATATGTGATCACCTACTACACAGAAAAAACTAAAATACGATTTCAATTACGAAAACTGCAGATTCAATTAATTGTGTTGTTGAAGTTCAACCAACGACAAAAATTTTATATTCAATCACTGAAATTAAAATTTTCAATTACTCAAAATTTGTAAATTGTTTAGAAAATGTTATTTTTGATCACATTCAATTATGAAATTAATTGAAACTAATTTTAATTTCTGATCAAGTGTATTAATTGAAAAATTTTAAAGAATAATTTTTTCTCTGTATGATGAAATGATGAACTTCAACCAACTACGACGAAAATTGTATATTCAATCACTGAAATTTAAATTTTCAATTACTCAAAATTTTTAATTATTAGAACATTTTGTTTTTGATCACATGAATATTTGATACAATTACGTGTATTAATTGACATTTTTTCAATTAATACACTTAATCAAAGATTAAAATTAATTTCAATTAATTTTGAAATTGAATCAATTACTCATGTGACCAAAAACAAAATTTTCTAACAAAATTTACAAATTTTGAGTATGTAATTGAAAATTTTAATTTCACTGATTGAATATACAATTTTCGTCGTAGGTTGAACTTCAACAACGCAATTAATTGAATCTGCAGTTTTAGTAATATTTTTGCTTATAGTTTTTGTCTGCGTACAATCACGGAAATTCAAAATTTCAATTACTCAAAATTTGTAAAACTTGTTTTTGATCATATGAGCAATTAAGAAATTAATTGAAACTAGTTTTGATTTTTGATCGTGTTTTAATTGAAAATTTTTTTCTGTGTACAATTTTCGTCGTAGGTTGAACTTCAACAACACAATTAATTGAATCTGCAGTTTTCATAATTAAATCGTATTTTAGTTTTTTCTGTGTAGATATATTTCTCCTTTTTCAGCCAGTACAACTATTGTATTGATCGGATCGAAAGTCATTGAGTTAAACGCCTTTAAAATTCAAAAAGAGCATTTTTAGACGTTTCTTTAAAATCTATTATTTGAAAAATTTTCCATTAATACGACACAAAAATTTAAAAAATGTTTAAATGCCAAAATGTAAAACTAGTTTTTTGCATTATGTTTTTGTAAAATCATTGTTCGTAGTCAAATTCACAAAGTAACTAGTGTATTTTGACATCCGACCCAAGGTCAATTGATACCAGGTGGCCCTATTAGTCCAGATGATCGTCAGCTAACTAGACAAAAGTGTCAAACTCTATGTAAAAAAAGCTAAGCAACTTTTTATGTATGCATTTAACATGACAGATTGGTCAATGCCAGTTGTTGTTGCACTAATAAGGCCATTTGTATTAATACGCTTTGATCCGACCAAGGCGAATTCATAACAGGTGGACTCTACAGATCAGATCACTTTAATTAGAATGAAGAACAAAAGTAAATCGCAAAAACATGATACAGATTTTGTGCCTAGCCGGCCTTCGGCCAGGCTTAAGAGTTTTTTCCTCTATGTATGTCGAATAGTGGCCTCGCTGGGTAAAGACTGTTCGATTAGCCGGCCTTAAAGGATTTCTCCTCTATGTATATCGAATAGCACATAATATTAAACAGAGTACTCGTTAGTAGTGAATGGTAAACGAAGCAAAAAATCGATTTTCAATTAATCGTAGATAAAAATCGATTCTTTTATATTCGATTTTAATTTATTTGTACTTTTTAATTAGACTAAATTTGCACCATAAGTATTTCATGAAATTTGTGGCATGAAACTTTCTTCATTTGCTAATAGAATGTACTGGGGAAACAAGTTGGGTGGCAAAAGTGGTAGGAAATAAAATGTAAGGTGGTTTTTGTAAATTTTCTTCGCCTCAATTGCTATTCCGCGCTTGCAATAAGCAACTAAGAACAGTTTCATGAAGAAAATTTCATGAAATATTTTATCGCGTAAATTTAGTATTAGTATTTATTCGTTTTATTTCTAATATTAAATTTACACGATGAAATATTTAATGAAATATGAAATATTTAATGAAATATATGTTCTGTAAATCACATGATACAGTGAAATCGAATTTAAGTTCGAATACAACAAAAAAGCATCAATCTTTCGGCAGAAATTTTTTTTGAAGTCGGCGCGATTTGAAATCGATCGATTTCCATCACATATCAGAATAAGAGAACGAAACGTTTTTTTGCCCTCCTAAGAACATTGTATGTCTCTAGATAGCACTATTTGAATATAAGCCGTCGATATTAAAACATGTTTTCCTATAGGAACACTTTAGTTAAAATGCAAATATACTTTCTTAATAGAAAAACATTACTTAAAGTGTAAAAAATAATACTTATGCGCGAATTACTTTTTGCAAGTTACTTCCATTATAGATACTAAACTGCTTTTTAATTACGTTGTTGAATTCGTTTTTAGCACTTTGGTTAACATATGCATGTGCATAAGGGTTGCACTTTGTATTAAATAGTGCTCCGATTCTAATTCTCATCCTCTAGATATAATCGGATAGTCGAAAAACTAATGTGTACCAATTTTCAGACATATTGAGAAATGTTTGGAGCCGGGCTTAAGTATGTTTGGAGAAATGTTTCAAAGCGACTGAAGTCTTAAAATATATAAATCTTTTTTTTTTAATTTTATCATTTTGCTCGGCCATATATAACTAACTGTATGCCAAATTTATAAATATTTTTTTTTTCAAATTACGTAGTTTTATTTTTCCAAAATACTAAATATCACTAAAATCTAATCACCAGTAAGTAATATAGTTATGACATAAAATATCAGCCACTTAATGGCACCTTTATGGTTATATTAGCAGCCTCATATCTGAGTGTGTTTTTAATTTTCAAATCCACATATTTCAAGTTTTACTTATTAGATCGTCCCAAAACATTGAAACTTTCTCTAAAATTTCGAGAAAAGAAAAACGAGAAAAAGTTTGTTTTAACGTATAAAAGCCAATATCATTATTTACATCATTATAGAAACCACAACTTTAGAGAAAGTTGGGACGATCTTATAAGTAAAACTTAAAATATGTGGATTTGAAAATAAAAAACACACTCAGATATGAAGCTGCAAATATAAATATTTCTCGGTAATGAGAATTAGAATCGGAGCGCTTTTTAAAATATTGGAGATCCCTAATGTACATAGATTATAGTTAGATCGTATACTTTTCTGTACGTGTGTATTTTTAGCGATACTTGGCAGAAATAAACAATTGTGGATAAGATATAAAAACTGGGAGCTCTAATATCAACCTCAAACTATTGTCTGAAAATTAAAACTTTAATTACTTATTTAGTTCTATGTGTGTGTATGTATGTACCCAGCGGGAAATAGCAGGAGTACGGATGCCTTCTAGACGGCCTCGCTACTGCTTCTTTTGGATGTACAAGGCCTGCACGCTCCATTCCATACTCATATCTTTTTTACAAATGTCACTGCGGGAAAGGTTCTTCGTTAGCTAGTTCTGGGAAGCCTGACAACCCCTTCTAAAAACGTAATTTTGAAGGGTTTCTTAGGAAGGTCTATCAAAAAGCAAATGGAGGTACATTTATTTAATCTCGGCGTTTTTATACCGGCTTCTTTATTTTCGATTAATGTGATTTTTTATTTCGAATTATTTTCTTTCATTTAAAGTAATTTTTTATACGAACGTATTTATTAAGAAGGAATTGGACATAGAAGTTTCGCCGGAATAAGTATAAGGTAATCAGCTCCAAAATACGGCATAATAGCAGCATGTGTGATGTCTCTTGTACTTAAATTTCAGCCTTATATACAAATTTATTTATTTATTCATTGATAGTAATATAAAAGTTCCATAGGCCAATTAAACTATATTACATAGACAAAAAAAAAAAAAGCCTGATATACAGGCAGTGTAGTACATATTAATAAAATATAAAATAAAAAAATTTGTTCGAGATTTTTTTATGGGCGTATCTAAATTTCCAATAGATGCAGCAGTATATTTGACCGTAACTCAAGCCCAGTATATCCGATTCCGATCAACAAAACACCAGCAAGTGCACGATAAAATTACCTTCAAACTGTCTAAACATAATTATGTAAACAAGTCAGTGGTTTCTTAGTTATTCACAAATTAGTACCGAAAAATAATGGATTTTTATAAAAAATAAAAATTTTTTTCTAAAAGTTCTTATAAATTTAAAACTGCAAAAACTTTAATTTTTATGTAATGTACTTAAAGCTCTATTTACATGGTAATACAAAGTATTAAAGAGTTTTTAGAATCAAAATATTATGAAATTCTCTTCGTGTTTAAAAAAGAGAACAAAAATCTGTTGTAAGTATTTTTCATGTTTACACCTCTGGTATGATGATAGTGCATAAGTTTTTAAAATGGTTTAGAAAATAAACATTTACCGAACGCTTGTCAGATTTTGCATCCGTATTCTCTCCTACGTGAAAATAAGGCTAAGTTCCTATCCAAATATTTCGACGGTAAAAAGTTCTAAGATCAGAACAAGGACCAAGTTCTTGAAAGGTACAATACCATCTCATTTCTAAGCAACCTGTTAGCTTGGCAATATTTTTTACCTTCTTAATATGGGAAAAATGTTGATAAGCCTACAGGTTGTCTAGAAATGAGATGGTATTGTACCTATCAAGAACTTGGTCCTTGTTTTGATCTCAGTACTTTTTACAGCCGAAATTTTTGGATAGGAACTTGGCCTTATTTTCACATTTGTTTTTTTTTGTGGCTAAAATTAACAGGCAAAAAGAGCAAGTGTAAGTATTAGATAACAATTTGTTGAAACAGTAATATGCATGCATCATATGTACATATATTTTCAATTCTTAACTACCTCTTTTATATTTAAGATTTTGTGCCAGAGACTATCTACAGTGAAACATTATATGAAGGTCATGGCCATGGTCATTGAAAGTTGTTTAACCTCTATCACGAGTTTTTTTCACATTCTGTTCTCTTTCATAAGGAATATGCCAAACTTTTTTGCTTAGCGAAAAAATCGCATTGTTGAGAAATAATGACCAAAACACATGTACGATTGATTTGTACGTAATTATTATTCAAAGTGATTGATTTGTGACGTCATAAGTTTAGTCAACTTTCCTAAATAATTTTTTTTTTGCATAATAGAACGAAAGCTTGCATACGTTTGAAACCAATTGCACTTACCCACTATCATAAATGGTGAATCCTTGGCTTTTCTGGCAAGTTTACTACCATCATCTCCAGGTTCATCAAAGTAAGATTTACTGCTCATATTTGAGGGTGCTATTAAGAAAATTTATAAACTTTTTGTTAATTTTCACTTTGTTACCTAGTATCAAAGACTAGTATATCAATTTCGGTAATGATTTTTTTAAATTAACTCAGCGAACGAGAATTTCACAAAATATATGACAAGCAGCGCACGAAGCCTATAAATTCACAAAGGCCGTCGACTATTTTTGCAATCACTTAGCCGCCGAAGTGTGCGGCGGCGAACGACTGACATCAGTGTTGCCAGAATAAAGTTTTAGGCCCCGATTACCGTTCACAACACTAATTATTTTAATGTTGAATTTTGTAAACTGCGATTACGATTTACAGCACTTATCGGCAGTGTTGTACTTTTAGTTGTCTATGTTAACTTATTGTGATTATCGGTTACAACATGTATTTTTATTTGCTGTCAAAACTGTCAAAAACTTACAACTGCTCATTAGCTGTTTCTTTAAATCATTGTGATTTGAGCAAATTCAAGGCGAATTCAGTATCAGGTAGCATTATCAGCATAGCTCCATATAAAAAAGAGAAAAGCTTTAACCCGAACTGTCAACTTACAAATAAAAATAGTCCTACAACAACTTTGTATGTTCATTCTTGTAATGATAAGGTCACTTGGTACTAATTCGCTTTGAGCAAATCATGTTGATTATACTGTAATTTATACATGATTTACCATACATTTTGAATAAGGCCAAATCACCTCACAGTAGTTGATTTATTTTATAGTGCGTTTCCATATACGTAATTTCGACCAAAATATTTGATTTGCCCAAATGAGGTAATTTGCGACGACATGATTGCCCATACATTTTTCATATTAGCAATATATCTCAAATGATTTAATGTGCTCCAAATTATGTCGAAAATTATATATGCAACCCTGCGTTGCTTTTAAAATTACAAACTCCATCCTTGGGTCATCCATCAATTGTGATTGACGATTTGGAAAAAATGGCATTAATAAATATTTAATTAACTTTAAATGTCAAACTATATATGGAAAAAATTCAATTACAGATGCTGCGTATACCTTATAAAGTAATTGCATCATTTGACTACGCAAATTCGAACTCCAAATCACTCAAAAGCTGAGTGGAATCGCTTCGACGTAATTCCCCATATTTACGTAATTTGATCATAATGGAAACGTACTATTAAATTATGTAGAAAATACTATTTTTCAAACTGGATTTATTTATGCAACCCGGCGTTGCTTTTAAACTTATAAACTCCATCTCTGGGCCATCCATCAATAATGATTGACAATTTCGAAAGAATTACATTAAAGAATATTTAATTAATTCTAAGTGTCAAACTATATGGAAGAAATTCAATTACAGCTGCTGCGCACACCTTATAAAGTAATTGCATCATTTGATTACGAACACCAAATCACTCGCAAGCTCAGTGGAAATACTTTGAAGTAATTTTCTTAAATCTATTGGATTTAAAGTCTGTGGAAACGTACTATTAGTACGTATGTACTATCAGGATTTGCTTGTAAATCCAAATTGATTATTAGGCCAAGGTTTGTAACGTTTAACTCAGAAATGATTGGGCATGATTAATATTACAAAGAACAAAGGAAAAAATAACATCAACTTAATTTTTCAACGTACACAGCAGAGCAGAGTAGTGCCACCTTTGGCAGCCGCTTCATTTCCATCGTCAGCGCTCAGGTGTATTTTGTTTATCACCACTTATCTTATATATACAACTTTCGTGAAAATTGAATACGGGAATTAAATCAAGTATATTAAATATATATGAACATGTAAGCATGTGAATAGCTCAACACAGTAGCTAATTGTTTATTAATATGAGGCTACAGAATAAACTCTATTCAATATCGAAAACTAATATCAGAAAGATACTTCTTCGTAAATGCCATTCGTCTCTGCAACAAACTCCACCAAATATAAAAATTTTAAGCAATGCTAAGCACTTTAATTTCGCAATTTTTTCTCATTTAACTTAAATAAAATTTTAACTTATTTATTTTACTATTTTTAAGTTACTATTTATTATAATTTATATTTATATATTTTTATATTAATATTATTATAAATGAAATTTATTTGCTGGAGTTTAAGCAATTGTCTATATGCAGCATTTCGTTGGTGCTTTACCAACTCATCAGTAGACTTCAAACACAATTTTGAACAGTTACAAACCCTTTATCTTATGTACAAACTTTTAAAAACCATTTGAGAAATTACAAATATATAAATGATTTTCAAAAAATAAGCATAGTAGGCTTTGAAACTTATAGAAAACCCAGCAAATAATTTTTAACGAAATGCTGCATATAGACAATTGCTTAAACTCCAGCAAATAAATTTCATTTATAATAATATTAATATAAAAATATATAAATATAAATTATAATAAATAGTAACTTAAAAATTGTAAAACATTATGTCAAATAATAAATTTCTCACAGGATTAATATTATTATTTATATATTTTTAAATTAATATTTATTATATGTTCATTTTTATAACTCCGAGCAAATGCCTAAAAAAACTTGCCATTTTATCAGCAGTACTGTTAATTTTCTTAAATAAATAAACAAATAAATATAATTGCCATTTTTTTATATTTCAATCGCGTTACTATCAGAAGCTTATATTTTTAACTACTAGTATATTCTTTCATTGCTTTTATATTTTTTGGTGTATATGCATGAAGTGTTGCACTTACGACACTTCGTAAAAATTTTTATTTGCACTCCGACAGATTCGTCTAAAAAGTTTTCGCTTTTAATATTTATATCCACAAAAATTATATACAAGGTGTAGTATGACTAAACTAATGAAGTCTATTTGTGTACTTAACTCATTTTTAAAAAAAATGTCAGTTAGGTAGGTTAGTAAAACCAGCGAAGATATATTGGTTAGCAATGTAACCGTAACATTTTCAAATTAGTGAATATACGAACCTACTTAGCATTCGACATTGGTAATGTTTTTAAGTAACATAGAATGGCAGCACACACATATAACGACCACCATTACGTTTAATGTAACTTGCACTAGATGTCATACCTTTCCTTCTCGTGCTCGTTATTAAAATGTGAGGCCTTATTCGTAAAGCGTACAACCCAAGGCGAATTCATTTTACAGGTGGCAGCACTAAGACAGCAGTTCATTTTTTTATTCTGCCTTATGGTGTACGGTAGCTGTCATAAGTGTACTGTCTTGTTTATTGAAGAAATTCAATAGTTTGTTTACATGTGTTTTTGTGAAAATAATATAAAGATATAAATTTAATTTTTATTTAATTAAGTTTATTAATTTAAAGTTTTGTCAGTTCAAAAAAGATAATATGAAAGCGCAAGGTGACATGGACCATGTCCGCGATTATTCGTGCATTTATTTAATCGTTCAAAGCTATGCGACGGCATACATATTTGATGCTGCCCAAAATCTGCCGAAAATAACAATAAATTAAAAATTTAAAGGTGTAGAAAAATAAAATAGATTCATATCGAATAAAAAATTATTTGCTGGGTTTTGTATAATTTTCAAAGCCTACTTTGCTTCTTTTTGAAAATCATTTAGATATTTGTGAATTCTCAAATGGTTTTTGAAAGTCTGTACATAGGATAAAGGGTTTGTAACTGTTCAAAATTGTGTTTGAAGTCTACTGACGATTTGGTAAAGCACCAATGAAATGCTGCATATAGACAATGCTTAAATTAAAAATAAATGAGTTATAACTTTGGATAAATTAAAAATTTTAAAAACTCCAGACTTAAGGCCAGATTTTGTAAATACAAACGCTTTTTGCGTTTTGAAATTTGTATTGAAAAAAGTTTATTTCTTTTCATACAAATTTGAAACGTATAGAAACTAAATTTTTTACAACATCTGCCTATTAACTCGGACGCTAGAAATCATTCAAAACTTAAAATGTGTTTAAGGGTTAATTTCGTACTTCTGTGCAATTCGTACTCGGCATAGAAAATCTTATAAGCCTTACGTTTAAGCTATAATAAGTGATCAGTGTTTTTATGTACAAGACCACGAGGAAAATTTTTGTAGAAGATTTTTTCCCGCTATATCGCCGCTAAAGGGAATTTTTTCCCACTTTTAAGAAATGTACAAAAAGACCCATAAAAGTTGATCATCATACTCTACATCTCAGATGTAAAAAACATATAGTATCATGTACCGATATGCTGCACGATCAGGCCAAAAGAGGGGAAACTTTAGCCCGCCCCCTATAATAAAATTCCGTTGTGATTTTGCAAAATGCCGACATACGTATATTTTTTTTAGTATGCTCTACCAGAATCGGTTTGCAGAACTCAGTAATTTTTAAAAAATTTTGAAATTGTTGTATAATGCTATTGACAAAAATTTATTATTTATTTTGAGATTTAAGTTTGGAAACTTCCATTTGGAATTTATTTTAGGCGGAGTTAACTCCCCACCTTTTGCACATTGTTATAGAGAATCGGCATAAGAGATCTTAAAAGCCTTACGTTTAAGGTATAAAATAAGTTCAGTGTTTTTATATAAAGTAACACCAGGGACACTTCTGTGTAACACTTTACAACTGTACAAAAAAATTGACAAAGTTAGGGTTGTTTTTGTAGAGGGCACAAAAAAATATATAGGTGATTCTCATTTGAAATGCTTTTTTAGTGTCCGCTGAAACTATAGTAAAATATTAAAAAAAAACCCAAATTCCACACGAAAAAAGTATAGCTCATATTATTTCGCATGAAGACTCAAAATGTTGTAGATACATTTCATATGTTTTCAATTTTTATTATATGGACTTCGCACGAAATGATGAACAGAGTACCATACTTAAGAAACTAAGAATTTTTCCAAAAACGAGATTAAATTTATAACGGTTTTAGAATATTTGCATTTGCTTCTCTTATTTCACAAATCAACTTTTTTTAAAATATTAGAAATTAGAATTTTTTTTATTGTTGTTTTCGACCCAGCAAAAAACTTCAAAAATAAGATAAATCCTCAGATATGGTAACGCTGTTTCTGACAGAACTCAGATCGAGTTTAGCAAACTCTGTGTGTGTACGCTGGGCAAGCATTTAAGCACTTCCTTATGGACGAACCTACTCTACTACTCCATCTTTCAAGTGTGTTTATATGCTGTTTGCACCAGTAATCCATTAAAAACCATGCAAATCGAAAAAAAAACACTTGCTTGCTCTTAACATAATTTATTAAATCAAAAGAAAATGCAAATAAATAATATTTCATAAATAAAGAATGAAAAAAGTAGGAAAAATTAAAAATTTTACTTTTCAAGCATAAAGTAAGCGATAAGTTTGTATACATTTTACCTCAACAAAAAATAATAAATATCTACTAGAGGACTGGAAAACTACTTCCAACGCCATTTTTTACAAGTAGCAATTTTACACAATACGGCAAGAGTTGTAAGAATTACTGAACATAAAAAACTATAATGTTTAACAAACAAAATTATTAATGTACACGTAGTTTCACTTATACTATTTTGCTTTTATTCAAAAGCCTCTATCTCTCTTACAAAAGTATATGAATGAGTGCATACAGACTTGAAACGAAGGTGTAGCTAACAGGTGGGATCACTAGGATAGCTGACTCACCTGATTAAACGTCAAACTTAGTAGTGCTGATGAAATGCTAATGCATGTTTTGGTGGCAAGCTCTTATTTTTGCATTTTTGGCAATAAATGCATATTTTTGGAGCTATTAAAAATTGTTAATACATATTTCACAATTTTTGAAAAATATATTAATAGGCCGATTATTGATTGCAACCGAGCCTCAGTTGGGTTGCCAGTTGCTGAAAATGATACCACTGATGGCAACTGAGAGCTCTCAATTTTAAGTGCCCGAAAATGAATGGTTTTCAGTTGCCGACCGGCAACTAATGTTCGGTTGCATTAAATAATAGACCCAATTATGTTTGTTTTATATTTTTTTTAATAATAATAAAAAATTAAGAAAAATTGTTTCATATTATTTTAGTATTAGCACTTTGTTCGTAGATAAATGCATATTTTTGCGCATATTATTAATTTTTAGGTGCATTTGTTAAGCGCTTAAAATAAATTATTAGCTGCATGTAAGTTCCAGCTCTGGTAATAAGTATTGCCACAAGCTAACTAATTTGTAATTTGAAATATTCCATAAGAAATAAGCCGAACTGCCCCATGAGCAACAATTAAATATTTGAGAAAAATATAATGTGAATCCGATCACAGGGGAGGTGTGTAAACATCTAGTAATGAAACATTTCGCCTTCTACCGAAACATTCTTCTCATCATTCACCCGTTTCAACTTCGGCGAACCGGGCTTCATCCGCTTCTTTTTCACCCTCGTACCTTCCTCCACATCCGACAAATCGCTCAAACCGATAAGCTTCGCATCAGACATCTCTGACTCACTCCCACCAGATATATCGCCCTTCCGCTTCCCCGCAGACATAAATAATAGTATTATTTATCCACCAGCCAAAAATAATATACCCGTAGAAAATAGTTGAAATTACCGCAGTTAAACAGCAAAATAACCAACAGTCAAAGACGAACGCAGTCAATAAACCGTCAGCTAAATATCGCACCAAGTTCAGCAACAAATTCGGTAAAACCGAAAAAACGTTTTTTTTTCAAAAATACCCGGTTTCAAAAACCGAGACAAACCGGGTCTGAATCCCGAAAAAGTGGGCAAAAAATCCCCTAAATCCCAGAAGTTCCAGGCAAAAATCAAAAACGGCAACGCCGAAATACTCACTCAATTCAAAAACACGGCAACACAGCACCAACCAACAAACGTACGACCTTACTGCAGGAGTTTGACCTTGAGACTCCCTTTGCCAGTGTTAGTGTATTTCTATGCAGCTGTTAAGTTTCTCTGTACTTCTTGTTGTCCGTATGATTACACTAATACAGTCATACACAGCTCACACCGCGTTATTACAATTATTATATTAATCTTACTCAAGTAAGATTAATCTTACTAAAAATTTGTGATTGTGTTGTGAAAAAGATTTTTACCCCCTAGCGTATAGACATAAAAAAGCCACAAGATGGCGGACTCAACTCGTAATTGATTAAAGTAAAGCCCTGTACCGACGGTTGTCAGATCTTACAATATAGTCAGATCTGGCAATGTGCTGGCAATGTACTGACAATAAAAAATTGTCAGCACAAGGTATATTGTTAGTTCACAAGGTTGTATCAAAGTTGTCAGAAAAGCTTAAGGGCAAAATACACCATCAAAATGCTTGACAAGCGTGGTAATAGTATGTGTGAAATTTCGTTAGTATTGGTGACACCGACGACGCTTGATGGAAAATCTACTTGGTTTTGATATTTCGTCAAGCACACGTACACGAATCTGACATCAAGCATTTTGATGGTGTATTTTGCCCTTTACAGTTTACTGCCAGACAATTGTCTGCCATAAAATTTAACTGACAATATTGTCAATAAAAAAATTGGCATTCACTCGATTGTCAGATGCTAAAATTTTCAGATCTGTTGTTTGGAGTTGCCAGACTCAACCCGTTCAACAGAAATTATCAATTATTTATCATCTTTGCTTGTGTTAACTTTAAAGTGTAGTGTGCAGTTCTGCCTGAATTTCAGGCTGCCATAAGAAGTATGTGTAAAAAAACAAACTGAAATTCAGGTTCTACAAATTTTCAGGCAACTTTCCGTTTGAAAAGAAAAATCAACACACATTTTGTCTATTACATGGATGTTATATCAATTAGTGGAGACTTTTTTCCGTCAGGCAGAACTGCATACTAGGCTTAAAAAGTGAAAATATAAATTAGCATTAAACATAAAGCAGCAATTGCAACTATTTTAGCTGCATAGTTTCTTTTATATTCCTTTTTCCCCAAAAAAGAAGTGTGCAGTGCTGCCAATAGAAAGAAGTCTCTGACATGACGCCATTGTCAGATGCAGAAACTTCGCACATCTGTCAATTAAAAAATGTCTGACAATTATCTGACAATAATCTGACAATGGCAACGCGATGTGTTCTCACGATTGTCAGATGTCTGACAATTTTTGTCAGCAGGTAGTATTAAAATCAACTGACAACGCTTTTTCTGGCAATGTTGTCAGATAAAAATTGGCAGTTCGCACGATTGTATGAAATTTGTAGCATATTTTACTGACAATATTTGAAGATCTGAAAACCATCGCACATAGCTTAAGAAATATTTTCAACTGGTTGGTTGTTGCTGTCTTCTTTGTCAGTGAGGTCTAGGCGGAAAAGAATTCTGATGCGAAGATTGCGGTTGTCTCGAAACTTCTGAAAGTTCTTTGAATGTTCAATTATTACATGCTTTGGAATTTCCTTCTAATATAAAAATAATTTCATCGAAAGATTAAATTGAAAAACGAACTTAAGCCAAAAAGAAAATAAATAATTTTCGATAAAAACCATACAGTTCGACACTAAATTCATTATAGCATGTTGTTTCATTTTTTCCAATTTATGTATGAAATTAACTTAAAGCCAATCATCTACCATTAAATCGCATATTCTTTTGTGTATTACTAACAAAATAACCAGTTCTCAGCAATGCATTCCATCAGTTGTATAGCAATTTTTTTATTAAAAACATTTCTTTTTAAATAAAGTTAAAAATTTAAGAATGAAAAATTTTACTGAATAGTGCTTAAGATTTAAAGTAAAAATTTATGTACACAAGCATTTTTTGTTTTTTATTTTTAAATAAAATTCTTATATTCTGACTTCTTTATAACTTTTTAGCGTGGCTTTTTTTCACAACACAATTTTGACTGTTTAAGCCATCCAGTATTTTAAAAACAACAACAAACGCATGAAAAGATAAAGAAAGTTTCTGTTTATAAGCTTAAGCAAACTGGAGAAGCGAAAATTGGAGTAAGTGCAATGGATAAAAAGGACAAAAGATATTCAAGTGCATTTTATTACACTTAAGCAATGGAACACTTCACAATCTTTAAGAAACACAAAACTTTTATTTTACTTAGTTTTTTTCAGAATAAGTGTCTGTTTTTGGGAATTCTACATGCAGTGAAAAATTATAGTGTTGTCATTACCAAACAACATACTTTTCAACCGCAAACTACATACCGTCTGAATTACTTTACAGTTATTGATCAATTATATACTAGTAATTAAACAACCCATTTATTGTCTTATTGGGAGAGTGGTAGTGTATCTGTTTATCATACATATGATAAGCAGTTCAACACCTGGGGAAGCAAAATGGATTTTTTTTTCAATTGGAAACAAGTTTTAAGCTCGTAACAAAATAGTTGTGCAGTAGCCTAGTGAGCAAAACACTTGGCATAAAATAACACTCTAAGTGATAACGGTATGAGTTCAATGCTTAGCAGAGACATTCAATTTTTATTGTGTTTTGTGTATTCAATGCATTCTAAATATTGAAATTTATAACTTGTTATTTGTATCCCAATGTGGTAAGTACTTGCCCCCAATAATACCGCCATGTTTTTTTTTTTAAGAAGAATATTCGCAGGAATAAGGGAATATTAACATCGTTTTAATTTTTAAGGTACACGGCAGCACACAACAATTTTGTTTTCAGTTTTAGCTTATAAAAAATTCATAAAAACTCTGCGAATATTCAAAATAAAACGAGTTTAATCTCACAAAAATCGAAGCACAAGATTTATTTTAATTCCCAATTACGGGACGGTACTTCATTGACAAAAACTTCAACATGCATACAACAGTATGTATTGCATTTGTGTGTGTGTATGGGTGTGTGTGTGTATGTGTGTGAGCTACTATCCCTGTATGCCCAATTATTACTGACGATATTTTCATCGATGATGTCTGCAAGACAATCAATAATATGTCGCCTATACAACACATTTAGAAATACGTATGGTGACAAGTTGGTATACGTTGTCATCTATAAACAATTTGTTCTGACAAGCTTATAAAAAATTCATACAACTGCATGCAATATGACGTCGTTACAGTTTTATTGCCGACAACAAGAATAACAACTGCATTGAAGCTGTCGTGCTTCGTTGTACATATACTCTAAAGCATTACTTAAAATTTAGGATCATATATTGTCTAAATTTGTGCTGAAAATTTCTCGTTGTCTAAAATTGTATCGATTTTGTAAGTATTTGCAATAAAAAAACATAATTTGTCTAATTTGACTTCACAAATTAAACATACATGTTTAGTTCAAGTTGATAAAATGGCATAAGAAGTATAATATGTAAGTATGGCTGATAGGTCGATACGCCGGACTATCAGACAAGAGGTCGCGGTTCGATGCTGCAGGCAGCCAACCGCTTCGCCGCTAATTTTTAATTTGTTTAAGAAAACATATTTTGTTCAAAAATCAACAAAAAAGAATGCGTGTCTAATTTTAGGTCGATAATAATGCGTAAAGTGTTGTCTACTATTATGGACCTAATTTTCAACAAAAGTGTTTTAGAGTGTATGTACGTACATTAAAGCGTTTAAGTTGCCCATAAAACTTGTTTTTGTAAAAGGTTTTTTTTGAGTACCTCGGTAGACTAGTAGGTAGTGCGCTAGGCTATCAGTGTGGAGGTTGTGGGTTCGATTCGATTATTACATTTTTAATTATTATTATATATGCATTGATGACAATTTTAGTAGCGTGTTATCAAAGTTCTCATGAACGCCTTCTGTGCCCTTTGCTTAAAAATGTGAAAAAGATTTGTTACGGCTCAGATAATTTATACTGAAAATTTTGTAAAAAGCTTTACGAAGGGTGTTGGGGTCTAAGAACTCCGAAAATAGCGTTACGTAATACGTGAATAGCCCCTTAAGAAAAAAAGCCCATCGAGTTTTTCAAATTTCTTTACAAAATATATTAGATACATTTAATATAATTAATCTGACTTTAAGTTGTGGCCAGGAGAGCAGATTTTCTAAAAATAGTACAATTTTCAGAAGAATTTTATTTACCTATATGAAAATTGCACTCAATGCCAAAAACCAAAATTTTAAAATTAAAAGTCCAATATCACTGAAAGTATGTATTGAAGATATCCTTATTTATAAGCTTTACAGCAGATTTGAATTAAAAAAAACCGGGTAATATTTGTAAGGCTTATGATGCCAATAAGGTTTTTCATTTTTTCAACAGGCTGCTCATGGTTTCAACATTCTTAAAGCTTCAGTCGTTCTCTATGATTTTTACATATGTCGTTCTTGGAACCACTGTGTGCCGTCAATTCGTCGTCGGTGATAGATATTTTTTCGCACAAGCTTCGATGTTGTCTCGAACCCTTGGACTACGGGGATGCATAATGCTGTTCTGGAAGTGCGTATGGTGTACTATGTATACACCACATTCTTATTTTTCTGTTACTCAAGCAAAAATTTATTTTATTGCTTGAATGAATACTATATTGTTGCTTGGAGCGACAAATACCAGTTGCCCGTTCAAGTATTCTATATTTATCAAAACTCCAAGAACGTATCAAATTTGTACTAAAAATACATAAATATACAGATAAAAAAAATCCAAAAAAAAACTCATACATGATGATCATGACGTCAACAATGATGCATGCAATGCTTTACATTTTATTAATTTGTTTTTCTTAGTTATTTGCACCAACAAATCTCTGTGCATGTTGGTGATTTGTATTTTATTTAATTTTTTTGTTTCCCTTGCATATTTCCTTGTCGTATTTCTTATACTCTTTTTTCATACGCTTGAGTTTGTTCCTTTATGATG
The DNA here is from genome assembly GCA_956483635.1 of Panzeria rudis. Lineage (NCBI taxonomy): Eukaryota > Metazoa > Arthropoda > Insecta > Diptera > Tachinidae > Panzeria > Panzeria rudis. Next base: position 27,368,746 of record OY101447.1, on the reverse strand, counting down.
TAGCGCCATTTTCAATGTGTCAAAAAATTTTCAGTATAAATTATTAACACCATATCAAATCTTTAAGAATTCCTTAACAATTCCTTCTTAATAATTGTCCGTATTCTAGATAAACTAAATGATTTTATTAAGGGTGAATACACATATATCCTTATTTGTTTTCGCCCTTTTTTCATTTAAAAAATTTTTCCGTTTTGCTTTTTCTTTTAATTTTGTTCGTTTTTTTGCATTTTTTTTGTTTTTTTGCCGCTTTTTATAGTTTTGGCGATTTTTTGATTTAACGTTTTTTCGCTTTTTTGCGATATTTTTAGTTATATCGATTTATGTTAGTTTTGGCGCTTTTTTCAGTTTTAAGGATTTTTTCCGGTTTTTGATGTTTTTTTTTAGTTCTAGCGATTTTATTTTTGTTTTGAAACTTTTTTCGTTTTGGCGATTTTTTTGGGTTTTGGCGACCGTTTTTAGTTTTTGCGGTTCTATTTTCGTCTTAGTGTTTTTTCCCATTTTTGCGTTTTTTTGATTTTTGACGATATTTTTAGTTTTAGCGTTTTTTATGTTTTAGTGCTTTTCTTCGTTTTGCCGACTTTTTTCTGTTTTGGCGTTTTTTATAGTTTTTTTTGCCGATTTTTTTAGTTTTGGTGATTTTTGCGTTAAACATACTTTTTTGCCTTTAAGCACATTTTTCATTTTGGCGATTTTAAGTTTTGAAATTTTTTTTACTTTTAGCGCTTTTTCAAATTTCAAGAGTTTGCCTCTTTTCCAAGATATAGCGAATTGTCTAAATACATAGTCAAAATTTCATTTACTGATAGAAAGCCTTTAATTTTTATTGTTTTAAATATCAGTGTAAATTGCTGTAGTCTATTCTACAGACTATACCAATTAACACTAACTTTGAAAATTTAAAGTATCTATATATGAGTGTCTGTATATTACATTAGTATTTCAACATGTTTCGTTGCTCGCTTTAGAACACCCTTTAGTTTTTAGCTGTCATATATTTGTTGTTGTAGCGCCCAAAATTTTATATGTTCTGTGAAAATTTCAGATTCGTAGCTCTTACGACTCTAGAAAAAATAGACAGACACACAGACGGACAGCGTAGCGAAAACAACAGGGTTCTTTACAATTTTTGTGTACGGCACCCTAATAATAGCAATATATACAAAAACAAAATTCGTTTAAATATGCTGATTCTCAATTTATTGAAGTCTCTTCCCTTTTAGTCTTATACCATTCCAATAACAACATGAATATATGCAAAAGCAAAACCAACAAACACACCTATATGCTTTGCTTGTTTTTTAACTAGAAGCTATCACATGCATGTGTACTATGTGCGTATGTATTAGTAGCAGCTTTAAACGCTTATAGTTCCCCAAATACTGAACCGCGTTTAACAAAATATGAATTGTACACCTCTCCGAAAAAATATGTTTAAAATGGTATAAGTTTTATCAAAATCGGTTTAGTATTACGGCCGTAAAAGGGATATAAAAAAACCTGTTTGTCTACTAATTATATAAATATTTCCATAAATAGTTTTAGTATGTCTTCATGGTCAATTTTCTGGGTATATATGATTTCTTACAGGTGAAGGGTATACAAAAATCGGATAGATTGCTCTAGCTTGTTTTTCCTAAATTTTTATATGGTGGAAAAATAATAATATAACTGTAAATATAAATATACGTACATATACATATGAATATATGCATACATACATATATACTTATGTATGTATTTATATGTAAATGTGAGCAAAGTTGTTTTATTGTGGGTATATATCTATGTCTGGACATTTTTTCTTTCTTCTTGCTGTGCTTAAAAATATTAGGAAAACAAGTGTTTTGTTTTTGATTTTATTTTATGAAATATTTCATAGTTGTGGTTTTTACTTTTAATATTTATTTTTATGCAAATAATTGTAAAGCTCAAAATAAGGGAATGCATACAAATGTTAAATAAAAATATGTGCTTACAAATTCCGTAAAAGTTGAAAACAGAGCGGCTTTAAAAAGTGTCACATTTTTGTTATTTTATATTAGTGATGTTACGAATATCAATTTTTAATATTCGCGAATACGAATACGAATATCTGAAACAATATTCGCCGAATTCGAATACGAATATTCAATCTAAATAGTTAGTACCACTTAATGGGTAGCATGAAAAAAAAAATATTTACTTTTTACTTAAAATTTGTTTTAAAACCAAAAAAATTCTTAATTTTATATTGAATAATTTCCGGAATTTTGTGTTTTAAAAAATTTTTTAAGTAAAAAGCAAATACTTTTTTTATTCTACTACCCAATATTTCAAATTTAATTGAAAAAAAATCGACCCTTTGCGTCAATAACAATAAATTGAGAAAAACTGTCCCAATACTATAGGTATTTAACATTATTATGATATTCCGATGACTCATATTTATTTATTTAGTTAATATTCATATAAATTTAAATTGTAATTACACTCTAAAACATTACTTCAAATTTAGGATCATATATTGTCTAAATTTGTGTTGAAAATTTCTCCTTGTCTAAAATTACATCGATTATGTAGTTGTTTTATTAATGAAAAAATCTTTCAAATTAAACATATTTAGTAACATAATGTAACATAATGTATAATACGGCTATGGCTGAATGGTAGATACGTCAGACTATCAGTCAGGAGGTCGCGGTTCAAATCTGCACGCAGCCAGTTGCTTTTTTTAGTAAAAACCTTTTGATGAAAAATAATGCGTGTGTAATTTTAGGTCGATAATAGTCTGTAAAGTGTTGCCGACTATTATCGACCTAATTTTCAACAAAAGTGGTAGCACCATAAAATATGGTAGCACCATAAAATACCACAAATTTCCCCTAAATTTCCCAAAAAAGCAGCTGTTCAACATAAACAAAGAAAAATTCCAAAAAATGTAATTTTCTTCATTCAGGAAATAAGAATAATGAAGAGTTTCTGCAATGTTTTAAAACAATAAAAACAGTTTACAAAATCACAAAAAGGCAAATATAGACAAAGAAAGCCCAAATTTCTCGACAACAAAAGTTGAATTGTTAGCGGCCACAATTTTTTGTTTCCACAAGAACAAGAAGCAGTCAAAATCATATGGTAATTAATAAAACTTAAATCGAATTTAAATGTACAAGACTGGAGATATAAGTTATATATAAATATGGTCTATTGAAATGAATTTTCTGTTTAAATAAAAATTAAGGTTAAAAACCATTTAATTATTAAGTAAAAAACTGAAGGTTAGCACCTGAATGCTACTTTTTTAAATTTTTGGTGGAAAGTAAATAAGGGAAAATACGAGCTTCTTTTACCTATATCCAGGCAATATTTAGTGACACCAGCGGCGAGTGTTCCGAGCGAGCGGATGTTTAGTGGTGTGTAGCTTATTTACATACCGCGCAATAGGCTTGATGGAGAAAAGACTCCAAAACTTTTATTTTTGTAGTTCAACATTCCTTTACTGAGCTTTGAGTATTACTTTAATATGATTAATAAATTAATTTGACAGGACTTTACTTTTTAAATACCATGTCGTTGTGAAATATATTTTGTTTCTTTTTTCTTTACTAAAAGAAGATTATTGTTTTACGTTATAGACAATTTTTTTTAGTAAAAATTAATATTTTTTGTTTAATTTTGAGTATTTTTTATGTATAATTTTTTTGGAACGTATTCACAAAATATTCGTGAAATATTCGTTTGAATTTGGCGAATACGAATACAAATACGAATATCATGAAAGAGGCGAATATTCGGCGATTCGAATACGAATATTCGTAACATCACTATTTTATATATTTGATTTTAAAACATGTATTTTTTGCATTTCTCACAAATTTGTTCAAACATAGTTTTCTTTTTACTCATATAAGGTACAAAGCTTGTATCGAAAAGTGTGGTTTGACGGCTTAGCAATCTGCACTCTATAAAAAAAAAACTGTTAGAATTTATATCACATACGTAGAAAGACAAAAAGTTGTCTTTTAAAAATTTAATATATATTAAATTCCCTTAGTTTGATCCGTTTTAACAAAAATTCCCCAAATCTACATACTGATGCGTAAGCTATTTTATTTTATCAATCGATTTAAATGTTGGCAGACTTATTTAATTTTTATCTTATTAAACATTGAAAAGTTTCTTTAGGGAAATTTTACAGGAGTAGTATTTTTAATTATGCTCGCTTCATATCGAAATAGTGTTTCTTGAACTGAAAATTAAACTCGTATCAAAATAACAAAATTCTAATGACTAACTCTTATAGAAAGGATAAAAAAAATACACATGGATCGATGATTTGACAGTTTACGTCTAGCGTTTGTTTACTTATTATTCATCAAAATGATTTAAAACAAATAAATCACACTTGTCATTTGTTTAGATTGTATGGAAGCAAAAACAAATGCCGTTTTGAGATTAATATGAAGAAAATATATTTAAAAAACAATTTTAAGAAACACAAAATTTAGTACTTTTTTTTAATATTATCTGGAAGGTACTTAGGGATATCTTTAAAAAATTTAGCCGAGACACCTGGTGTTTAGCCGAGACATCTTCACTAAGCAAGGACACCACCCTTAGACACAAAACCGGTCTAAGAATTCACCAAAAATTTTACAAAAATCTATCAAAAATTCCTTAAGTTTCCCGGATTCCCAAGAACTTTTACAAAAATCTCCAAAAAAATCTCCAAAAAAATCCTAGACATTGCCCGGATTCCCAAACAATTTTACAAAAATCTCCCCAAAATCCCAGAAGTTCCCCGAATTTCCAAAAACTTTTCCGAAAATCGACCCAAAATCTCAGAAGTTCTTAGAATTCTCAAAAGCGTTTACTAAAATCTCCCCTAAATCCTAGAAGTTTCTCGGATTCTAAAAAAACTTTTACGAAAATCGCCCCAAAATCCCCAAAGGTTGCCGAATTTCCCAAACCTGAGACAAAAATCTACCCAACATACCAGAAGTTCCCGGAAACCAATGGCAGCACTGAAAGCCGTGAAAATACAAAAACGGCAATACTCAGCAAAGGTGTATACCAAATATGAGATAAATCGTTCAACAGGAAGGGTGTAAATTTTCAATTACTAGATTTGACCCATACATAAGCATATGTATGTAATAGTACATAACAGAGAAATGTATGAGCTGATTCACTTTCGCTGTCCACTCACTTTTACAATGCCTTTGTTATGGTTTTTAACATCAATATGTGCTAATGATATTGCTTGCAATGTTAACTCTGACTGTCATTAGCTCGCTCTTGTTTTTTAAGTGCTGTTAACAAAAGTAAGTAAAATACTGTTACTGTTGTTTGATTGGTTTGTATAGTAATCAAATAACTTACAAAAGGATGTTGATGTACGTATGTAAGTATATGTTTTTACACAATTTAAAATTACTGTAAAAAGCTATTTAAAAATGTTTTTAGAAAATTTAACATAATAAATTCAGAATTAATAAGAAATGTAGAAAATGGAGCTTATAGTGGAATAAAAAATAAATATAGCAGAAGCAAAATATGGGATGGGAAATATGGTAGGACGATGGTAGTGTTAACTCATACTGATTCATTGCTTTTGTGAATCATATGCATAAACAGACATTGCAAGCAGTGACAGGCATTTATTAACAACAGTCTCGTTGATATGAATCATGCATTAGCATCATTAATTTTTTTAATGTTAATTGCTAGCTCAATACTCATTTTAGAAAATGCAAAATTATGCCGTTTGATTCGTAATCAAACAGGTACATAAATATGTACAAATCCACATGCAAACATACATAAAAACAAAAAAGGAAAAATGGCACTAAACACATATGTGTGACACGCAATTTAAACCATGTCTTACAAGCTAAAATTATTTACTGTCTTTTCTTGTTCATTGCTCTACGCACATTTGACTTATTATTACTTAAAAGCCTGTGATTTGTAAATCATTCTTGTTTTTGTATGGTGTGATGACTTACCATGCAAATTTCAAGCCAAATCAAAGCACGATTTAGAAAAACATAGTGTGATTTAAAAGGAGTTTCAAATGGCTTGTTGCAGATGTCTATTAAGTACACGTCAGGAGTTAAAAAAATCGTACATACTTACTTTTGAAATATACAGCATACTTTTAGGTTTTATGTTACACAGTACGTATGATTAATATAACGTTAACACCACCACAGTGGCTCCAATTGGAAAAAGGGTAATAATAAATAAACTTGCTATCCGATGGCAAATCGAAGTATGTAATCGTAGAGGAGAGCCTAAGCTTTAAGAATATAGAAATTTGGACCACCCTGTTAAAACACACGGTGAGAGCTTTGATGCCCTGTAGCTCACCGTGTTTTTGAACAGGGTGGTTAGAAATTTAATATTCTCAAGGCTTACGTCCTCCTCTATGATTTTTACATACAGATGTATTATTATTTTTTTGCAATTGGAACCACTGTTCACCGACACACGTATATGGGTGACTCTCATTTCAATTGCTTTTTTTGTATCTGCTGAAAGTACATATATAATATAGAATATTTGCATTTGCTACTCTTATTTCACTCATTAAAAATTTTTTAAAAATATTAGAAATTATAATCTTTTTTTTTAATTTTTGTTGTCCGCAGTCTTGTGTATTGAGCGTTACGCTTTTCCTGTACACTTCATTACTCTGTTTAAATATTTAAAAGTTTTGTGAACTTTGCTAAATAGTATTCAACAATCATGGCTTGTATTAAAAAAAATGTATTGAGTGTTACCCATATTTTTTTAATTTAATTGAAATTTTTAATGAATAACTAATAATAAGTTTATGTTAAGACACATCGAAGATTATACATCTGAATTGTATTGAACTCAAAATAAAGTCTGTCTTATGAAGAAAATATTGAATTCGTATAAAACTGTATTAAGCGTTACGTAAAAAAAATTTGCAATATATTTTATATATGAATTTTAGATTGTTAAAAAAGTTAACAGCAGCTAAAGGGTAGAAATGATATAAAGATCATTATCTGTTTTCAAATTTCTCCTTTTCTTTGAAAAAATTTTGCTTCTACCGCACTATGGACTGTTATATTTCCAAAGAATGTACTACACTCTAAAACATTACTTTAAATTTAGGATCATATATTGTCTAAATTTGTGTTGAAAATTTCTCCTTGTCTAAAATTACATCGATTTTGTAGTTATTTGATTAAAGCAAAAACCTTTAAATTAAACATATTTAGTCCAAGTCGAAAAAATGTAACACAAAGTATAATACGGCTATGGCTGAATGGTAGATACGTCAGACTACTAGTCTGGAGGTCGCTGTTCAAACCTGCACACAGCCAATCGCTTTTCTTAGTAAAAACATTTTGCTCAAACATAATGCGTGTGTAATTTTAGGTCGATAATAATCGGTGAAGTGTTGCCGACTATTATCATCCTAATTTTCAACAATAGTATTAGAGTGCAGTTAGGTCGTATTTTGCTACGAAAAATTATTTTAAATTGACATAATTTTTAACATAGAGTAGAATAGGGGAAAGATCTGGTCCAAAGACCGACTCTGCGACACCTAGTGGATCTTTTGTGTCATAGATCAAGCTCTGCATGACTCTCCTTATGAAAGTCAGCACGGAGTTTGGAGATGCCTGCTTAATATCATCCGAACAGAGAAACTCAGAATGAAAACCACGCCTTCTACTAATACATAAGATGATACACTCACAGAAAATGTGTGCCGCTGTCTCATCCTTTTCCAAGCATAAACGGCACAGAGGATAGTTGAGTCCAAAGTGACCAGAGAGAAAACCAGTAACAAGATGTAAATCATTCCTGTTGAAATTCTGGATGCCACAACATGAAAATTGCTGCATCAATGCCTTGGCTTGCCTTCAGCCAGAGCAAGTCAGCCACACTTCCTTTGCGGTCGATATGTCATTTCCTTTGATTAGGGACTTGACAGTCGACCAGTTTACGCCACAAAAAGGCTCTGGACCCATAACAGGAATAGCAGAGGCCCTCCTGGTCAATTTATCTGCTTCCTCGTTACCCGGATGACCCCTGTGGCCAGGTATCCAGTAATGTTTAAATGTTAATGTTACAATATCGGATCGAATATCGGAAAATATAATTTTATTTTATTGAATGAGATGAAAACTATAATATGAATCCTATCCTCTCATTTTTCTATTAGTTGCATTGGTAAAAAAAAACAAAATGTACGTTTATAATTAGAGTCGCCCATCACAGCCTTTCGAAAAACGGTTTTTTTTCAGTTAGGCAGTGTAATATATTTGCATCCAAAAACGAAATACGACAATCATATTGCTTATTAAATTCTCTTTAAAAGCCCAAAAGACCCAAAATTTGTTTGCCCCTAAAATGAAAAAAAGTCGCTGAAATCTAGGGATAAATCTCTTACTCTGACAGCACTGTGCTGCTGCATGGTTCTTTTTGGTGTAACTGATTTTATTTTGTGCGAAAATTGAACTTAAACGGAAACTAAATTAAGTTAAATTGAAAATCGATTGGAAAATGTTTATGTTGAAGCATTTCTTATTAAAAACTTTTATTCGAGACGTTAATTTTTAATTGTTTTAAAATTTTACCAGCATTTAAAATACAAAGATCTTCTTAAATATTTATCGCTTTTTATAGCGGAAAATATATGGAATTTTTTTCCTTTAAAAAGAAAATATCATTAAAAATAATAATAATAATAAAATGCCCATAAACCTACTTATGGTTGATGTTAAACTTTTAATCTTTGTATTGTCTTGACTTTTACGCTGTTTAATTGTTGCAATTATTGCAGTAATTTGTCTTTTATGGCCAATGTTTAAGTATATAATTACAGCGCGCATTGTTCGTATTTTTTTAAATATGTAAATAAATAAATTAATATGTATTTACTTCCTTCATATGTACTTGCGAATATAAAATTTGTAAAAATTTTTATAACCTGTGGTAATAAAAGCTTGTACACAATAACGAGGGCAGGCTTGAAAGAATATTTTGACATAGAATTAATATTACATGCAAATATTATTATTTTCTATCCTAACAGTCAACTCATATTCATGCCCGTGTGGGGCTTTCAATTACAAATTCAAAAAAGTTAAATCTTCCTTGCCCTCATTTGAAGTCAATGCTCACATATTGTTGTAACAGTTGATGCATTCATTATGTTACACACACACACAGTGACTTTGTAGGTAAAAATATGTATGTGACTAAGGTTGCATGCGTGCATGTGAGTATATAATTTAAGTAATTAACACTCACTTACATAAGAGTCACACTATTAAATTTTCACAACTTTTTTTTTTTTGTATTCGTGTGTGTGTACTTTTGTCGTACTTGTTCTTCTTGATTTTGTTATTTTTTTTTGAGTTGATGCTGTTGTAATTGTTAAGTTTCATATGTATGTGTTAATGTCCTGGCAAAGTATATTATGTCGTTATGCGCCAAACGGAAACGGAAGTGTGCAATAAAAAAATGAAGCTTTTATTTATTTTTTTGGACCTAACAATGTTGGTATAACAAGAACAATATTCTTCCTCTACCATGTTCTGTATGGGTATATTCACTCATGTGTCTGCACACATGAATTTAAGTTTAAGTTATAAGAGTCTCGAATCACTAAGTTCTGAGTGAATGATGTTATTTGAAGGTATTTAAACACAGGCAAACTTAAGACAGTACACAAGAACTTTACTGCAGACTAAAAAAGTACTAAGAGCTTTGGAAATAATTTTTGTTTTGATTAGGCTGGCTAAAAAGTAATGCAAACTAAAGGCTGTTAGCATGTGTTTCAACAAAGAACTGTGGTGGGGCAGAATAACAATATTTTGGAAATAAATCAGCAATTTGTAAACAGACAATCCAAAACGTAAAGATAGCAGAAAATTATTTATATTTCACGTAAGAATATGAACTTCCCATATTGCGCAGGAGCGGAGCTGTGAAGTTTTAAGCTTTTCAACACTTGTAATTTTCTTGTTAATGATTTTAGAAAAAACTTTAACGCCATTTACCTTTTTTGTTGGCCCTGGACCCTTCCGAATTTGACCTATTTAGCAGGAAAATTTTGATTTTAGCCCATATGTTCTAAAAGCCCTAAGCTTGGACTCAATAGCAAATATCAGTTGCAGAAAATCTTACATGTATCCATTTAGTTACTAAAACATTTTATCGACCTTAGACCAAATTTATGGGTAAGACCATAAAAAATTAAATTTTTGGGATTTCGTGGAATTTTCTTAAAAACTCTGCAGATTATCAGAACCAAATGTAAGTTTTTTTAATCGTTTGCTATTTTTTACATAAATTCCTATATAACTGCATATAGACGCATAAGTTCGAGAGGACTGCCCAAAGTACATCTTTCAAATATATAAGAACGAAATAGAAAATGTTTTCATACAATTACACTGTGTAAGAAAATTAAACTTTTGTCATGATCTTTGATCACCACTACACAGCAAAAAATATTCAATATTTAGAACATCAATCGGCATACACATACTAATATATTTTGCTTGTATGGGTTTTGCTTGTATTTGGCAACTCTCGCTCTGACAAAGTTTTTGTTAGTGTATATCAAGCAACAGCAAGAAACAAGCGATAACACAACCTGCTTGTTTGAATGTTTATGCGTTAATACGTGTGAGTACATACGTGTGAGAGTAAAAGAGTAAAAAACCTCATGTGATATGCTTTGCCGGTTCCTGATTTAGAAGCGCTAAAAGCTGCTAGAAGCAATGCATTGCTTATTTAAGAGCAAATGCTTCCAAAAATGCTACCACAACTGCACTAAAGTTTACAAAAGACGACGAAAAAATATGCACGAATACTACTTATTAGCTTTTGACGATAATTTTAAATGTAAAAAATAAATGCAATGCAACATAACTATTTAACATTTAACTTCTCTCACTGACGATAGTGCTTCTTGGAAGCACTAACGTAAGCGAGACCCTTAAAATATGTTCTACGATTGTATACACGAACAGTACACACACACATACACATGTGTATACACGAGCAGTACATTTTACACGAGCAGTACATTTTAAAAATAAAGTAAATACATTTTAAAAATAAAGTAAAATAATGTATTTATAAGAGTAAGTTCAGGTTAACTTCATGCTGCCAATTTGCAACAGTGTTTTTGGTTGAGTGGTCGGTGCGTTGGATTTCAAATCTGAAGATGCTTAGTTCGATACTAATTGAAATTAAAATAACAAACAGTGAGTAAATATACAAAATTGATAACTAAAGATAAGAAGTAATAAGCCATAAGAACCATTTTTTCGATATATTTTCAGTTTTAGTGCTGAAAATCATCAAAATTTTGATTAAGCATTTTATGGAAGCAGAAACTATTGCTTCTAAGCGGCTCATCTCGAACAAAAATCATGCATTATAAAAGCGCAATTGCAAGTGATTCCATTTGTAGTCTCCCTTACAAAAATGCTTCCAGCAAGCAATAATTTTTGATGGGTATATTTTTTTTGATGTGTTATGGTCCCCTAACTACAAAAACAGTGGAAGTATAAAATTCTATGGATACGTCTTTTTTAAATGTTTACACCAATTTCATTCTAACTTTAAAACGGATTATCCAATTTCTTTACAAAGAACACTAAAAAACTTGGAATAAAATCACATTTAAGCCGTTCTAACATTACCGCAATGATGAAAAATATATTTTTTATGCAAAATTGGAAAATTTTTATTATTAAAAAATTTATAAAAAATCGAAAAGAGGAAAAGCTTACAAAATTTGTTAACTGATCAGAATGCCACATATATTGCAAATAAAATAAACTTTATTTCATGAAAATCGATGGCTAAATATTGATTTTATTCATAATAAAGTGAAACAACTTCAAGTTCTTGGGAAGAAAAAAGTTTACCGAAATTTTTTCATTTATGTTTTTCATGTTATCTTAATAGTTATGGACGACTATTCGACATTTTGTTGTTTTTTTTGTTATATATGCGATTTAGATAAAAGTCGTTAGGGCAAAAGCTGTTGGAAACTTCACAGACAAGAAGTTTGTAGAAGAAAATTGTTTTCTAAATAAAATATTTATTAAGTTATGGGATATAAAAGATAGAAAAAAACATTTGCTCAAAGAGTGTTAAGCGTGGGACACGCCTTTATCTCAACTGATTGACCTACAATTTTTTAGGGTAGTTTTTTTTCTAAATACGCATAGATTTTGGGTATGAGAATTGAAGAAACAAAATGAGAATGTATCGTTAGATCCCAATGATCGCTAAAGCTGTTTTTAGACTATTATACAAGCTGTTCGACTTCTGCACAGAGTGCAACCCTGATATAATGTGTTGTTATTGCTTTTTTAAAGCTTTCCATAAACTCATTAGATCAGGGTTGCATTTTCTATAGAATTCGAACGGCTTGTGAGATAGTGTAAAACAGGCAAACAAGTAGACATTTAAAACTCTTGATAAATTCAATTCGAAAGCAAATTATTATCACAACGTTGCAGCGGTCATAAGATCGGAACTATTGGACGGATTTAAAAAAGGCCTTCAGATAAATAAATAATAAAAGAGTGCCAATGAAAAAAAAATAATGTGTGTCCGATCACAGGGGAGATGTGTAAACATCGAAGTAATGAAATATTTCACCTTCTACCGAAACATTCTTCTCATCATTCACCCGTTTCAACTTCGGCGAACCGGGCTTCATCCGCTTCTTTTTCACCCTCGTACCTTCCTCCACACCAGACAAATCGCTCAAACCGATAAGATTCGCATCAGACACCTCTGACTCGCTCCCACCAGGCATATTGCCCTTCCGCTTCCACGCAGACATAAATAATAGTATTATTTATCCACCAGCAAAAAATAATATACCCGTAGAAAATAGTTGAAATTACCGCAGTTAAACAGCAAAATAACCAACAGTCAAAGACAAACGCAGTCAATAAACCGTCAGCCAAATATCGCACCAAGTTCAGCAACAAATTCGGTAAAACCGAAAACCCGGTTAAAAAAAAAAAACCCGGGTTCAAAAACCGAGACGAGCCGGGTCTGAGTCCCGAAAAACTGGACACGAAATCCCCTAAATCCCAGAAGTTCCCGGCAAAAATCAAAAACGGCAACGCCGAAATACTCACTAAATTCAAAAACACGGCAACACAGCACCAACCAACAAACGTACGACCTTACTGCAGGAGTTTGACCTTGAGACTCCCTTTGCCAGAGTTAGTGTATTTCTATGCAGCTGTTAAGCTTCTCTGTACTTCTTGTTGTCCGTATGATTACACTAATACAGTCATACACAGCTCACACCACGTTATTACAATTGTAGTATTAATCTTACTCAAAATTTGTGATTGTATTGTGAAAAAGATTTTTACCCCCTAGCGTATAGATGTTTACACATCAAAAATATTTTTAAAAATCGGTTCACAAATGACAGAGTTATGCGTGTACAAACATAAAAAAAAGTAAAAAAAAAATAATGTACCCGTACAAAATAGCTGGAATTACCGCAGTTACACAGCAAAATAACCAACAGTCAAAGACAAACGCAGTCAATAAACCGTCAACCAAGAAACCCGGGTTCAAAAACCGAGACGAACCGGATCTGAATCCCGAAAAACTGGTCACAAAATCCCCTAAATCCCAGAAGTTCCCAGCAAAAATCAAAAACGGCAACGCCGAAATACTCACTCAATTTAAAAATACGGCAACACAGCACCAACTAACAAACTTACAACCTTACAGCAGGAATTTGACCTTGAGACTCCTTTTGCCAGTGTTAGTGTATTTCTATGCAGCTGTTAAGTTTCTCTGTACTTCTTGTTGTCCGTATGATTACACTAATACACTTATACACAGCTCACATTGCGTTATTACAATCTTACTCAAAATTTGTGATTGTATTGTGAAAACGACTTTTACCCCCTAGCGTATAGATGTTTACACATCAAAAAGTTTGTTGAAAAGACACTCTTTCAGAATGTGCCTTTAAAAGTCCTGCAAATGGTAAGTGTATAATAATTGCATAAAAATTCGTTGGAATACAAGTTCAGGCCACAGTGTTCTCTTTATATTTCCAAAAAATTTCCCGCCCGAATATGCCCCTCCCGGAAAAAAATTAAAAAAGTGTTGCCACTTTCCAATTTTAAATTTTTTTAATATGATCAGAATAGCTTTGCTTAGAAAAAAAACAATGCTCCGTATATATCCTTATATATGCAAACTTCGCGAAACACCGAAGAAGAATTGTAATAGTGTAAATTATGACGTTTTAAATTTACTTCTTTCAGTTTTATATCTCCTAAGCCATTTATAATGAATGCCGAATTTCAAGCACGTAGCTTACTTTTTTCGCGAGATATAACACTTGCCTTTCTAGACGGCTCATTCGACACACTGTGGCAGCGTAACAATTTGTGGTATAAAAAAGAAGCAAAAAACTAGTTTCTTCATTTTTTATAACAAACATAAATAAAACATATTACACTGATTAGTTTTCTCAGCATGTTGGCATATCTTGAGAAACAAAGTCTTTAAGACTTTAGCATGCCAATGTCATACATTCGCTTGTTGTCTCCTTTCAATTTCTACACAGCCATGGCTTAATATGCTAGTTACAATATACAAGTATACACATTTTTTTGCATAAATGACCCGTCTACATTTTCAATTTGTAAATAAATAGAAGAAAAAAACTAATTAAGGAAAAAAAAACACTAAACATAACGGAAGTTAGTATGTAAATTTAATCGGAAATGAATATTAAAGTGTAATTTCCGCTGAAAATGACGAGACAGGAAAACACACATAGGCATACACCCAAAACACACATACACAACTACATACACTTAAAAGGCGTTTAAGGAATTACAACTGGTCGCACATAAAATAAACAAAAAAAAAACCACTTTATATTCTTCTTTATTTCTTATGTGTTTCTTGATGCAAATAAAATTTACACTTTACTTTATTTCATATAAAAATATATTTTACTGCACATGGCTGTTGCAGAAGCAAGCAGCAGCAGCAGCAGGAAAAAACTCATTGCAAATTATACTTTATTTGTTTTTTTATTAATTCCATTTTTTAATTTCTCTTTTGGCTTTTGCCTTTAACATTATTATTTTCTTTCTTACCATACCGCTTTTTTCTTTTACAAACCGTACATTTTATTTTAATTTAATATATCACTTTTCAATTTAACATATCACTTAAGGAAAGTGTATGAGTGTGAGTGGATATACACACACATATGTACATACACGTTGGCATGTATGTATGCTTAAGTTTTTAATTGCATTTTATTTTACCCTGGTTGTGTCCTTTAGCTTGTGAAGAAAAACCCAAATATGAATTTCATATTTGTATGCAAATGCAAATACTAAAAGGAGAAGAATAAAGAGGATAATCTGTTAAAATCTGCAATTCATTTAATTAATGACACTCATACGCCACATGAGACAACAAAATGTCTGAATGGCAATAAAAAGTGGCAAGAAAGAAAGAAAGAAAGAAAGAAAGAAGGAAAGAAGCAAGGAAATATTTTATTTTATTTTAAATGTATATTTTATACTGCTTGGAAAATATTTATCTTTGAAAGAAATTGCAGAATTTAATTTAATTAAAATTTATTATGCTGTTTTTACTTATATCCTTAAAGACATACATATATAGTTTTTTCAAATTAAGCATCTTGTGTGGGACTTATATAGTACAAAAAAAAAACTAGTTATATACATAAATATATGGGTGATTCTCATTTCAAATACTTTTTTCGTCCTCGTTGAAAGTAAAGTAAAATACTTCATAAAATAAACTCATACAATTTAAAATGAAAACTGCTTTAGCATGATTTAATAGATTATAAATAAATGTACATAAGGTTTTTGTTGTGTTAAAAATGAGGAACGAAAATACGGTTTATACCCTCCGCATACAAAATTGCGTGTCTGTAGTGCATGATGTTGATTTTCCACATTAAGGAAGTATGAATTTTTGCATTTGCTTCTCTTATTTCAAACACCAAATTCTTAAAAAACATTAGAAATTATAATTTTTTTTTAAATTGGTCTTATCCGCAGTATGTGTATTGAGTGTTACGCTTCCTTAGTACGCTAAATTACTCAGTTTAATTATTGAAATTTAAATTAACAACATACACTAAAATAATAGGGTACGTTTTTACTTCAAAATTTTTAAAAGCTTTGTGAACTTTGCTAAATAGTGCAAAGGTTTCATCCAAAAAAATGTATTGAGTGTTATCCATTTTTAGGGTTCCGTACATTAAAAGTGTAAAGGAACCCTATTGTTTTCGCTACGCTGTTCGTCTGTCTGTCACAGGCTGTTTTCTCGGGAACCGTAAGAGCTACGGACCCAAAATTTTGACAGAATATGTAAAACTTTGGCCGCTACAACAACAAATATATGCCAGCTAAAAGTTAAAGGGTATTCTAAAGCGAGCAACGGAAAATGTTGAAATACTAATGTAATATACAGACACTTTAAATTTTCAAAGTTAGTGTTAATGGGTGTAGTCTGTAGAATAGACTACACCAATTAACACCGATAGTTAAAGCAATACAAATTAAAGGGTTTTCTACAGTTAATGTAATTTAGACTATGTAATCTAGACAATTTTCTGTATTGAAGATTGAAGATTTTACCTCTTACGGTTTCCAAGCGTAAGAGGTAAAATCTTCAAACTTTAAAAAACGCTAAAACTAAAAAATTCCAAAATTAAAAAAAATGTCAAAACGATAAATCGCCAAAATCGAAAAAACGTTTAAAGAAATAAGGCACCAAAATTAAAAAAAATCGCTAAAACGCAAAAAAAACCAAAACTAAAAAAAATTACAAAAAAATAAAAAAACCTTAAAAAAACGAAAAAATTTGTCAAAACGAAAAAAGTACTAAAACTTAAAAAAATCGCTAAAACTAAAAATATCGTCAACGAAAAATGAAAAAAAATCACCAAAACGAAAAATAAACGCCAAAACTAAAAAAATCGCAAAAAACCGATGAAATCGCCAAAACGAAAAAAAGTGACAGAACAAAAAAAAAAAAATCGCTAAAACTAAAAAAATCACCAAAAACCGAAAAAAGCCCAAAAACTAAAATAAATCGCTAAAAATAAATTATCGCCAAAAAGAAAAAAAAAAAACGTTAAAACAAAAAAAAATACGCCAAAACGAAAAAAATCACCAAAACTAAAAAATTGTAAAAAACGAAAAATCGAAAAAAAACACCAAGTCAAAAAAAAAAAATACAAAAAATAAAAATGCTAAAATTAAACGAAAAAGCCAAATGAAAAAATTGTAAATGAAATAAGGGAAAAAGGGAAAGGGATATATGTGTATTCGTACGAAAGTCTTCGTGTGCGAGCTAAAGTCGCACTTTATTTAATTTACTTAGAATTAATTGAAAATTTTTAGTAAATAACTAAGGAGCTTATGCTAAAAAACATCGAAGATTATACATTTGAAATGTACTGAATTCAAAATATAGTGTGTTCTGAAAAAAATATTTAATTTGTATAGAAATGTATTGAGCGTTACGTCAACAATATTCTTAAATATAATTTTTTCTATAAATTTTAGGACGGCAAAAAAAGTTGACAGCAGAAGGATAGAAACGATATAGAGAGCATTATCTGTTTACAAATTTCTGATCTGCTTTGAAAAAAATTTGCTTCTACCGCACTGTCGAAGAATGTATTAAGTAGGTCATATTTTGCTACGAACAATTATTTGAAATTGACATAACTTTTAACATTGATGACCGATTTTTATTAAAATTAGCCTTATTTGAAAGAAGAGTCAGCTGTCTTTTCGCTCATGTACAAATGTTTGTAAAGAATTGCTTTTAAAAGTAACCTTTTTTATATTTCCACGTGAGCCCAAGTCAAAATTGTAAAAGAGGTGATAGTTTTTAATTTCGTTCTGCGATTAGTATAATTTTTTATTTTTAGAGAGTATGTGTATAGTGCTTTCAAATTCAAACCCTATACTTATTCTCTGTGGTGTATTTTTTCCGCAAAAATCATTCCCAGCACAACTGCGAAAGCAAATATAACGCTTAATACACAAAAATTAAAAAAAAATCAAAAAAATTTATATTTTATTTCAAGATCCATTGAATGAAGCGAAAACTATAATATAAATCTTACCTTCTCATATTTCTATTAGCCAACAAAAACAAAAAAATAAAATAAAATAGATGAATAAAAAACACAAAATGTAAGCTTAGAATGAGAATCACCCAGATGTAGTAATATAGTGACATTTATAAAAAGCTAACTTAAAAAATTTCAGGGATATCAGTTGAGATATGTGCGTGTAGCGTGGGCTCACCAAATTTGAAAAAATTCCCTTTTTCTGCTTTTATGTCTTATAACTTAATAAATATAGTATTTAACAAAAATTGTTTTCTAAAAAGTTGCTATCTGTGAAGTTTGCAACATTTTTTGCCTTATCGAATTTTAGCTAAATCGCTTATTTGAAAAAATAAACAGCAAAGTATCGAATAGCCCATAACTATATAATAACAAAATATAATAACAAAAAAAGTCCATAAATTTAAAAATTTTATAAACTTTTTCATTCCATAGAACTTGAAGTTGTTTCTTTAGTTACCTGAGACGCTGAACGCTACTCTGCACTCCAATTTTTTTATCAGCTCTAGTTTTCGAGATATTCCGTTATATAAGAAATGAAGGCACTTTCACTACATTAGAGTGATTCCACGTAAAACGGCCCTATGCAAGTAAAAAATTTTTTTCTGATTTTTAATAAAAATTTCTCAATTGATGTTTTCTTCTTAATTCATGCAAGAAACATTTTGCTCTCCCTCTTTGTATGTTTAATATTTATTTCAGATTTTCTTTTATTCCCTTTCTCATTACTAATAAAAACCGTTATTTCTAAAAAGAATACACTTTTTTGCTTTTTATTGCATTTAAAAAAATATTCAGCTAGAGTATTCTGCTGTCTATAATAGAACGGATAAAAAATAATTTAATGTCTTATTATTTTCTTATGAGTTTATCTTAATATTATTTATATTAATTAAAGCAATAAAAAGTTTCATTTCTTTGAATTTTTTACACTTTCGTACCAGGTCACACCCGTCGGTCACACCTCTCATCCATCGGTAACACCCGTCGGTCACACCCGTCTCATTTTAAAAATAGTTTTTTTTATAAGAAAAATATTTTTTTGTCAAACAGTAAATACATAATACAATTGAAAACACTTTAAACTTATATCTATACAAAAATTATTGTGTACCTTATAGTCAACATTTTATAGAATTTATACTGAAAGTCATAATTCTTTAAAACTAACGCAACGTTATTTTAAGTAAAAAATTTTATATTCTTGATTTATACTAAAAAATGTGTGTAAAATGGTCACACCCGGCTAAATGGAATTACTCATTAGCATAACTGGAGAAGGGTTTGCCTTATTCAACAAAAGGGAAAAACCAAATTCGACAAAAAATATCTTTAACGTGAGTAAGCATTGTTTCCTGATCTGTAGTGACGCTTAAATAGAAGGCAATTTTGTCTCCAATAATTCCTGTTTGCATGAACGCTAATTTGATTCGTTAACTTCGTGTTAAGGCCTTTGCTAAAATTGTATAACACTTTCCAACACTATTAAAATAAACGAAAAGCACAAAGAGGAATGGGGAAAAAACACATGAATTTATGCTTGTACATGAACATATTTTCATGAATTTCTTTAATTTTGAAAAATAAATGTTAAATTAATTGTTTAAATAATATAAATATTGTTATTTATATATAAAATATTTCATATGTGCGTATATTGTTGTCGAATAATTATTTGAGTTTTGCCAAAAGACGACGTGCTTTAACTGAACAGCTGACTTTTGTCTATTCAATAACACCACAAAAATTATTGCCGTTTAATTAACGCAGCTAGTAGTGCTTAAAAGTTTAACGAATATTAAAAGCAACAATTTTGGTGTTAACTTCTTTAAACGCCTTGTTTAGCGTTAAAATAAGTTTGTGAATTGCACTACTGCTCTTTAGTTTCAGAGATATCGTAAAAGTTTTAGTCAAAAAGTTACGAATTTCATTAAAAAAATTGTTTTTAAAAATTCCTAAAAAGTTAAAAATACACCAAAGATCCAATTTTTGGACCAGTATCAAGTTGTTTAACATATTTTCGTTAAAATTGGTGTACAACTTTTAATTTTATTCACTATTTAGTGCGACAACTCATAAAATTTTTTTATGCTCAAACTTTAATGATATCTCTGAAACTAATGGTCAGATTTAAAAACAACATTAGGTCGGCTTATAGATAATTTTCTTGTCGAGTTTCTTATTGAATGGGGTAAGCCCTTCTCCAGTGATGCTAATATATCTTTAGGTGGGAGGTAAACTATACCAATACTATTAGAATCGGTATTTTTTGCTCTATCGATATGCGAAATTCAGTAAGTCCTTTCTTTCAAGTGATAGTAGTAGTGCCCAAAAATATCTGGAGGGTGTCAGTTCTAGAGAACAAAAAAGTTTATCGATATATGTAAAAATGTATAAATTATTGAATATTTTGCTTACACTCTAATCATGAGTCAATTATGACATGGTGTTATACAATCATCTTTATTAAATACTTACACCCATTAGCGTTTTTTTTGCGATTTCGGTGTACAAGAAATTTGACCTCTTTGTCTAAGGAAATTCGAAAAAATTTGCCGCAACACACAGAAAAATTTTATATTAAAATCGCCGAAAACAAGTTTAATTAAAAATTTTTCGGTAGTGATTTTCCTTCACAGGTGTTTCATGTTAATTCAACATGATTTTACAATAACCTTCAAGGAACATTTTTCCTTTTGAAATAAATATATTTCATGTTAATTTGATTTTCCAGCTTAGTTAAAACAAAATGAAGTTGATATTGAAATAGTACGAACAATCATTTAAATATGAAATTTTAAGGAAACCGTTTTTCACTACATTTAACGTTATAAAATTACTTAGAAAACCTGAAGATATATTCGTTCTCTATGGGATCCAACATAACAGAATTATTACCTAAGAACCCTTGAATAATTTTAGTATTTCACAGTGTTAAATTTAATATGATTTCCAATCAAAATTGCGACATGCTGATTTTACATTGATATTTTTTCTGTGTATAATAGTGGGACTAAATTTAGTCCAGATACGTTTTACAAATGCTAATGCATCCTTAATTTAAAAACGCTCATTTTATATAAATTACAATTCTTATAAAAAAAAACGCAATATTTTTTACAAAAAAAATTTTTTTTTCAAATATAAACTCAAAGAATTCCTTTGTACTTCGTAATGACTCCATTAAAGTCAATATTATTATTTATTCAATTGTTAACGGAAAAATATTTCTGTACACAATCGAATACTAAAAAAAATGTTTAGATCTTTATTTTGCGGAAATATTTATTTTCTGCTGTTATTTTTCATCAGCATAGACTCCCCATTGGCAGCATAAAAAAGAGAACAAAAAAAAAAGTGTGAGTATGAGTTAGGGTGTCCTGTAAATCAATGGGGCTTCCAATTATTAAAAAAAGACAAGTTAAAGTTTTGTCTATACATTTGGCTATATTGAACCTTATATACCCTTCACCAAAATATGTATTAAAAATGTATACTGGAGGCTAATATTTTCCAGCTTAACTTTTTATGAGATAATTGAAGTTGTGAGTTCGACCCTTACAAAAGTCAAGAAATTGGTCTTTGTACTTTTCAATTGCCACATGCTTTGAAAAATTATTTCTCAATAAAAAAAAATGATTTAATTGTAAAAATTAAATTGAGCGAACTTAAGCCTGAATAATAAATTTCTTTGGATTTTTATGAGATATTGAAAATATCTATGGACTATATCAGAACAAATTGGTGTAACACATAGACCCGTAACTTCTCTGAGAGTTCTCAAATGAAAACCTTGCAATTTACAAGCGGAATGACAAACTTATATATTAGACTTATGTATATGATGAAGGGTGTCATAACTAACAGAGGACAAACATTTTGATTTGAACATAACAACAACAAAAACAACAAAATAATACTTAGCAGACACACTGTGATGAGACATGTGTCAAATAAAAAGAATATAGCATCATTCATTATACTAAATAAGATACACAAGCTCTAACGCCTAAAGGGGAGGATACGAATACATGCACTGACGATGGAAGTGTAGCGGCTTCCGAAAGTGGCGCTACTCTGTTCTGCTGTGTACGTTGAAAAATTAAGTTGATGTTAATTTTTCCATTGTTCCTTGGAATATTAATCATACCCAATTCTTTCTGAATATAACGTTACGAACCTTAGCCTAATAATCAATTTAGATTCACATACATATATTTCGTCGGAATTAATATTTTATCGTAATCTTATAGACTTTAGTTGCTGCTTAGGATAATTTCAAGATAATTATTTGTTTTACGTTTCATTAAGGTTTCAGATTCATTTAAAACTTATATCCAATTACTTTATTAAATTCAAGTTCAAATTTATTATTTCGGCTTAAGTTCAATATTTGAATTAATGTAAATTCAAATTATTATTAAGAGTGGTATTAGTACTGATTTCGAGCTCGCTATACCATCACATAAGCGTTCTTTGTTAATTTTTAGGGTTCTGTACACAAAAAGTGTAAAGGACCCCTATTGTTTTCGCTATGCTGTCCGTCTGTCTGTCTGTCCGGCTGTCTGTCTGTCACAGGCTGTTTTCTCGGGAACCGTAAGAGCTACGGACCTGAAATTTTCACAGAATATGTAGAACTTTGGCCGCTACAACAACAAATATATGACAGTTAAAAATTAAAGCGTGTTCTAAAGCGAGCAACGAAAAATGTTGAAATACTAGTGTAATATGCAGACACTTATATATAGACACTTTAAATTTTCAAAGTTAGTGTTAATTGGTGTAGTCTGTTGAATAGACTACATCAATTAACACTGATATTTAAAACAATAAAAATTAAAGGGTGTTCTATCAGTTAATGTAATTTTACTATGTAATTTTGACAATATGCTCTATCTTGGAAACCGTAAGAGGTAAACTCTTGAAATTTTCAAAAACGCTAAAACTAAAATTTCCAAAATTAAAAAAATGTCAAAACCAAAAATCGCCAAAATGAAAAAAGCGCTTAAACGAAAAAGCACCAAAATTAAAAAAAAAATCGCTTAAACGCAAAATATCACCAAAACTAAAAAGATCGCCAAAAAACTTAAAAAAACGGCAAAAGCCGAAAAAGTCGTCAAATCGAAAAAAAGCACTACAACATACAAAAAATCGCTAAAACTAATAATATCATGAAAAAACGAAAAAATTGCCAAAAATGAAAAAAAACTAAAAAGAAACAAAGCCCCAAAGCAAAAAAAACGTCAAAATTAAAAAAACGCCAAAAACCAAAAAAATCGCTTAAACTAAAACACCGAAAAAATCCCTAAATTGAAAAAAGCGCCAAAACTAAAATAAATCGCTAAAACTTAAAATATTGCAAAAATGTGAAAAAACGCCAAAACAAAAAATCGCATTGCCAGAAATGTCGCTAAAACTATAAAAATAGCCAAAAACCGAAAAAATCCCGAAAACTGAAAAAAAGTCAGAGCTTAAAAAAATCGCCACTAACGATATATATCGAAATATTGATATTTTTGATTCAATATATATCGATGCCGATCGATATATAAAAATAATTCGATATCGATATATATTTTTCACTTGCCCATTCCTAATGCAAATTGCCTTTTTACCATAACATTTATACGCCAGTACTCACACTAATTGAAACAACGTTAGTATGAGTGATGAAATTGAAATGCTATTTACGGCTCTTTTTACAATATATGATTAAGAGTTAACGTGGACTTTAATGACAAGTTTTGTATACCGAACTTGCCGTTAAAGTCCGCGTTAACTTTTAATGGTACATTATGAAAAGAGCCGTTAACAATTACTTGACAATGTCGTCATCAGTTTTAATGTCGATTTCAATTTTATCCATTTCAATTATTTCCGTTTCAATTTTTAAGCTCCATTTTCATTTCATCGTTTTTGCTAAATTCGTGCTAAATTTTTGTTATGCACACGTTCAAAAATGTATTTTCTTTTAAAATGGCTTCTTAATTGTTACATATATCTAAATAAAATTCTTTTTTCATAAAACAATAATTTAATTAAAAATTAAATTAACGAACTAGAGCACGGATAAATTTTCTTAGATTTGAAAAAAATTTTTGTATAAATGTTTTTATATTGTATTATAAACTTTAACCAAATTTGTCTTGGCTAATTTTCTCAACATACATACATATACCAACAGTGTTATAAAATATGTAGCTAACACGTAAATTTTATTAAGTTAAATTTTCTAAACTTTCCATCTCCAATTAAGTCTTTATGTACTGTATGAATTTTTCAGCAAATTTAATTTCAGTTCTTCCACTTTTCAACTTTGACAAATGAATGTTTAGTTTAGTTTCATTTAGTATTATTTTTTCTTTTATTTAGAAACTCACGTTCATTGACAATTGTTTGCCACAAAAGTTATCGGCGTTCAAACAAACCACTCGTTAAACCATAAATGTATTAAGTCTAGTCTTGTTGCCAATTTTATCAACCATGCAAAAGCAAATTGGTGTGTGTGTATGTTTCAGTATAAGTATGAGTGAGAGTGTGAGTATTAATGTATTTGTTTAACTGTATGAGTGTAGTGAATATATGAGTTGGTTGACTGTTTAATATGCACAAGATGTGATTTGCGTATGCAAAAAGAGTAATTTAAATATGAAGTTGTGGTGGTGGCGGTGGGATTCGTGTTGTTGATGAATTTACATTAGAATGAGTGTGCAGTGTGATAATATGTGGTTAGTTTGTTTGTTTGCCTGTTTGCTTGTTGTTAAATTTTTATACGTATATACATACATATGTATGCGCTTGTATGATTTTGGTTATTTTTATCATTTCTCACGTTTGTTAACTTGTGTGTTTTTGTGTGTATATGAATTATGTTAAAAGAGGATGGGGAAGAGGTAGATTCGTAGATCGTGCGGTTGGATTTGTATTTATAGTTTTAGTGTTTTAGTGACTTATTATTGTTGCTGTTGTTGTTTTTGTTTGGTTTATGTTGATTTTTACTTATTTTCAGCGTTGGTTGTTGTTGTACTCTTCGCATTAGCTGCTGTTGTTGTTGTTGTTGTTGTTTTGTTCACTGGTTAGTAGTGGTTAAAGCTTTATTTGTATTTGCGGTTTATTTAGCAAATTTACCATTGTTTTTCTCATGTTATTTGCAGTTTAACATTTTAACTGTTACGTTGGTTTAGTTTTGTCATGTACACAAGTGCAAATGCGTGTGCGTTATAGGAAGTAAAGCTGAAAAGAAAATTTTCAAAAACCAAAACCGGTATATTTCCATTTAAGGTTTCGACATTTAGCAAAATCATATACTTTTAATTGTTCTTTCCAAACAAATTCGATACCCATATACACTTTTTATGAAAACTTATAAAAAATGTGATTAAATCTTAAATAAATGTTCATTAAGCTTGGCAGAAAATGTTTTTTTTTACATTAATATTTATTATTATCTGTCACAATAGCACTGTACAACAAAATCAATTTTTTGAAATGACAAGGTTCTATCGACTGATTCCGGTAGAGAGCACCAAAGAAAAAAAAAATTTATCGGCGATTTGAAAGTTTATATATGGCTCTCACTGAAGAGGGAGTTGAAGTTCTCCTTCTTTCTTTTTTCACATTGTTATAGGTCATCAGCATAAGAAATCTAGTGATTCTTACGTTTAAGGTATAAAATGGGTTAACCACTTTTATCCAAACCACAACCGGAAACATTTTTGTGCAACATTTCAATCCTATATCGCCTCCCTGCATGGGTATGTTTGTCCTTTTCTTAAAAAATGGCGGAAAACTAGCCTTATACGTCGATGTAATGGGCGGGCTGAAAGGTCAAACAAAAATGTTTTTCATAAAATTCTACAATATGCCTTTAAGGACATCAAAGCTCTAAGTTCAGCTTAAGTCCCAAAAATCTGTGAAAACTTGAAATGTGCTTTAGGGTTAAAAATAAAAAAATTAAAGCAAGTGCGACTTTAGCTCGCACACCAAGGGTTCCATACGAATACGCATATGTATATCCCTCTTCGTTTTCGCCCTTTTTCATTTTGGCCATTTTTTCGTTTGATTTTAGTTTTTTAATTTTTTAAGTTTTTTGTTTTTTTGCGACTTTTCGTTTTTTGCAATTTTTTTAAGTTTTGTTGCCGATTTTTTTTTAGTTTGGTTATGGCGTATTTTTTTGTTTTAACGCTATTTTGCGATATATTTAGTGTTAGCGATTCATTTTAGTTTTGGCGCTTTTTGTCGGTTTTTGGTGAATTTTTTAGTTTTAGCGATTTTTTTTTTGGTTTTGCACCTTTTTCCCGTTTTGGCGATTTTTTCGGTTTCTTGGCGATTTTTTTAGTTTTGGCGCTTTTTTTGTTTGGCGCTTTTTTTCGTTTTGGTGATCTTTTTCCATGTTTGGAAATTTTTTTCGTTTTTTACGATATATTTAGCTTTAGCGATTTTTTTATGTTTTAATGCTTTTTTCGTTTTGTCGACTTTTTTCGGTTTTTGGCTTTTTTTTAGTTTTTTTGGCGATCTTTTTAGATTTCGTGATTTTTTTTGGGGTTTGGCGATTGTTTTTTTAATTTCGGTGCTTTTTTCCTGTAAGCGCCTTTTAATTTTGATGATTTTTCGTTTTGAATTTTTTATAATTTTGGAATTATTTAGTTTTAGGGTGTTGAAAATTTCAAGAGTTTACCTCTTACGGTTTCCAAGATATAGCAAATTGTCTAAATTACAATGTCAAAATTACATTACCTGATAGAACACCCTTTAATTTTTATTGCTTTAAATATCTGTGTTAATTGGTGTAGTCTATTCTACAGAATACACCAATTAACACAGACTTTGAAAATTTAAATTGTCTATATATAAGTGTCTGTATATTACATTAGTATTTCAACATGTTTCGTTGCTGGCTTTAGAATACCCTTTAATTTTTAACTGTCATATATTTGTTGATGTAGCGGCCGAAGTCTTACCTATTTTGTGAAAATTTCAGGTCCGTAGCTCTTATGGTTCCCGAGAAAACAGCCTGTGACAGACAGACGGACAGACAGACAGACAGACAGACAGACAGACAGACGGACAGCGTAGCGAAAACAATTGCGTACCTTTACACTTTTGGTGTACGGAACCTTAAAAAAAATTAGATGTTTTTTAAGATAGTTCGAGGTTGCTGAATACGAATATGACGTTGATTTATTTTTCTTAAGAAGCTTTTTCCAGATATTCGCGAAAAAGAGGAACAACATATCTCTGCAAAGTGCAAAATTTGTGTAATTCAAAATAACACTTCTTAAGATTTTAGGAAATAGCTAAAAAAGCTGCAAGAATAAATTTTTTTTAAAGAGAAGTAACACAATCAGGCAATTAATGCCTACCAGTTAATTCATTAATGTGTTATCTTCTTAGGAAGAGGGATAGTGTAGAGAGAGCAGATGGTGAACTGAGAGAGAGAGAGATGTTGCTAACCCCTCTGGTGTCAGGTAGAAGCATTGAGTTGTTTAAGCTGTGTAGCATTTTGTTAGTTCTTATACTTCGCCGACGGTTCTGCTACAACACAGTTTATATATTGGCTGACAGAAGAAACCCCTATGTAAGAGTTCAAAATTAGTTTAATTCAAATAATGGCATAAGCTTTAAAATTTGTGAACGAACTAGTGCTCTAAACCAAATTTGACTTAGGAAATTTAGGATAAAAAAAATTACTTCGAGTTCTTAAAACAAGTACGAATGACGGGTTTGATTTAAGGCAGAAAATGGCACGGCCTTGGATTGGCTGCTTATTAGACGTGGCGTGGTTATACAGTATAATCAAGATCCAACAAAGAACTATTGCAAAACTATCTCCTGTCTTTTAATTAAACAACATTCCTGCCCCGCCCTCGTACACATATTAAATGAACAAACGTGTTAATGTATATCTGCGTTCGTTACGTTCTAAGTACGTTTTGTTTTATTTCAAGATAAGCGCAAAATATATGTTGAGGTCTCTGGCTACGTTTCAAAATGCCACATAATGTTAAAATATCTATAATTCACTCTTTCCTTTTCGTGCCATTCCATTCTTTTCCACTGTTGTTTTGTTATTTTTGGCAAACATATGTTGGATGAATTTTAATCTTTTTCGTGATTCGTTTTAATTTAAATTAATGGTGGGAACTTAAAACTTTTTTAGCACTAAAGTTGTTTTTAATCTTTTGTTTTTCTAATGGAAATACTCGTTAAAAATAAGAAATTATTATATTTTAATATGCCACATATAAAACAAGAAAATTTCTATAGCTAAGGGTATAAATTAATAATACATACCATTAAAAAAGTTTCATGCAACAAATTTCATGCAAAATTTGATATTATAAAATTTTTTGGGAAAAAATCAATTTTTGAAATCTCTTTCAAATACAAAATGTACAAATTCATCAATTTACAAATTTACTATTAACGAATTGGAATTTCTCTTTTTCCCAAATTTGAAGTACAAAGAATTTTTCTTACAAACTTAAAATGGGAACAGGTGAGATATTAATTTGCACAATAATCAAAATGAATGTATGATAATTTCCAATTATTGGTAAATATTCTTCATGTACATAACATGGAAAAGGAAATAACATAATCCTGTATTCAAATATAGAGTACAGAGATCGGTATGTATGTAAAATTAGTTGTGAGTGTGTGAGTGTGTATCTACAAATTTTTGCACATACTATAGATACCCATTAGTTTTAGCAAATTTACAAAATTCAAGAAAATATAGTAATTCAAGAAAATAAGTTTTTCTCCTGCTGAGTCGGGCAGTCACAGAGATGATGTTTTGCTGA
Organism: Panzeria rudis; assembly: GCA_956483635.1. Lineage (NCBI taxonomy): Eukaryota > Metazoa > Arthropoda > Insecta > Diptera > Tachinidae > Panzeria > Panzeria rudis. Next base: position 27,339,754 of record OY101447.1, on the reverse strand, counting down.
CACTTCTTCTTCTTTGTCGAAGAAGCTGCTGGAGTACCGATACGTCCGATCCTACAGCGATGCGTAATAACTCCATAACTGCTAGCGACCTTTTTCCAAGTGTTAGCTATTACCAAGTAGCTTATTGGATTCTCTACAACTGGTGATTGTGGACCGCTTGAGCACCGTCTTCCTAAGTACCCACTTCTGAATTACATTTACTAGCTCAACTAAGGGAGTATATGTACATATATCTTTTTTTGAGTCTGCTGCATCCAAGGCCGAGCATGATCTTGCACATTCATCGGTCATTTCACTCCCCTGACTGATTTCATGGCCTACACTCATAGAAAAATGTATCATCGCATTGATGACGCCCTATCATCAGAATTCAGACATCAATGCTATGACAACTGTCATCATAGAAACGAAAACAGACGAGTTTAATTGTCATCAATGCTATGACTGAAATTCCATCAATACGATGCGACTTATTATATGGGTAATTCTCATTCTAAACATACATTTTGTGTTTTTTGTTAGTTTTTTTTTTTACCAATGTAACTAACTAAAATATGAGAAGGAAGGATTCATCTCATAGTTTTCGCCTCATTCAATGGATCCTGATATAAAATTATATATTTCGATTTATTAGCATTTTTGTGTATTGAGCGTTACGTTTGCTTTCGCCACTGTTCCGGGAATGGTTTTTGGGAAAAAATTCATCAGCAAAAATGAATATATGGCTTGAAAGAACTGTACATCTAATTTCTAAGAACACAAGCAATTATAATAATTGCAGGACGAAATAAAAAGCTATGATCACTTTTTCAATTTTGACTTGGGTTCAAATGGAAAAATAAATCAACTGTATTAGTGGAAAATTCAAGTTTTTTATAATAATTTTGTCTGAAGATTCTTCGACCTTAGTGCCTTTTAACGACATCGAAATAGTTTAACTAACGGAAATAGTCCCAGACTGATCTTCTCTCTGGCCAAAATGTTTAATCAGCGCTTTGTACGACTTTGTAAGCTTACCCGGAACACGTCTTTAGTTGCAACCACAATGAAGTACAACACACATTTTTCACAGTATAAACAATTATTGCGTCGTTCCCCAAGTTTATCGGCCGGCTGACAACCGCGCTCTTCTTATTGCTTACAAACGAAACGTGTTAGCAACAAAAAGGAAAAAAGTCCAGTCTGATTGTAATGCTGAAGTACCCGTATGATATTAACATATTTTCCTATATTTCAAACTTTGTGACTGCAGGGTAAACACTTTTATGTTAATGTAGTTGTTGCTGATATTCATTTTTCGATATATTTTGTAATTACATCCATAAAAAGAAGAATCTTTTGTATCGTTTGAAATACTCATCAATTCACATAAAGACATTCCATTTTTCCATTTTCTGTTCCAAAAGTTAACTATCGTCAATCTTTGTTTCAAATTCTAGGTCATAATTCTTTCTTTTTTCTTTTAACTAGCATAGCAAAAATTTTAGGTCTTTAAAATAAGCAAAAAAAGAAAAAAAAAGAATTATAATGTCGCATAACGTTTATCATTGTTAACAAAAAAAAGATATGTTGAAAGTTACAGTGAAGTGAAAGAAGTTTTGGGTGTGATAACAATTGTCCCAAACGTTAAAATTTTCGGTTTTTGATACATTTTATAAAGACGAATCTAGATACAAGAAGAAAGATATCGTTATTTGTTTATGCTATAACACATTATAATGATCTGCTGTAAGAAAAAGTAATTAAAAACCAAGTTTTCTATGGTGTATTCATAGCTATTGACTTTACCTCTTAGCACAGGTAATAGCCTGACAGGTGGATACCATAAAATTTAATATTTAACTGTTTAATTCGAATACTCCTGTCACTTCACAGAAAAAATTAAAGTTATTTTTAATTAAAGAATTCATTGTGCCAAGTAGAAAATTAATTAAATTTTCACCTGTAAACGAATTGCTAATATTAAGTAAATTTTTGTACCAAATTTAATTGAAATAATTTTTATTAAATAGTTAATAATAGGGATGTAACGAATACCGATATATCGGCGATACTTCAGATTTTCCGATACATCGGTATCGGCGATATTTTACTGTCGATACGACGATACATTAAAAATTTTTTTCAGAGTTTTTTTAACAAATAATTTATTTTTGGTTAAATTTTGCCATGAATTAAATTCACTTCGTTATTTTTTAAATCTTATTAATATCAATTTTAAAAATTAATAATATTTTATGCTGTTATTTTGTAAAAAAATTATTTATTTTTTGTTAATTTTACCATGAATTCAAATTCAAGTCGTTGTTTTTAAAATCTTATTCCAGCAAAAAAGGACACTCCAAAGAAGTCATGAAAATGTAGGATTCTCGATCCGGAAGTATTGCAAATTTGGATAATTTCTAATTAGTTTTACATATCCTTGCCATTGCAAGAATTTCTGTTTTTCGATTACCAATCACCGAATTGGAAGCGATGCTAGGACAAATTTCTTTTTCGGTGTTCTATAATGGTTTTTCCTCAAGGAAAAAGGATAAAAAATTATTTTATTTTCATGTAAATTTAAGTGAATAAATATAAACTTTTAGAAGACTTTTAATAATTAAGCTATTAAGTTATTTAGAAGAATATTAGCTGATAAATGTCCTTTAAAAAATCGATTTTTTAAAAAGCATGGCGAGTATTTTTTAAAATTACAAAGGAATTAAAAATTTTTTCCTGCTTTTCTACTAATTATCTGCATATTTTTAATATAGATTTTTTTGAAGCAAAAAAAATGTAGCTCCTTAAAAATTACTTCCAATTTTTTATACTGGGCTAAAATCAATTTTTAATATTCTCTCTTACAATGTAATTTTGTATAATAAAAAATTGCACTTGAATTTTCTTGATCTAAACTTGAACTCAATTTCAATATTCGTATCGGAACCGGTATCGGCGATATTTATTTTTAAATATCGGTATCGGTATCGGATCGGCAAAACGGCGTATCGTTACATCCCTAGTTAATAATAATAATTAAAAGTTTAATTAAAATATTTTCAAGTTTTCAATTACATTTTTAATCATAATAATTAAAAAATGGGAAAAATGTGCGATTTGGATTGGAGGTAATGATGGATGGATGTGTTGCAAATGGGCTAACGACGTTATGTTGAATATTTTATATATTAATTTCGTTTTCGTAATTATTAGCTTTATATTTTTACTTACTGTTTGTTATTTTAATTTCATCTGAGGGTTGAACTAAGCTCCTTCTGTTTTGAAATTCAACGTATCTACCACTGAGCCAAAGCATTGTTGGTAAAGAGGCAGCAAAAAGTTAAAATAAACTTACTCTTAAACTCTCACTCTCACTGAGTACATATTTTGCTTTTATTTATAAATGGTACACATCATGGTATAATAAGTGTACGTGTGGCGGCAGCCGATTATTTTTTGCTCCGTCAGTTTTATGTATACCGTACGTCACAAACGTGCATTTTTTGACAAGCACTACCTAGTTTTTTTTGTATTGTAGTATTTGTTTGCTTTATGCGGCCACCTTGTATTGTTATTACACCATTGCATTGAAAGCTTTGCTAAATATAAAAGCTCGTGTATACATACAAACGATAGCGAATGTGTGTAATAACAAATCATGTATTGATACTAATAACTAAATAATTAATTATATCAATTAAATTATTTAATTGAAAGTCTAACTTTTTAAAATTAATGATATAATTAGAAAAACACTTGTAACATTTTTTTCTTCGTTTTTAATACAGAAACATTTAAATTCAATATCCACAAATAACTCTTCCTTTACCGCGCTTTTCGATTACTATTTTTTCTTAAAAGTTCACCCTCTTCCCTAATCTTCCTCTTCTCTCTAAGTTTTCCACAGATTTTGCTATTTTTTTTATTTTTCATTCATCCTCTGCACTGTGCATAACAACATTAAAAAAAATATAACCTAAACCATAAATTCTACTACTCGTATAATCTATTGCTTTTGCATATGCATTCATATGTTCAAATATGCAGGACATGCATATTAAAGTTTGTTCTTCTCCACTTTCTCAATTTTTGTTTTTTCTTCTTGGTTAAATGTTTTGTTTGTTCCGATTGTGTGATTTTTGTTGTTCCTGTTGTTGTTTGTTTTTCATGTTTTTTTTTAAGGTATTTGCTATTTGTTGCTGTTATTGCTGTTGTAATTGTAAATACACCTACAATTACCTAATATTAAGGATCATAAAAGTTAAATGTGTTTTCCACATAAGTTGTTTTATATATGTATATATACAAGTGTGTGTGTGTGTGTGGTACTGTCTGGATGTATTTCCTTTTCAAGCTTAACAACACTTGTACGTGTCTTGCTCTGACTTTTTTTGTTATTGCTGATATTATTTGTACCTTTTTACAAAAAAATTTTTTTTTATTGTTTTTGGTTTTGGTAACACCTGTCAAATGTTTCAGCAGTTATTGTGTTTTGTTTGCATGTGGTAACATAAATTTGGTATTTATACTTGTTTTTGAGTTTTTGTCTATTGCTCACTCTTTCGCCTTTTATCTTTTTCTACATACGAAAAATGCTAGTTAGCATTCGGTTATTAGAACTTTTTGTGGTTTTAATATTTTGTCGATGGACAGTGGGTATTTTGTGTCAGACAGTAGCATAGTTGCCGGACTAAATTGGTGTAAAATCGACAAACTTTAATAAAAAATCGTCAAATACCTTCTGAAATCTTTAAAAAATGTCAATACTAAATTATGCTATTATACTTGTAGAAGACAAAAAAATCCATGTTTTGGTGTTTTGAAAGTTTACACCTGTTATTCATAACTTTAATGTAAAGATTATAAGATCTCCTATTCCAATTCACTATAACGATGTGCAAAAGGGTAGGGGAGTTTAGTTACCCCCAAAATAAAAAACAGACGTAAACTTTTAAAACGTCAATGCACTTGAGGGTGCTTTTGGCTGAATAGTTAGCGCGTTTGACTACAAACCTTGAGGTCTTGAGTTCAAGATTAGATTCAGGCAAGCCAACAACATCATGCATTTTCCTCATGCACATTGGTACGTTATTGTGTTGGTTGTTGTTGGACTGCTAAAGTGATGAGGTCATAACACTGATCACTTTGGCAGTACCGGCAGCGATTAGTACTAACATATCCTAATGCACTTTACATTACAGCACCCTCCTTCGTCGGTATTGTAGCAGAGCCGTCGGCCAAGTAAAAGAACTAATAAAATGGCTACACAGCTTAAACAACTCAATGCCTCTACTTGACACCAGAGGCTTGCAACACTGCTCTACAAAAATATGCGCAATAGCAGAATTGTAAATTAATTAAGCTTTCTCTACACTACCCCTTTCCCAAAGAAGGTAACACATTAATTAATTAACTGGTAGGCATTAATGCCTGATTGTGTTCCTTCTCTTAAAAAAAATATACACAGAAAAAACTATCGCCAAAAAATTTTCAAACAAAAGTTGGTATAAAATAAAATTTAATTTTCAGTAAATGTTCTTTACTGAATCAATGAATTTTTTGTTTGAATTTTATTTAGGACGTAAACACCGAAAACAGCAAAAAAAAGAATTTTCTGTGTGTTAAAAACCAGCCGCCATGACGCAAGACATGTAAATAATAACAACAACATTAATATCAAAAGGAATGTGTTGTCGGAATTTATACAATTAGTATCAAACGTAAATTGTAACTAGTTTGCTCACTGAATATTTCTGAGTGAATCAATTTTTTAATGTTCATTAATTTTTTTAGAGTCTTTAGAAAAATATACAGAGCTGAACACATTTAACAAAGTGACACTTCATAAATGCTTAATGAATGATGTATTATTGCACACTTAAATCTATCTTAAAAAAAGTTTTTACTGACTCAGACAAAATGTTTCTTTGATCCAGTAAGTATTTTTGTTTGAGTCCAGTACATATTTTTGTTTGATTTAGTAAACTATTTCGTTTAGAGTTTGTAAGTATTTTTAGACAAATTGTTTTATAAATTCAGATAAAAATATTTTTTGATATATAACAGAAAATCCAGTAAATATCTTTTTTGATTCAGTAAATTATCTTTTTTGGAACTTGTAACTATTTTTACACAAATTGTTTTATAGATTTGGACAATTTCTTTACTGAAAAACAAGGGGTTTTTCAATGAAATTGTTGAGAAATTTTAATATATTTTTACAAATTTATTTGTAGGTCCATTTCTAGACAAAATAGTTACTATATCATTGAATTTCGTCACTGAAAATGAAATTTAGTTATATCTGTGCATTTTTTTATCCCTTCTACCAACATCATTGTTGAACAGTGCTAGCAACACGCTGAAGAGTAAAAACCTTAATTGTAGTTTCCATTTATAGTGGCATACATTGCCTGCACGAGTTCATTGTGGTCATGGCTTAAAATATTATTTATTTTTGTTTATTAGTTCATAGTTTTGATTGCTATTTTTTTTGTCTTCCTGTACAAATTTTAAATTTTTTCGAAAGAAAAAAGAAATAACAATTTATGAATTTTATTATCCTGTATACTCATATTACCATTCAGTTTGGTTTTATTTGTTATTGCACTTTGTGTCCTGTCCGTATTTGGTGTACTAGTGCAGCCTATGATTTATATATATTTTTCCACGTAATCATTTAGTAAAAATGTGGTGAAATATGGTTTTTAATTCGGAAACCATTTATATAAAATGATTGGCGAGAAAAATGAAAAAAGAAGCGAATAAAAACATACTTAAGAGGATGGCCCAAAGAAATGTAAATTTTGGCATTAATTAAATATGTTTGTTATAGGGCATATTTTTGAGTAGAGAATAATAAATTTTTTCGACAAGTCCGCTAGTGGGCTATTCACATATTAAAAAAAGAACTAAGAAAATTATTCATAGTTTTAAGACGGACCATCCTAATATAAACGTATTCGGTTTTATTTATAAAAGCGGAAATTTATTGATGTATATATTTAGTAGTTTTTATTTCATTAACATTTTAAATTTATGTTGATAAGTTAATGGTTGTCCAATTTTTTATATCCATTCATAATTTATTTCAGTTTGATTTTTTTGCTGCAACATTTTGAACAAATTGTATTATTTTATTTGCGTAAATGCGATTTAAGGCTTAATAAGTTAATGCGAACGAAGGAAAAAAACAATTTAATTTAAATTGTTATGAAATATAATTAAAAAGGAAGTAATGATTATAATAATTTTCAAATAAGTTACATTCCTTATTTATAATAATACGTGCTAATATTTGAGCAAAATGTGGTTAGAGGGTTTTATATATTATGTATCCAACTCAATTTCGGTTTTCAGAGGATAAGGTCCCTTTTCATAAGGATTTTCACATTCATATGTGTGTATGTTATCCCACAAAAGGTACACAATACGAAATTTTCATACCCAAACATAAAAAAATCCCGAATATATATAAGTGGGAACGCTGCCTCAAAGATTCTCTACACTAAAAAAACACTCATCCATATTTACATACATATGTAGCTGAAGCCATAGCGGTACACAGAAAAAAACAAAATTTCATTTTCTGAAAAGGAATTCAATGAAATAGTAAATATTTTGTCTAGCAACGGACCTAGAAAAAAATTTTTTAAATATAGACAAAAATATCTCAATAATTTCATTGAAAAAATCGTGTTTTTTTCAGTGAACAAATTGTTTAAATCTATAAAACAATTTGCTTAAAAATATTTACAAATTGTAAACAAAACAATTTACTGAATCAAACAAAAAGATTTAATGGATTTTCTGAAAAATATCAAACAATATTTTTTTCTGAATTAGTCTAAAAATACTAATAATTATTAAACAAAATAGTTTACTTAATCAAACATATCAAACAAAATTTTTGCCTGGGTCATTATCATCATCATCCATTACCATTAATGAAATTTCACTTTGTTAAATATGTTCAAGTCTGAATGTTTATCTAAAGACTCTAAAAAAATGAATGAGAATTAACTCAACGACATTAACGAATTTATTCACTCAAAAATCTTCAGTAAGAAAACTTGGTACAATTGCATTTCTTTTGCTATCATTGTTGTTGTTGTTACTTGTGTGTATGTCGTCATCGAGGTTGTTTTTTTTATCACACATTTTTCTTGTTGTTTTTCGTGTTTGCGTCCTAAATAAAAGTCAAACAAACAATTCATTGATTATGTAAAGAACATTTACTGAAAATGAGATGTATTTTTAGAGAAACGTTTGTTTGAAAATTTTTTGGTGATAATTTTTTCTGTGTACATCACGCATGGTTCAAGAATGAATTCTTCAAGCCCTGAATTCTTAATTTTACCCATTAATAAGTCTGGCCAGCATTGATTTTAAGCGGCGTTTGGTTTAACCTCGAATTGCTTGAGATTTTCGTATTTTTTAGTGAAATTATACACACAAAAAAAAGGAATGTAAAATCAACATGACGCAATTTTGCTTTGAAATCGTATGAAATTTACAAGAAATAAATGGTCTTTTAAGTGTGTTAGTATTTATTTGCTTTGTTCATTGCTACAGTTCACTGCCCTGCTTCGGGATTGATTTTAAGTAAAAAAAGACTTGATTTAAGTCAGAAATGGGACGGCGTTCGGTTTAACCACGAATTCTTTGAGACCTTTGTATTTTTTAGTGAAATTATAAGTAAGTATTCTGTGAATGAAAAACACATTTTATGCATGTTCGGATATATTTATGATCTTACGGACAGCCGTAAAATGTTCCTTTTCTCCGTTCAACTTCGAGTTTTGTACATCTTCATATCTCAAATATTTCGAATATTTCTAGATTTTTGTTTTTTTTTAGTGAAAGTATGAGTATTCTTGGAATTAAAATCTTATATAATGCATGTTCGAAAATATTTAAATATTTCGAACATGAAAAAATATTTTAGATTTTCCCTATTAAGCTTCGAATTTATTGATATTTTTGCCTTTCTTTAGTGAAACTATAAGTATTATGTGAATTAAAAATACATTTGATGTTTGTTTAATTATATCTTTAGTTTTTCGAACATGCGAAAGATTTTCAATTTTCTCGATTTTGATTTTTTTTTCGATTTTTGTCTTTCTTTAGCAAAATTATAAGTATTATGTGAATTAAAAACACATTTGCTGCATGTTCGAAAATATTTAAAAATTTTCGAACATTCGAAAACTTACTATTAGCATTATTTGTTATTGTTCGTACTTAAGGCTAGGCCACACTGGCGTTTTAGAACGCGCGTTTCTGTTTTTTTGTATTATATTTGAAAGTTTAAGAATTTAAAACTTTCAAATTTAATCAAATAAAGCAGAAATGTGCGTTTTAAAGTATGATCTGGCCCTTAAGTTTTTAAACGCGACTTCTACTTGAACATATATTTACCGATTTTTTTCTTTCTGTGTATGAGCTTTATGGTTGTGTGGAATTACCACCACTGAAAGGTTTCATCGAATTCTCTCGAAAGATTAGAACGTTTTGCTCTGGCGATAGCGCTAAAAAAGCGAACCGCACTAATATAGCGGTTATTTGGAAAAGCTCTTAAACGACACAACTTTCACAAAAATTAGATAACGCGCTCCAAAGTTATTAAATCTTTAATATTATAAAACCAAAGTTTTATAAGTATTTCACAAATGTTTGTTAAAAATTGGTATTATTCAAGTTTGGTATTATTGGAGTGCGTCATCTGATTGTAATAAAAGTAGTGTTGCTGGGAACGTTAAGACTTCTTCTCTTCATATGTTATAAAATATTAAATTAATTATTGTTTTATATCTGAATAACAAAATATTTCTAAAGAAACACTCCTCGCATGTTTTTTACTAAGCTTTTCACAGGGGGTGGGAAAAATTTCACTTTTTAGTGACCAGTCTAGTTTATACATAGTATAATCTTTAACTTTTTTAATTGTTGAAAAAACTTCTTATTACATAGTTTTTTGCATCATATTTAATATTTAATTGGCCCCAACTTGTAAATCTTGTATAATTTGTTGTTGTTGTAATATCATGCAATATGACATAAATTTTCTGCACATGTAAGCAATTTATTTAGTTTGCTTTTAAATTGAATATAAACATCAAATGAATTATTATTGTAAAATTTATCATTTTGATCAACTAATAAATCTTTGCTTCTTTCTTTCTACCCCTTTTATAGAAATAATAATTAAAAAAAAAATTTTATTGTTGCGTAGTTAATATTAAAATTATTCTGAAACAGCATAAAACTTATTTATTTTTCGTTGTCATTTTATCAATGTCTAAAAATATGCAATTTATTTAATGTATTTGTATATGAACTCCCCTGCAGCTAAATATATAACTAGTTACGTTTTGGGACAGTCATATTACTAGTTGTAACGTTACTAGTTAACAAAGGACTGCCATCTTACTAGTTGCAATGAGGCTAGTAACGATACTAGTAAAACAAGCTACGTTTTGGAAGAGTCATACAACTAAATTGTAATGATACTAGTGATTTAAATTATTCTTTATAAATTGACATATTTTCAGGTGTAAATACATAAAACAAAATTTTAGCTCTAAATATAATAAGTAAAAAGTGGCTCAGTGGATAGAAAACATGCCTTGAATTATAAGGATGTTTTTTAATATCTAAAAACTATAAATAACGAAACTAGTAAGCGCACTAGTCTATAATAGCTAGTAATTCAACTAGCATATAACTATGTACAAATGAACTAGCTGCGCTCCTATGACAACCTAATGTTAAAATCGATAATTCGATTCGATTCGCCATTCGCAACTACTCTATCTAAATAAACTACTCTAACCACATACCAGTCATTTTGTCTGCAGGGTCATATATGACTCATTCACATACAACTGCCTGCGAGCGCTCACGCACATATTTACATATAAAACAGCCATAAAATAATACATAATTATGCCAGAGCGAAATTTGTTACTCACATCTATAATAATAATAATAATAATAATAATAATAATAATAATAATAATAATAATAATAATAATAATAATAGAGGTAATGAGGGGTATTTTATGTGGCCTGAATTCCAGAAGAAGGTACTTTAATGTTTTATATCACATTTATTTTTTAAGGGCATCCTTTGCAGTGTAGTTTGTTTTCAAAACGACCTATGAGGCTTGTTTCACAACTAGCTATCTCGTAAAAATTCTTGTAGATATGCTTCTTATTAGAAAACTTTTAAAAGTAGTGTGCGTAGTGCGTGTTTAATATTGTAAAAGAGAAACATATTGCTGTTTATAAGGGCTGTTAGTTGGAAGCCTTGCTCTTTTGTCCGTCAAGTTAAAATGACAATTGATGTAAATTGTACAAAATATGGTACTAAATGAATATATGTATATGTATCTACCCAGTTGTCCATGTCATTAAGATATCATCAATGACGGGTGCACGACAGGGTTAAATCCTCGACGACAAATTTCGGACAGGCGGAACAAATCATCAATGAAGCTTTCGAACAAGTGTTACGAAAATCGTGTACGATTCAATGAGCGACAATGTTGCTCTGATTGTTGTCACTGATTACATAAGTGAAAATATCGCCTGTCTTGTCGTCAATGATTACACTCAAAATAAAATATTAGTAAATCTAACCAATTTCATGGGTTAGAATTGAGCCAACCCAAAAAATACAGTAAAAATCAAGTAATGGAATTGTAGCTTAGTTGATAGTGTGTAAGACTACTAACCGGATGCCTGCCAAGGCTTTAAACAGTAAGTGTGTTTGTTTAAAAAATTTTATTTTTGTTTGTTATTTTTTGGGCTTGAACTGTGGTCCTCATGTTTATAAACCGGATACATTTACCATCTCAGCTAAGTCATCTTGTTAAGCAGTGGTGTTAAACGTGACGATTTTTCGTCATTTTGACGATTTCTTAGATCAAATTTACCAAAATGACGATTGACGATTTTTTTTGTTCAGTACTCCATATACTTTGACGATTTGTTGAGTTCACTACTTGTTTCTTAATATATCATATACAACGCTAGATCTGATAAAACTATATAATTATTTTTTGAGTTTGATATACATACATACATTGTACATACATATCTAATTATTGAACTCACATTCAACAGAGCCACCTGGCAAGTGGTGATAAGCAAAGTACACGTGAGCACTGACGATGAAAGTGTAGCGGCTTCCGAAAGTAACTCTACTCTGTTCTGCTGTGTACGTTGACAAATTAAGTTGATGTTAATTTTTCCCTTGTTCCTTGGAATATTAATCATGCTCAATTCTTTCCGAATTAAACATTACGAACCTTAGGATAATGATCAATATGTGTTCACAAGCAAATACGTTCGAAATAATCGTATAAATAAACAATTAGCTACTGGATTGAGCTTTTCACATGTTCATAACTATATACTTAAGTATAAAATAAAATCAAAAAAGTTTAACTTAAGTAGAACAAAAAAAAAACATAAAAATGGGAATGAAGAAAAATAAACAAATGGCAGCACCAATGGAAATGCAGTTTAATATCAACTTGAAAGTGAATTAATTCTCGTATTCAGTTATCACGAAAAAATTTTATACATATGTGAAAAATGTAAACACATTCTATAAACTTCTATCATAATCTGAAGATTATACTAAAATAAAGCAATAAAATTAGAAAACAAAGGATCTCATTGTGTAAATAACATCACCGAAGTTAAATTTATATTAAAGAAAAAAACAAATTTGAAAAAAATTTACAAATTTGTTTTTGTTTTTCTTACAAATTCTTCATCAAACAAGAAATTTTTAAATTTGTATGAAAAATAAAACTAGGGATGTAACGATACGCCGTTTTGCCGATCCGATACCGATTCCGATACTTAAAAATAAATATCGCCGATACCGATTCCGATACCGATACGAATATTGAAATTGAGTTCAAGTTTAGATCAACAAAACTCAAGTGCAATTTTTTTATTATACAAAATTACATTGTAAGAGAGAATATTTAAAATTGATTTTAACCCAGTATAAGAAATTGGAAGTAATTTTTAAGGAGCTACATTTTCTTTGCTTCAAAAAATCTATATTAAAAATATGCAGATAAATAGTAGAAAAGCAAGAAAAAATTTATAATTCCTTTGCAATTTTAAAAAATACTCGCCATGCTTTTTAAAAAATCGATTTTTTAAAGAATATTTATCAACTAATATTCTTCTAAATAACTTAATAGCTTAATTATTAAAAGTCTTCTAAAAGTTTATATTTATTCACTTAAATTTACATGAAAATAAAGTTTTGAGTTTAAATTCGCATAAAAGAAATTGTGAAAATGGGTAATTTTTTATCCTCTTTCCTTGAGGAAAAACCATTATAGAACACCGAAAAAGAAATTTGTCCTAGCATCGCTTCCAATTCGGTGATTGGTAATCGAAAAATAGAACTTCTTGCAATAGCAAGGATATGTAAAACTAATTAGAAATTATCCAAATTTGCAATACTTTGGAGTGTTTTTTTTTGCTGGAATAAGATTTAAAAAACAACGACTTGAATTTGAATTCATGGTAAAATTAACAAAAAATAAATAATTTTTTTTACAAAATAACAGCATAAAATATTATTAATTTTAAAAATTGATATTAATAAGATTTAAAAAATAACGAAGTGAAATTAACTCATGGTAAAATTGAACAAAAATAAATTATTTATTTAAAAAAACTCTGAAAAAAATTTTAAAAGTATCGTCGTATCGATAGTAAAATATCGCCGATACCGATGTATCGAAAAATCTGAAGTATCGCCGATATATCGGTATCGGTATCGGTATTCGTTACATCCCTTAATAAAACCCATTTATATATAAAATATTTGAAATTTTGTTTTTATTCTCTATAAAAATTTCACTTTGGTAACGTGATTTACTCAGTTAGCACCCACGTTTATTGTGCAAAATGTACTGAAATGTGTTTGTATTTATATGAGTATATCGGCATTAAGCTTCTGTTTCTTATAACTTTTAATTTTTTGGAATATATAGAATTTTTATAAATACTGTCTCATAAGCTGCTCAAAGTATAAAATCATTATAAATTTAAAATATCATAATATATGTATAATCTAGCTTTGAATTGGTAAACAATTATTGTAAGATAGTTTTAAATTTACTATTGTTTTGTGTTTAAGTTTTTATTTTTTTAATAAAGCAGTTGAATTGTTACATTCTATAGAAATTATTGTTTTATAATTATATAAAACACTTGGTTTTTTATAAAACATTTGATTTTTAGTGTGACGATTTTTTGACGAAGTTTTTCGAAAATCTTGACGATTTTGACGATTTTATTTCCCAAATTTGACGATTTTTGGAAAAAGTTTCTAACAGCACTGACTTTAGACGACATGTTTTTTACATATGGCTTGTTAGCTGTGTGAGACATATGTAACTTCGCATGTTTGCCAAAATTGTCAATTTACAAACGGTTTATAATATTTGCTTTCACACGTACATGTGCAATTACATCTGACATAACCTCTGAGTGTTCACAACAGCTAAGTTTTTGCACAATTTTCGTAAATATATAAAACGCTCTTTGCCTTTTAATGTTTTTTCAGCCAAACCACACTTTTGATAATTTAATACAGCTGATGTCAGATGCCTTGTCAGATGAAAATAGAACACGCTCTAATTGAAAATTTTTCATCTGACTTTGCTTCTGTAAATGTCATCTGACAATGTTTCATATTTTTCACACGGCATGTATCACTTTTGCAGTGGGAAATTTGACAAGTCAGATGTAAAATACATGTCGTCTAAAGTCAGCATAAGTAAGGACAGCACAAAGTATACATGGATATGTGACTTTGACTTAAATACAGTAATTTTTGTAAAATAACTATTTTCGCTGTTATTATTTAAATTATTAATTTTAAGCGAAAAAACGTTAAAACAAAAAAATACGCCAAAACGAAAAAATCACAAAAACTAAAAAAAATCGTCAAAAAACAAAAAAACAAAATTAAAAAAAACGAAAAATCGCAAAAAATAGCAAAATGAAAAAAAGCGCAAAAAATCACTGTCAGCAAAAAACTTAAAAAATTTAAAACGATAAAGCAAAATGAAGAAATTGCTAATGAAATAAGGGCAAAAATGAAAAGGGATGTATGTGTATTCGTAGGGAACCCTCCGTGTGCGAGCTAAAGTCGCACTTTACATAATTTTTTTTATATCTAGCATACTCTTAATTTTACCGTTACTTTTTAAAATGAGCTTGGTGCTCTTTACCTGCCAAACGGCTTTTAGCAGTACTACTGTCCCTTGATACATTGGCCTTACTGGATAAAAAAGAGTTTTGAAAAAAAAAATGTCTTGTTAAGTTTACCTCCCACCTATTAATATATCGCAATAAATTTGTTGCCGCTATTTTGTCATCCACTATGCATGCGTTATTTGGTGTATTTGTTTAACACGAGAATCATTCATTTACCTCCAAAAATAGTAAAACATGTACAGTAATTACACACCCACACACATACCATATACAAATGAATGACATGAGACTTGTGCAGGCGCGGATCCAGCTTGAGCTTTGGGGGTTGGGGGAACATTCAATTAACACATACTACGTTGCAAAATTTCTTTTAGAAACTTAATAGAAATTGGGTATATTTTAATCGTTTTGGGGGTTGGGGATATCCCGCTTTTCCTCCCCTTGTATCCGCGCCTGGACTTGTGTATGAATGGCATATAATGACACTTAAAAAATTTTTTTTGAAACACATACTTACTCATATGCACTTATGCGCGTATCACCCAACACATTATTTAACTCTTGATCTATGATTGTTGTTTCAAGGGGTTGGAGAAAAATCCTCACCAATGCAAAAAAAAAAAAACGTTAAATACAAATAAATTGCACAAATCACAGCAGCAAATACTCAACTATGGAATAAATGAACTGAAAAAAAACGGCGGCATATATAAAACTCCAATAATCATTAAAAATATTTTTTTTATAGTATATATTATATGGGGTTTTTTATATATTTATTGTAAATTAAATAAAGATAAATGGAAATGCCTTCAATTAAGGAAACGAAATATATGTCGGGAACGTTAAATCACTGTTTAACTCAAACTAATAAAACAAAAACCTTTTCTATTGGCATTGCTTATAAAAAAAACTCGGTTAAATAGTTTGCAGACTATTATATTTTAACAAGGGAATTAAATAAAAAAACATAATGATTGAACAGTTGTGCCGTTTTAAAAAGTTAATGTTAGGTGAAGATTTTGGGCAGGTAGCATCATTAAAATAAGCTGATTTACATTAAGGATTATGTGGCTTGTGACTCATGCTTGAGGGTGCCAGGGCAGCTAAAGATGCAAGAAATGAAAATTAATGCTAAAATGTTTTTTGTTTCTCTAATTTTAAGCAAATACATACATGTGTTCTATGTGCGCAAGTATTATTAACATTTATATATGCTTGCAAAATACTGAAGCTACTTTAATAAAATACAGATTGTGCATATGTGCCAATATATATCTTTAATATGATTTAAGTGTTCTCCAAATCAGCTTTATAATGTGAGCATAATCTGCAGCCCAAAAAATGATCTTATCTATTAACTACACTATGCAACAAGGAAAATGCCAACTGCTGTGCTTAGTTGTGTGACTTAGTTACTGCAGCTGGTCTAAAATTACCATTGTTTCATATTAATTTTAAATGAAAAGTTATTAATCTAACTTTAAATCTCTTTGATTTAAAATTTTTCATTGTTAAAACAACTTTGTTATAAATGTTACATTTCATTTTAAATCAACATGACTATAACTTTAATTTCAAATAAGTTTTATGTTAAATAATCATTTAAATCATGTTGAATTAAAATGAAAATCATATTACAAACGATGGTCTATATTTATGCCTTAATTCATAAAAAATTGTTCTGACTTATAAGAGTAAAACAAATTTTCATACAAAAATTCGTTTAATAAGCCGCTTATTAATCAAAAATTTTTTTTGAATTAGGTTGTTAGTGTATAGCTATTGTACAGTTTGAAGCTGTTATGGCTGGAGTTGGCAGCGCGTAGACTATCATGGAATTGGCACGAGTTCGAATCTTGGCTGGAGCAGCCAACTACAACAAAAAGTTTTCTGATGCCTATGCTAATACATATCATGTAAGTAAAATAATTAATAAAATAGCTAAATTAAAGTCATGTAGTTTCACTTGATATAACTTTAGTTCAACAAGATTCTTCGTGTTGTTTCAATATGAAATGCACGTTGTTTGAACATTAAATAACTTTGATTCAACAGGATTCTTCCTGTTATTCCAATATCAAATTCACGTTGTTTCAAGTCGCAATAACTTTGATTCAACATGATTTTTCGTATTATTTTAGTACGAACTACATTTTGATTTAACTGTACTGGGATATTAAATCAACATCAAATATAGTTAATTCAAAAGGACTTCAAGTTGCTTCAAGATTATTTTAAATAATATTGATTTAACATGAAACACCTATGAAGTAAAATCACTATCAAAAAATGTTAAATTAACGACGATTTTACATTGAAAATTTTCTGGGTGTGAGGAAATTTATCTCCCCCTAAAATAAATACCAGATGTAAACTTTCAAAACGCCGATACACGTATGTGTTTTTCTGGTAGCCCTTACCAGAATCAGTTGTTAGAACCTTGTTATGTGAAAAATAATTGATTTTCTTGTACAGTATAAATATTCACAGTTTTTTCAAAAATGAAATGACTTCCTTCAATTTTTTAAGAATAAAATCAATATTTATCCATCGATTTTCATTAAATAAAGTTTAATTTTTTTGTAGCATATGTGGCCTTATGATCACCTAATAAAAATGGTAAGTTCTTTCCTTTTTCTATTTTTTATAAATTAAAAAAAAAAATAGAAAATTTTCAATTATGCATAAACAAATATATGTTTCATCATTGTGGTCTGAATAACTCCGAAACCATAGAGTATATAAAAAATAATAATAGAATGGCTTAAGGTTTATTTTATTACAATTTTCTTTCAGTGTATCTTGTAACTAAATTGGACTACCCCTTCCAAGTCAAGATGAAATCGGTGTAGCAGACTCTTGGAAAATTCCAAATTTTAGAAAAAAAAAACGTAACCATACACAGAAAAAAAATTAAGAATTATGTTCAATAAAATTATGTTCTTGAAAAATAGACTAATTTGAATAACATTTGTTATTAACTTAAAACAATACACCCAGAAAAATGTCAATGTAAAATCGTCGAAAACCAGGTTAACTTAACATTTTTCGGTAGCGTTTCATGTTCATAGGCGTTTCATGTTATATCAACATGATTTACAATAATCTTGATGGAACATTTATCCTATTGAATTAAATATATTTCATGTCGATTTAATATTGCAGTACAGTTAAATCAAAATGGAGTTGATACTGAAATAATACGAAAAATCATGTTATCAAAGTTATTTCGAGTTGAAACAACGCGAATTTGATATTGGAACAACACGAAGAATCATGTTGAATCAAAGTTATTTCAAGTTGAAACAACGTGAATTTGATATTGAAACAACACTAAGAATCATGCTAAATTATATTTATATCGAGCTGAAACAGCATGACTTTAATGTAGCTATTTTATTAATTATTTCACTTACGTGATGGTTATTAGCATGGACATTAGAAAACTTTGTGTTGTAGTTTGGCTGCCCCAGACAAGATTTGAACTCATGCCACTTGCATGATAGTCCGCGCGCTAACCACTGCAGCCACAACAGCTTCAAACTTTACTTTAGCTATATACTAAATAGATACCCATCGTATGTAAAATTAATTTAATTTTAATTTAACATGATTTAAATGATTATTTAACATAAAACTTACTTTAAATTCAAGTTATAGTCATGTTGATTTAAAATAAAATGTAATGTTCATAACAAAGTTGTTTTAACAGTGAAACCATTTTAAATCAATAAGATTTAAGGTTAGATGAATAATTTTTCATTTAAAATTAATATGAAACAATGGTAATTTTAAACGAACAGAGGTAAAATGTCAATCGTTTTTTGTCGTTTGCATAGCCGACACATGTAAGAATTAAACAGCAACAAGTCACAAACTTAAGCACAACAGTGAACTGTAGCAACGAACAAAAAAAAAGCAAATTAACACTAACATACTTAAAGGACAAATAATTTTTTGTAAATTTAACATGATTTCAAACCACAATTGCGTCATGTTGATTTTACATTCCTTTATTTTTCTGTGTGTATTTATCAATACCGCGAATTTTAAAAATCACGCAATAAAAAAGTATTTGATAAAAAAGTTATTGAAAAATTGCAAATATTTAATAAAAATAGCCGTTAAATCAAATCCATATGTACTTTATTCGATGTATACATTGACATGCTTTCCAGAGGTAAGTACTTTAAAACAAGTTTTATCTCATTAAAAAATATTTGGGATATGGCTCAGCTATAGAGAGCATGCTTTACGACCGGAGAGCCTGGGTTCGTATCCCAGCCATATCAATATATTTTTTTAATTTATATATTTTTTGAAGCAAATTTAAAATAAATTTCTTATCAAAATTCTCACAAGTTTTAATAAAAAACTTACTTAATATGAATATGTTAAAATGTCAAATATCATGTAACAAATTAAAATTAAAAAATTATTTGATGAAAAAATATGTTCATACTATTATTGTTGCTTTTTTTAAAACAATATTTCACAAATTAAAGAAAATTTGTTTTAATTACTTTCTCCAATTTGTAAAACAGCAAACTTATAAGCAAAACACTCATGTAAAAACAGTCAAATATAGATTGTTCTTTTGCTGTATGGTTTTTAAAGAAAATTAATATTTATTTTATTTAAAAATTCTTTTTACTAATGAATCTTACGGCTGGCCGGTGGATGCATCCAATAACATGGAATTTATAGGACTTAGAAATCATAACATTTTATTTCTAAAAAACTTATGATAACTACAATATAATAAATTATGATCGGATGCAATTTTAGGATTTGTGCATCAACTATATTAAAGCAGGCTAGAGAACATCTACCGCTATTCGAATATTAAATAGAGTATTCTGAAAAATACACCCTTTATGTATTTTTTTAAAATAGTTTCAACATTTGTCTTTATATGTTAAAAGCAAGTAAATAAGAGTGAGGGTATGTATGAGTGTGTGTGTGTGTGCTAAAAAATAACTTGTAAATTTTTATCGTAGTTCAGAGACCGGATGTCCATTGAATAGAAAATTCTACAACTTTTAAATGTTTGAAATATAGTTTTTTTTATATTTTCCTACAAACACGTACTTTCCTTTCATCTTGTTTTCTCAGTTCTTTTTTTTTTGTAATAGAAACAAGAAAAATATTGAATTTAATTAACTTTGTGTGTGTCATGCAAATACAACATAAATAAAAGACAAATTGCCAACACTGAACAGTGGGGATGATCGCAAAAGATTGTTGTAACTTGAAACTTTGAAAATTCTAATAATAGTATAGTAACATTTGAAATTTTGTTAAAAGCTTCCTTTTAGACAATAATATTTTCTACAACTCCACTTAAAATATCTTTGTTGTAAATTGTACCATTAAAAAGTTATAGAGAAAAACATTTTGAAAATAAAGCAATTTTCTCTTAAAAGCGTAATAGCCAGGGAAACTGGAAATATGCTCTGAAAAATGTGTTTTATGCACATTAAATATGCATTAAAAACTTAAAAATATGCTCCTAAAATGTAAAAAAATACTCTTAAAACTTTATTATTTGGTTTATAATTTATATGATATTCATTTCTGATACCACGAATTATATGTACGTAATTGGTGGCATGCAATTATGTCCAAAAAGATAACGTCCACGGACATTATTTCCACTTCAAAAAGGAAATAATGTCCATGGGAATGTCGAATAGTGGTTTCGCAGAGTAGAGGTTTTCTGCCTAGTCAAAAATCTAAACTCTGCGAAGGCACTATTCGACATACCTAGAGAAGAAAACAATTAATTAATCCCGTCTAAAGCCCGGTTATGCAGTCAATCTTTACTCTGCAGTAGTATTTGCATGAACTTTATTTGAATTTTTTATGGTAATTATTTCATTTTCAACGTGGAAATAACATCCGTGGACACCACTTCATTGGACGATATTGCATGCCATCTATATATTCTGGTTCCTAATGGGTACGGGAGTCAATTTAACAATGCCAGTCTGGTCTTTCATCTGTCCGAATATAAAATATTTGGTACCAAGATATATTTTGCGGTTCCTATTAGAAACAAATCAGCAAATTCGCATAAATAGCTTAAATATTCGCAAACGCGACTATTCTCATCCTGCTATTTTCCTATGAAGTGCAAATAAGCATACATATCGACAGAATTGAAATTGCTCAAAAAAATCCTCAAAACTACATAATTGAAAACTTTTAAAGCTGTGAATAAAGTGATAATAAATCAGTGAAATGAGGAAAATTTGTAAGAAACTGGGGAAAAATACATTAGAGTAAGTTTAAAATCGTAAAAGAAAAATTTTTTATATGTTGAAAAATTTAAAATTTTTCTTTGTATATATTGTCATATAAAATGCAAAAGGGCCTATCTACATTTTAAAATATTTTATAAGAGCGATAAAGAACTTAATAAAGATTTTTTGTAATATATCAAACAAAATTTTTGTCTGAATCAGTAACAATTTTTTTTAAATATTTTTAAGTTTTATATAATAACATCATCGTCCATTAAGCATATATGAAATTTCATTTTGTTAAATGTGTTCAACTCTGTATGTTTATCTAAAGACGCTAAAAATATTAATGAGAATTAACGCAACAACATTAACGAATTAATTCATTCAGATATCTTCAGTAAACAAACTTGTTGTTGTTATTTATGTGTATGTCCAACCTGACCAGACATCCCGCTTTAGGCGGGATTATCCCGCTTTTAAGAGGTCGATCCCGCCAAAATTGTTATCCCGCTTTATCCCGCTTTTTTGAGTTTTAAAATTTATAGCTCTGTTTTTTTAATTATGACCAAAAATATCGACAATATTTTAACTGAGCAAAATAGATATTTCTTGTGTTGATCGAATAAAAGCTCATTGAGTTAAAGGAACTCAAAATTGAACAAAGTGTTTTCTTAGACATCCCAACATACAATACAGTAATCAAAATCCAATACAACTTGAGAATAAGCTTATATAAATAGTGGCCCTTAAGCTTTTCTTAACTTCGCTTATAATAATGTCTATAAAATGTGATTTTACAAGCAGTTTTTAACAATGCTTGAGAAACTATTATTATATGCAACTGTTTCTAAAGTATGCTTATAAACGTCATACATATATTCAAGAGAACAATGTGACGATTGAAAAGGACGTATCTTTTTGAATACATTCTACAGCGGCATTTACACCTAGTTTTAAATTGCAAATTGGGTACACGTGTAGTTTTGTAAATTACAACATAAAAAACATAAAAAAAGTTGCACATGTATGTAATATACAAATGAAATCAAATGAATTTGAAGTAAATAATAAGAATTTTCTTTTTCAACATTAAAAAATATATTATTTGTGAATTTTATTCTTCAAAGCCTATAAAAATATTAAGACAAACTAGGTTTTCTATACAAAAGTTAATATAATATTGTTTTCATAAGCTTATTCGACAATTGCAAGAATAAGCTTATAGTAAACATGCACTTATAATATTTTCAAGAGGGTTCCGTTTTGATTTTTCTACAATTGTTACGATAGCTTTTTTCAATATATTTTCAATACTTTTTCAAGCTTAAGGCTTATGTTAGTAAGCTTATTATAATATTTTTCTCAAGCCATTTGGTATGTTGGGATTGCTTCAAACCTCACACAGAAAAAGTTTGAACATAACTAGTATAAAAAAAGTTCATAATCTATTATTCGTATATTTTATTAATTTATAAACATAAAACAGGAATTATTTCATAAGCAGTATGAATTTTGTTTTTAATAAATAAATTTGTGAAATCAAAGTTGCTTTGAAAAAAATTTTCAACTTTTTGTAAGCAAATTCTAAAATGCTTTTCTATTTATATAAAGTAAAAATATAATTAATTCCAAGTACATAAGTATGTTTGGCAGAAAGGAAAGAGTTGTGCCTAGTACAACAGACTATACAAATTCAATACTGAATTTTTAAAATACTTTTTAAAGAAAATATGAGTTCATTTATGTTAAAGTTCCTAGCACAAATGAAAATAATTTGAAAAACAAATAATCAGGTTAGATTCATAGCATTTATGAAAAATTCCTTGGATATAAGTAACTTTTTTCTGTGTACGTCTCAGACTTATGTGCTGTTTCCACAATACAAACAAGTACTGCTTGTCTAAAATTTGTATGGAAATCACTCAAAAAACTGAGTGCTTTTCATATAAATTTTAGACAAGCAGTGCTTGTTTGCATTGCGAAAACAACGCATAAGTTCAATTTAATTATTCAATTAAATTATTATGAGAAATAAATTTTAAAAGCATGTAATAATTGAAAAGACAAAGACAAATTCTTGACTATATAAGGCTCGAACTGAACACCATGATATTTCCAGATCTCTTGTTATACCTTTCACAGTGTGAGGATTGTGAAATCGAGTAAGGCACGTAGTATTGAAAATTATTGATTATTGCCGAAATTAAATTGAACGACTTAAAAACCATAGAGTTCGACTAACGTTGATACCTTCAATATAAATTTGTCTGCATTAAAATGAAACGAAAATCCAGAAAAGCCTTCAAAGCCCAAAGTTGAAACTAATTTGGTGCCGAACACATGATACATAAAATGCTTAAGAACCGACAAACTAGAACAAATTTGAGTAAAAATTTTGTATGGAAATCACTCAAAAAACTGAGTGTTTTTCATATAAATTTTAGACAAGCAGTGCTTGTTTGCATTGTGGAAACAACACATAAGTGAAAAAACAGAACTGCTTTTGATCAAAATTATTCTTTTGACTATAAACTGAATTTTATAAAAGATTACTTTGGATTTTTTCACTCACTGACTTACAACTTTCTTATTTTTAACGGGTCCTAACGACTTCATGTTTCATGTGTTAAGGCCAAAATTATCTTAAGGCTTAAAGCAATTTATAAAATTTTTCTTTCATAAAAATGATGAATTTAAAAAAAAAACATCTAAAGATGCACTTTTAAAAATTTTTGGGCCTATAACTCAATGAATTTCCTACGAACATATCGTTAGCTGAAATTTTATAGGAGAGAAAAAAGACTAAATAAAATACTTTAAGTGACTGAAGTAAAAAGTCTCTCCATTTTCGTTTTTATTGCGATAGATTTTTATGATAACAGTTTGAAAATTTTTAGGGACAAGCGCTTCGATGTAGAAATTAATAATTGAAACTACGAGTTAAAACTTTTTGTTGGTTACGTTATTTTGCATTTCAGCTAACGATACAGAACTGTGTAGTTGAATAAATTTATAAAAAAACATATATTAGCATCAGTGTATTTACAACAGTGATGGCCATTCTCGCAATTTCCTATACTTGCTAGTATCGGCTGTTTTTTATATCATCAACACACGTACACTGTGTGTGAGACACATAGCCTATCTATTTAGCCGAGAAGCACATACACAAACAAATAATAAGGTAGTGTATATTTGCCCACCACTGATTTACAACATTCCGCTTTCCATGAGATATTTTATAAAATCCCGCTTTTTTGGTCAGATTTTCTTCAGAATCCCGTTTTTCAACCGTTCTTATCCCGCTTTTGAGAAAAACCTTCTGGTCACGTTATGTATGCCGTTGTTTTTTACGACACGGAAATAAGGTATTTGTTGCTATTGTTGTCATAGCTCTGCTGTTGTTGTCGGGAGTTCTATTCTGAGGAAAAAAACTTCCGCTTGGTAAATCTGTCGCTGGGTTGACAATCTTTGGCCGATTGAGACTCGGGTCGTTCCGGAGAGTAGATCGAATTGTCGTGGGTACTTGTTGTTGTTTTTGGCGTTTGCGTCCTAAATAAAAGTCAAGCAAACACATCATTGATTCAGTAAAGAACATTTACTGAAAATTAAGTTTTATTTTAGATGAACGTTTGTTTGAAAAATTTTTGGTGATAACTTTTTCTGTGCAGGTGTTTAGAAGCTATCAGCTCTTTTCTCGCTGAATGTTCTTGAATGCGTGTGTCTGTTGAACCATATCTGCTTCCAAACAGCTGGTTCGACTTAAATTTTAGTTTAGTTTTGTGTAAAAGGCAATTTGATCTTAAAACTTTAAACATATGTTTGAAGAAAATCGGTCCAGGCATTTTAAAGTTATTATCGATTTTCTTCGGGGGCTCTTAAAATTTTTAATTCAATGTTATTTTACGAATAATTTAACAGAAATGTTTATAATAAACGAATTTTAAATTTCTACGAGTTATAATGAATTTTCCCTTTTATTTTTAAATATTTTCTCTGCATAACCCAAATTCTTTTTTATATAATATCTTTTTTTTGCATTTGACGGGTATTTGTTTAATTTTGTATAAAGAAAGTATCCCTTTCTATTTCTACCGTTTTGCCCTAACTAGCAGCAATATATTAAATTTTCTGTTTTTCTATTTCATAAAACGTAGTCACTTGCAGTAGTTTTTTGTTATGTATTTCTTTTTGGAAAATTATAATTTTAAATATGACAAAAGACACAATAGTTACTTTATGGTTTTTAGATGTCTGTATGGGTTCTCTGTATGAAAATAAAATAGCAATTGTTGAAACTATAAGTCATTGTTAAACGACTTTAGGATTTTAATATTTTTCCATTTTTTTTATACAGTCTCTCTTTTTATTTTGTTGTAAGTAAAATGCTTGCATTTAAAATGCATTTTAGTAGATACTTTGTTGCTCATTGACTTGAGTATTTTTACATTTTTTCTTGTTGTCGTGCTCCTTGTGTTCTATTTGAATATTTTGCTTAAATTACAAGTATTTACATAATATATGCAGTTCTTATACATTTGTGTTCGGTATATAAAATTTTTGTGGGAGGTCTTTTTTTCATGCATATGAATGCTTTAGTATAAAGAGAAAATAACTTTTACTAAAACTTAATCATTTTTACAGTTTTCAAACTGGGTACACAATTTTAATAACTTTACCTGTAAAAATATGATGTGTATGTACATAATTATATTTAATTGTTTATTAATTCATGGAAGGTTTTATTGTGTAGCACACAATGAAACGATTTCGTTAGAAATTGAAACGAGTTTTCTTTCGTATCCCAGCTGGGTCAAAAAAATTAAAAAATATAAATAAAATATAATGTGTGTAAAAATTTTTTTAATATTAATTTATTTATTTGACTACTTATTTTTTAGCTTCAAGTGAGCCAAATAATAGCTAGTTAATTGCTGTGACATTGTAAGTACATTTGTAAAGGATACCCCCTATTTTTTTGGACTTCTCAAACAAAAATAAGCAGTTAGATTGTAAGTAGTTACGACATATACTTTTTTGCCTACCGGTCTAGCAAAGTTTTTGGTGAGATATTTCATTATATTTTTTTATTTCAT
This sequence comes from Panzeria rudis, assembly GCA_956483635.1. Taxonomy (NCBI): domain Eukaryota; kingdom Metazoa; phylum Arthropoda; class Insecta; order Diptera; family Tachinidae; genus Panzeria; species Panzeria rudis. The sequence goes on along the minus strand of OY101447.1, from coordinate 27,313,161 downwards.
AATATTTATTTTTGTAAAATTAAAAAATTTTTTATGTGTTAAAAATTCTTAATAAATCAGAAATGAAAAAATTTCACGATAAATATTTTAGTAGAGCATTTTAAACCTCTAATTCTTCGCGTTATGAGAATTTTTGCTCCTTTCTTAAATAAGCGCCAAAAATCTACACTTCATTGAACCAAAAAGTTACACAAATTCAAGGAAAAAGTTCATTGTTTCAACGAATTATTCATTAATTTTGATTTAATGTAGGAGCGCGTTACATCAATGAACTGGTTCACTTATTTTATTAAAGAATACCAACAACGAATATTTCCAATAAACCATTATACATATAACTTCAATGAATATTTTCATTGGAACAACGTATGCGTACATTGAATCAATGTATTTGTGCAAAAAATTAAGTTGGCATTCATTGAAATTATGTAAACTAATTTTTTCTGTGATCAGCTACGATATGTTCTCCATAAATTTTTCTCGTAAAAGTGTTGAACGCATTTTATATGTAAGGACTACAATATATCTTACAACAGGTCAGTATAGCTATGTGTAAAAGGGGGGAGGGTGGAGGGATTTTAACTGCCCTTAAAATGAGTCCCAGTTGTAAGCTTATAAAACGCCGATATATTTTTTCACTTGCCCATCCTTAGTATATACGTGTAATACTAGGGATGGGCAAGTGAAAAAAATTTATCGATATATATCGATATATTTTTGAATATCGATCGGCATCGATATATATCGAATAAAAATATCGATATATCGATATTTTTTCAACAATGATAATGCATACGTAGTGCCCAATTTTTTTTAATAAAACAAAAAAGTACCTTCTTATAAATAATTAAGCTGGAAAGAGTTAATTTCCAAGATCCTTACTGTTCCACCAATATTTTATGACACATGCATCAACAAAATTACAATCAAAGAATGATAATTTTTCGAATTGACAAAATATTATATATAAAACAAAAGATTTTGGTAATAATATTCTATTTGATGAAGACTGTGCCGAAAAGTTTTTAAAAATTGCACGAAAAACAAAATCAAAGCTAAAAAAATATCGAATGTGATACTGTCGATATATTTGAAAAAATATCGATATATCGAAATTAAAAATATCGACGATATATATCGATATATTTTTAAGAAAATATCGATATATCGATATTTTTTGCCCATCCCTAGTATATACATACATATATATATTTTTTTGGTCCACACTACCAGAATCAATCATTAGAATCTAGTTAATTAAAAAAAAATAAAATTGCTTTTGTTGAACAGTGTAAATATTCGCAATTTTGACAAAAATTAGCTAAATTCTTTTCATTATAAATAAAAGTGTAACATATTTATCGGGTTTCGTGGAATATTCCATAATTCAAGGTGGAGAACATCTTGAAAAAATCCCACATTTTAGTAAAAGTAAAACGAGTCCATAACTTTCAAATTACGAGTGTTTTGTAGTTAGGGGACCATAACACATTAAATAAATTCAGTAAAGTTCGACTTTGGTTCGCACATGAAGGGTTCGGTACGTTGTTTTTTTCAGATTTTTTTTCGCTTTTTTATGATATTTTTAGTTTTAGTGATTTATTTTAGTGTTGGCGCTTTTTGCGTTTTGACGATTTTTTACGGTTTTTATTGTTTTTTTAATTTTAGCAATTTTTTCTTAGTTTCAAAAATTTTTTTGTTTTTTTATTTTTGTCTTAGCACTTTTTTCGTTTTTGTGTTTTTTTCCATTTTTGGCGACTTTTTCGTTTTTGACGTTATATTTAGGTTTAGTGATTTTTTTTCAGTTTTGGTACTTTTTTTTTGTTTTGGCTTTTTTTCGGTTTTTAGCTATTGTTTTTAGTTTTTTGCCGATCTTTATAGTTTAGGTGATTTTTTGCGTTGTAACGATTTATTTTTGCTTGTGGTGTTTTTTCCTTTAAGCGCTTTTTTCATTTTGGCGATTTTTCGTTTTGACATTTTTTTTAGTTTTGCAATTTTTTAGTTTTAGCGTTTTTTTAAATTTCAAGGTTATCTCAACGGTTTCCAAAATACAGCTAGCTAATTGTCTAAGTTACAGGTCTAAATTGCGGTTTCCAAAGTAAAGTTAATTGTCTAAATTACAGGTCAAAATTACTTTAACTGATAGAATACCCTTTAATTTTTATTGTTTTAAATATCAGTGTTAATTGGTGTATTCTACACTAACTTTGGAAATTTCAAGCGTATGTACAAGTGTCTGTATATTACATTAGTAATTCATTAGTAATGTTTCGTTGCTCGCTTTAGGACACTCTTTAGCATTTAAATGTCATATAAATATTTGCTGTTGTATCGGCCAAATTTTTACATATTCTATGAAAATTTGTGGTCCGAAGCTCTTATGGTTCTCGAGAAAACAGCCTGTGACTGACAGATAGACGAACGGACAACGTAGCGAAAGCAATACGCTTCCTTTGCACTTTTGTTGTACGGAACCTTAAAATTTAATGGTCATCAAAGGTCATGACAAAAGTTTCAATTTGTTCCATAACGTTATATTTCAAAACGAGCCGAAATTGGGGAAAAATTGCTTAAATCAGCATATAAATTAAAAATTCTTTCAAAGTCACTAAATTCTGACAATCGCCAAGGCTCGTATAAACCATAGATTACATACATATAGCAAAATTGAGGACTAGTAGCGAATGTTTAAAATATCTATGTCAAATTTCCAAAACTTCCTCAAAATTTTCGAAAATTTTCATCCTTGTTGGATGAAAAGCAAAGTGGTACAACTGCCAATACTATACAAATTGAGTCATATGCAAGAATCAACACTTAATACCAATGTCCATCACTCTATAAACATTTAGACCTGTACGATGACCTCAAAAGACGGTATGTATTAAAAACCAAAAATATTATGTACGAAATGCATGGGAACAAAAAACTTTGAATCTTAATTACTCAAAATTTTCTTTTTTGCACTTAGACCCCTTTGCTTTTAAGCCCCTCAACTATGTAGGTAATAACTAATGTGAAATTCAACGAAACTTTTAGAGCTTTTTGTTTAACCAAATCGGATAAAAAGTTCTTGATTGATACTAACATAGCTCTCGTCACTTCCTCAATTTTTAATGAAACGCTTTATCTCATGAATCAGAAAAGTAACTAATTCGATATGCATTTCATTATTACGTCTATTAAAATTGCCTTCTAATTTTTCTCAAGTATAGAATTGAAATAAATATTTACGTAAAAAATTATATTTCATTGAAGTATTTTTGAAACGACAACAAAGTATCAAATCAAATTTTTAATCTGCAAAACATTTTAAGCATTTAAGTTTAACTTGTTAAGCATTTGCATATTATTGAAATGTTTTCAATTTAAGCACAATTGATTTTCAGGATTTGCATTATCAACATTAAATAACCGATTCACAAAAAATATATTGTATGTATATAATTCAATTTAATGTTTGTGCATTTTTTTTTTTGTTAAAATCATTTTGCACATGCTTATGCAAGAGGTTTTTTATACGAGAGCAATTTCAAAACTGCAGCAGCGAAAGGACTTTAGAAATCATGCCGATTCTTCTCATCTCATACGATAGGCCATTCGTAATGCGAATTTTTTTTTATTACTTAAAAACATTTTTCACAAAATTTTTTTATAATTTTGGAACTGCTATCGTATTTTGACATCTTTTATTATAGAGTAATTATATTGACAATATTTTTTTTTATGATTTTCTTCTTATAAATAGTTTTATATTAACTCATACATATTTACCACTAAATACATAAATGTGACTATTTCAACATATTGAAATTGTGTTTTTGTTCTTCTTCATTGTCATTGTTATTTAATTAATTTTCTCGTTTCTGTTTTTTTTTCTGCTCAGTATTATTATGAAAAGGATTATTTATATTGTTTGGTGGTAATTGTTTTTATATAAATACACCATTATATAAATATGTTAAATATAAAATGATATACTTAAACATAGATATATTCATGTATATGGGTGATTCTTATTTACATTGCTTTTTCGTGGCAGTTGAAAAGTATAGTAATATATCACATCGCTCCTTTAGTGCAACGTGGTGATATCTCAAGAAACCAAAATTTTTAAGTTACTTAAGGAAAAGTCTTCATTAAGACCTTATTTATATGTTAACAAGTTTTTAGAAACATAACTTAATCTAAACCGAAGATATAACCCTAACACCGTCCATATACTTCCTAATAGTTTTAAAACTTTAAACGCGATTTGGCAAGTTTCGTTTTGTTTTTATTTATGACTACTTGATTTAAAATATTATAAATAAATGCACATAAGTTCTTTTTGTTTAAGACTGTCTATTATTTGTTAAAAACGAAGAACAAAAATACTGTTTATACTTACTTGATTGTTTATACTCAAATGACGTATGCGAATTGTATGCTGTCGATTTTCCACATTAGGAAAGTATGAACTGAGTTATGCATTTTAATCGAACTGTATGGTTTTTATCCAAAGTTGCTGAATTAGTTTGGCTTACGGCCCTTCTCACAATGTATGATTAAGAGTTAACGTGGACTTTAACGGCAAGTTTTGTATGGCGAAGTTTCCGTTAAAGTCCATATTAACTTTTAATCGCACATTGTGAAAAGGGCCGTTAAGTTCGTTTTCAACTTAATCTTTCGATTAAAGTATTTTTATTTTCGAAAAAGAATTCTAAATCATGTAAATATTGAACATTCAAAGAAAAATTTGACTGAACAGAACGTTGAACTGGCATTAGATGTTTACAAACCACCACAGTCTTCTCATCAAAGTTCTTTACGACATAGACGACACTGCTAGCGAAGGCAGCAACAGTCATTACAATTACTCAGTGGGGACTTTTGCAGAATAAATGGTAATAAATCTGAAACATCTAAACTGCTAATTGGATTTCTCTGAAACTTCGCACATCTTTAGAGGAGGAGTCAAGCTTTTCAGCGCGTGTCTTAAGGGCCTTCTGGTTGAAGCACGAGCGGAGTTATACTGGCCCAAATTTGACTACCTGGAACTCAGAAAAACTTCTGAGGCTTGCAACCTTTTTAATGTTATCCGATTTTAAAAATTTAAAGCGTTTTAAGTGAAGCTAAAAAATACAAAGAAAAAATGTCCTCACATGTGTTTCCGTGTGTCTGATAGTTTATGCCTCTTTTATACTATATCACAAGCAGTTCGACTTCTGTCGAAAATGCAACCCTGATCTATTGAATTTATGGAAACTTTAAAAAAAGCAATAACAACACGTTATACCAGGGTTGCATTTTCTGCAGAAGTCAAACTGCTTGTATAATAATCTAAAAACAGCCTTAGAAGATATTTGACTCATTTTAGTATTTCGCTTATAACTTTTTAGTTTATAGTTCGATTATAAACTAAAAGCCAACATTCGATTTTAGACAAAATTCCAAGTAAAACTGGAAAAATAGGTTTTTAAATATATGTATTCTTGATATCAAGAAAAGGCTAAAAATTACAAATTTTGAAATAGATCTGAAAAAAGCCTGTTGAATGCAGGGTACATGTCCAAAATACAAAATTATTGACGCTAAGTACATTGCCAATGGATTGCCTTTTACGATATGTAATTAAAGAGTGAATGTGTTAAACAAAGTTTTTCCCTAAATTTAAATAATGAGGATATTTAAAAAAATTAAGTAAAGTGCGAATTTAGCTCGCACACGAAGGGTTCCGTACTAATACACATATGTATATCCGTCTTCGTTTTTGCCCTTATTTAATTTTTTATTTAGCATTTTCGTTTAACTTAATTTTTTTTTTTATTTTTTAAGTTTTTTTTGTTGTTTTTTTTGGTTATGGCGCTTTTTTCATTTTGGTTTTTTTTTGTTTTTTTAAGATTTTTCGTTTTTAAAGTTTTTTTGTTGTTTTTTTGACGATTTTTATTTCTGGTGATTTTTTGGTTTTCGCGTATTTTGTTGTTTTAACGTTTTTTTCGGTTTTTGAAAATATATTTAGTTTTAGCGATTTATTTTAGTCTTGGCGCTTTTTGTCAGTTTTGGTGCTTTTTTCGATTTTTGGTGATTTTTTAGTTTTCCCGATTTTTTTTTGTTTATTCCGTTTTGGATATTTTTTTCCTTTTTTGGTATTTTTTTCGTTTTTTGACGATATTTTTAGTTTTAGCGATTTTTTAGGTTTTAGTGCTTTTTTCGTTTTGACGAATTTTTCGTTGTTTTGCGTTTTTTAGTTTTTGGCGATCTTTTTATTTTTGGTGATTTTTTGCGTTTTACCGATTTTTTTTTTTATTTTGGTGTTTTTTCTTTAAGCGCTTTTTTCATTTTGGCGATTTTAATTTTCGAAATTTTTTTAGTTTTGGAATTTTTTTAGCGTTTTTTGAAATTTGAAGATTTTACCTCTTACGGTTTCCAAGATATAGCAAATTGTCTAAATTATGCAGTCAAAATTACATTAAATGATGGAACACCCTTTAATTTTTATTGTTTTAAATATCGGTGTTAATTGGTGTAGTCTATTCTACAGACTACACCATCTAACACTAACTTTGAAAATTTAAAGTGTCTATAAATAGCTTTTTTCCGACTTCAAGAATGCAGATCCTAAATAAATTTTTTCTATGGTTTTACTTATAATTTTATCAAGAATTGAATGCTGACTTTTAATTTAAAATTCAACTGTAATCTAGAAAGTTATTGGCGAAATATTAAAAAATTCAAGACAAAAACTTTTTTATATTTTTTAATCAAATATCTTCTAAACTATAAGAGATACGGAAACACATGGTGGGACATTATTTTTTGTTGGTATTTTTTAGCTTAACTCAGAGTGCTTTAAATTTTAAAAATCGGATAACAGTTAAAAAAGTTATAGGCCCACTGTAACTCCGCTCGTGCTTCAATCAGAAGGCCACCATGACACGTATTGTAAGGCTCGACTCCTCCTCTAAAGATGTTTGAAGTTTCCGATAAATCCAATAAGCAGGTTAATAGTTCCATTTTTATTTATTTTGCAAAAATCCCCACTGTGAATTAGTCTTATTTGAACGAAGAGTTAGCCTGTTTTTTGCTGATCCATAAATGTTTGTAAAAAATTATTTTAACATATACAATATTTTATTTTCCCATGTTAACCCAAGTCAAAATTAAAAAAGTGGTAATAACATTTAATTTCGTCCTGTGATTAGTATAATTTTTTGTTTTTAGAGAGTAGATGTATACTCACATTTGTGGTGTATTTTGTTTTTTCCAAAAATTATTCCCAGAGCAATCGTGAAAGCCAATGTAACATTCAATACACAAAAATGTCAAAAATCTAATAACATACGTTTATTGCAGGCTCCATTGAATAAGGTGAAAACTATAATATAAATATTAACTTCCCATATTTTTATTAGTTAAATTTGGTAAAGTTAAAAAAACCGTGAGCATACACTAAAAATTAGAGTGCCCCATATAATAGTATATATGTGTGAACAACATACATGTGTACATCTGTGTGTACATATGCTCATATATGACACTATTCATTAAATAAGTATAAATACACATATATAGAAAGTTTTACCTTTAATCTATTGTATATTGTGTCATTCTCGTAAAGATTATTTTTACCTCTTAACCTTTGACTTTTAACAATTCAAAGGCTTGTGACATTTTGCTATTTACCTTTCGATTTATTATGAGGGCAAAAAAATTAAAAAAATAAGTAGTGAGAAGTCGAAATAAATGTGTGAAAAATGAAACTATTTTAAAAGTCTAAAAAAGGGTTGATTTAATTGCAAAAAATTTTATTAGGTCTGATTGCACTGGATGGCATTCAAAGCAAGGAGAGAGGCAGAATATTCACAAGGAATATGAAGGTGTAGCTGGAATATTCAACTCCCAGCTACTGCACAGTGGGGCAAAATTAAAAAATATTTTGGAAATAAATTACAAGTTTTTGAATGACTGGTATGATGAAGATAAACTTTCACGTGAATAAAGCAGATGAGTAGTCCAGCTTAAGTTTAAAATATTCTTTTTCCAAATTCCTCAAAAAAATATTTAAATATAGCACGTCTATCTTCGAAATGCAAATATTGACTCAAATTGAGTCGTTGCACTATTTGAGTTGATAGAATTCAAAATAATAGTAATAATGCTTTCAGGAAAGTTTTACAAACAAACTTACAAGAAAAGACTGAATGAGAAGAATAAATAGCAACCGTTAGCTTCAGTCGCAATGGTTGAAAATAATCAGGCATGTCACAGAACACCATTCCGATCGGAAATGGTTTCAATTCCGTAAGCTGCTTCTTCAGAAAACGAAAAACGAAAATTTTCTTCGTAATCAAAGCACTTTTAAATTTCATTTCATGGAATTGAAAAACACTTTACTACTGACTTCATTTGCAGTAAATACTAAAAAGTGTCCATACTTTTAGGAGCGTCAAATAAATATTTGGTCATGAGCTTTCCATGTTAATAAAAAGCTTAATGTGAGCTTTGCTTCTTAAAACAAGAGTAAACAAACGCCTCAAGGTATAAAAACTTTATCATTTTAAAAAAGAAATATAAAATAAACGGAATCTAAAGCACCAAAAATGTACCTTTTCGGAATGACAATTACGGAATCAAAACCAATCCGAATGGGAATCTATGACATGGCTGTATGTTACTGAATATGACGTATTGTTTACGCAAAGCAAACTCCCATTAACATTTGTTATTTATAGAAAATTCCATGCTATAAGCATTTGCCTATAAGCACACTACACTTTTAACCAGTTGGTAGTTGAAGTAATATAAATGCAACAATTATAGCATAGACAACATCTAGATATTAATTTTTGGAAAAAGTGCCATTAAAATTTAAAAACTATATTTTAATAATTCCCAAAAAAATAAACATTAGGTAATATATATAGGGATGTAACCGATACCGATATATCGATATAGCAGATTTTCCGATACATCGGTATCGGCGATATTTTACTGTCGATACGACGATACTTTTTAAATTTTTTAAAGAGTTTTTTTTTTAAACAAATAATTAATTTTTTGTTAATTTTATCATGAATGAAATTTAATTCGTTGTTTTTTAAATCTTATTAATATCAATTTTAAATATTGGTAATATTTAACGCTGTTATTTTGTAACAAAAATAATAAATTTTTTGTTAGTTTTAGCATGAATTCAAATTCAATTCGTTATTTTTTTAAATCGTGCTCCCAGCAAAAAAAAATTAGCCACAAGACTTATTGTAATCACTATAAAATACACTTTATATGAAAATATAAAAATGGGTAGGATTTCAAACAAATTGCTGCAAAGATATACGCAAACTTTTAAAAGATCTGAATAAAATAAAAAATTTAATTTTTCTTTTGGCGATATTTCCATGAAATATAAGTTAAAACAAAATCTTTTAAATATGCACAAAAAGCATAACTTTTGCTCAAGTCGACACTGTTTAAAAATTGAAAATTGGTGCAGAAACAACGCAATGAAAATTGTTTTTGTCCGTGAAGTCCCAAAAAATCGTTTTTTTAATCGATAACTTCCGATTTTGAGGGTGTATTGCAATTTTTAAAATGGCGAAATGATCTACTCAACTAGATCTACAAGCTTCACTAAGTCGTTTTTCACGAGTAAATAAACATGCCATTTTGTAACAGCGTGTAATTAAGCTATTAAGTTATTTAGAAGAATATCAGTTTATAAATGTCCTTTAAAAAATCGATTTTTTAAAAATCATGGCGAGTATTTTTTGAAATTATAAAGGAATTACAAATTTTTACTTGCTTTTCTACTAATTATCTGCATATTCTTTGGAAGCAATGAAAATGTAGTTCCTTAAAAATTACTTAAATTTTTTATACTAGGTTAATATTAATTTTAAATATTAATAATATCTTATACCGCGTAATTTTGTATAAAAAAAATTGCCCTTCTTGAGTTTTTTGTTAATCTAAACTTGAACTCAATTTCAATATTCGTATCGGTATTGGAGTCGGTATCGGCGATATTTATTTTTAAATATCGGAATCGGTATCGGATTGGCAAAACGGCGTATCGTTACATCCCTACTTGTCACATTGCACAGTATCAGACGTATGTATGTCTACGCTTAAATTCTTCTAATTTTAATTTTAGAGTCTTATTTTAAAACAATATGCATAGTTATTTTATTGTTCAGAACTTGCACTAACCTCATAAATATATTTCGTCCCGTTTATTCCCTCCCTACCTTATTCATCTTTTGAATTTTGCATGCTGCTTATAAAATATCTATTTATCAGATTTACGTGCCACAATTTCTATAAAAAATTATTTTAATTTATCATACCTCCTTCTTTCTGACTGTTTTTCGTCATTTTCCTGTAAAACTATATATAAAATATGCAATATATTTAGTACAAAAATATGTGAAAGAAAATTATTATAAAAATAAAAAATAGTAACTGCAACAGTTAAAGGTTATACAAATTGAGTTCGTAGCAAGTGAAGCTTAAAAAACAAAATGCAGAGAGTTAAGAAAAGAAACGCACGAAAAACATTTGAAATTCCTTAAAACTTTTTGATGAATGAAAAGCTCAAAAAGGGGTAACAGTCAACCAACGGGGAAAATGCGAGTACGATGTGCATAAAGCTGTTACACATATTTCCGTGTTAATTCATAAAATAAATATGAAACAAAAGTACGAGACATAAATGTGAGTTTTAACAAATTTTTTTTTAACTTATATTTTGAACAAACAAAAACTCAGGGATGAAAGAATTAAAAAGAAGAATGTGTTAATTTTTGTTCAAATTTTATATTTGTTTTTAAGGTAAAAACAGATTTTCATATGAGGGTCACACAGTTTTAAATACACAAGAACAATGTTTAAGGATAACATTTGCACAAATTCAAGTAAGTTTTTGGAGCCTGAAAACTATTTATATGTATGTGCATTAGAGTGGTCATAAAAAATTAAAAGTTGGATTTCTTCAAGTATCATAGCCCAAATCGATGGGTTTTTATAAAAAGCTAATTACAACAAAAAAAATTCAGTTCAATCAGTTAAGATTAACACGTTTCGCATCCCCATCAAAATTCAGCAATTACCCTTTTTCTGTCTTTTATGTGTCATAACTTAATAAATATAGTATTAAAAAATTTTTTTTCTTCTAAAAAGTTTTTGTCTGTAAAGTTTCTAACAGCTTTTGCCCTACCGACTTTTATCTAAATTTCTTATTTAATAAAATAAATAGCAAATATCCAAAAAAAAAATCGTTACACTAATTTACAAATTTCGGTAAACTTTTTCGTCGCCTAAAACTAACAGTAAGCTGTTTCCTTAGTTATTTGGGCTGATAAACGGGAATCTTCACTCCACTTTTTTATCAGCTCTAGTTTTCGAGATATACCAAAACTGAAGGCACTTGCACGACATATAGTAGCATAACTCAAGAAAGATTTGCCCTATTCCGTAAAAAAGAAAAAAAAAACTCGACAGGAAAATTATTTATAAGCCGAGCGAATATGGTTTCTAAATCTGCCCATTGGTTTCAGAATTGGTTTCGTAAAAGTTGGAGACGAAAAATTACAAATTTCATAAAAATTTCACGTTATATTAATCATACGTTAAATATAACTGAGTTCCCAAAAGTATGCTATATATTTAAGATGTAAACAAAATTTTTTTATAATCGCTGCCGTATGCTTAACACAAAAGGCCAAGTAATTACATCTAATATTAAGTATACGCTGAAAAATTATGTTTACTTCCGGTGAATGATGACAGTTACAATGTATAACACATTTTAATGACGTTTTCTTTTCTAGAAAAAATTTAGAGTTTTTTTACTTTTTATCAAAAAAAATCGCAATTTAGCATTCGTTTAAAGCGAAAAATTACCTTCCTTCATTAAATGACACAATAATTTTTAATAAATTCAATTCCTCGAAAACTTATTGTATTGCAAATTTTCATGAAAAACTGCAAACAACATTTTATGGGTAGAGAAGAAAACGCCATAAGTTTCCTCCTATATCTGGCGTTCAGGTTGAGTTTTGGGCTTTGGTGTCTTTACAGACTTATAATTAGTGTTTTTCATTCGGATTTTTTTTCCCGGGATCCCATACAAAGGGACCAAAGGATACGTTTTCCTAGGAACGGGCACCCTGTTCAACCTAACTTCTCGTTGTATGGCTCTTTTCTCACCGTTCTTAAAATGGTCCAAAAATATTGTAAGCCTTGTTGCCTATCGTCTTTCGTTGTTATGGGTATGTATCTAAGTATGTGTGACGAAATTTATTTGCTGCTGTTTAAGCATTGTCTATATGCATTTCATTGGTGCTTTACCAAATCGTCAGTAGACTTTGTAGTGTGCACCCTGTAGTTTTCGGGTAATACAATAAAAACAGCTGATTAGTTTTGCTGGGTTGTTATCAACACACAAAAATCATATGGAATTAAATTAAAAGAAATGGAGGTAGAAAATCGTATGATTTTATACAACAACAACGATGATATGAGTATTAAATATACTGGAAAAAGACAGTTTGTGGTGGCGTGAGGGAGGTCTTTTGGCGAGTGTTAGAGAAAAGATAAGGGCTTTTTGTAAAAATATTTCGAGCTGGTATGACACGGCCGAGGAGGAGGTAAAATTATAAGTGAAGGAGTTTTTTTAAAATAACAATATAAAAAACAAAAACGTTTGATAGTGGTAATGTGTTTTTATTTGAAATTAAAAGTCCAGTAATGATAGGACTAAAACTTAAAATTAAATTCAACAAAGTTAAAAGACATCTAAAACAATACAAAACACCATACAGCTTATTAACAAGTAAAGTAATAAAAACAATTAGCCGAAGATAAACCATCCACAGCTTCAGCCATAATTTAAAGTGGGATTTAAAAAGATAACTAAGCCAAGAAAAAGTGCTTTAAATTAACAATTTCAATAAACGTTGTCGTACTTATTAATTTAAACCAAGCTTAAAATTCTTATACTGCAACGCTCATAACAAAAACTGCAAACTCCGACCACCATCGCCGTCATACCCAACGTGGGAACACCATCGCATCCATTTCGCTCCAGCATTCAGCAGCCAACAACGCTTAGTGTCACGGGAGCAGCGGCCGTAGTAAGCACCACCAGTTCTACCAGGGTCAGGTATCGTGCCATAGACTCGAACTCATACGCACGGACAACAAACGGACGTGAAATTATATATATATATATATATATATATATATATATATATATATATATATATATATATATATATATATATATATATATATATATATATATATATATATATATATATATATATATATGTTCTTAACATTTGTTTTAAATTTAAGTAAAACACCCAATTACATACCTTATTTCGTTTGTACTTTTGTCTTGTTCGGACTAACTCCGTCATTTTGAGCTCAAACCGTCGATTACCATTTTATTAGGAAGCCAATTTAGCTTCGAAATTTTAGGTGTTTACGTTAATAAAGAAAAATACAGCTTTAGTAGGAATATACATATATTTAAATTAAAGGTTGTTGATACATACATTCCTACTCATACTAAATACACCGGTACGAACCGACCAAGCTTCCCATAGGCACCAACCGCAAATAAGCTACAGAAAAATAACAAAGAAATATGTACATATTTAAAATAGATTTTTTTCATAGTCTTTTAGTTTAACAAGTTTAAAAATTAATTGATTTTAATGTTTCTTTTTTCGATTTTTTAATGCTCACCAATATCATTCAATTTTAAGTATTAATTTAAATGATTTCATTCACTTAAAAGTGAAATAATAAATAATCATGTAAGGTGAATGGTTAAAATAGAAAATAGTCATGTTTTCATTTTAATTGAAACCATAGGATGGTGATGTCAGAAAGGGTAAGTCGAAGTTAGGGGGTAACTTAAAACTAGAGGCAAAAAGTTACCGAAGGTTGAATCTCGAAGAGATTCCGTAGGGTGGGATATGCCATGACTAGTTTGACATCTACAAACCTCTTATCTTATGTAGAGACTTTCAAAAACCATTTGTAACTGTTCAAAAATGTGTTTGGAGTCTACTGATGATTTGGTAAAGCACTAATGAAATGCTTAAACACCAGGAAATAAATTTCATCTAAAATAAATTATGACAATATATCAAATAATAAATTTCTTAAAGATCTAAGTATGTGTGTTTAATATTGTTTGTGCACATTTGCTAACCTAGTAGGCCCAGTAGGCTCAGTAGGCCCAGTTGCCACTGACGACTTTTTCATTCATGATGCCTGCAAGACAATCACAATGATTTGTCACCTATAAGATACATTTAGAAATAAAAACGATGACAACGTGGTATACGTTGTCGTGCATAAAGAAACTGTTGTGACAAGATTATGAAAATTTGTGCCACAAAGCCTTATTGACGACAAGATGAAGAAAACTGCATTAATAAGGCGTGTATACAGTTTTGTTGCCGACAACAAGAGTGATAGCTGCATCGAGGTTTCCATGTGTATAGTTTTATTGCCGACAACAAGAGTAATAACAGCATGAAAGCTATAGTGCTTCCATTTTTTGTATATTAAAGAGCTTAATTTGGCCCAAAACATGTTTTTGTATAAAGTTTTTTTGGGTATCTCGGTAAACTAACCAGTATGGAGGTTGTGGGTTCGCGTTGATTATTACATTTTTAATAATTATTATATATTCATCGAGGACAATTTTATTAGCATATTACCAAAGCTGTTATCAAGGAATTCTGTGCCCCCTACCAAAATCAGTCGTTAGAACCTATTTATTTTGAAAAAATTTGGTTTTTGTACCTTTTTGTATAAGAAATTTGGAAAAACGCCATACCCTAATATACCTATTGAATACTTAATCGTCTTTCTCATAAGAGTCTTTAAGGTTTTTTGTAAGCCACTTCTTTCTCTGTTTGTTCTCTTCATTTAGTAATTTTTATTGCCTTTATAATCTTTATTGGCATTAGCCTTTCGGAAACCACAATTAAAAAACATTTTTTTCCTTTTTTTCAATATTGAACTTTGTCTTATTTGAATTTTTCTTTCCTTTCCCCTCTGCTAGCAAAAAAAAGCCACTTAATAACAAACAAAAAAAGTAACAATTAAAAATTACAAAATTCTTAAGAGCAGCAAAGAAAAACTTTGATCATCCAAAAGTTTTCTCATGATTTGTTGATTTTTTTCCACTAGATTGAAGGCACTTTATTGTTGGCGCTTTTTTATTACTCTTTTCTTGTTGTCCCTATTATTAACATTATTGTTTATAAATATTCTTTAAGTTTTAAGCTTCCCCTTGTTAGATTTTCTTTTTCCTTTTTAAAATTTTTTCTTATGCGATAAAAAAGTTAATGAGCAAAGGAATTATGGACAAATTGATTAAAATACTCAAGTCTTATGTTAAAGTTCAACAATAAGTAGGGGGAGGGGCAGCATGAAAGCCAAACATTTTCTACAATTTTATAATTATAGAAAAGCTTAATTAAAACAAAAAGGGGTTGGGGTAAAAAATCGAAAAAAATATGTAAGTTGCTGATGCAGATTCGCAAATGAAAGGAAATTTAAGTATTTATATGTTAAAAATATGTTATAAAAAATTAAAAATACTTTGCGCAAACTGCATATTTTGTTGTTTAAATCAATAACAGATTTATAACAAAAAAATAATCGCTATTTTTTACATTTATTACTACATGTTGCATGACTCTTATCTTTATTTGCTTTAAAGTAACACAGTTTACATGTAACGATTTAAATCACTACAACTATAAAATACAAACACACCACATGCATATATACATTTCGTGTATTATATAAAAACGGAAATCCTTTAAAATAGCACTATAAAAAACACTCAAAGATTTGTTAGCAATTTATAAAAAATTTGCCATGACAAACACTTTTTGAAGTCACAAAAACAAAGTTCGTTCGTTATCAGATATTTTTATATTGTGCTATAAAATAAAGATTAAATTGTTAATAAAAATTTTATTTGTACTCGTAATAAATACGGTAAGTTTTTGTTGTGTTTAAAAATACATATAGGTTTTTTTTGCATTAGTAACACAGTGTAACAAAATCATTTTTTTTTAAATAAGAAGGTTCCAACGACTGATTCAGACAAAGGGCACCCAAAAAATTTATACGTGTATCGGCGCACAGTGGTTCCAATCGGAAATTAAAGCATGCACGCCACATCCAGACTTGCACAAATATAGTGAATTTTTCTATGAAATTCTAAATTTATCGCTTCAGAACAAAATTACACTCATTAAGTTTTTCAAATTTCTTTACAAATTATAGTAGATATATTAGACTAATGTTCGTAACGTTATATTCAGAAAGAATTGGGCATGATTAATGTTCCAAGGAACAAGGGAAAAATTAACATCAACTTAATTTTTCAACGTACACAGCGTACACAACGTTACGAACATTAGTCTAATAATTAATTTGGATTCACAAAGCAAATACGTTCGAAATAATCATGCTAAAAAACAATTAATTAACTACTGGCTTGAGCTTTTCACATGTTAAATGTTCATATATACTTAAGTATAAAATCAAACCAAAAAAGTTTGCCTTGAGTAGAAAAAAAAATCAGAAAAATGGGAATGAAGCAAAATAAACCGATGGCAACGCTGAGAAATTGCAGTTAATATCAGCTTGAGGAATGATTCAATTCTCTTATTCAATATTCACGAAAAACTTGTATATATAAGAATTAAAATCACATTCAACAGAGCCACCTGACAGGTGGTGATAAGCAAAATACACGTGAGCACTGACGATAGAAGTGTAGTGGCTTCCGAAAGTGACGCTACTCTGTTCTGCTGTGTAAGTTGAAAAATTAAGTTGATATTAGTTTTTCCCTTGTTCCTTGGAATACTAATCATGCCCAAATCTGTTTGAATATAACGTTACGAACATTAGCAATAGCAGGGTTGTAAATGAATAAAGCTTTCTATCTCTCTCCCACTTCACCACCTGTTCTCTCTACACTATCCCTTTCCCTAAGAAGGCAACACATTAATTAATTAACTGGTAAGCATTAACTAACTGATTGTGCTACTTTCTCGTAAAAAAAATATTTAATCTCGTTTTTGAAAAAATTCATACTTTCTTAATGTGGAAAAGCAACAGCATGCATTACGGACACACTATTTTGTATGAAGATAGTATAAACAGAATTCTCGTTCTTTCTTTTTAACACATAATGGACAATCTTACCAAAAATTATATACATTTATTTATAATATATATATATATATATATTAAATCATGCGAAAGCGGGTTTCATTTACAAATTTATGCGTGTATTTCATGAGATATTTTTTTATACTTTCAACGGTCACGAAAAAAGCATTTGAAATAAGAATCACCCACATATTATTTACGTAATTTTCATTACTGTAACATAATGTTGCATAACAATAATGGATTTTTTTCGTTGAGTTAATATAAGAGGTCGACGTAATGGTTTCATCCTCTTTACGAAGCGTTTTTCTTTACGTGTCTAAGAGTTACGAGTTCCAAAAGACTTCAAATGGCCGATGTGGTGGACTTTGGCACCCTAAAGCTCATCGTTTATACAAATAAGGCGGCCAAGAGTACGATTTTTTGAAAGCATAAGTCCTGCTCTATGTCTTTTGCGTATTCAATTTTGTAATCTGATCAGTAGTTTATAAGATATACAGCCGTGTCACAAATTCCGTTCGGATTGGTTTTGATTCCGTAGAGTACATTTTTGGTGCTTTAGATTCCGTTTATTTTGTAATTCGTGTTTACAATGAAAAAGTTTTTATACCTTGAGGTGTTTATTTTTTATTGTTTTTAGATGCAAAGCTCACATTAAGCTTTTTATTAACATGCAAAGCTCATGACCAAATGTTTATTTGACGCTCCTAAAAGTATGCACTTTTTTTAGTATTTACTGCAGATGAAGTCAGTATAAAAGTGTTTTTCAATTCACTTTGAAATTTAAAAGTGGTTTGATTACGAAGAAAATTTTCGTTTTTCGTTTTCTGAAGAAGCAACTTACGGAATTGAAATCACTTCCGATCGGAATGGTATTCTGTGACATGGCTGTTAGATTTATTACAATTATTTTTGTGAACGAGCCCATTGAGCATTCTTCAAAGCAATCCGCCTAAAAAAAGCTCTCAAAATGAAATTAATATTATGAAGCTTCTTTTTTTTAGAGTTTCAGCCTCATATTCATATACTGTATTATATATATATTATTTTCTTTGACAGCTTTCAGCTAAACTTGAGCGATTTTAAACCAATTATAATTAATTACATATCGTCAGCTTATTGTTGATTTGGCCCACCGACCATTTTTGAAAAAGTTAGGGATGGATTATATATATTTTGGATGCCTTCTATTCAAATACGAGCCCTGTTTCACAAAATTGTTAATAGTTTCTGAGATAAAGACCATCGTCTTTAACTCATATACACAACAATAAGTCTTGTTTTGCCTTATAGGTCACTATTTGGTGTAAACAAAAATAGTTTCCTGAAAATTTTTAAAAAAATATGCTTCAGTTTTGCTTACTATCGATAAAAACCCAAAATTAAATGAAAACTTATTTGGCGCAAGCAGAGAACAAAGCAATAATAAAAATTCGACAGCGGCGGTAAAGCAATGGTGTATGTAATGCAAAAGCAGGGCCATTAGAATGTATATCAAATGAAAGCTTGAAAGAACCTCTATAAAATTGTATACATACTAAAGTACCGTTATATCGATCAGTTTCTGAGAAAACATGATTTTTACACAAAAATTCAGATAAAAAATTATAAGAATTGCATTTCGTTCGCAATGGGTTAATGGATTTGAAAAATTTCCACACCGTTAAAAACTTATCCAATAGCACTTTGAAATGCTACCTATATAGTTGATATCCGTACTATGTTGTACAAGTTATGACCCGTTAAAAATAAAAATTTTGAACCCTGTAACTCCAGAACAAAGGGATCGGACCAAAAAACTAATTACATAGTATTTTCCAGTCATATATGGTTTTTATTCCATGATATTGCTTTCTTTAATATTTAAAAGTTTTTGTGTTCTAAATGTGTTTCCTTAACAATTCACATCTTTTTGTATGGATATGCAGCAAAAAGGGGAAAATTTGATTAAAAGTATGATATACAGCACAAAATAAGGTTTTTCATTTTCATTAAAATCTTATAAACTTTTAATTTTTTTTTATATATAAAAATTTTATAAAAATTTACATGTTTGTTCGAAACATGTGTCGGCTTACATGGTAAATATTACAAAAAATCTATCATCTATATATTCAGAAAACATTATGTATATCGTCTTTGACGTTTTTCTCAATTCAGAGCTTGTGGCATATGCGCCAAACCAATAATAAGCTGACGATATAATAACTGCTATAAAATAATGAAAAACGAAAAAAAGAGACAGAGACAAATTGTAATCAAGGCATTTAACATTAAAATTACCTTTAGATAACAAACTCGTTGAAAAAAAGGAGAAATGTGTAAAAACATTATAAAATAATCATGATTTAATATTAATTTCTGCGGCACAATTATGTCACATGTTAAAAATTATATTAAAAAAAAAAAAATATAAAAATAATGAAATTAATTTTATTCACTCATGCATGCAGACAGCTGCTACTCACTTTGGCCGCATAGAAAATATCTCTAAAAAAACAAATAGAGAGAAGAAAGAAGGAAAGGCTTAACAAAAATTTAATTGTATGAGGAATTTTCTCAGTAATTTTTTTCTTGTTGTTAAATATGCGAAATAAACTCATGTAAAAGATTTTTTAGTATTTTCATTCATACAACACATTATTTGCGCTGAAGGATTTTACACATGCTGGGTAATATATTGTTTAATTTTTTTAAATGCCCTACAGGCGGTAGAATTTTAATAATTGTGAAAAAATATAAATAAAGAAACCAAAGTCAAAAAATATGGATTTTAAATAACATTTCAGTATAATTTACCTGCGCTTTAACCACCAGAAATAATCTTTTTAATTCTTTAGGAACTAATTGGTCCCGTGTTAATTGTAGCATAATCTTCAACCATTTCCAACTAAAAATATTAAATATATGAAAATTTTCAAACACCAACGTATTGTTCTTACATTTTGCATTTTCATTTGTGGTTTTATATCATAAACTTTTGAAGCATTTCACACATGGCTACAAATTTTATAATGAAGTTTTCAAATGGGGTGTTTCATAGCTTAAACGGCTATTTTTCATTGTGACGTTATTTATACATATTCAGGGTATAGCCGGAAAGGTCTCGATGAGCTGAACTAAAAAATATTACATTTATAAAACAGCTCTGTGTCGATATATTGCAGACTACATATTGCTTCTAATTTCAGTGCATACAAATTCTCTAAAATAGGTTTTAAATTGTTGAGTATACTGACTCTTTATATTAGGGTCTTAAAAGTAGCCTCCTGTCGTGTGGTAGTGTAAAATGGAATGAAGTATCATACACAATTGAAATAAATATTTAAATGATTTTCATATAAAAATATACAAACATATGTATATTTTTTGCTAATTTTATTTGCTGAAAATAATACTCTTACTTTTGTTAAAAAAATATGAAAAAAAACTTACAAACTCCATTTAGGAATTAACTAAGTTTTACAATACAAAATTTCCCTTATTTGACGTCTGAATATTTGTGCAATTGAAATATTAAACCCTGTATAAACACATACCAGTATGTATAAGCTTATGTGTTTGTATGAATATGTACAACACTTTCATTAAAACTTATGACAGCTGTTGATGACAGTTACATTTGCTAATTCTCATTATACCTTTAGCGTTTGCATTAGTAAAAATATATATCTTTTTATGAAAAATATGCTTCCATAACTGTTAATATTTGTGCATGTACTATATGTGTAGGCATGTGTGTGTGTGCATGCTTGAGTACTCATACATATGTTTCAAATAAAAATCCAATGTTTTAATATTCACTTTTATATTTTATTTTTACTCTTGTAACAAATAAATGTGTATAACTTTTTATATCGTATAAGAATATGCAAGTATTTGCTTGCACTCATTTCAATTAAGAATACTTTTGTCTTTGAAAAAAAAAGTGGAAAACAATTTACACTTTGAAGTTGTCACTTTAGACAGAATTTCAGTGAGGAACAGAGCATGAGTAGATTATGAGTGGTTCAAAAATAATGACTAGACGGGTAATTGCTAATACAGCGATGTATGAATATGTCTTCCGCAAACGTTTGTCATAATAGTTATTAAAAAACAAATAAATTTTCTTTGTGCATAAGAATGAAGGGTGATTTAATTTAATTTAAACTTTCTATGAAATTATGTATTTACTTAGCAGCTTAAAAAATGGAATTGTAATTTTTTCCATGAAAAATACTTCACTATAGCAGATTTCGTTATCTTCATTTTTGAGCTGTTAGACACTAAGTACCCGGGAATGTTTCGGTTAATGGTCTCACTTATTGTTGCGGGCTACAAAACTGGTGTTTCAAATTTACAAAGTTAAAAAACGAACACACGGTGTCGTTGTACTCCGGAAGGAACGACATGACAAGATATGACATGACATGATACGATATAGTGGGCTGCAAAGTGTACACAAATGTATTCATAGAATGAACTCGTATGAATTTCGTGTGTGCATAGATGTATGTTCTTATGTATATACTTATGTATACATGCATCTATATGTGTGTGCATACACAGCCACGACCAAATATACATATATACATACATATATACACACATATATACAAAAAACATACATGCATACACACACAAACATGCATACGAGTACTTCGAATATATTCGAGCAGCCCTCTAACACGATACATTACCACATGACATGACATTACATTACATTATGATATATTACATTACATTTCAATTCATTAAATTATATTACATTACATTACATTAAATTACAACATAACATTACATTACATAACATTGAATTATGCTACATTACATTACATTACATTACTTTACATTACATTACATTACATTACATTACATTACATTACATTACATTACATTACATTACATTACATTACATTACATTACATTACATTACATTACATTACATTACATTACATTACATTACATTACATTACATTACATTACATTACATTACATTACATTACATTACATTACATTACATTACATTACATTACATTACATTATATTACATTACATTACATTACATTACATTACATTACATTATATTATATTATATTACATTACATTACATTACATTACATTACATTACATTACATTACATTACATTACATTACATTACATTACATTACATTACATTACATTACATTACATTACATTACATTACATTACATTACATTACATTACATTACATTACATTACATTACATTACATTACATTACATTACATTACATTACATTACATTACATTACATTACATTACATTACATTACATTACATTACATTACATTACATTACATTACATTACATTACATTACATTACATTACATTACATTACATTACATTACATTACGTTACATTACATTACATTACATTACATTACATTACATTACATTACATTACATTACATTACATTACATTACATTACATTACATTACATTACATTACATTACATTACATTACATTACATTACATTACATTACATTACATTACATTACATTACATTACATTACATTACATTACATTACATTACATTACATTACATTACATTACATTACATTACATTACATTACATTACATTACATTACATTACATTACATTACATTACATTACATTACATTACATTACATTACATTACATTACATTACATTACATTACATTACATTACATTACATTACATTACATTACATTACATTACATTACATTACATTACATTACATTACATTACATTACATTACATTACATTACATTACATTACATTACATTACATTACATTACATTACATTACATTACATTACATTACATTACATTACATTACATTACATTACATTACATTACATTACATTACATTACATTACATTACATTACATTGCATTACATTACATTACATTACATTACATTAGATTACATTACATTACATTACATTACATTACATTACATTACATTACATTACATTACATTACATTACATTACATTCCATTACATTACATTACATTACATTACATTACATTACATTACATTACATTACATTACATTACATTACATTACATTACATTACATTACATTACATTACATTACATTACATTACATATAAAAGGACATGACAGGACGCCAATTCTCAGCTATGAACTTCATCACGAGAACCTCATACCCAACCGAAATAGTAGTCACTTTACGAGCCAGCATTCCTCCATCATTCAAACAGTGACCTTTTACCAGCTACCTTAATAACACCAATCAGTAGGAAGATAACAATTTGAGCTTCCAGATGATAAGAAGAAGCCACATTTAAAAGTCCTCAGCTGCGAAACCAACTATTACATGGAAGATACTAGGACGATACTTATCGCCAATACTTACCAGATACAGCTTTAGCTAGTAGTGTTACGACCGACTTAGCCAAGTCTTAAGCCACTTAGCAAGGACACGAATCAGGAAAACAAAGCCAATAATCCCCAAAATGCCATGAGCTGATTGCCACTTCTTCAAAAAGATACAACATCACTGAAAAGCTCAAAAAATTTGCAGCCGCAACACTGACCACTAGCCGGAATTGGACCTTTCTGCCGGAGTTTTAGCTTCGAATTGAGACATCTCGTCAGCTGGGTCTCAAAACAAACACTGGTACACATTTCGTTTTGTAGTTTCGTTAGCAGTATTCGTTATACGTATTGGGTACACATTTTTCTCATACGTATTTGTTTCATACACAGAAAAAACTAAACTTCATTTTCTGTAAAGGAATTTAATGAAATAGTAAATATTTTTTCTAGGAACGGACCTACAAACAAATTTGTAAATATAGAAAAAAATATCAAAAAAATTTCATTGAAAAAAAAACGTGTTTTTTTCAGTGAACAAATTGTTTAAATCTATAAAACAATTTGTCTAAAAATATTTACAAATTGTAAACAAAACAGTTTACTAAATCAAACAGAAAAATTAACTAGATATTCTGAAAAATATCAAACAATATTTTGTATTAAACAAAATAGTTTACTTATTCAAACAAAAATATTTAGTGAATTTTTTTAATATATCAATCAAAATTTTTGTCGGGTCATCATCATCATCATCATGCATTAAGCATTTATGAAATTTCACTTTGTTAAATGTGTTCAAGTCTGAATGTTTATCTAAAGACTCTAAAAGAATGAATGAGAATTAAAGCAACGACATTAAAGAATTGATTCACTCAAAAATCTTCAGTGAACAAACTTGGTACAATCGCATTCCTTTTGCTATCATTGTTGTTGTTGTTGTTATTTGTGTGCATGTCGTCATCGGGGGTTTTTTTTACAGCACAGTTTTTCTTGTTTGTTATTGGTGTTTGCGTTCTAAATAAAAGTCAAACAAACAATTCATAGATTATGGACAGAACATTTACTGAAAATTAAATTTATTTTTAGACAAACTTTTGTTTGAAAATTTTTTGGTGATCTTTTTTCTGTGTATTTAACATTTTTTACCCATTCAAATCTTAAATCATACACAAAAGTTAGGCAACATTAAAAAAATATTTCAAAATATTTAATCATATCACATGGCGAACAAGCGTTCATTAACATATTAATGGCCATTTATTATTGCTACACCAAATAAGACACAAAAACACTTAACTAAAGAGCTGTCAGTTTGCTTCAAATACTTCTTGTAATTGTAACGCTGTCGTTGTCTTTGTCGTCGATTGGTCATTTGTTAAGTGCAAATGGTTGTATTAAGGCAACAAATTAAATCGTTTAAATGTGCCACCTTAAAATGATACTAATTGTTTTGCCACATGAGGTATGAATGAACAACATGAACACATACAACAAATTTATACGTTGGAATGTAATAAAGAAACACAATTATACAAACAATTAAACATTAACATGTATAAGTTGTGGAGGAATTTAATAATGAGCGGTTTTATAAGGTTTGGTTTAGTTTGAAATATTGGCAAATGTCTTTGAAGTGATTACCATTAATTAAGCATTTACAACAGATGTCGTCAAAGTGATTGGTATTGATTGTAAATAAAAAAAAACAAGGAAATAGATTAATTTTTGCAGTCAGCGGTGCAACACTAGGCAGTATTCTAGTTGTTTGCTCTTAATTTATCATAACTAATCTTTATACAGGGGTCGGTGATGAAAAAAGTTTGATGGTCTCTGAATACAAATATGCACTTATACAAATTGAATAAATTAATGAGATTGATTGCCCAACATGGTTAATACTTCTATTCATAGATAAACGGCAAATCAAATACTTGTAACAAATAATAACAAAATTATAATTAATGTTGATCATACGCCAAGGTAAACCAAATGTGGTAACACAAATTCGTTATAAATACATGCAAGAAAGAGTACACATATGCGCATACATACTCGTATGTACATAAACTGATTATGAAATATTAGCCCCTGAAAGAACCAAACATCCAATGCCACAATTAGCACTCTGCATGAACGTTCTTTCTATAGTAGAAAATCCTTTATTTCGGAAATAAAAAAAGCTAAAAAAGTGCACGCCCACTCATTCCAAATTTTGTTTTATTGTATATTAATGAACGCTTAAATAACTCAAGAAGAAAAGATTTGTACCGAAGATATTTGATATGTAACAAGAAAAAAGCCAAGGGGTACCACTATATTTTTTTGATGTGTTATGGTCCTCTAACTACAAAAAAAGTTGAAATTTCAAATTCTATAAATAATATTTATTTTAATTTTTTCTAAACTTTTGGATTTTTAAAGAGGTTGCTCTGCGCCACTGATTTGATCATAACTTGGAAAAGATTTGTCCTATTTTATTACAAAAACCACTAAAAAAACTTGAAATAAAATTACTTTTAAGCCGGTTCAACATTATTTTTTATATACGCAATGGTTTCGAAATTATGCAGACCGTAATGATGAAAAATATATTTTTTTATGCAAAATTAAAAAGTATTTATTTTTTAAACAGTTATAAAAAATCGAAACTGGTAAAATAATATAATTTTTATTTTTTGGCCATAAAGCCAAATATAGTACAAATAAAAAAAGCTTTATTTCATAAAATTTGATAGATAAATATTGATTTTATTCACAATAAAGTGAAATTACCTGATTTTCGAAAAAATCGACTTTTGAAGAGGCTGATCCATCGATTTTATCATAACTTGGCAAAGGATTGTCAAGTTTTATTAGAAAACAACTAAGAAACTTTAAACAAAAGTAATTTTTGAAGTTTTTTCAGTTAATAGTCTTGGAATTCTTCAGATCACCATGATTGAAAATATATTTTTGATGCAAAATTGGAAAATTTTAATGTTTTAAAAATTTATAAAAAATTGAAAACCGCCTAAAATTTCCGTTTTTAATAGATAACCAATCATAAAGCCACATGTAGTTAAAATAAATTTGGTAAAGTGCGGTTTTGGCTCGTACACGAAGGACTCAGTACGAATACACATATGTATATTCCTTTTCGTTTTCCCCAATTTTTCATTTTGGCAGTTTTTTAGTTTGCTTTTTTGTTTAATTTTAGTTTTTTTAAAGTTTTTTTTTCTTTTTTGGCGACTTTTTGTAGTTTTGGCGTTTTTTTCATTTGGGTGATTTTTTCAGTTTTTTCGATTTTTCGTTTTCTTTTTTTCGACTTTTCGGTTCTTGCCGATTTTTTTAGTTTTAGCGACTTTTTAGCTTTGGGTTTTTGTGTTTTTTAGATTTTTTTCGTTTTTTGACAATATTTTCAGTTTTAGCAATTTTTTTTTTATATATAATACTTATTATCGTTTTGGCAGTTTTTTCGGTTTCTGGCGGTTTTTTCGGTTTTTGGCGATCTATTTAGTTTTGGTGATTTTTTGCGTTTTATAGATTTTTTCACTTTTGGTGCTTTTTTCTTTTACGCGCTTTTTTCATTTTGGTGATTTTTCGTTTTGGCATTTTTTTAATTTTGGAATTTTTTAGTTTAACGTTTTTTTTAAATTTCAAGAGTTTGCCTCTTACCTTTTCCAAGATACAGCAAATTGTCTAAATTTTATAGTCAAAATTACATTAACTGATAGAATACCCTTTAATTTTTTATTGTTTTAAATATCAGTGTCTGTTATACAGACTACACCAATTAACACTAACTTTGAAAATTTAAAGTATCTTCACACATGTGGCTGTAGATTACATTAGTATTTCAACATGTTGCATTGCTCGCTTTCGAACACCCTTTAATTGTTAGCTGTCATATATTTGTTGTTGTGTAGCAGCCAAAATTATACACATGCCGTGAAAATTTCGGATTCGGTTCTCAAGAAAACAGCCTGTGACAGACAGACAGTCAGACAGACAGACAGACAGACAGACAGACAGACAGATAGACAGACGGACAGCATAGCGAAAACAATAGGGTTCCTTTACATTTTTGGTGTACGGAACCCTAAAAAACCTTTCTTAGGGTTCCCGGATTTTTCGGTAGTTTTGGGGATTTTTTATGGAGTTTTTGGGATTTTAAGGGAGTCTTATAAATTAAACAAATTAAATAAATTCATTTATGGTTGGCGGCCTTTAGTAGTAAGACCAACGATATATTAAGACAATGATACTGATTCCAAATATACCAATCGCATACATTGTATAGCTCTACTAAAAAACATACTCGTATAACTGACAGCTAAAGTTTTGGGCGCCTTTTAGTTTTGAGTTTACTTTTCCGAGTAAACTAAATTGAATCTTAAAGTATTTAGATTATTATTTTTGAAAATCCACAGCAAAAAATTACAATTCCTTAAATTATATTTCATTAGTGGAATAGTTAAACTGGAATGCTTTAATGCAATTGCACTTTGTTTTATACCGCAGAGCTGTTGAGATACATAGCGCTGTAACCTTATTAATACATTCGTTATTTGGTTTAAGTTATTAACAATGAAATATAAATTGATTCCATAAAATCAAAAAGTGCAAAAAGTAGATAAGTAATTTTGAAAAAGTGCTAAGCTAGCACTTAGTACTTTTTTTTTAAAACTTTTAGTGCTAACTGAGATAAAGTGCTAAATCTAGCACTAAAAATGCTAAAATGGCAAGCCTGAAAATGGCGTGTCCGAATGCTGTTGATTTTCCACATTAAGAAACTATGGATTTTTCCAGAACCGAAATTAAATTTTTTAGAATATTTTCATTTGCTTCTCTTATTTTACACATCAAATTTTTGAAAAATATTATATATTATAATTTTTTTTTAAATTTGTTGTTACACTTTTAGTTCAGTTTAATTAATGAAATTACATTAACAACATACACAAAAATAACAGTGTAGGTTTGTACTTTTATATATTTAGAAGTTTTGTGCCTTTTGTTAAATAGTATTATGTTGCAAAACGTTTCATCAATCCAACATGGTTTGTATTCAAAAAAATTTATTGAGTGTTACCCACATTTTCTTCATTTAATTGCAATTTTTTATTGAATAGCTAAGGAGTTCATGTTAAAATACACCAAAGATTGTACATCTGAATTATTTTAAATTCATAATATAGTGTGTGTTCTGAAAAAATATTGAATTCGTATAAAAATGTATTGAGCGTTACGTTAACAATATTCTTAAATAGCATTTATCTATAAATTTTAGGACGGACAAAAAAAGGTAACAGCAGCGGAAGAGTGAAAGCGATATAGAGAACATTATCCATTTTAGAAATCTCTGATTTGCTTTGAAAAATTCTGCTTGTACCGCACTGTGGGTTATTATATTTTAGAAAAATGAAAATAGGATTGATACGAATAATTATTTGAAATTGACGTAATTTTCAACATTGTTGGTTGATTATATTATAATTAATCCTATTTGAAAGAAGAGTTAGCCTACTTTGTGCTGATGTATAAATGTTTGTAAAGATTTATTTTAAAAGATAAAAATTTTTTATTTTTGAACCCAAGTAAAAATTTGTTTAATTAATTTAATTTCTTCCTGCTATTATTATAATTTTTTGTTTTTAGAAAGTAGAAAATCATTCCCATAACAACAGCGAAAGCTTAAATGAATAAAAAGCTTAATACATAAACATTTTAAAAAATCGAATATTATAATTTTATATCAGTATCCATTGAATGAGACGAGAACTATAATACGAATGCTACCTTCTCATATTTCTATTAGTTACATTGGCAAAAAAAGAACAAAATGTACACTTGAAGTGGGTATCTCCCATATATTAAAAAAATAGATTCATATAGGATATAATTATTTTTTTTGCAAAAGTCTAAGCCAAATACTTTTATTTTTTTGTAATTCTCAAACGATTTTTGCAAGTTTGCACATAAGGGAAGAGGTTTTGAAACTTTTCAATAATATGGTTGAAGTCTACTAGTGATTTAGTACAAGCGCATGAAATGCAAGCTTAGAGACAAACTTAAAGCATAACAAATTCAATCTATTTTAAAATTAAATTTGGAAGTATATCTTAAATAATAAATTCATTAAATTTCATCAATAGTAAATTAAGTAGTTAATGTTTTCGAAATACTTTTCATATTTCCATAAATTAAAATGCAATTCAAGTACTAATGTCCTATTTCGTTATACTCATATGCATATATTCATATAAAAAATAAATAATTCTAAGAACTTAACAGCCACTTTTGATTTTAATTTCAATAAAGCATAAATCAGG
The DNA here is from genome assembly GCA_956483635.1 of Panzeria rudis. Lineage (NCBI taxonomy): Eukaryota > Metazoa > Arthropoda > Insecta > Diptera > Tachinidae > Panzeria > Panzeria rudis. The sequence continues at coordinate 27,283,308 of OY101447.1, read as the reverse complement.
TTAAAACTCACTTTTCAAATTGCACTCACCAATTTTACCAATTTCAAATTCAACACAGTTTTATGACAAATTATGTTGAAGAGTATGGCATTGATGCTAAAACACGTAACCATACTCAATACATACACACACACACACACACAAATACCAGTACACTCGGGCAAAACAACAAGTCAACATTTATAAATTTTAAATGTTGCAAAATCAAGTATCCAATATTTGTTATTGATTGGTTTTTGTTGTGTATGTGAGACTGTATATGTCTGCGTATATTAATGTGTTTAACCAGCGAACACAAAGTCTCGCCTTTGAGTTATTATGATATTATCTCCTGCGGCTTTGTGGCCAACTTTTCAGCGAGGAGTCGCATATGATGCTCTGAATAATAATACCAAAATTAAGCTAGTATTTGTGAAGAGAAATAAAGATGTTATGAATCTTTCACCAGAATTAACCACAATGCAACATGTTTGCTGGGTGTGTTGCTATTGTTTACTTAAAATGAAAATGTTTGAAATTTTATCCCAACAAAAACTGTAAAGTAATGTATTGTAAAGTAAAATAAATTTTTACACCAATGTCACGTACTCAGATGTCACAACAACTCATACATACCAATTTACAACAGGTACCACATATGTGTATGAATGTGTTAGGATACGCACAAATGAATATGTGTACATCCGGGGTATTATATGTATGTTACATATACATACATATGTATGTATATGTAAAAATAAACTTTTTAAGTCTCATCTGCCAGGCAACGCAAATGAATCAAAAAACTTTTATATGAATATATGAATTCAAGCAAATATATGATTTATCAAATATATGTAAGTAAGAGTGTGTACGCAAGTATGTGTGCATATAAAAGGTAAACCTTTACTGGTCTCGAATTTTGCATTAAATATAAATATGGTTGATTGTTGCTGTTGTTGTTTTTATTGCCTTGTATTTGTTATTTGATCAGTTGAGTTGTGGTTTCAGGCATAACATTGTTCGTCATTTCTGCACAGTGTTCAAAACTGAAAAGAATTAAAGGGACCCAGAGGTCTTTATTAATTTCAAGCTAAAAAAGTAATAGCTTAATTTAACTTTTTAACTGACTTAAAAAAGTCGAAGCTTATCAATTTGTTTGTATTTTGTTTAATGTTTATTCTTTCCAGACTCTGACTCTGAAAGGTACACTTTTTTAGAGTTCCGTACACAAAAAGTAAGAGGAAGGAAAACTAAATACATACTATATGTATCGAACCTGACACCTCCAGACTACTATTCCAATATGGTATACGTGGCTGCCTACTGCACGCAAGCAATCAAAGAGAATCAATAAGATTCCGTTTTGACAATATTCTATTCTAATATACTATCTACTATTGTACGTCCCATACTAGAGCAGAACTAAAATCTTTTTAGGGTTCCGCACACAAAAAGTTTAAAGGAGCTCTATTGTTTTCACTACGCTGTCCGTCTGTCTGTCAGTCCCTCTGTCTGTCTGTCTGTCTGACACAGACTGTTTTCTCGCGAACCATAAGAGCTACGGACCTGAAAATTTCACAGAATATGTAAAACTTTTGCCGCTACAATAACAAATACATGACAGTTAAAACTTAAAGGGTTTTCTAAAGCTAGCAGCGAAAAATGTTGAAATAATAGACACTTTACATTTTCAAAGTTAGTGTTAATTGGTGTAGTCTGTAGAATAGACTACACCAATTAACACTGATATTTACAACAATAAAAACTAAAGGGTGTTCTATTAGTTAATGTAACTTTACTATGTAATTTAGACAATATGCTGTATCTTGGAAACCGTAAGAGTTAAACTCTTGAAATTTTCAAAACGCTAAAACTAAAAAAATTCCTAAATTATAAAATGTCAAAACGAAAAATCGCCAAAATCATTAAAGTAAAAAAAATAGCTAAAACGCAAAATATCACCAAAACTAAAAAGATCGCCAAAAAGCGAAAAAAAAAAACGCAAAAAACCGGAAAAAGTCGTCAAAACGAAAAAAGCACTTCAACATAAAAAAATCGCTAAAACTAAAAATATCATCAAAAAACGAAAAAAATTGCCAAAAATGATAAAAAAGATCACCAAAACGAGAAAAAACGCCAAAAACCATAAAAAATCTCAAAAACGAAAAAGTGTAAAAAAATCGCTAAAACTAAAATAATCACAAGAAACCGAAAAAATACCCAAAACCAAGAAAGCACCAAAGCTGAAATATCGTCAAAAAGCGAAAAAAACGGTAACACAAAAAAAAAACCAAAACCAAAAAAACGCCAAAGCTAAAAAAGTCGGGAAAAAAATTGCAAGAATCTAAAAATCGCAAAAAAACGAAAAAAATCGCTGGAGTGAAAAAAGTGTGTCATAACAAAAAAAAAAATAGAAAATCGCTAAAACTTAAAAAATCACCAAAAACCGAAAAAAGTCCTCAAAACCGAAAAAAGCGCCAAAACGGAAAAAATCGCCACAACTAAAGTAAATCGCTAATACTAAAAATATCGTCAAAAAGTGAAAAAAACGTTAAAATACTTTAAAACCAAAAAATCGCCAAAACTAAAAAAATCTGCAAAAAAACAAAAAAATCCAAAAAACGAAAAATCGCCAGATGAAAAACGAAAAAAAATCACGCAAATTAAAAAAGCGCAAAAACAAAAAAAAAAATCACCAAAAGCAAGTAAAAATTCTTAAAAAAAATAAAAATTAAACAAAAAAGCACAACGAAAAAACTGCCAAAATGAAAAAGGGGCAAAAACGAAAAGGGATATACATATGAGTATTCGTACGGAAGGAACCCTTTGTGTGCGAGCCAAAGTCGCACTTTACTTAATTTTTTAAATAAATCAACCATTTCTAAACGGATAATCCCATCAGTATAAAATGAACAAGGACATGTATGGGGCATTATTTGTGAAGCAGACAGGCTATACATTTTTTGTCTCCGATTTTTATAGTTTCTGACTATATTACACCTATATATACCATTGGTTAAAAAAAGTTTTTTAGTCTCCTTAACGATATATAAAACTTTGAAATTTGGACTAAAGGACAGTCACGCACTATTTCAAGTTTTATTATTTAGTTTTAAAAAGTTACAAAGCAATAAATATAGTTATCAGGTCTATAATTTATTATTTAATCAGCTTTTTAAATATATGTTTGGATTTTAGGAAAAATAATATTATTTTTGAGAAGTTTGGAGCTTTAAACTATCTAACTTCTGAACGACTTTCGTGCGCATTATGAAACTTGAAACGAGTCATCTATACACTATCAGATATTTTTATTAAACATTTAAGGAAAATTAAAAAGGAGGACGTTTTTGAAATTTCAGCTTAATTTATTTAAATACACTTAAAAAATATATTTTTTCTAAAATCCAAATAAATATTTGAAAAGCTGATTTAATACACTATAGACCTGATAATTTTATTTATTGTCTTGTAACTTTTTAAAACTAAAAAATAACACTGGAAGTAGCGCGTGCCTGCTCTTTAGTCCAAATTTCAAAGTCCTGTATCTCGAGTCCTGTATAACGAGATTAAAAAACTTTTTTTTTTGAGCAGACGGTATATATGATACAATCAGGTATAATATAAGCAGAAACTATAAAAATCGGATACAAAAAATTTTTAGCCTTTCCGCTTCACAAATAATGCCCCATATATTAAATTTGTTCAGGTTCGATACATATACTATGTATTTGGTTTTTTAAGTTTTGAAAAGATTACATCTTTACATTTTTGAATAAATATATGAATCAAAAAGTTTATTATCAGCACTCTTCTGTAAACCGAATCCGAGTAAATTTTTCCTTTTCCAAAAATAAATTGATATATTTTATATCAATTTCAGATATGATATTTTAAGCTCTATAAAATATGAAACTGCAAAAAAGCTTTAAAAAATGTTGCTATTAATGGATTTAACTTCTCTAAATCAAGCGTTTTTAAATCGACTCGATTTACAGAACATGCAGTTATATCTTTTTTTAGTTTTAATTACTTCTATCATTTAGCCCACTGTGTGTCACCATTATTGGTTTTAATATTGTTAACAAGGGCTTTTTCCTTTTAAATTAATATAATTTTTGAATGTTTTGTTGCTGTTATGCTTAAATTCTTGTTTTTGTTGTTTTTACCTTGATGCTGTTAGCCCCGTAGGCCAAGTCTTCGAGTGATCATCGATGTACATATGTGCGAAACAAGTATGTACATATCTATCACCGATGATGAATTGACGACAGCTCTAGCCAACTATTGGCGATACAAGTGCACAAAAATCGTTGATGACACCGTTGGTAACATGCTACTAAATTTATCGTCAATGAATATAAATATGTATAGTAAAATGTAAAAATGTAATAATCGAATAGAACCCACAACCTTCACACTGATAGGCTAGCACGCTACCTGATAGCTTATCGAAGTACTTAGAACACTTAAGCCCTTTAGTGTATATAAATGGAATCACGACAACATCAATGCAGTTGTTACTCTGTTGTCGGCAATAAAACCGTACAATATACGGCGTACATACGATAACTTCGATACAGTTGTTACACTATTATTGTCATCACTAAAACTGAACAAAGGACAACTTCGATGCAGTTGTTACTCTTGTTGTTGGCCATAAAACTGTGTAGACGTCATATTGCATGCAGTTGCTCTTCATCTTCTCGTCAATAAGACAAAATTTCATAACCTTGTCAGAACAAATTCTTTATACAAGACAACGTATACCACCTTGCCGCCATACTTATTTGTAAATGTGTTTAATAGGCAACAGATTATTGATTGTCTTGCAGACATTATCGATGAAAATATCGTCGGTAACAACTGGGCCTACTGGACTGTTTTGTGTGAACCGTATGTGTCTTTGGCATGACAAGAGTTTTTAATATCGAGTTTATTTTTGGGAGACATAAAGCAAAAACCAAAATTTAAGTGTTCGTTGAGGTATTTGTATAAAAGCTTTCGCATGTATTAGTGTGGGTAATTTGATGAGTTTCACAAGAATTTAAGTATTTCATTCGATTTTATTCGTCATTACATTTGGTTCATGTTGATTTTATTTTATATCTCATCAATATGACACGAAAACATGGGTAATTGAAAGTAAAATTGTTAAGGGCCTTATTCATAATAAATGATCAAATATTTACAAAAGGCTTATGAAGCAGATTTCTATACAAAATTTGTTTAGAAAACCTTTCATAAACCTTTGATAAATATTATGAATAAGACAGTAAAAATATATCTTTCTTGATGAACTTTAACTTGCTGCTTTTTTCATAACCAAATTTATTTTACTCCTGCTAAAATGTATATCACTACACTGAAAATAATCCATGCAACATTATACGAAAAAAACTTTCGTAGTTACTTTTTTCGTATTATATATGAATAGTAATATATACTAAGTAATATATACTAAGATTTCGTACATATTACGAAATCAATTATGGACTATATAAGTTGTTCTTAAAATTATTGAATCATATAAAATTGGGCGCTAAGTGACCCGTATACATATAAGTTGTAGACAGCGTTACCGTTGAAAATTTTCAAAAAGGGGCTCAAGAAGGGGATTTTGATAATAAAGGGGGCACAAAAATGGGATTTCTGAGAAAAAACTTTAATAATTAGAAAAATTGAAGAAAAGTTGTTTAATTTTTTCGTAAAACACAAAAAATATTTAGTAATATTCTCTAAATATTACCTTGACCTATGAAAGTATTTCTTAAAATGTAAAACTTTTTACTCTTTTCTACGAAACTCTTTCGTATTATATAAAAAATTATTTCTTAAAACACAAAAAATATTTCGTAAAATAAACACAAAAATTTCGTTCGATTCGTACATTTTACGAAAGAATTTCGTGGTGCGAAACTACAAAATATTTCGTAAAATATACGAACGATTTCGTTCATATGTTGCATTGTTTTTTTCAGTGTAGTTATTTTCCTAAATTGTATTAAATCATGCACTGTTTTTTTTTACTCTTAATATTTAATGTTAAAGGATTTTTCTTTTTTAATACACATTATTTATCTTGTTTTGTTTCAATTGCACAGAATGTTCCATTAAATCATGATGAAGAAAAATATTTGCAAAAATATTTAAAAACATACATCAACATCATATTGGGGTCATTCACATTTGTTCGTACAGTATTTCCGAAAACATGAAAATGTTAAAAATGAACAATTTAAGAAATGCACAAGGACATCATAGTACATTTGTGTAGATGTAAAAAGAAGAAGTAGCAAAAAAGGATATAAAAAAAACAAAAATATATTACCCAAAAATAACAGTGATAAAGAAATGTGTTTCTCTATTTTCAAACCCTTTTTAAGAGAAGAAGAAGAAAAAAAGATGTATAAGTAGAAAAAAGCGAGGGTAGTTTGTGATTAGTTTGGCAATTATTGATAAATATCATTGTAGTCAGCACTCAAAAGACTGGTATGCTTTATGCGATAAGTGATTTCTTAATAACACTATAAGAAATAGTGATTTTTCGTACCCGCGTAGTGTAGTGGATAGTGTATATATGCTTTTTTGTTTAATTTTTTTTTATTTTTCGTTGTTTTTGGCGATTTTTTGTTTTTGGCGCTTTTTTAATTTTCGTTATTTTTTCTGGCGATTTTTCGTCTTTTTTTTGTTGCAATTTTTTTGTTTTTTGCCGATTTTCTTAGTTTTGGCAATTTTTTGGTTTTTGGCGTTTTTAACGTTTTTTTCACTTTTTGACGATATTTTTAGTTTTTGGGATTTATTTTAGTTGTGACGATTTTTTTTAGTTGTGGCTTTTTTCGGCTTAGGGGATTTTTTCGGTTTTTGGTGATTTTTTTTAGTTCTAGCGTTTTTTTGGTGATGACACTTTTTTTCGTTCTAAGGATTTTTTCGTTTTTTGAGGATTTTTGGTTTTTTGCAATATTTTTGCTTTGTTTTTTTGCAATTTTTTTCTTTGTTTTTTGGCAATTTTTTTCTTTGTTTTTTGGCAATTTTTTTAGTTTTGGCGTTTTTTTGGTTCTGTCGCTTTTTTTGTTTTAACGTTTTTTCGCTTTTTGAAAATAGTTTTAGTTTTAGCGATTTATTTTAGTTTTGGCGCTTTTTTCAGTTTTGGCGCTTTTTTTGGTTTTGAGATTTTTTTTCGTTTTTTTGTAATTTTTTTAATTTAAGCGATTTTTTTTGTTTTGACACTTTTTTCGTTTTGGCGATTTTTTTTGTTTTTTTGGGATTTTTTAGTTTTTTGTCGTTTTTTGTAGTTTTTTGATGATATTTTTAGTTTTAGAGATTTTTTATATTGTAGTGCTTTTTTCGTTTGGCCGACTTATTTCGGTTTTTGGCGTTTTTTAAAATTTTTTAACGATCTTTTTTAGTTTTGGTGATATTTTGCGTTTGAGCGATTTTTTTAATTTTGGTGCATTTTTCTTTAAGCGCCTTTTTCATTTTAGCGTTTTTTTCGTTATGAAATTTTTTTAATTTTTTAATTTTTTTAGTTTTAGCGTTTTTTTAAATTTCAAGATTTTACCTCTTACTGTTTCCAAGGTACAGCATATTGTCTAAATTACATAGTCAAAATTCCATTAACTGATAGAATACCCTTTAATTTTTATTGTTTTAAATATTAAAAATTTAAAGTGTCATATATAAGTGTCTGCATATTACATTAGTATTTCAACATTTTCGTTGCTCGCTTTAGAACACCCTTTAATTTTTAGATGTGATATATTTGTTGTTGTAGCGGCCAAAGTTCTACATATTCTGTGAAAATTTCAGGTCCGTAGCTCTTACGGTTCCCGAGAAAACAGCCTGTGACAGACAGACAGACGGACAGACGGACAGACGGACAGACGGACAGCGAAGCGAAAACATTAGGGTTCCTTTACACTTTTGGTGTACGGAACCCTAAAAAGAAATATTTTCATATTATTTTAGTTTTGGTACTTTGTTCGTAGGTAAATGCATATTTTTGTGCATATTTTTCACTTTTAGGTGCATTTGTTAAGCGCTTAAAATCAAATTTTAATTGCATGAAAGTCCGTGCCCTGAAACTTATAATAATATAATTTGCAAAGAAATTTGAAAAATACGATGGGCATTCGTTCTATTTTCTTAAGTGATTAATTTAGAACTACGTAGAAAAATTCAAGAAAATTTTTAGTTCTCAAACATTTTTAAGAAAATTGTTCAACAATTACGCTCTGTTTTTGTAAAAATGTTGTTATTTTTCACCCAAAGCCTTGAAATATAGATTTTGATATTTTTTTCACGGCTACATAAATTTAAATAATTTAAAAATAGTACATCTTCGGGTATATTCTGTATTCCATGTGGAATGAAAATGTTCGAAATTATTAGAGCATTGTTGTTGCAAATTATTATTGATAACAACAATGCCATGACAATTCCATACATTTTAATTCCGCATGAAATACATAACATGCCTGTTTATCAAGAATTTTGTTAGACATCATAAAGTATTTCTTTGGAAATTTTTACTATGCTACTCGTATTACCGGAGCTATTTATTGAATTGAGAACAAAGTCGAGGCGAAAATCCAAAACTTTAAAATTCAAAGCCAAATATATCTAAACACATTTACGATATCGTTATAATATAAAGTGAATTTTCTATGTCTATTTATAAGCTTTACAACAATTATGAATTTATTAAAATCGGATAATATTTGTAAAAGTTATGAGGTTTTTCATTACTTCTACTCATAGTGATGATAAAAATTATCTCCTCTGTAAATAAATACAATTACTATAAAGTCTTAGTATTTTTAAAAGAATTAACTTATAACATAATATAATACATAAATAAATTAAACGACCTTAAGCCTCGATCAAAACACTTATTTGGATTTGCAATAAGTTTAGCATAATATCTATTAATCTTTCCTCGTACAAAACGTATTGTCACACATAAAATATAATATATGTATTATAAAAAAAAAGAAATACTACACAAAAAGTCTGTATTTATCATATACTGTGTATTTAACGAATACAAATGTATATTTCTCCATATACTTAAGTTAGATTATATGTACTATATATCGGTGCGACAAAAAATGGCAAATAATATGATATAGAAAAGCAAAACAAAAATATTGTATAAATACTTTATTGTAGAAATAAATATGTGAAGGAAACTGTGAGGTAAACAATATTTTTCAGTTCATTGAACGGAATAAGGCATTCATTTTCTCTTTAGAAATGCAATTTAAGTTCCCTCCCCAATGTCTTAATAGAGAAAGTCCTTAAAAGGCCTTTAGTGCTCTTTTCAAAAAATTTTATTTCTTAGTATTTATTAGCAATGTCATTATGTGTCTTTAAGCAAGATTTATTGTCAAGCTCAATTAATTATAAAATTAATTATAAATTTAGTTGGGCTTGTTCTGGAGTCCAGGTTTCATCAGAGAATGAGAAGTTCTTGAATTATTTTTGAACGAAGACAGAAATCAGACAATTATAATAAATTTCTTAAACCAAGTACAGAACGTATGATTAAGAAACGAATTAATTATTATGAAGCTAGGTTTTACTTAGTTCTAAGCCAAATAGAGGCTAGATTTAAGGCAGAAAGCGAAAGTCTTGGATTAGTTCATTGGTGGACGTGGACTATACATCCAGTCCATGTCTACCATGCACCCAATCGAAGGCCTTCCAAATTTCTGCTTTAAGCCAAGTCTGTTATTTTTGAACCAAGATTTCTTCGCATATAGCGCTACTAAGCAAATTTAAAAAGAAGATATTTTCTGAATACGAATACGGCATTCACTTACACAGAATATACAAAATTTCATTTTCACCAAAGAAATTCAATGAATTAGTAAATCTTTTGTCTAAAAAGGGACCTACAAAATAAATTTGTAAATACAGACAAAAATGTCTCAATGATTTCATTGGAAAAAGACCCTAGTTTTTCAGTAAACAAATTGTTTAAATCTATAAAACAGTTTGTTCTAAAAATATTTACAAATTCTAAACAAAATAATTTATTGAGTCAAACAAAAATATTTACTGGAATTTCTATAGTATATAACAATATTTTTGTCTAAATTTATAAATCAATTTGTCTAAAAATACTAACAAATTCTAAACAAAAAAGTTTACTGAATCAAAAAAAAATATATACTGCTTTTTTTTCGTAATATATCAAATAAAGTTTTTATCTGCGTCAGTAAAATTTTTTGTTTTGAAAATAAATTAAAGTTTTAAATGATAACATCATCATCATCCCCATTAAGCACTTATGAAATTTTTTATTAAATCGGTTTAAGTTTGTGTGTTTATCTAAAGACTGTAAAAAAAATTAATGAGAACTAATGCGACACCTTTAACGAATTGATTCACTCAGAAATCTGCAGTAAACAAAGTTGTTACAATTTATATATGATACTAATTGTATGAATTTCGATATCGCGTTCTTTTTGCTATCATTGTTGTTATTGTTATTTAGGTGTATGTCGTCACTGGGGTTGTCTTTTTATGACACTCAAAACTGGGTTTTGTTGTTGTTTTTGGTGTTTACTTCCTAGATAAAAGTCAAACATAAGCATTCACTGATCCAGTAAAGAGCATTAACTGAAAATGAAATTTTCTTTTAGACAAACTTTTGTTTGAAAATTTTTTAGTAATAATTTTTCCTGTTTTTTCTGTATTCAGTTTTCAAATGAGTTTGTATTCTTTTCACTCCAAATTCGGTAGTTACCAAATCAAGCTCACGTTATTAAAAAACAGATTAATGTGCGGTTTCCACAATGCAAACAAGCCACCTGAGTACAAAATTTGTGTAGAAATTGCTCAAAAAAGTCAGTACTTTTTATATAAATTTTAGGCTAGCAATGTTTGCATTGTGCATACTGCACGTAAGAATTTTCCAAATCAAATTGAGTATTTTACGAAACAAATTAGGCATTTTTCAAACAAAATCCGGCATTTAAAAAATCAAAATCAGCTTTGTTTTAATCAAATTCATTTGAAAAATGCTGACTTTGATTTTTAAAATGCAAAATTTGGTTTGAAAAATGCTGAATTTCATTTGTAAAATACTCAATTTGATATGAAAAATCCAGATTGATTTATAAAAGGCCGAATTTGAAGTTAAAAATAGCATGCATTTCGTTGGGTGCTAGTCCTAACTCATCAGTAGATCCTTATTTAATTTTTATATTATGTCACTATATCTTTAAAGCTGGAACTGCTAGAAAACAACTAATGATGTCATCTTAATCAACACTTTTAATTTAACCAAAAACGACTAACAGTAATCTGAACAATGTGGGAGTATTGCCCTATGTATTTTGGCGCTAATGGTCAATATATTTCGAGACTGTTTTCTTAAGTGTCTGTTCAAGAGATTTGCTTATAGCATAATCAGAGGCATTCGTATAGTTTCTTAATGCAACTTAACAAAATTATATATCATTTAGTAAATTTAATATTTGGTATATTTTCCCAATTTTATTTTAAAAAAAGTTTTATTTGTCGCCTGAATTTCATTGGTGCTTTACCAAATCATCAGTATACTGGAACCATACTTTTGAAAGGTTTCAAACCTTTTATTTTATGCAAAGACTTTCAAAAATCATGCGAGTATTTACAAATGATTTTTGAAAATCATCAGAATAAGCATAGTGGGCTTAGAAACTCATACTAATAGTTTCAATAAAAATAAACTATGACAGCCTTTTAACTAATTCAATGCTGCTTAAAGAGTACTTGAGACGCAAAATATTTAGTAAAACAATTTAAACCAAACCGATTTTTAACCAGAAGCGACTTAACTGTGGAACTGAGAATACCGGCCATTAAAAGCTCACTTTAATACAACTACAAAATTTTTGCATTCAGAAGTACATAAATACATACATACATATAATAAATTCATATGTGTTTTTCTGCTACATTGAAGATAAATATTTATACGCGTGCTTACATGCATACATTTAAACGCATACCTAAATGTACGTTTGTGTGTGTTTATGTTTAGATGTTTTGGCTAGTGCTTATGTAACCTAATCGTTTTTGCTGCTTATTTTCCCATAATTTATTCGATTATGTTCTTGTAAATGCTAAAAAAAATTTTCTTTCAAAAGACCTTTTATAGGGCAATATTCAATATGTTTATTTAGTTGCCAAAATATCTATTATTTTTTTAAGACATTTGCTTAGGTTGTTTATACACTTCCAGCGTGTTCTTTGTTGTTATTTTTCTTTTTGTTGGAATGTGCGTTGTTTATTTTTAGAACTGAAGTATTAAAGCTTTAACAGGTTTTATTTATTAATATTGAACTTTTTATTTCAAAATAAGCCAAATGGAAAAATGTACAATTTTCATACATAATAATATCGTCATACAAAATGCAAAAGGCCACAATAATAATTTTCAGAATTTTAATATAAAAATATACTTTTATGTACTTTGTTCGCTTTTTAAATTACAGAAATGTTAATTCATAATGGACTTAAGTGTGATTTCTTAAGCGGCCCACCCATTACACAATATTGTTGCATATGTTGTTGTATATACATACTATTTTCGTTTTGACCTATACTATGCAATAAATGGCACAATATTGTCAAAGAAAATATTGCACAATTTTCTTGACAGTGATAAAGTAAATATGACACTGAACAATGTTGCCACCACATTACACAATTTACTAGATTTTACAATAAAAATCAAACGTCTCTTCATTTTTCCCAATATATTGTGCCACCTTCGAATATGACATACACATTGGCGATATTATTGTACAATACGAAAAGTTGCACAATTATCAGCCTTGTCACAGATTCCGTTTGGGTTGGTTTTGATTCCGTAGTTGTCATTCCGAAAAAGTACATTTTTGGTGCCTTAGATTCCGTTTATTTTGTATTTCGTTTTTACAATGATAAAGTTTTTATACCTTGAGGCGTTTTTTACTCTTGTGTTTAGATGCAAAGTTCACATTAATCTTTTTATTAACATGGAAAGCTAATGACTAAATATTTATTTGACACTCCTAAAAGTATGCACGTTTTTTAGTATTTACTGCAAATGAAGTCAGTAGAAAAGTGTTTTTCAATTCCACTTTGAAATTTAAATTTAATTGCAAAAAAATTTTTTGTTTTTCGTTTTCTGAAGAAGCAACTCACGGAATTGAGACCACTTCCGATCGGAATGGTATTCTGTGCCATGGCAGTATATTGCAAGTGGGTGGGCCGCTTTAGAACGTGCAGTGTTTGAGTATTATGGAAATGTTATATATTCAGCCATGTCACAGAATACAATTCCGATCGAAAGTGGGTTCATTTCCGTAAGTTGCTTCTTCAGAAAACGAAAAACCAAAAATTTTTTCGTAGTCAAACCACTTTTAAATTTCAAAGTGGGAAGAAAAACACTTTTCAACCGATTTTATTTGCAGTAAATACTAAAAAACGTGCATACTTTTAGGAGTGTCAAATAAATATTTGATCATGAGCTTTCCATGTTAATGTGCATACTTTAAGGAGCGCCAAATAAATATTTGGTCATGAGCTTTCCATGTTAATAAAATGCTCAATGTGAGCTTTGCATCTAAAAACAAGACTAACAAACGCCGCAAGGTATAAAAACTTTATCATTGCAAAAACGAAATACAAAATAAACGGAATCTAAAGCACCAAAATTGTATGTTTCAGAATAACAACTACGGAATCAAAACCAATCCGATAGGAATATGTGACACGGCTGATTAATATAGAGTATACGTAACGATATCGCACTGGGGGGAACTATGAAAAACATATAACAAATTAACATTTTTCAATTGTATAGAAACAAATAAAAATTAAGAGCCTAAAATTTTTTCTAAATCGAAATAAGAACTAAAGTTATGTCATCGTTTAAAGTTTTCCAGTATTTTATGAATATATGTACCTATATAGCTTCTTAGTGCAAAAATATAAAATTTTTAGTTTGAAAATTAAAAAAATTTATATTTTTTACATTTTTTGCCCTACAAAGCACCATCATTCTTTTATCTATCAAAGTTTTTTCGGCAGGAATATATAACGTTTATATATTTTAGAAAAAACGTTAATACCATTTATGTTGAGCGTGGATTTTTCTGAATTCGACATATTTTACAAAAGAGCTTTGAGCCCATATTTCCTAAAATTTCAAAACTTGGATTCAAAAACAAATACCACTTGCTGAAACTTTTATGTGTATCCCTTTATATGCCAAAACTTGACCTGGGAAAAAATTTGGACTCTGCACATGGAAAATAAATTAAGTAAAGTGCGACTTTAGCTCGTACACGAAGGGCTCCGTAAGAATACACATACATATATCCCTTTTCTTTTTTGCCCTTTTTTCGTTTTGCTTTTTCGTTTAATTTTAGCTTTTTTATTTCTTAGGTTTTTTGTTGACTCAGCGATTTTTTTTTGGTTTTGGCGCTTTTTTTTCATTTTGGTGATTTTTCGTTTTTTGCAATTTTTTTTTGCGTTTTTTTGGTTTTAAAGTTTTTTTTCGCTTTTTAACGATATATTTCGCTTTAGCGATTATATTAGTTTTGGCGCTTTTTGTCAGTTTTGGCGCTTTTTTCGTTCTTTTTTGGATTTTTTTAGTTTTGGCGATATTTTTGGTTTTGACACTTTTTTTGTTTTAACAATTTTTCGGTTTTTGGCGATTTTTTTTCGGTTTTTGGCGATTTTTTTTGTTTGGTGCTTTTTTTCGTTTTTGTGACTTTTTCCATTTTTGGCAATTTTTTCGCTTTTTGACTATATTTTTAGTTTTAGCGATTTTTTTTAGGTTTTAGTGCTTTTTTTCGTTTTGACGACTTTTTCGGTTTATGGCGGTTTTATAGTTTTATGTCGATCTTTTAAGTTTTGGTTATTTTTTGCGTTTTAGCGATTTTTTATTTTTTTATTTTGGTGCTCTTTTCTTTAAGCGCTTTTTTCATTTTGGCGATTTTTCGTTTTGACATTTCTTTAACCTTGGAATTTTTTAGTTTTAGCGTTTTCCAAAATTTCAAGAGTTTGCCTCTTACGGTTTCCAAAATACAGCAAGTACATAGTCAAAATTACATTAACTGATACTATATTAAATTAGTGTTGTCTCAGTTTGATATAACTTTGATTCAACATGATTCTTTGTGCTGTTTCAATGTCAAATTCAGTTTGTTTCAACTTGAAATAACATTGATTCAACATGGCTCTTCCA
The DNA here is from genome assembly GCA_956483635.1 of Panzeria rudis. Lineage (NCBI taxonomy): Eukaryota > Metazoa > Arthropoda > Insecta > Diptera > Tachinidae > Panzeria > Panzeria rudis. The sequence continues at coordinate 27,268,094 of OY101447.1, read as the reverse complement.
TTTGTTTCAATATCAAATTCACGTTGTTTGAAGTCGAAATAACTTTGATTCAACATAATTTTTCGTATTATTTGAGTATTAACTTCATTTTGATTTAAAAGTACTGGAATATTAAATCAACATGAAATATAGTTAATTGAAACGGATAGATGTTCTTTCAAGATTATTGTAAATCATTTTGAATTAATATGAATCACCTATGAAGCAAAACCACAACTGCTAAATGTTAAATTAACCTGGTTTTCGACGATATTACATTGAAGTTTTTCTGTGTGTGGCAAAACTAAAAAAAAAATAATTTTTTGGCATTTCTGGCAACTATCTAAGGAATTCTAAGATTCTCAGAAGCAAATCTTTATCTACTTTTAAACTTTACCACAAGGTTGATTTCATTAAAATTGGATAATATGAGACCAAAAACATTTTTGATGTTCCAGATAGTAAAATTTGACACCTTGTAGCTCAAAGGGGGTTTTCAGCAGGGTGGTCAAAGGTTTTATATTCCTAAAGCATAGCTCCTTCTCTATGATTTTTATATTCATCCTTTTGTAATCGGATCGAAAGTTTCAGAGATATAGATTTATTACCATTTTTATTTTGCAATTGAAGCTACTCTGTGACAATCCATCAATGCGTTTTATCCAACATATAAAGCCTTAAAAAATTGTTTCCGACTTTTATAGCACTATTGAATATAATACTCTGACTTGTTATATGTATCCTGCTATTATTGATTTTAGTAAATATATAATTTTAATAAGAACATAAAGTCAATTGCTTGTACTTCCTTATACATATATTTATCGTCGTTTTATGTACTCGCATTTCTGATTTTCTTTAAGTTATTAATAAGAAATATGTATATGGTATCAATGTGCATTAGATTTTGTTTCACTTATTTTTTCATAAACAATATTTATTTTTATATCGTATTCCCCAAAGATTTGAACTATAAAGTGTTGTTGTCACATTCTTTTATTTAATATTTCACATCACCGTTGCTTTCAACTGTAATTTGCCTGTATAAGTGTCAAATCTATGGATGATAGTGTGGGTGTGTATGATTGGAATTGGTGTGATTGTGTGTGTCGCTTAAATATTTATAAGTAGAAAACAAGAAAATAAAACTACAACCTTGTCAATGGCTAGTTGTAATAATATGCTGTGCTTATAAACCCTGCATGAAATGTCGATAGTAAAATTGTACTGATTCACTATTGACCTCGTCACCAGTACTACTGACTACTTATACCCCAGGCAATGCTCTGTGCTGTAGACATTTAGCATGTGCCTATTGACTAGGTAGTCCTTATGGGATCACTTTGAGACATTGGCACCAGAGATTCACTAGTATATTTTAATGATTATAATCAACACATATGGGCATTTTCATGTCAGCGTACGTGACATTTGTACGCCTACAAAGTGGAATAGATTTTGCCAAAATAGGAGTAACTGAAGAATAATTTGTCATTATATTCCATTCAGAGGATACTGTGTGTGAAGAAAAAATTATTACATTAAAGCCCTGTTGTCCAAAATGTCGAGGGAAATAAGGGCATATCGTTCGTGACATAAAACGGAAGTGATGTTAAACAAAAACAAATAAAAAATATGTATTTGATAATAATAGTAATAAAAACAATCAAGACTAAAATTCATTTCATACCGGATACTATGTACTTGGGCGCTGTGATTACGGCGACACCTTAGCCAACTACAGAGTAGTACATACTAATTAACAGGGTTTGGACCTTAATGCAATTAAAATTTGATTTTAAGCGCTTAACAAATGCACATGAAAATGAAAAATATGCACAAAAATATGAATTTACCTGCGAACAAAGTACCAAAACTAATATAATATGAAAATATATTTTTCTTAATTTTTTATCATTCACAGAAAAAATTATCACCCAAAAATTTTCAAACAAAAGTTTGTGTAAAAATAAATTTAGTTTTCAGTAAATGTTCTGTCCATAATCTATGAATTGTTTGTTTGACTTTTATTTAGAACGCAAACACCAAAAACAACAATAAAAACTGTGGCGTAAAAAACCACGCCGATGACGACATACACACAAATAACAACAACAACAATCATAGCAAGAAGAATGCAATTGTACCAAGTTTGTTTACAAACGATGTTCGAGTGAATCGATTACGTAATGTTGTTGCTTTAATTCTCATTCATTTTTTTAGAGTACTTAGATAAACATTCAGACTTGAACACATTTAACAAAGTGAAATCGCATTAATGCTTAAGGATGATGATGATGAACACAAACACAAATTTTGTTTTTATTTTTGTTTGATTAAGTAAATTATTTTGCTTAATAATTGTTACCATTTCTACACTAACTGTTTATTAAATTCAGACAGAAATATTGTTTGAAATTTTTAAGAAAATCCAGTAAATATTTTTGTTTGATTTAGTAAATTGTTTTGTCTACAATTTGTAAATATTTTTAGACAAATTGTTTTATAGATTTAAACAATTTGTTCACTGAAAAAAAAAACGTTTTTTTTTAATGAAATTGTTGAGGTATTTTTGTCTATATTTACAAATTCGTTTGTAGGTCCGTTCATAGACAAAATATTTACTATTTCATTGAATTCCTTTACAGAAAATGAAATTTAGTTTTTTCGGTGTTATTAGAGAAAAAAGATAGAACAAACATAATTAGGTTTATTATTTAATGCAACCGAAATCTAGTTGCGTTGCCAGTCGGCAACTGGAAATTAGTGGTTGCCAGAAAGGCACTAAATATCAACTGAAATTGACAGCTCTCAGTTGCCAGCTGCCATCAGTAGCCGGCTTAAAATATTTATTTTTCCAAAAATTGGGAAATATGCATTAAAAAAATATTATAACTCTACAAATATGCATTTATTGGCAAAATATGCAAAAATGTGCACTTACCTCCAAAATATGCAACTAAAAATCGATGCTAAACTACTTCAAATTTAATGATTTACATAGATAATTAGTCAATACCTCTTTATCTATCATCACAAAAAAATGCTTTTGCATGAAAGTGCGAGCACTGCTAATTAATTTGAAATTTTTTCGCTTAATGAATACTCAGTTCAAGAATCAAATACATATATGCTGAATAAAGTTTTTTTATTTTTGAAATTTAATGGAAATTTCGCCATTTTTCGTCTGCATTTAGTTGCATTTGTAGTATTACAATAGCGTACGTAACGAACTTTTAATGCTTATAAAATTTTTATTACATCAAGTTGAAAAAATGCCGATCAATATTTGTTTGCGACAAATATCTTGCTTTAAACTTTAATTTTGAAACAGTTGCGACCGGTCAAATTCAAATGACGTAGTCAAATAATGTGTTTGCACAGCGTACGTGACATTAGAATAGCATCCAAAGAAAATAAAAAATATACAGCTAATCAAAACTCTATATTTTATCTTTCCTCGCAAATCTTGTTCTGTTATGTTGGAACATTAACTTTAAAGTATAGTGTTAAAATTTACTGAATTTATCGCTAGAAAAGCGAAAATAGTTTATTGTAATGTCTTAAAATTAGTCAAAGAAATATTCAGATTGAGCTGTTATTTTTGATATTTAAAAATTTGTAGTAATGTATAAATACTTCTGTATAGTAAAATTTTATTGTTTTTTCCTCTTTGCCATATCTTAAAAGAGTTTTAAGGGCTTTAATTTTTTCAGTCGTGGTTGTCATTTTAATGAAAATGTCATTTTATTATAATGTCTTAAAATTAGTCAAAGAAATATTCAGATTAAGATGTTATTTTTGATATTTAAAAATTTGTAGTATAAATACTTCTGTATAGTAAAATTCGATTGTTTTTTCCTCTTTGCCATATCTTAAAAGAGTTTTAAGGGCTTTAATTTTTTCAGTCGTCGTTGTCATTTTAATGGAAATGCCCATATGAAACTTTTTACAGGATAAGGCAAATAAATTACATTTATTATGCATTTTCGACACAACAAAATTAGACAATAAAAAAAAACGTTTTGTACCTGTCAAAAACTTTTCTTTCCATTAAAGGCAAAATAAAAAGTGTGGACGATTCGTTAACACTGTCACCAAAATGTTACCGATTGCCGAATTTGTCGAAAAAAGTGGCGATTTCGAGACACTTGGCCCCAAGCTTCCTTCTGGGAAGAAACATTTTAACACGTTCATTGTGTGTTTATGTTGTTGAAGTAAATATGTGTATGCGTGCGTGTAAAATACGTTTGTTGCTTTCCAATGACGCATTCAAGTAATCTTGTATAAGCCATAAATAACTCGTGAAATAAAGTCCTTGTAATGGCATAAAATATTTTTTGTTTCCTTTTTTATTTTATATTTTTTATATATTTCATTTGAAGATGTTTTGTTGTGTATAGAACGTGTCTGTATATGTTTTTGTATATGACTACGTTTGAGTTTTAATAAATATTCACATACTTTATTTAAAGATCTAACAAACATTGTACAACAAAAGTATTAGATATAAATGACCAGTATTTAGCATAAGTAGTTATAATTAGGGATGTAACGATACGCCGTTTTGCCGATCCGATACCGATTCCGATACCGATACGAATATTGAAATTGATTTCAAGTTTAGATTAACAAAACTCAAGAAGGGCAATTTTTTATTATGCAAAATTCCAGTGTAAGAGATTATTAATATTTAAAATAGATATTAACACAGTATATAAAATTGGAAGTATTTTTTAAGGAGCTACATTTTCTTTGCTTCCAAAAAATCTATATTAAAAATATGCCGATAACACAGTGCAACAGTCCAAAACACACGGACTTGACAGTATAGATTCGATTGTACTACCACGGGGTAGTAAAACTATATACTTAGCTTGGCGAGTTTGGTGACCAATTTCGCTTTATGGACCTCCAAAGTTTTGCAAAATCAGCGGGCCCTCAAAAAAAGGTGTCTTCAACTTTTGGCCAACAGAAAATTCAAACTTGGTGATACCGCTTAACTATATATGGAAATAATGTAGCCAAACAGATTTTATTACCATTTTATGTCAAAAAATAGTTTTTTTGTGCACTTTTTTTTTTTTTGAAAAATTAAGGAAACAATTTTTTCACTTTTTCCAGAATAACTTACAGGGACTCGTAATTTTTTATTAACAATATTCGGCAAAATTGTAGCTACGGTAAAGCTGAACAACTTTGGTGAACATGTCACTACAATCTGAATGTATCTGGGCACCATAAACAGCTCAGAAAAACTAATTTCTACATTAAAAGTTTTCGTTTTTTACAAGTTAGGCTATATTTTGATTTCATTTTTTTGCTTTCTTTGTTATTGTTCCACTTCTTAAGTTGCTGATTTTAGTATTTACTATTTTTTATTGTTTGTTGTTGTTTTGCCAAATAATGGTAATGAAAAATTTGGAGTCCCCATAAGTTATACTGAAAAAAGTGAATAAAATAATTTTTTAAATTTTTTTTTCAAAAAAAGTACAGGAACATATTATTTTTCTGGGCACAAAATGTTAGTGAAACACAACATAGAATTATGAACTTGAATATACTATTTAAAAAAAATATTTTTTAGCATAAAAAATAGTGAAAAACTAAAATTTTTAAGGTGTGTGAGCTATTAGAGTGCCTAGATACGTGCAGATTGTATTGATGTGTTCACAAAAGTTGCTCAGCTTTACCGTAACTATAAGCTTGCCAAATATTGTTAGTTAAAAATTACAAGTCCCTGTAAGTTATTCTGAAAAAAGTGAAAAAAAAAACATTTTTTTCCTTAATTTTGTCAACAAAAAGTTCACGAAAAAAATTTTTTGCCATGAAATGTTAAAAACGTCTGTTAAACAGACTCTTAGCTACGTTACTGCCATATATAGTTAAGCGGTACTATAAAGTTTGAATTAGCTGTTGCCCAAATACTGATGACACCGTTTTTTTAGGCCCCACTGATTTTCGGAAACTTTGGAGTCCATAAAAAAAATTGGTCACCTAATTCGCCAAACTGAGTAAAGGGTTTTACTAACCCATTGTAGGACAATCGAACCTGTACTGTCCAGTTCTTGTGTTTTTCCAAAAGTCTCTATTTGTCGTATAGTGTAATTACTAGAAAAGCAATAAAAAATTGTAAATCCTTTATAATTTTAAAAAATACTCGCCATACTCGCATAAAAAAAATTGTGAAAATGGGTAATTTTTTATCCTTTTTTCTTGAGGAAAAATCATTATAGCACCGAAAAAAAATTGTCCGGGCATCGCTTCCAATTTGGTGATTGGTAATCGAAAAACAGAATTTCTTGCAATGGCAAGGATATGTAAAACTAATTAGAAATGATCCAAATTTGCAATACTTCCGGATAGCGAATTCTACATTTTCATGACTTCTTTGGAGTGTCTTTTTTTGCTGGAATAAGATTTAAAAATCAATGAATTGAATTTGAATTTATGGTAAAATTAACAAAAAATAAATAATTTTTTTTGTCAAAATAATAGTATAATATATTATTAATTTTTGAAATTGATATTAATAAGATTTAAAAAATAACGAAATGAGTTTAGTTCATGGTAAAATTAACAAAAAATAAATAATTTGTCAGAAAAAACTCTGAAAAAAATTTTTAAAGTATCGTCGTATCGACAGTAAAATATCGCCGATACCGATGTATCGGAAAATCTGAAGTATCGGCGATATATCGGTATCGGTATCGGTATTCGTTACATCCCTAGTTATAATACTTGCTATTCCTTTTCTTTTGTTTTCTTATGGGAAACTTACATACACATTTCTATGAAATTTGATCTTTTTGTATTCAGACATAATTTGTTTAACTTTATTTTTATAAAAGAGAAATTTCTTTATTAGTTTTGTGGTACACAAAGGGCTAGATATCATCAGAAATTTTGAATTTCCTTGCAATTATCAGTTCATATCTATTCGAATTGCAAGGGAATATTAGAAAAAATATGGAAAAGTATTTTTTAAATTAAAGTTTTTCTTTCCGTTTTGAAAAAAAATTTTTTTTTGTCTAATCAGTTTGTTTTTGACATATTTAATAATTCCGCTAGGTACACCAGTATATTTCACTTTAACTCGGAAATAGTTTGTGCGATTTCGACTAAAAAACACAGCATAAAGCTGATTAGAAAATTTTTAGTTATGGTCAAAACGGAATGTCATTTTAATTTTGTGTTATCTTTTACTTTATTTTTAAACTTAGTCCCCTTTTAGCTTGATTTACTTTAGCTTCCTATTTACATCATTTTATACTTTGGCAAATGTATTTTTAATGCACACAAGTAATTTTAACATATTTAAAAAGAAAATATAAAAAAAGAGGCGAAGAAAGAATTGGAAAAGAAATCAAAATGCTTTCATAAGCAGAAAAATAAAACATGCTGGCAAGAGTATTATGTATTAAACACAACATTTACAAGTTCTGGGCAAAGTTAAAATTATGTTGACAGTTTGCGTGTTTTAGTTATCAAAGAAAACAAGTGAATACTAAACAACACCATCAAAATATGTGAAATGTTAAATGTTGTACGCTACAAAAAGCTAAAAGAAAGCAATGAAGAAATTAATGTTTGTTTCTTTTGATATTAAAATAGGGTTTTCTTTCTTGCTTAAACGTGTCTACCTTAAAGGAAATTTTTCATATATTTAAATAAAGTACTTGCAGAGCGCTTAAATAGGATTTGCCCAAAGATTTCTAGAGCCAGAGCAATCCAGCTTTTATTTCATGACTTTTAATAAAATAAATATTCGTTAATATAACCAACAGTTATCAATATGCAACAAAATAAAACTTTTGCCATGATCCTTGATTAACACGTTTTGTTTTTGTATGTGTTATGGTCTCCAAACTACAAAAACAATCGAAATACACAATCATGTATATATATTTTTTCTCCACTGCTCCACTGATTTGATCACAACTTAGAAAGGGTTTGTCCAGTTTCAATACGAAACACACTAAGAAACTTGGAATAAAATTACCTTTAATTTAATTTTTTGAAATACTCAACGGTTTTGTAATTTTATTTATACTGCAATAATGAAAATAATTTTTTAGGCCAAATCAGAAAATTTTTATTTATTAAAAATGTCTAAAAAAATCGAAAAGGGAAAAAACTTTTTATTTGTACAAACTGATCATAAAGTCATGTATACTCTTAAAAAAACAAGCTTTATTTAAAGATAATCGATGGATAAATTTTGATTTTATTCACAATAAAATGAAAATATGTACTTGGTTTTTGCAAAAAAATTGAGTTTTGCAGACTTTATTATAACATGAATGAGACTCGTCCAATTTTGTTCAAAATTAATTTAAACAATTTGAATTTTAGCCGCCTTTAAGATATTTTAACATTATCGTTTTTGGAAATTATAATTTTTTTTTGCTAAATTTAAAATTTTTTAACTTTTAAAAATTTATTACATATAAGAAATGGCAAAGCATAATATTTATATTACTAAATCGTGAAGCTACACACAGAAAAAAAGGAATATGAAATCAACATGACGCAATTTTGATTGTAAATCATATTAAATATACAAGATATAATTTGTCGTTTAAGCGTGTTGGTGTTTATTTGCCTTGTTCATTGCTACAATGTTGTGTTGTGCTTACTTGAGTGACTTGTTGTTGTTGTGTTGTTGTTTTGTTGATGTTTATTCTTATATAGTAGACCAAAAAACCGAATCGAGTTACTAACGAAAATTTACTGCGCTTGGTGTAAAATTACCATTGTTTCATATTAATTTTAAACGGAAAATTATTAATCTAACCTAAAATCTCTATGACTTAATATATTTCACTGTTACAACAACTTCGTTGTAAACGTTACATTTAAGTTTCAGGCAGTTAAACTCACGATGTCGACAAGTCAACGAACTCGACTTATATTGAGAACAATAATAAAAAATTAAATTTGTTTTTGTTTTCAATGTAAATATGAGAACAAGCTCGACTTGTCGACATCGTGAGCCAGGCAGTAAATCTTTAAATCTAAAACTTTAATTTCAAATAAATGCTATATAAAATAATCAATTAAGTCATGTTGAATTAAAATGAAATTCGTGAATCCAAATTGATTATTAGACTAAGGTTCGTAACGTTATATTCAGAAAGAATTGGGCATGATTAATATTCCAAGGAACAAGGGAAAAATTAAGATCAACTTAATTTTTCAACGTACACAGCAGAACAGAGTAGCGCCACTTTCGGAAGCCGCTACACTTCCATCGTCAGTGCTCACGTATATTTGCTTATCACCACTTAATATGGTGGCTCTGTTGAATGTGATTTTAGTTCTTATATATACAACTTTTTCGTGAAAATTGAATACGAGAATTAAATCACTCTCAAGCTGATATTAAAGTGCACTTTCCCAGCGTTGCCATCGGTTTATTTTTCTTCATTCCCATTTTTCTGATTTTTGTTCTACTGATTTTATACTTAAGTATTTATGAACATGTAAACATATGAAAAGCTCAAGCCAGTAGCTAATTGTTTATTAATATGATTATTTCGAGCGTTCTTGCTGTGTGAATACAAATTGATTATTAGGCTAAGGTTCGTAACGTTATATTCAGAAAGAATTGGGGCATGATTAATATTCCAAGGATGTTTTGAGAAGCTGCCTTTCCATCAAATCATTGGCTACAGGAGTTGATGCAATTCATCCAGCGTTCCTTAAAATGCTTCATCCGTATATCTTGCCATTTATAACACATATTTTTGTGGAAACTGGCGAAAGTCCGCCCTACCCCTAAATCAACCTCAGAATATCGCCCAATCACTATACTGCCCTATTTATCAAAGGCTTTTGAAAAAATTTTACATAAACAAATAACAGAATATCTTGGTGATAAAAAACTCCTAACAAACAAACAATCTGGTTTTCGCGGCGGAAATAGTTGTGTCACAGCCCTCGTAGATGTTGCAGAAGACATCAGAAAAGAGCTAGATGATGGTCACATGGTTTTGATGGTCTTACTAGACCATTCTAAGGCCTTTGATACCGTCGACCACACTATTTTGCTTCAAAAGCTAGAAAAAATTATGCATTTCTCTTCTACATCTGCCAAGTTGATACGCACTTATCTCAGTGATCGAGAACAATACGTAGAGCTGAACTCATTAACTACATCAACTTCTCTGCCTGTCATTAGGGGCGTCCCACAGGGCTCAATTTTGGGGCCTTTACTTTTTTCAATATATACCAACGATTTGCCAAATCAGCTGATGCACTGCAATATCAGAATGTATGCAGATGACGTCCAAATATACATAAGCAACAAAAAAGAAGACTTCGAAAATAAACTAAATGAAGATTTAAAAAGAATATCGTCATGGGCTGCAATCAACGGCCTGAGCCTTAACCCTAGGAAATCAAAATGTCTTTTAGTCCATAAAAGATTCCAACAAATAATAGAAACACCAAATGTTATTGTTGACAACCAGAAAATTGAAATCGTTAATAAAGCTAAGAACTTAGGAGTTATATTCAATAGCACACTAACCTGGTCGGATCACGTCTCAATTGTTCAAATTGACGTTTTTAAATTACTCGAACAATCGAGTAAAACTTTTATTTCGTTCGAGTTATTCGAGTCATTTTTACTGCTAAAAATTATTCGAGTTAATCTGAAAATTTTTGAATTACTCGGTTTTTGGTACATTTTTGTGGACAAAAATAAAACAAATCAAGTTTTTTTTCGCGTTTTTATATATTTTAATAATAAAAAAATAATAATATTTCTACATAAATTAAATGATAAACTGGTCATTTAAAATAGTTTTTTTTACTATTCAAATGTTGCGGTTTGAGAAAATTTTGCGCCAGGAATTATTTAATAATATTCAGAGCTGTTTTGTATTCAATACGGAATAAAAATAATCAGAATTGGCATAGCAGTGTTGTTATAAATATTAACTTGTAGCAACAAAGCTTTTATAATTCCGAACATTTTCATTCCGCATTTATTAATTTCATAGAAGATATTTTTTCGATTGAACATTGCTCCTATTATTAAGAGTGATCTTTCACTAATCGTTGACGCTGGAGAAATTGAGAAAAGGTGAATTAAAAAGCATTTCCAATTTATTGGATCAATTCTTTGTTTTTCTCTAGATCCATAAAATAATTAGTATTTTATATGACAAAAGTAGTTTTTGATCTTTGATTTTGTGAATGCTTTTAATTTTTCCTTTAATTTCGCCGTTAAATTACATTCGATACATATTTTATTTAATACGAAAAATCTAGTTAACTAACTGCTCTCTCGAAATATCTTCTTTACTAAAAATAATTTTTGTTTGATGGTTATATTTCTGAATTTAAGTTGGCTTCTTTCTCCCTATTATTGTTACATACTTCATTATTAAACTTAATTCTTTGATCATGCGGTCTCTTATTATGAAATATAATTTAAAAAATGTTGCCAGCTTTTATTAAGAAATCTGCAAAAGTTCATTCTAAAAAAGAAACTTTGCATAAATTTTTTTAGTCGAGTTATTCGATTAATCGACCTAAATTAATCGAATAAATGTTTACTAGAAATTGAAATTTTTCGTTTGGTCGAACATTATTTGACTTCAATTATTCGATTAATCGAGCAAACATTATTCGAATGAATACCCTACTCCGTACCTTATGGCCTACACAATATGGCACGCCATTTAGGATCAGACTACTTCTTGCAAAAACTTACCTGGTTCCTATCTTAACCTACGGCTGTGAAATTTTCACAAGCTGCGATGCAAAAAGCAAGTCAAGGCTTAACGTAACATTCAATAACACAAAAAGATATGTTTTTGGGCTTAAGTGCTATGGGAATCACCATCATATAAGTTACTACACAAGGCAAATTTTCGGCGTCCAGTTTGAGGATTTAATGAGAATAAGAGCTTTGATATTTCTACATAAAATAGTAGCTTCCGGTCAACCTGAAGAACAGTATAAACGACTCAGTTTCAGTCGTTTCGGCAGAAACAAAGCGATAATACCGCTAAGAAATAAAACATTAATATCAAATTGGCAATTTTTTCTATCCACGATACGTCTTTGAAATACTATCCCACCCCATATCAGGGGAATTAGCAACGCTTTAATTTTTAAAAGGCAAATTTTTCAACATTATTCTTAGCTACAATTCAATTAAAGTATCAATATAACAATTAATTATAACTGAAAATGAAAATGGTTTATATTTTCGCATACATATGTATATTTATTTTAACGGTTTTTAATTTAATCTATTTTTTGTTCAAACAACTATTGTTATATTTATTCTAATTTTCTCATTATCTAGTTAAAGTTTTTCTACTGTACCTACAATTTCTTATTATAAATGTTAACATAACTATTAGTATACTTCTGCTACTTTAAGACTTAAGATTTGCTGTAGAAGGTTCCAAAATAAATAAATAATAATAATAAAAATTTTCATTTTACATACGATGTTATTTATTTACCTTCATACTCTTAAAAATTTATTAAAAAAAAAAGTTAATGTTGGTTTGATGTACGAATTTTGTATGGGAAAACCGGTTTTAATGCACACATTAACTTTACTAATGCGGCTCAGTGTGTATCTAAAGTAAAGTTTGAAGCTGTTGTGGCTGCAGTGGTTAGCGCGTGGACTATCATGTAAGTGGCACGAGTTCAAATCTTGGCTTGGGCAGTCAACTACAATACAAAGTTTTCTGATGCCTATGCTAATACATATCACGGAAGTAAAATAATTAATGAAATAGCTACATTAAAGTCTTGTTGTTTTAACTTAATATAACTTTAATTCAACATGATTCTTCGTGTTGTTTCGATATCAAATTAACGCTGTTTAAATTTGAGATAACTTTGGTTCAACACGATTCTTCGTGTTGCTCCAATATTAAATTGACGGTTTTTCAACTCGAAATAACCTTGATTCAACATAATACTTCGTATTATTTCAGTATCAACTTCATTTTGATGTAACTGTACTGAAATATTAAATCAGCATAAAGTATAGTTATTTCAAAAAGAAAAAAATTCTTTTCAAGATTATTGTAAATCATGTTGAATTAACATGAAACACCTATGAAGCACAATCACTATTGAAAAATGTTAAATTAACCTGGTATTCGACGATTTTACACTGAAATTTTTCTGTGTGTATGTATACCTTAAATGAATTATGTTAGATTCTACGAAATTCTATCAATAAATGACAGTTTTCATCATAATAAAGTGAAGTTATCTGATTTAAAAAAAAAATTGCAGATATTTACATTGTACAAAAATATCAAATTTGTTAAATTACAAAGTTGTTACTGTTGATTCTGGTAGAGGGAACTAAAAAATATATTCATTTATTGGTGTTTTGAAAGTTTATATCTGTGATTCATTTTAGGCGAAATTGAATTTCCGCATTTTGCACATAGTTCTGTGGCAAAAAGTAATAATTGCTCAAGTCGATTTAGAGACTATCGAAGATCACGAAAAAAGTTTTATTTTGTTGCATAGTGTATTTAAACAATATAAACTCATTTTCAAATATTTATTCTATTAAACGAAACACTTTATTATTATTTGTTAATGACACAGGAAATAATTAAATTGTCATAAAAGTTTAAATACTGTTCATGTGTAAGTATGCGTTAACATGTATTGAATATTTTTTTTTAGCAAATTGCTAATATCCGGTTTCCTGTAATTTATTTCATTTTGTGTCTTTTTTTCTCCCTTATAACATTCTTTAAAATTTTTGGCACACGGATTTGTATGTTTTGGTGTTTGCTTATGTGTGTGTGAGTGTGTGTGAATGTGTGCTAAAATTTATAAAGTGAGTTGTGTATTTTTTTCTTTTTCTTATAAATAAGATTTCATTTCCGTTTTATTAACAAGTATTTAAAACTTTACTTCGTTAATACACTTAATGATGTCAATTTGCAGTAAAGTAATTTAATTTAGCCGGCGAGAAGGAAGAAAAAAAAAACAACAATTTAATTACAAAAAATTTATTTAATACCAAAAAAATTAAAAAAAGAAAAATTCTCTTGCCATTTTTTTGCGGTAGTTGTGGGTTGAGTCAAAGCTGGAAGCCAGAATTACATTATGAAGAAGCGTATGCTTTTAACCTGCACTTGACTTTTTGATATTAAAACTTTACACACATCATGCACACAAACACACTCTTACATAATGGTGTTTATACACTGGGGCAAAGCAGTATACACACAAACAATTAGATTTTAATTAAACTTTCATATCTTTACAAAAAGTTAAGATGAATTAAAGAAAAAATATTTAAGTCTTTGGTATAATAGTGAGCTTAAGTTTATTAAAATAACAAACTTCATGTACTAAAATTTAAAACCACTGTAAATAAATTGATTTAAAATGACCTAAACGTTGTAGAAGTTTAATTAAAATCTGAATAGCTGTACATAAACTTTTTTGATACAGTGTATCTGCTTATCGCTTTAACATTTTTTCTTGTCACAATGACAAATTGGTTTTGAATTCCAATCACGTTCAAGAAAAAGCGAAAAATAAAAAAATATACTCGTATGTATATAAAATGGCAGGAATTCTTCTTAAACAACATGTATGAAAATAATTCGTATATAGAAGATGAAAGTGTGCTCATGTTGAATTTGTATATTGCTTGTGTTATTATGGTTTAATAATGAAAGAAACTACATTTTCACGGTTATTAGGGAAGCACATGTCGTGAGGATAGCCAGAAATAAAATATTAAGCCTTGAGTTCAAGAAAATATTTAAGTGAGTTTTAAAATAAATTATTCTGTTTAAGGAAATTCAAAAAGAATTAAACAGATTTTTCAAAGAGTCATGCTGATGTAATCGATACCCTTTTCTTTGTATATTATGAATATTTAATTTTTTTAACTAAATATTTATTCTGCAGTATTAAATTAGTATTTTCTAAGGTTGATAAGCCGTTATTAGCTTTTGATTATTGCTCTAAAGGATTTCATTAGAAATAGTGTCGTTTAAGAGATTTGGTTTTTTTAGAAGTTTTTAATAAGATTTAATTCCCATTGTCAAATGCTATTTCTACGGCCACGTTGGAGAATGTCTCCAATCTCGTGCTATTGCTTCTAGTGAAAATTTTCAAGATATGTTTGTTAAAGAGTTTTTTTCCGAAGGGTTAGAGAGAGGTTAGAATTATATTAGTACCAGTGTGCGGCAACAAGTATCAAGCTTTCGAATACACCCGATCATGTACTCTAATGTTTTGTGATGCAACCGTTTTTTTTCAACAAATAGTAATGATTTTAAACGCAATAGCTCATTTCAAACACTCAGTTGTAAATACTCGTGTTTGCTATGCAACTGCACCGGATCGAAATGAACATGCTGGGCGGAGCTAGTTCGAACCCGGTAAGCAGCTCGTTTGAACGAGTTCGAACGAGTTGGACCCAAGTCTATTATAAAAATCTTCATGACCGGCTCGAGCTACTTGTGTTAATACACACACAATGCTATAAAGTGTTCGTACTGTTGTGTTTGTTGCGTACAATCCTTATTCGTGCCCTACCAGCAAATCTGTAGTCGACTACAAAAATAATCTACTTATAGTCAACTTTTTAGGACTAACTAAAAGCTAACTACAGTGTAATCCAGAAGTGACCTAAAATCAATTCTAAAGATGAGTGCTTAATGGGATTTGCGGAGAGATAACAATTTTACTCTCTCAGCTACTTTGAAACTCATTTCGAGTCTATATTAATTTTTACTGTTATTATTTTAAATGATACCTTAGCTGGGTGGTTAGCGCGTTGACTATAAAACGTGTGATACATAGTTCGAATCCCGGCAACATATTTTTGCTTACTAACTACCAGTTGACTTAAATAAAGTTAACTTTAAGTTAGATGGATAGTAATGCAGAGTCGGACAATTGACTACCGCTCAGGACATCGCAATGTTAAAATAGTCAGTTGACTCCAATAAAAGTAATCCAGGCATCAACCACCATTAGTTGTGAAATATTTAGCTTAAAGTGCGTTATAAGTTGACTGAGTTGCTTACAGGGTGTTGTTTCTTCTTTACAAAGTGGCATAACAAAACCTACATCCATACACACATACATATGTATGTATTTGCTCCAAACACCAAATACTTTGCAAAACGCAAAAATATACGCGTAGAGTAATCGAGTATTTTTGTTTCGATCACAATGAAATCATGTTCAAAAACAGCCGAGCTTCAAGTGAGCGATTGTTCGTAAATAAGCCACATAGTTTGCAAACAAATCAATCCAAGTGTAATGTTGCGAATGATACATAGTTGTTGCTGATTTGTTTGGTTCGTGTATTATACTCGAATGGGAACAAAACTGCCAAAAGCTTGATTGGCTTTTACTTATTATTTTGGCGCTAGTAAATAAGACGGCTCGATCATACTTGTTGCAGCTCTCTGATTCGTATGCAAGGCTGGCACATCAAAGCCGATGAACTTCAGATCGATTAGTAATTCGACTAGGCTTGGGTGGAACTCGTTACAACTCGCTAAGCAGCTCGTTTGAGACACCAACCTATGGTCAAATTCATATAAATTAAATGGATTTGGTCACAGGTTTGTGTCTAAAACGAGCGACTGAACGAGTTCCAACGAGTTGGACAGAAGCCTTAATTCGGCTGTTCTCTTGAAGACATTAGAACGAATGGTCGATTTCGATTTTAGGAACAGAATTGAAACGCGATTCACTAGTGGGGCAGTGTTGTTGTGAGGGGTCGTAGCATAAATATTACATCTTAGTTGCTTTCCTGGACTTTCAGGGAGCCTTTTATAACATTGTTCATTATAAAGTCGCTAGAGGTTTTCAGCGTCCGGAACTTTTTGGTGGAGTGTATAATTCATATGCTCAGCAGTACAATTATACTACACTGCAAAACCTATTTTTTTTTTCAAAATAACGAAATTCTAACGATTAATTCTGGCAAAAAGGCATCAAAAAAACTATACACGTGTATGAATGTTTACATCTGGGATTGATTTTAGCGGGATTTAAAATTTTCCTCATTAGACTCGGTATAGGAAATCTTGTAAGCCTTATGTTTAAGGCATAAATTGAGTACACCACTTTTATGTAAAATATCACGAGGAACATTTTTGTGGAATATTTTAATCCTCTAACTCTCCGATGTATGGATATTTTTGTACCTTTCTTGAAAAAGAGGCAAGAAAACTCCGTTTCCGCGGCTATTTAGCGGAAAGTAATATTCCACAAAAATGTTGCCGGTGAAGTTTGACATACAAGTCTTTAAGTTACTTTATACATTAAACGTAAGGCTTTCAAGATTTCCTATGCCGGGTACGAATTGTGAGTAAGTACGAAATTAACCGATAGCTCATTTTAAGTTTGGAATAATTTCTGTCGTTAAAGTTGAGTCTGGAGATTGGGTGTCCTTAGACACGTATAGTGGAATTTTATGCAAAATATTTCTGTAAAATAATTCAGACTGCTAAAGGTGAGTTTCGTCCATTTTTTAAGGCTGGGACGAAAAGAGACATGTAACAAAAATTGTTCTCGTTGAGTTCTACATAAAACGCTTACACATTTTATACCTTAAACGTAAGACTTACAAGATTTCCCATACTAATTTTGAATAAGTACGAACTTAATGAACCCTTAAACAAATTTCAAGTTTTGAATGATTTCTAACGTCCAAGTTGAGTCTGAAGCTTGGATGTCTTTGGTACCTATGTATGATAGAGTTTAATTTAAAATATTTTTGTAGGAGAATTCATCCCGCTATATCGCCTGTGAAGGGGTTTTTTGTTCCTTTTTTAAGAAAGGGGCAAAAAGACTCGCACAACGAAGAGTTAGAGAATTAAAACTGTTTCACAAAAATTATTCTCGTGGCGTTTTACATAAACGTTTTAGCACGTCCAAAATATACGTAAAGCTTGCAAGATTTCTTATGCCGAGTCATCGTAATTATTGGCAATAGCAGCGAAGTTCAACTCCTCCTAAAAGGAGTCCCATATGTAAACTTTCAAAACGCCGGTACACATTTATTATATTTTTTTGGTGCCTTTTGTCAGAATCAGTCAGTCATTCGAACCATGCAATTTTTTTTGTGTTTTACACTGTAATTGCTCTTTGATATATTTAGTTCCAATTTAAAGACAAAACGGTTAAAAAACGTACATGAATAATTAAGACTAGCTATACCCGGCATGCTTCGCTACCCCATTGTTGTGCAGATATAGAAAATTAATTAACTCATTTAAAAATAACCATATAATTGGTTAGTTTTTTGGCGATCTGTTTAGTTTTGGCGAATTTTTGCGTTTTAGCGATTTTTTTTCATTTTGGCGATTTTTCGTTTTGACTTTTTTAGTTCTGGAAGTTTTTAGTTTTAGAGTTTTCTAAATTTCAAGAGTTTGCCTCTTACGGTTTCCCAGATACAGCAAACTGTTTAAACTACAGAACTACAGAGCACCCTTTAGTTTTTTGTTGTGTTAATTATTCTACAGACTATACCAATTAACACTAACTTTGAAAATTTTTAGTCTATATAAAAGTGTCTGTATATTACATAAGTATTTCAACATCTTTTGTTGCTCGCTTTAGAACACCCTTTAATCTTTAGCCCGTAGTTCTTACGGCTCTCGAGAAAACAGCCTGCGACAGACAGAAAGACAGACGGACTGACGGACAGCGTATCGAAAACAATAAGATTAATTTACACTTTTGGTGTACAGAGCCCTAAAAAGAACCTTTTCCAAAAAGTAACTTTTCAAAAAGTAACCATTTTCAAAAGAGTACCATTTTCAAAAAGTACCCTTTAAAAAAACATTTTCAAAAAGTACCATTTCTTAAAACTACATTTTCAAAAAAGTAGGTTTTCGAAAAAGTACCTTTGCTTTAAAATATAAACGGTTAACAAAAAAAGTACCAAAATTCTATTTTTACCCTTTTTCGGCCCCTAAATGTACAAATTTCAAAAAAGTAAAAAACACTTATTCACTCATTTTTCTATCTTATTATGACGCTTTTGGAATTTTATGTCTACCTTACTTATATTCGGAGATATGAGAACACCGAGTTTACCCATTTTTACCCCTTTTAGTCCCGTTAGAATTTAAGTTTACAAAAATTCATTCTTAGAGAATATATACAAACAGATGCATTCAGTATGTGCATAAAAAATAGTTGTATGGAAAAAAGTACCAAAAAGGGCTACGAATTTTACCCATTATATATTTAAATTTGAAAAAAATACAAAACTGTTTTTGAAGGCTTTTTAAGGAG
Organism: Panzeria rudis; assembly: GCA_956483635.1. Classification (NCBI taxonomy): domain Eukaryota; kingdom Metazoa; phylum Arthropoda; class Insecta; order Diptera; family Tachinidae; genus Panzeria; species Panzeria rudis. Next base: position 27,248,828 of record OY101447.1, on the reverse strand, counting down.
AGAGAGGAATGAATTTCAAGTTTAGTTTCTAACTTTATTACCTTAGGAGATAAACTGTTAACAAATAAATAACCAAAATTATATTTTCACCCATTTTCGGCCCCTAAATGTACAGATTTTAAAAAAGTTTCAGACACATGTCCGCTCATTTTTCTATGTTATTATGATGCTTTTAGAATTTTATGTCTTCCTAACTTAGATTCGAAGATATAAGGTTACCGTTTTTACCTGTTTTTACTCCTTTTAATCCCATTAGAATTAAAATTTTCAAAAATCCCTTCTTAGTGAAAATATACAAACATATTCATTCACTATGTATATCAATTTGCATAAAAAATAGTTGTTTGGAAAAAAGTACCAAAAAGTACCAAAAAGATATACCAATTTTACCCTTAATATATTCGAATAACAAACAAGTACACTAACATATTTGAGGGCTTCGTAAGGACAGCAGAATGCATTTTAAATTTAATTTCTATCTTTATTATTTTAGGAGATAAACGGTTAACAAAAAAAGTACCAAAATTATATTTTCACCCTTTTTCGGCCTCTAAATGTAAAAATTTCAAAAAAGTACCAAACACCCATCCGCTTACTTTTTTAAATCTTTTTATGCTGTTTTTGGAATTTTAAGGTTACCGAATTTACCCGTTTTTACCCCCTTAGCGTTTGAATTTCCCAAAATCCCGTCTTAGTGGATCTATACATACTGAGGGGAGCCCACATACGAAATTTCAACTTTCTAGCTTTGGTGGCTTGGGCTGGGCGATGATGAATCAGTCAGTCAGTCAGTTAGTCAGTTAGTCACTCAATAACGTTACTCTTTTATTTATATAGATTATGAGAAGTGAACAACTGTTGCATTTGCAGCTATTTTCAATATTGTGCTATAAGGAAACAAATTCCTTTGATTCTTAAAAGCCTTCAGGAAATATATGCTGTTAGCATCTATTGGGCAGTACTCATACCATACTTCATTATTCTTTACAAATGTATCTTCTTACAGTATAAAAATCAGTCTCTCCTTAATAAATTAAAGTACCCTCATTGTAAATACAAAATTAAAAAAACCCCCAAGCATTCTATTATTAAAGAGAACAAACTAAAGGGACTGATAGCATATACTTAAACATCTAAGCACGCACTTAACGTGCAATACATTAAGGCAAGTGTGTAACGTTGTGATGTAGCACATATTGGTAGTAGGTATGTGTGCACATACAATATATTTGCTTGACTAAGCACATACATACATGTTTTTATAGTACATTAAATGGTTTTAAAGGTTTCTGGCAGAATCACTGTACGTTTATCTGGCTTAAAAGGTTTCAATACTAATAAGACATTCTCAATTTATAATGATGGTTTTGGAAAACTTCACTTTTTTGTTAGATGAATGGGTGAATTAAACAGACTTAAAGTAGGCTAAGACTAGACAAATTTTTGTTGAATTGGGAATAACTATGTAGAAACTATTGTGTTAAATATAGGTAGCTTACCGACGTTATTAACTAACATCATTGAATTTCTGTCATGAAAGAAAGAATGAATTAGAGTTTTTTATAAATATTATTTGCACTTACTTTGTCAAATATTTGACCCGTCTGACTACAGATTTAATTAAATTTTATGACCTAACCAATTTTTGGTGATAATGTTAACAAAATAAGGAAATTAATCTGCAATATATTGAAGGGTGTTAAGAATGTGACTTACGATAAAGTTAATTTTATTCTTTTAACATCTTTGTGTGAATGTATTTTAATGCATTCTGTATGTCAGAGCCTGAGACCGCTGTCAAAGCCTCTAATAATGTAGGCAAAAATTTATAAGAAAAACAAAACGTTTTGTTATCTCATTACACTGATCTGCAATCATAATATCCTTTATCCATACAATTATGTGGAATATATAATAAAGTCCGTTTTCAATTGTTTTTCTATTACGTATAGATTTTTTTAATGGGCATGAGTATTGGAATTTTCTGTGCCCAGATTTTTTCTATATTTGATAAAAAATTTTTTTCAAAATATTTCTATTTTCCCCAATAATTTTTTTTAAAATATCCAAAGTTATTTAATTAGTTGGGTTTAAGTTCATTTTTAATTTAATCTTTCGATCAAATTATTTTTTATTTAAGAAAGAAATTCTAAGGCATTTAAATATTGAATATTCAAAAAAAAATTTTTTTTTGGATGTACGGAGGGTTGAACTGAGCTGTTTCGTGGCTACCAAGTCTACTTGTCAGAGTCCTTTACCTACACTACCACTGACAGTGGCAACAACACTGTAGCGAAAATCCTACTAATTTTAGTAAGCTCAATTAACAGACTGTCGCCATCTTGTAGCGAGTCGCACCTATTAATGAATTTTTTTGTAAATGTTCGGAACTTCACTAACTGTCTTTTGTTAGCATGTTCAATTATTTTAAGCTTTTTCATTTCGGTCTTACCAGCGTGGAATATCATCGATATTCTCAACGCTAAGATTTTTTGAATGTTTATTTTGCCCAAGTTCTTGGAACAGTACACATTCATGTTTTAGCTAAGTGCCTTTAGAGTTTTAATAATTGAGTTATGAATTTTCAGTCGAACTGTATAGTTTTTTATCCAAAGTTATTTAATTAGTTTGGCTTAAGTTCATTTTTAATTTAATCTTTCGATCAAACTAATTTTTATTCAAGAAAGAAATTCTAAAGCATGTAAATATTGAACATTCAAAGAAAAATTTGGATGTACGGAGGGTTGAGCTGACAGCTGTTTCGTGATTATAAAGTCTACTCGTCAGAGTCCTTTACCTACACTACCACTGACAGTGGCAACAACACTGTAGCGAAATGAAAAAGCTTAAAATAGTTGAACATGCTAAGAAAAGACACTTAGTGAAGTTCCGAACATTTAGAAAAAAGTTTATTAATAGGTGCGACTCGCCACAAGATGGCGACAGTCTGCTAATTGAGTTTACTAAAATTAGTAGAATTTTCGCTACAGTGTTGTTGCCACTGTACTTTAGTCATATATTAATATTAATACCATCGTAACTAACATCAATTTCATTATAATTCAACATGATAAAATTGATGATTTAACATAAAACTATTTTGAAATTAAAGTTGTAGTTATGTTGATTTAAAATGAAATGTAACGTTGATTTATCATTGATTCAGTAAAGTAGATCCAACTTTAATTTAACATGATATAAATTGTTTATAATATAATTATGAATTCAATATAGAACAATTTTGTTTTAACAGTGAAATATATTAAATCAACGAGATTTCAAGTAAGATTAATATTGTTTTGTTTAAAATTAATATGAAGCAATGTTAAATTTAATTAAAGTATGTAATTTTGAGAAAATTTAATATTTTTTTCAATCAGCTTTGCATCATGTTGATATAAAATTGTAATATTTTTCATGTGTACGAATGTACCTGGTGGAAATATTAGTCATACCTATTAAAAAAATCTGAACATGTTAGGAAAAACGGGAAAAATGCTTGTAGTTAAGCCACGGATACAGGGCGAGGAAAATTGTCCACCCCACCCCCTCTCCCAAAACGACTTAAATATACCTTAGTTCTATGGAACTTCCAAAATATATTTTGCTAAATAATATGTTTCAGCTAAAAGTCCGCCCAAAAAGCTCAAGCTGGACCCGCGCCTGGTTAAGCGCATTAAATTCGTTGTATTCTACACTGAAAAAACTTTGTTCTTTCTTGTTCTATAAATTTCGGCAATAGTCCAATGAAAACTTCATTAAAACTCAACCAATATCATGCTTCGTTGGATTAACGAAAAAATTTCGTTCAAATTATTTTAATGAAAGTTTCGTTATGTATATGAAATAATTTCATTGATCCAATGCAATAATTTCGTTAAGCTAATGAACATATTTCATTATTTTTGTGAATTTGTTTCATCGTTTAAATGATATTGTTTCATTATTTTAATAAAATGATTACTTTATTTTAATGAAATTCTTTCATTGTTTTAATGAAATTATTTTTACTACTTAGTAGCCTCATTAGCTTATCTGTTTTATTTGCCTACTTATATTTATTGACATTTCCATGCTACAAATACGTACGATAGACGCAAATGCACATCAGACAAGTTGGTAATATTGATGACAGCTCACAGTATCGAACTGATTCTCTTGATTCTCTTGATTCTCATCGTTTGCGTTATAGGCAACGTCTTAACTTCTTTAGCCAACAGCACTGCCAAAATAGTGTATCTATTAGCGTATAACAATAAAGAAGAGTACACCAATAACAAACATATAAAACTATTTTGGTTGATCGCTTTTGGTTGCCAACTGTTGAAATAAATAAGTGTCTTTTTTAAAAAAAGAAATATATATGGGATTTATTTGATCGGCCTTTTATAAATGGAATGAATATTTTAATCAAAACAATTAAATACATTTCATTGAAATGATGACATTCGAGGACATAAATTATTAAAAAATTTTTTTTAAATTTTTTATAGTTGATATATTTCAAGGATTTTAAGCATCGATTAAAACATTTTGTGAAACTTAAAGGGGTTTCGATAAAATGGCAAAATGTGTTTGTCATAAATCCAATGAAATTTTCTAACGAAACTAAGCCTAAGAGAGCAATAGAGAGAGAGAGAGAGAACTAAGAGACTAAGAAACTAAACTTTTTATATGAAATGATATTTGTAAGAAACAAAAAAATAAGTTCTCAACTTAAATTTCCTTTCAAAGCACTTGCAAGAATTTTACGAATCGATTGAGTACTCTATACAAGTTTTACTTTTTCATAATATCAGAGAGATAAACGGTAGTTTTTCTAAGTTTTACGCTAATGTTTTTTTATCGATCATATACAATTCGTATAAAGGTTTGATAATAATTCCCAGATTTTAATTATCACCTTCTTCCAGTATTGAAGTGAAAATTATCAAAAGCGCGCTAGAGAGTTCTCAAGTAAGGTATTATAAATTCGAGCTTAATCAACTTAAAAGTTTTTCTACTTTTCTCATGACTTTAACTTAATGAGCCACACGCACTCTTTCACAGGAAAAGTATAAAACAAGAGAAAAAAATGAAACAAAAAATGAAATAAATGGGTACGCAAACAAATCAATCTCTTGTGAAAGTTAGCAACACGTAAAAATTCAATCAATCTAAGACAAATATTTTTATTTAATGCCGCTTCTTTCCCCAAAGACATACATAAGAAACGTACACTTGAGCTTTATGAAAAAATAAACTCAGGCAAAATATAAAATATATACAAATATTTTAGAAACATGAAGGAAACAAATTTTCTTAAATATACAATGGCATGACATGATGAAAATTATATATTGAAACTAAGTTTGAATATAAAATGACTTCTTCAAAAATCGATGCACTAGTAAAAAACTTAATAAATAACTGATGGTAATTTCCCTAACGTCCCTTTTCGTAATGTACGATTAAAGGTTAACATGGACTTTAATGGCAAGTTCGGCATATAAAATTTGCCGTTAAAGTCCACGTTAACTCTTAACCATACATTGCGAAAAGAGCCGTAATGGTTATTAACAACCAGGGAAACCGCAAATATGCAATTGCATGTTTTTTCCTGTGTGATGTATGTAGGCACAAATAAGATATTTATACGTTTCAGAACTTTTTAAGAATTTTGCCATCGATTTGTTAGTGCATATTTTTGCATATTTTACGCTTTACATCATGTTTTTGCTTATTTTACACTCAGTAACATATTTAAGCAATTTTTTCTATTTTTTGTGTAATATTTTGCTGTTTTCCTGCATATTTTGAGTATTCAATTTTCACGAAAAAGTTGTATATATAAGAATTAAAATCACATTCACAGAGCCACCTGACAAGTGGTGATAAGCAAAATACACGTGAGCTCTGTCGATGGAAGAGTAGCGGCTTCCGAAAATGGTGCTACTCTGTTCTGCTAAGTTAATGTTAATTTTCCCTAGTTCCTTGGAATATTAATCATGCGTTTTGCTAAAGTTACTTGTTAGTCTACGAATGTACAAAGTTTTCCATATTATACATTTTTAACCTTACCACCAATAAAAATATTTAAAACAAAAATTATTTTATCATTTTAAATTCTAAACAATCTAAAATCACTCTAATTATCCGTTACTTACTAACACTTCTTATCTAAAATTTGATACATGTCACACAAGTGAGGTTCATCATCCCTGCAGGGTAAGTTCTCAATTTGTTTTAGCTATTTACAAGGCTAAATGTTTCAAAATGTGTGTTTGTGTGTGCGTGTGTGTGTGTATTAACACTTTAAAATTATTCTGTATAGGAAGGTGTTTATATGCTGGTACAATTCACAGGATTAAGTGTATATTGCTAAACTTCCTTTATTTGTTATTGTTAAAAAAAAGCAACAATAACAACAAAAACGGATATAATTTTTAGTTGGCATTTTAACCACTATTTGTATGGGTTTTTATATCTATATGGATGTTTACATACATAGAAAATGGATGTGTATGTTTGTCAACACAATGCTAGCAAATAAAACTAAACAAATGTGAAAGTATTTTATGATTGTTGTTGTAGTTTTATTAAGTTTTTATTGTAGTATTAAATTTGCAAGCGGTGCAATTTCGTATGATGGATCAAACTGGTATACTTGCATACATATTTTCCTAATGGGCGAATTTTTAGTGCTTGGTTTTTTAAAGTAGCATTTGTTTTTAATTGTTTTTTTATGATATGCAAGGCATATTCAACGAAATATAAATCTGACTTGTTTATTTTGATTTCCGTGTTGTGTAAATATAAATAGCCGAAAAGTTTCACATTACCATTGTTTCATATTAATTAAAAAAAAGTTATTAATCTAACCTTAAATCTCTTTGAGCTAATAAATAAATGTTACATTTAAATCAATATGCCTATAAGTTTAATTTCAAATAAATTCTATGTTAAAACATCAATTAAATCATGTTGAATTAAAATAAAATTCATGTTATTTTTGGTAGTATTTATTCAGTGTATATCTAAAGTAAAGTTTGAAGCTATTTTGGCTGCAGTACCCTGCGGAAAACTTGGTGACAAATGATCGAAAAGTACTCGTCCTATGACTTGAGAAAATGAGACTGGTACCAAAAATAAGGACTAGTGAATGGTGAAAAAAGACATATTGTGTAAATGGTCACATGTTAACCATTTTCAGTCAATTTAGTTGGTACTCCGGCTAGTATTGTAGTCAACGGCACTGAACAAATTCGATGCACCTGGATCTTAGGTTTATCACATAGTACCTATATAATATTAATTGTCTCCCTTCAATGAGACTGCGATGCCACTCAAGAGCCTGTTCCGTAACTATATTCAGATATTAACTCCAGCTTAACTGGTATTTATAACATTGAAATATAAGTTCCTCTGTGATCGAGTGGGTAGTGTACTAGCCTGTCATGCCGGAGGTTGTCGGTTCGAATCGTATCAAATAAAAATACAATTCAATTTCTACTTGGATTTGTAACAATAAAAAAATTAATTAATTGATAATTTCAGCTGAATTTGGGAATAGTATTTATATATAATCTATATTATTCTACACCGATTAGGACTCCATAAGATAGTTCAGAGACAAGTTACAAGGTGCATACAAAGTATCAATTAACCCCATTCTAGGCCATCCCGATGTAAAAGTGGCTGGTCCGCTTCATAGGAAGTGTTAGAACTCGGACTGATCCCTACCACCTGGGGACCGGTCACGTGACTTGTTTTGTGTCAGTTCCATTTACCGTAGGGTAGCTAGTGCGTTGACTACAAATTTTTCTGATTCCTATGCGAATACACATCACGAAAGTAAAATAACACAGACTTACAACGAAGTTCTGTTTTAAACAAAACTAAACCTTTTTTAATTAGATTGATGCACTAAAAAACTGCGCCGATTTTTGTCGATTCACTGCAATCAAGCCATAGATAATAAAGCAAAATGGCCTTATTTCTCAATTAATTGCGAAATAAGGGTGATGTGCCCAGAAAGTGTTAAGAAACTCAGTTACCCAGAAAAAGCACTTAAGAAGAAGTCATGACCAACATTTGCCTGACTTATTTTACAAATATATTGTACTGGCTTTTTTGTATGAGAAAAAAGCAAAACACTAATTAAAAACCCTTTATAAACATACAAACAAAATATGAAATCAAATCATTTTTAACACTGACATTGTTTCTAATATGTTTCCTGTACAAAATGAGTGCACGTATGCTGCTGGTTATATGACTCTGGCTCTGTATATTTTTCGTATAAATTTATTGTATGTTTTAATAATGAAATACGAGTACATCTAATGACATCATGTACACACACACACACACGCCCACATACATCCATTTAACTTTATTCTCTTTTGCAGTTTAGCTGATTTTAATGTTTTGAAATGGAATTGAAAATTAGAAAATATTTTTAGTTGAGCTCAGTTGTGTGTGCAGTTGTGTTCAGTATTTATACGTTTAAGTGACAACAGCAATATGATACATTCTCATATTTAAGCTCGTGTTTTATTAAAATAAGTATTTCATATGATTCCTATTTTTGTTCGCTAGCTAAAAAGTAATAAATAGAATGCTAAAAATATGGTATTATTTTGATTTGTTGATGTATGAAAGTAGAGTTTGAAGGTAATGGTTTGAAATTTTAAAGGATGTTTTTGAAATTTGTTTGAACTAGATATAGATTTGAAAGCTTTTATGAGATTATTGTATTTTTAGCAACTCTACCATAATGTATTGAGTTAGTATTGTTTTTGATAATTACACATCATTGAATCAAATATACGTATGTTTGATTGTCATAGAACCGAAGTGATCAACCGAGCTAAACGGTTTGCGATTAAAAGATTTGAACTATATGTTGCTGCCAAACAACAGTTTCAAAATACTTGATAATACTCTCAGGAAACATTTTTTGCCGACATCAGAAAGTCAGAAAAAATCCGAGACTTTACCAGCCAATCACACGAGTTGTCTGAAATTCTCTCAGATATTTGACAGAATAGCCGGCATTTTTCTGCTGAAACTTTTCTGAAGATTTTCTGAAATATTATCTGATTAATATCAGTCTTCCGCCCAATTGCGGATAATACTTTGCACACTACCATCTATGCTCGTGTCCGATTTATTATCTGCCTGTGGGAAGCATAGCTGAATGCTACCGGATGCGTCAAAGGTTGCAAATAGTGGTACGTCCCGCAGATGTGCGGGGTAGCTGCTTTATGCAATAGCGGACAATCAGCGGTTTCGAAAGTAGAGTCTCAGAGGGATATCGGGTTGCACCGATCTTCACGATGTACGTAATAAGAGAGGAACCAACATTGCCAGTGATCACCACTTAGTAATTGCCACCCTCTGAATAAAAGTTGCTACCATAAGGAAGAGCAAAACATCGTCAAGGGTCCAGTTCGATATAAATAAACTGAAGGGTCCCGACGTTGCTAAGAAGTACATCGAAACATTAGAAACCGCAATGCCAAGCTATATTACTTCCCCTGAATATAGCTGGGAGAAACTTGAACACCTGTTGGTCGACACTGTCGTTCAAAATTTAGGCTTCAAAGAGAAGGGACGGAAAGAATGGATGTCTGAGGAAACATGGAAGCTGGTGGAAGAAAGGAAAGTAGCAAAGACTAACATGAACGCTTCAAAAACACGGAGAAACACTCTAATCTAGATCGAGCTGTCAAGAAAAGCGCAAGACGCGATAAGAGACGATAGGCGGAGAATATTGCCAAAGATGCACAAAAGGCTGCGGAAACAAATAGGAACAGAGATTTGTATGGAGTACGTGGCTGAAAGCCTTTAAAAGATGATAATGGGGAGCTAACAACATCAAAGGACAAACAAATGCAGCCTTGGACCGATTTTTACAGGAACATGCTAGTGCAAACCCCCAACAGAGATCAAACACTGTGCGATTGCGAGTCACATGAAATAAATCATAATAAAACTACAGAATGTCCCTCTATTCCCGAAATATGTGAAGCTATAAAAGCATTGAAAAATAACAAACCTCCAGGCCTGGACAATATCCCTCCCGAATTGCTGCTGGTCGATCCAATGACAAGCTTAAAAATACTGCTACCTCTCATGAAAAGTGTAATCATAAAAAATACCGAAAAAAGGAGACTTATCAGAACGTAGCAACTGGAGGGGTATCACTCTTGTGAATATGCTGCTAAAAGTTATTGCCCACATCATCAAGAAAAGGCTTTGTGATGCAATCTCTCCCGGTATGAGGAAATAACAAGCCGGTTTCAGCCGTGGAAAATCCTGTCAACACAGGATGTCAACATTCTCAGAATAATAGTCGAGCAGTCCGTTGAATGGAGATCCCCATTATATCTCCTTTTTATAGATTTTGAAAGGCTTTTGACATGCTCAACCATATAGCAATTTGGAACGCGTTAGCATTCCAAGGGAGTTCCACAACAGCTGTTCTCTCTCATAAAATTTATTTATGCTAATGCAAGATGCAGAATATTGCTTAAATATGAACTATCTGATAAGATAAACATCGGTAAAGGAGTCCGCCAGGGATGTGTGCTCTCCCCACTTCTCCTTAATATTGTACTAGATGTCATTATGCAACAAGCTACAACATCAAGAAATGGAATTGTGTGGGGCCTTCAAGATAGACTTCAAGACCTTGACTATGCTGACAATATTTGTCTCCTCACACATTCACATGCTTGTATGGAACACAAGTTACGCAACATTGTCGAGCATGCCCTCACTGCTGGCCTAAAAATAAACATGGGTGAAACGAAAATAATGCGCATTTTTAATGAAAATAATACCCCTTTTCACATTAGTGGCACACAACTTGAAAATGTAGAATCCTTTTGCTACCTTGGAAGCATAATTGACAGGCAGGCCGGCTCCAGCGCAGATATTTCGGCACGTCTAAAGAAAGCAAGGCAAGTATTTGGAATGTTAACTAGCGTGTGGAAATCCTCCAATATTTCACAAAGAACGAAGCTCAAAATCTTTAACTCCAACGTGAAGTCAGTTCTACTATATCAGTGTGAAACATGGAATGCCGCTAGCTCTGATGTTCAATCTATGCAAGTTTTTACCAGCAACTGTCTTCGTAGACTCCTTAAAATATGTTGGCCAAATATCATCTCCAAGTCTCGTCTTTGGAAAAAAACTCAACAAGTTCCAATACAAATGGAAATATGTAAATGCTAATGGAAGTGGATAGGTTACATACTACGTAAAGATGATAATGATATTGTCAAGCAGGCAATCGAATGGAGTACCCAGGGAAGCAGGCGTGGAGGACGACCTACTCATACAAGAAAGCGGCAGATTGATGTGGAATTGGCGAGAGTCATAAAAGCTGGAGGGAAGCTAAAACCATTGTAGCCGACAGATCCGAGTGGAAAGAACTAGTTACGGCCCTATGCTCCTTATAAGAACATCAGACATTCAACATAATAGTCTGCACATTTTCTGATCTACGTCTTATGACTTACAGCAGTCACTTCTGTACTTTTTCTGATTTTAGTTTTTGCAATAATTCTCATTTATCACTTTTTTCTGATGCACTGCCATAAGCAGCAGAAAGAACATGGACTGGAGAATTTTGAATGACATTTCTGATATATTTCTAATTGAAGCACCGACTTTTCTCTAACATTAATACGACAAGATGTAAAAAGTATCAAATAAATCGGAAAATTTGCTGATGTTTTATCAATCTTTTTTCCGATATTGTTCAGACATGTCGAAAATTCCTTTAGAATTTCCTTAGAAAATTTATCAGAATGCGTACAGAATTCTCTTAAACATTTCGCCATAGTTTTTAGAATTTCCTCAGACAAAGAGGTCCAGTTTCTCGTCAACCACTCATATGATTTTTGGTACGTTTTCTGTACGTTTCGGTATGGTTTTCTAATACCTGTGCTAATACACATCATTTTAGTAAAATAATTAATAAAATGGCTTCATTAAATTCATGTTCTTTCAATTTGAAATAACTTTGATTCAACATGATTCTTCGTGTTATTTCAGCATCAAATTCACGTTGTTTGAACTTGAAATAATTTTGATTTAACATGATTCTTTGTATTATTTCAGTAAATATTAAATATCAATATGAAATATAATTATTTCAAAAGGAAACATGTTCTTTGAAGGCTATTGTAAAAAATGTTAATTAACGATTTTACTATATTATTTTTCCGTGAATAGTTAATGTTGTATGTAATAATAATGCATTATTTAGTTAATTATGTTTCGATAATACATTTTCTAATTAAAGCAAAATTATTCTTATTAAACAAAACGGCAGTAGTTAAAAAGCGGAACGTTTATAGTCTTGACTTAACTTTTTTTTTTATTTTTTTTACTTCTTTTTTATTAAAAATAGTTATTTTACAAAACATCTGCTATAGTCCTGATAACAAAAAAAATGTTTTTTCTAGTGTTTTGCTTAAACAAAATTATAACTTTATCGCATCATTAAGCCGAAATGGTTGCTCAGGAATAGAATCCCATTATAAATCTGAAACATAACTTTAAATTAATTCTTAAAGCTCTCCAATGAGCTCTTGTATAACCAATAAACATTATTATCCTTTTTAATCAATTTCTTAATATTCTTGCTCATGCCTGCCCGGTCTTTATTTTGGAAAGAACTGAATGATTTTTAAATAAAATTATATATCCCAATACATTAAAGACTAAACATAAAAACAAGTATTAAAACTTTAGTTTTTATGTGGATACAAAAAGTAAAATCTTTTTGTTTTCTGCTTAAACACATAAAAAGATATTAATAGATGAATAGAAGAAGAAGGCCTTTGCTAGAGCTAATCAAATATAAATTTGAATAGTAGAGATGTGCGTATATCAATGCATGTGTCTTATATGAGCTAGAGGACAAAAATGCTGCTTTTTTTGTAATTTAAAGCATATGAAAACGTTACACTAAAATATGTTCTAGTCAATAAGGTCCACTGAGGAAACAAACAAACAAACAACGTATGGAAGCTTGTACCAAAGAAAAAGTTAAAAATGTGTGATTGACAAACAAGAGAAAAAAAAAATCAAGCAACACTTTTATAAGCCTTTTCTTCATTTGCCTACCAGTACCACTACTACAATTTTTGTGTGTAGTACAATAACTACTGCTTGTTGTCCTGACAATATCGACATGAGTTGAGATTGTATGTATGTATATTTTTGTATGCATTCTTAGGGATATGTTTGTATGCGTGCATATGTGAGTATATATAACTACTGAAAGCATTCATCCATACTGTCATTCAATGTTATTTATGTGAATGAGTGACAAAAAAACCAAAAAAAACAAAAAAAAAAAAACAAGTCAACATAACAGTTGGATTATAATGAAATCATCACATCTGTTTCTTGGGAAAAATGCTTGAATATTAAGTCAAATACCTTCCATCTATATCAGTTGGCCTTAAAATTCGATGAATGGATTTTCTATTATGTCCTTTCATTGTTGTCCTTCAGTGCAAAAAAAAAAAAAACAAAAATTCCATGAAAAAGTCTTCAGCATTGCCATAAGCAAATAATAAATTTTTATAATTAATTTAATAGTTTTACGGCCTTTAACCGGAAGTTTTGTGTGACGAACTTGCCGTTAAACTCCACGTTAACTCTTAATCATACATTGTGAAAAGAGGCGTTAGTCGGGGTATTTGTCACCTTATTTGCTTTACAAAATCAAAAATCATCGAAATCGTTGCACTTTTGTAATAGCTATGAGTTCTGAAAAATTTTTAGGTCCCGAGTTGTTCGAATTCGACACCCTGTATCTTATTCTGTACACCAACAGATTGATCATGAATATAATTATCTGATAGCATAAGTCTATGATTTTTATTTACTTCATTTCCTAATCGGATTCTAGTATATTGGAAGATACTTAGGGAATATAATATGTCTTTGGAAAAGCATTTATTATTATAAGTATCAAGACTCAAAAACTCTCTGGTGCAGCCAAAATGTTGACTGAAGCAGATTAAAGCCACGAGTGATATCTAATATTCTGCTCGGTGAAACATTATGTACTTCACTTTGAGTCACATGTGGAATATAAAGATTTTCATGCAATAAACTAAAATCAATTTTCAGTTTTTTCTATCACGTATAGATTTTTGTTATGGGCAAGACAAATATTTTTACAAGGCAAATGAATATATTTCACCAACACTCGCTAATGAATTGTCCGATTTGGATAAAACTACAAACAGAAACAGTATAAAATTACCTTTAAGTCATGCATGCATATTTTTTTTTGTATATTTCTAGCTAGGGATGCCGATCCCGAAAATAACGAAATTTTCGAGATTGACAGATCCCGAATCTCGGAATTTGTCAAAAAAAAAAATCCCAGGGAATACCGAAATATTGAAATTACGCTTTTTAAGTAAAATTCTTATACTAAAAACTCGTAATGAAAAGTAACAATCGTAACACTAATTTATGAATTTTAATGTATTGTGGTTGTCAAAGGGTATCCTCCGTAATCATTCCTGAGGTCGTTCACGTTCGCAGTGAAAGTGGGCATGAACTGAGTGGATACGCCGATTATAGTAACTGCATAATTCGGCTATGTTCTCTCAGGCGTCATGAATGATGCTTGTGCTCTACTTCACCCTTAAGAGAAAACTTGATTTAGGTAGAGCATCGTTAAAATAATACAATCTGCAATGTCACAGAATACCATTCCGATCGGAAGTGGTTTCAATTCCGTAAGTTGCTTCTTCAGAAAACGAAAAACGAAAATTTTCTTCGCAATCAAACCATTTTTAAATTTCAAAGTGGAATTGAAAAACTCTTTTCTACAGACTTAATTTGCAGTAAATATTAAAAAACGAGCATACTTTTAGGAGCGTCCAAGAAATATTTGGTCATGAGCTTTCAATATTAATAAAAAGCTCAATGTGAGCTTTGCATCTAAAAACAAGAGTAAACAAACGCCTCAAGGTATAAAAACTTTATCATTGTAAAAACGAAATACAAAATAAACGGAATCTAATGCACCAAAAATGCACTTTTTCGGAATGACAACAATGGAATCAAAACCAATCCGAACGGAATCTGTGACACGGCTGATAAATACCTGACATCCATAGAATGAGGAATATTCAGCCGTGTCACAGATTCCGTTCGGATTGGTTTTGATTCCGTAGTTGTCATTGCGAAAAAGTACATTTTTGGTGCTTTAGATTCCGTTTATTTTGTATTTCGTTTTTACAATGATAAAGTTTTTATACCTTGAGGTGTTTGTTTGCTCTTGTTTTTGGATGCAAAGCTCACATTGAGCTTTTTATTAATAAGGAAAGCTCATGACCAAATATTTATTTGAGCTTCTAAAATTATGCACGTTTTTTTTGAATTTACTGCAAATGAAGTCAGTAGAAAAGTGTTTTTCAGTTCAGTTTACTTTACCTTTTTAAATCAGTCAATGCATTCTCGACTTAGGATGATATACTCGTATAGTGATGTACCTAGTGGAAATATTAAAAAATCTATACATGATAAAAAAAAATTGAAGGCGGATTTGAATTAAAAGCTTTATATTCCACATGTTTCATTCGAAGAACAACAAAAAAATTTTTTTGCACGTTAGTGTAATAACACTGTATAACACAAATACAAATTACAAGGTTCTAACGGCGAAATACAAACATGTATCGGGGCTTTGAAATTTTACATCTGGGAATAATTTTTGGCGGTGTTTGACATATAAGTTAAAATGCGTTAAATAGCTCTTATCATTTTATATTTATTTTTGCTATCGGGCCCACTGTGTGTTCTCTGTCAAAAACTTAGAAACAAAATCTCTATTTTAACGTTTAAACAAAGACTGATGCATGACGATAACTCATTTTTGTTGTTATTGTTTTTTTCTGTTTTCGGTTTATCGCTCTCAATGTTGATATGTAGTATACAAATACATACATATGAAAGCGTGTGCATATGCGTGTGAATATTTTTACATGCGTGAGTGTGTAAAGGTTTGCATCTTAATGTTTGTATATAAAGATTGATTGACTGCATTTCTACTCTTCCGTGACCATTTTTTTCTTAACATGGCTCTATCCTTGTTTGCTTTCCGCAAAAAATTTAAAATTTCCATGCATTTTCCATATAAAATGCAAAAAATAGAAATTGAACAGTCCAGCATGACTAAAGAAACAAGTTCATTCCTAGCAAAACAAAAAAACTATATGAGTTTATCACAATTTTGGGCTGTAGAATTGTGGCACAGTATTGGCAATTTTTATATCTTTTGTATATTTTGTTGCAAAGAGAGAAAGTTAATTCCTTTTTAAGTTTTTTGTCTTGTTGTTGTAGCTATTTTGATTGGTGTTGTAAAGCAAACGTGATGATGGCTGGTTAAGGAAAGAAAATCTTTACAATACAGCACAGATCCGTCAAAATCGATTTATCGAGCAAACATATTATATTTTTTAAAGCCTAACTAAGCGCCATAGAGATTAAACTAGAGTAGATAAAAAAATTGATTTTGAATGGATTAGAAACTTCAATCTTATGAAGATTAGAAAAAAATGAAGGACGTGGTAATTAAAAAAGGGTAATTTTTATGAAAAGAAAAAACAAACTTTTAAATGAATTCAGAGCAGAGGTTTGCTTTTAAGTTGTGAATGGAAGAAATCTGGCCTGTAGGAGAAAATCAAGCAAAAAATCCTTGCTCGGATAAGTCGCTATTCGATATATCCAGAGCAGAAGTTCCCTTATCAGAGCCGAAGGCCGTCTAATTGGAAAAATTTGTATACAACGAAAATGCCAATTGATTCACGCCCATAGCAGCAACTTGTGGTCTCGTTCCAAGCAATATATTTTACATAATCAAAGAAATGTTTCAATATTTGCATGTACGCAGAATATAATGCAAGTTACAGATTTTTGTAATTTGACATATTTAAGAACGACCAATATGAATGGACGATTGACAACACTATGCCATTTAAAGACCATTATTTTTTAACTTCAAATTTTATTAATACGTTTTTTTTTAATTTTTTCTAAAATTTGGGATTTTTGAAGAGGCTGCTATTTTCCAATTTCATCATAACTTGGAAACGGTTAGTCCAATTTGATTGAAAAAAAAAACACTGAAAAACTTGGCATAAAATTACCATTATTTTTTTATATACTCAATAGTTTTGGAATTATTCAGACCGCAATGATAAAAAATATATTATTTTTATGCAAAATTAGACAATTTTTATTCTCTAAAAATTAAAAAAAAACATCGAAAATAGCAAAAACTTAAAATTTTTGGCATGTAAGTTCTTTATGGCGCACCATGCACATCAATGCCTTGAATAACAAAAATTAATGCTTGGGGGTAAAACAAAATTTTTTTTTGAAAATGAGTATATACTGGCCGCAAATGCTGGTCACAAATACTGGTCACAAATACTGGCCGCGAATACTGGTCACAATTACCTAACATAATGGTGTTGCCGTAATTTTTCAGGAGAAGTACCACATATATAGGGTTTGGGAATCGGGAATTCCCGGGCGGGAACTCCCGGGAAAAGCCTACTTTTAATTTCCCGGGAAATTTTTGAGATTTTCTGGGGAAAACGGGAAATTAAAAGTACACGTTATTTCATAATATATGGACTTTTTTGACATACATATTTATAAAATGGCGTAAGTGACCGCCAAATTTATTTTGATTCATATAAAAAATTGGTATTATAATTCTGTTTTTCTTTAATATCAAAACTTTCAATGTTTTTTTTTTATATATTACAAAAGTTAGTTTGACTGACTGTACGTCTAAGTTTACACGACGAAATTGTTTAAGTTCTTTTTTAAAGCTTCTATGTTTTTCATCGTCTGTTTAAATACTAACACCCTGTTTATCGATGTTGAAGGACATTTTTCATTCTTACAAATTCATTTGAAGCAAAAACAAATGTTAAAACTTTGTCCATGTCTCAAATGTAACTGTAAGAAAGAAAGAATTCCTTCGACAGCATTTCTCATAAGCCGAGAAAAATTATTGCCTGATTCGAAAAGTACAAGCAAGATGAATTTAGTAATAGATGTCGTTTAATCACTATAACAGAACAAAAAGGTATACTATGAATGATTACAGTGCTCTCTAATCGTTTCCTAAAGTAAATAATTCGATATTAAACGAACTTTGAGTGATTTTCCGCAAAATTAGCGAACAAATTTTAGAAAGTGTAGTGGAAGCTCAAGCTGTAAAAACTTTGAGTTGACAATAGTTAAATTTATTATATGTCGACGCAGTTATTAAAACCCTGAAGGAGAGGTCTTAAGACAAATAAAAAGAATAATCAAAGACATTTAGGCAGACTGTGGCGCAGGATATGTAAAATTCAGCTCACCTGAGTATAGTACTGTAACTTGCTTGTACTTAACGATAAGAATCGTCCTGGAAAATTTTTCAAGAAAAATAAGAAACATTACGGCAAGTTCTTTATAAAATGATTTGGAGGCCTTAAAGTAAACTTCTAATTGCGATATAGTCGCCAATTAGTCTTTATAGAATCTCCTACTGTGCAATAGCTATAAACTCTAATTGCTTGAATTCACTTAAAAATTCTTAAAAATTTATTTTAGAATTGCTTTAATATTATCTTTTATTTAAAAAGAATGCTTACATTAATAAAACAATCGAAATTTCGCCAATTTTCATTTAATAAATCTATTTAATTTAGAAAATTTACTTTTCCCGGGAGTCCCGGGAATTCCCTTTAACGTGATTTTTTCATTCCCGTTTCCCGGGAAGTGCAAAAGTCCGGGAAATCCAAAACCCTACACATATACTACAAATAAAATAAGCTTTATTTCATGAAAATCGATGGATAAGTATTGATTTTATTCATAATAAAGTGAAATCGTCTGATTTTTCAAAAGTGCGAATATTTACACTGTACAGCAATATCAATTTTATTTTTAAATAACAATATTCTAACAGCTGATTCTGGAAAAGGCTACCAAAAAAATTTATACATTTATCGGCATTTTCAAAGTTTACATCTGGCATTTATTTTAGGGGAAGTTAAATTTCCCCCCTTCTCCACATAGTTATACTAACGTCAATTTTAAAATTTTCAAAATAATATATGTTTTGGTTCATTTTCATGTTTTATTATTATTACTTATCCACATAGTGGTAAGATTATTATTTATAAAGTTATAGCCAAATTTATAGAAAAAGTTAAAAAAATTAACAGAATCATCAATTACACAGAAAAAATTAGCACCAAAAAATTTTCAAACAAAAGTTTGTCTAAAAATAAATTTAATTTTCAGTAAATGTTCTGTCCATAATCTATGAATTGTTTGTTTGACTTTTATTTAGAACGCAAACACCAAAAACAACAAGAGAAACTGTAGTGTAAAAAAACAACCCCGATGACGACATACACACAAGTAATAACCAGAACAATGATAGCAAAAGAAATCGATTGTGCCAAGCTTGTTTACTGAAGATTTTTGAGTGAATCTATTCGCTAATGTCGTTGGGTTAATTCTCATTCATTCGTTTAGAGCCTTTAGATAAACATTCAGACTTGAACACATTTAACAAAGTGAAATTTCATAGATGCTTAATGGATGATGATGATGATGAACCAGACAAAAATTTTGTTTGATATATTGCAAAAAAATCCAGTAAATATTTTTGTTTGATTAAATAAACTATTTCGTCTAATATTTGTTGGTATTTTTAGACTAATTGTTTTATAAATTCAGACAAAAATATTGTTTGATATTTTTCAGAAAGTACAGTAAATCATTTTGTTTGATTTAGTAAATTGTTTTGTTCACAATTTGTAAATATTTTTGGACAAATTGTTTTATAGATTTAAACAATTTGTTCACTGAAAAAAACACATTTTTTTCAATGAAATTTTTGAGATATTTTTGTCTATATTTAAAAATTTGTTTGTAGATCCGTTCCTACACAAAATATTTACTATTTCAGTGAATTCCTTTACAGGAAATGAAATTTAGTTTTTTCTGAGTACAGTAGTTGGCAATAATAATGAAATTAAATATAAAAGTGCTTTCTAAGATAATTATAGATCGCTGAACTGGAAGCTGAAATTCTTTTATTTTTCCTGCGAACCATTTTCGAAATATCCGCGAAAAACGTAATTTCTTCAACCAATCACGTTTTTCACGGATAAATTTCAGTTACTGGCTCAGCTATCCATAATTATCTTAGAAACTAGCATTATTTTAAGTTTCATGACTAATTTTTCTAACTATTTCCACAATTTTCTAACTATTTTTGCCATTTTCTAGCAAAATAGTTTCGGTAGATATGAAAGTGAAACAAAATAAAAATTTTGTTCAAATTTTTTAAATTGCCGTTTTTTAAGATATGCTGATTTTGAATTCGGGTATCAAAAAATTTTTTAAAAAATATTTTTGTGCTTTGCGAATATTTTAGGTTACGTCATTATGGAGGGGGTCTTATAACCTTTCAAACGGTATGCTGTTGAGATCTGTAACTTAAGCACTTTTGGAGATTTTCAAACTTTTTTAGGTAAACTCTTTTTTTTAGTTTTGATGACGTCATATCCCCATAGCCGAAGGAGTTAGAAATCCAAAACTCGGTATCCAATATATTATTTAATATACCAAAAAAATCTACACAAAGTTCTATCAAAATCGAAGATGGTACGGTTGGTTTGAGGTGGAATATCTCATATATGATATATATAATATTAAAAATAGATAGAAATATATTAATTTTTCACCACTGCGCTCTGAACAATTCCAAAACCGTTGCTACATAAATAATACTAAAACAGTTTAAAGGCAATTTAATTTCAAGTTTTTTAGTGGTTTTTGCAATAAAATTGGACAACCCCTTCTTAAGCTATGATAAAATCTGCGAAGCATCCTTCCTCTTCAAAAATCCCAAACTTTAGAAAAAAATTATCCATATAGTCTAAAATTTTTACTGATTTTGTAGCTAAGGCCCCACAACACATCAAAAAAAATGACATTCGTTTTGTTGCATAGTGTAATTTTGCCATGTTTATGATTGTTTACAAAGTTTTGGATATTTTGGATATTTGGATTTTTTTTTGAGTATTTGCTCACCAAATAGTCTTTGGGCGATTTTTCAGCCCCTAATCGAAAATTTTCTTTTTTACTGCTCTGTTATTCTTATTACTGCAATTTAAACTTTAATATCCTTAAAGAGAGCTTTTGAATTAAAAATATATTGGTAGCAAAATTAAAACGGAAAAGGACATCGGACATTGTAGATTATTCAAAGTAAAACAATAGAATTGTTATGTTCATGCAATAATTTAATAAAAGTTCATTGCATACTTTTAGGCTAGCTGTAAAATATTTTATTTAATGCAGTTCGTATGGCGATTTTTCTCTGTTTTT
This sequence comes from Panzeria rudis, assembly GCA_956483635.1. Classification (NCBI taxonomy): domain Eukaryota; kingdom Metazoa; phylum Arthropoda; class Insecta; order Diptera; family Tachinidae; genus Panzeria; species Panzeria rudis. Next base: position 27,227,390 of record OY101447.1, on the reverse strand, counting down.
GCTTTAATGTTAACGCCCTCCACAAGTCATGTTTCATTTGTTTAATTGAAAATACTACTGAAAGATATAAAAGAATATGTAATAAAAATGTGGCAGCGAATATTGTGAAAGTACCATGGATGATGGCTTGCTGGTTTTAAATAACATTGAAATAAAAGTCAACTGAGACAGAGACAAAGAACCTTAAAATACACAAAAAAACCCAAAAATATGCATACTGCGATATGCAAAATTACGCAAATGAAACAAAAATGTCGAAAAAAAAACAAAACTTAAAATGACAAACAATATGGGCCAACACATAAAAAACAGATATGCGACATATGAGAGCTCGAGCGAGGGTGGCTACACAGCAGCAATTGAAAGCTGTGGAACAAAAAAAAATCATTTAGTTAGTAACAAACTAAGAAATGCCTTTGAGAATTCTTTTTGGCTTTCCTATTTTTTATTTTTATTTTTTGGAAGCATGAACACTAAACATGGTTACTGCTCTTGCAGTCGCAAGGACGTAATGAAGATAATACTGCCACTAGTGGTGCTACTGAGACTTTTACTACTGATGTGGCTGTCGCTGAACATTCACGTTGCTGCTGCTGTTGTTGTTTGGTAATGATGATGGTATTGCATGGCTTAGAATGGCTGGCATATGTTGGTTGTTCTCTTTAAGTTTATGTTGGATTGCATAATTTTAACGTTTATCTAAGTACTCGAAGGACGTTATTATTATTATTTTCTTCTCATCTTTTTGGTTTTATTGCTGTTGCCATTATTGTAGATGTTGTTGTTGCTGTTGTTTTTCCTATAGCATGATTCTAAATACTTAACTTAAAAGCATGAATTGTGAAGCTTAATATCTAAGTATATACTCATATTGTTAGATACGTACATGTTCAGCAATAGATTTGTAGTCCTGCTTTTTCTTGTGTATACGCTTTAAAGGACTGAGATCAATAAATTAATTTCACAAATTTAGCTTATCATGAATTATCGTTTGTATATGTGTTAGATTCAAGACAATTCATATTTTTCGTCTTATCAGTTTTTTATACTATTTCTCCCACAGTATTGAATAGCAATTATTAAAAACTTTGCTGTAGGCAATATAGTAACGTTGCAATAAAAACATCATCCTATACGAAAGAATATGTTGGTTTGTTTTGTATCTCAATCTTATTTACTACAATTTTTTTTCTCCACCTTAAGATGTAGTTTTATGCATTGCAAAAAAAAAAAACAGAAAACAACTGCAAAAATAAATAACAAAAAATAAAAGTAAATATAGCCGATTCGTTACTCATTCCCACAAATTGAGAAGACAAGGCGTTGTTTATTTAGTTTAAAAGTATGTCTACAAGTTATTTATCATTCGTGACTTTTCTTTTTAGTATTAAATATTGCATTAGGCATCAAGAAAAATGCCGAGGAGTACCACCATATTTTTTGATGTGTTATGATTCTCTAAACAATCGAATCTTTGTATTCTATGGATAATTAATTTTTAATTTTTTCTAAGACTTGTGATTTTTGAAGAAGCTGCTCCAGTGATTTTATCATAAGTTGGAAGGAAATTGTCCTATTATGTTACAAAAACCATCAAAAAACTAAAAATAAAATTACTTTCAAACTCTCCAAACATAATTTGTTTATATACTCAATGGTTTCGGAATAATGCAGACCGCAATAATGAAAAATATATCTTTTATGCGAAATAAAAAAATTTTTATTTTTTAAAAATTAAAAAAAAAACCCAAATTAACAAAATGCCATAATTTTTAATTTTTTACCATAAGGCCACATATAGTAGAAATAAAATATTATTTATTTAATAAAAATCGATGGATTTTATTGACAGTAAAGTGAAATTATCTGATTTTTGCAAAAAAACAAGTTTTGAAGAGGCCGCTCCACCGATATTATCATAAGTTGGGAAAGGGTTGCAAAATTTTCCTACTAATACCACTAAAAAACTTTAGAAGAAACTACCTTTAAGCTCCTTCAATATTATTTCTTAAAAAACTCAATAGTTTTGGAATTATTCAGAACGCAACGATGAAAACACATATATTTTTTAGACAAAATTAAATTTTCAATTTTTAAAAATTTATGAAAAATCGAAAATGGCAAAAACGTGACATTTTTATCAACTAATCATAAAGTCAGATATTATACTACAAACAAAATACGCTTGGTTTCACGAAAATCGATGGATAAATATTGATTTTATTCGGAATAAAGTAAAATCATCTGACTACACTATGCAACAAAATGAAACTTTTGTCATGATCTTTGATCACCACTATATTTTGTTGATGTGTTATGGTCCCCTAACTACAAAAATAGTCCAAATCTAAAATTCTATGGATACGTTTTTTTAAATTCTTTTCTAAAATTTTAGATTTTTCAAGAGGATGCGACACCAATTTCATCATAACTTCGAAACGGATTACCCAATTTCCTTACAAAAAAAAAAAAAAACACTAAAAAACTTTAAATAAAATTACCTTTAGGGCCTTTTAAGATTATTTTTTTACATACTAAATGGTTTCGGAATTAATCAGACCGCAATGATGAAAAATATGTTTTTTATGCAAAATTGGAAAATTTTTAATATTAAAAAGTTTATAAAAAAATCGAAAAGGGCCAAAACTTACCAATTTTATTAAGTGATCATAAAGCCACATATATTAAAAATAATAAAATCTTTATATCATGAAAATCGATAAATAAATATTGATTTTATTCATAATAAACTGAAGCCGTCTAATTTTTGCAAAAGTTGCGAACATTTACACTGTACAGCAAAATCAACTTTTTTAAATAACCAGTTTTTTAGAACTGATTCTGGTAGAAGTCACTAAAATAATACATACATATATCGACGTTTTGAAAATTTACATCTGGGATTTATTTCAGGAGGAGTTAAATTTCCTCCTCCTTTGCACATAGTTATACTGACTCTGCATAGAATACCTTGTAGGGCTTAAATTTAAGGTGTATGATGTGTTCAACAATTTTATGTAAGCACCCCGATGAACATTTTTGTGGCACATTTAAGCCCGTTACATCGCCTCTGAAGGAGAGTTTTTTGACCCCTTATATATTTAGGGGCCAAAGAGACCCATACTTCGAAGAGCTAGAGGGTTAACATTTTCTACAAAAATGGCAAACGTGTTATTTTACTCAGAAATGCTGAACACATCTTTTACGTTAAAAGTAAGGCCTACAATATATATTATTCCGAATCAGTACAACTATGTGCAAAAGCGAGGAAAATTTAGCTCCCTCTAAAATAAATTCCAGATGTAAACTTCGAAAATACCGATACATGTATATATTTTTTTGGTGACTTCTGCCAAAAGCAGGTTGTAGTGATACGGGCTCATCGAGACATTGAGCAGTCGATGGTCGCCCTACAGACTGTTTATTTTTGAAGGAAATAAGTTCAGAAGCTAATTCCTAACGGAAATCTGGAAGCTGTAAAAGTAGCCCTTCATCAGACATATTGTTGAGAGTATTAGCCATTTGTATAAAATTAATGCATTTGTCCACAAAATGGTAGAACAATCTAGTCATAATATTCCGAGTCTTAGCTCGAATATGGTATCGACCCCTGAGACGATCCATAAGATCTACTGCACCCAATTGACCATTGTATTCTTGGATAATTTGAGGGTAGTTAATTTCGATGAATTACTACAGCCTTCTATGATACAGAGGAGCCTTGTTGCTCATCAGGATTGGTTCTTCCGAAGCTTTCCATACCGACATACATATATCGATGTCAGGCGGACACATTAGGTCAGTGAAGATCGAGCTCTTTTTCATTTGGATGATGCTTTTGTTATGGTTACAGTTGATGACAACGGTTCTTGTGTCGCAACGGTTTAGACCACTGCTGCATCTTCAACGAAAGTTGTATAAGCCAATTGTATGTCCGTTGCGCTGAAATTTAATAAGAAATTTATTGCCTCTACAAAACCACCTGCGCTCGCAGCTACACCCATGTTGTGAACTCATTCTGCTATAGCCTGTTCTGCATACTCTGGCAATCTGTTGAAGCGAAAAATTTACAATATGGCACTGGAACCCAAAATTCGAAGGCCGTCTTGAAACGGTCTTGCCGGTTAGAGGGTCAACCCTCCACCGTGTCCAAGTTCTATTCATATATTTTTTGTAAGGAAATTTGCTAATCGTTTTCCGAGTTATGATAAAATCGGTAGAGCAACGTCTCCAAACTCGATTTTTCGTAAAATTCAGGCAATTTCACTTTATTGTGAATAAAATCAATATTTATCCACCGATTTTCGTAAAATAGAACTTAGTTTAATTGTAGTATATGTGGCTTTACGGCCAATGAATAAAAATGGTATCATTTTGTTGTTTTCGATTTTTATAAGTTTTTAATAAAAAAAATATTTCGATTTTGCACAAAAAGATATATAGTTTTCATCATTGCATTTTGAATAATTCTGAAACTATAATGTATTTATTTAAGATTTTTTTGTTATTGGTTTTTGTAATAAAATTGGACAACCACTTTTGTAATAAATATGGACAAAGTCCCAAATTAAAAAAAAAATTAGATTAATAAAAAAAATTTTTGCATAGAATTTAAAACTGTTCTTGTAATTAGGGGCTTATAACACATCAGAAAAATATAGTGGTACTCTCTGGCATTTTTCTTGTTGCATAGTGCTATCGGCTTTCTGAAAGTTTTTATACAGGTGCAAAAAACTCCCCTTCAGCGGCATTATAGAGGACTATTATATATTAGACTACCCCTTCACAAGTTATGATAAAATCGGTGCAGCAGCCTCTTGAAAAATCCTTAATTAAAACAAGACGTATAAATAAATAAATATATGTTTTTTGTAAGAATGTTATATTTTCACAATCTACAAAGAATCGCTCACTCAGTACAGTCCTTTTCATACAGTCCTTTTTGTATTGTGTTATATTAACTTTATCCATATATTTATGTGCATATAAAACCTAAGCAGCATATTTAAAGCATCATATTTTGGTTTATTAAACTAATATTATTCCCATTGAGATCAGTCCTTAAAATTATACTCATAGAGATGAGTTTGTATATAATAAAATTATGCTCCACTTACGTTACTATACATAAGAAAATTTAGCTTATCACGCTTACATACAATACATACATAAGTACGCTTTTATTTTTCATTATTTAATACAGGCATTCACACAAACATACATACATACATGGATATACATACATATATGAACGCATAAAATCTGTGAGCTTATTAAAAACACACGTAGGCATTTAAATTTCTTTATATTAAAGATATAATTAAGGATTAAATTACTTTGATTTTTTATATGATATTCAAGAACTATTTGCTCAATTCACAGCCTGTTGTATGTGTTGTAGATCATACACAAAAAAAAATTGTAAATACAATTAATTTTTTTGTATTACAATTAAATAATTAATTGATTTTGAGCCTACAACGATTTTTGTAAATACAATTATGAAATTGTAAGTTAAAGGAAACTCAGAAAAAATTTTTTAATAATTTTTTTGTTGATTAAAAATTTATTTCAATTAAGATTATTGTTATATCAGCAACGTGAATTGTTGACTTTCCGAACAAATTTTTACTATTATAATTGTTGTATTAACAATAGTTTTTTATACAATCACAATCCTTGGAGCGACTTTTTGCTTGTCTGCGAAAAACACTAAATGTCTTTGGACGGAATCGAACCGGCGACCTCTGGACTAATAGACTAACGTTCTTTGCTTTGTTTCATCTACGTGTGTGCATTCATTTATTATATCAACAATAGTGATTGTTAATTTTTTTTCACAATACATAACAAAAAATTTGGTAAGTTCAGTTTGTTGAAAAAAATTTCTTGATTTGCTTTGTTTCATTTACGTGTGTGCATTCATTTGTTATATCAACAATGATAATTGTAAATTTTTTTTCAGAATACATAACAAAAAATTTGGTTCGTTCAGTTTGTTAAAAAAAATTTTTCAGAATTTGTCGTATCAACAACTCAATTTGTTATATTAACAAAATATATGTTTGAATTTAAATTACATATTAACAATTGAAATTGTTAGTTGCACTTTGATGATATTTTTTGTGTATAAATGTTGTTGGTAATTTCCACATAAACATGTTTCTAAGCAAATGTTTATTGAGAAATTACGAACCATTTGTACGATCTACAACACACACAACAGGTTGTGAATTGGCGCAATTAATTTAAAAGTGAATCATATAGAAAGTTGTTGAGTTATGTGATTAACAGAGCTTATAGCAGTGTAAAAAATGAAGGATAGTCTTTCTCGCCTTTCATTTTTTTCTATGCATACATATTTAATATTAAAGCATTTCTACATAACCATGTTAGTTTCTACGGAGTTTCTCCGAATAAGCCAATTACTAGTTGGCATATTTTTACTTTTTATAAAAAGTAAAATTTCCAAAAAAGTACTTCACCCAAAAATTTGATTTTATTCAAAGTAACTATTCCAAAAACTACCTTTTCCTTGATGTACCATTTTAACAAAGAATCAAAAAGTGCATTTCCTAAACGTACTGTGTCCAAAAAGGACCTTTTTCACAAAGTACATTTTCGAAAAAAAAGGAGATAAAATTGCGACTCAATTTATGCAAGTTAATTTTTTTCAATTGATTTTAAAGTTATTTGAAATGAATGCCCTTAATACGAGAGAAAAATCTATTTACTATTTCATAATTATAAATATCATACAAATTTAAGAACTTAAATACAACAACCTACTGAAATCATTCGAGTTAAATATACATATATACATACATGCATACTATGTATTTATGTACATAAAGTATGTTTACACAACCTAAGTTTGTCATAATTTTGAACTCTTTTTTTTTCTTTTCTAAATACCTATTATTATGACAGCCGTCTAATGACACTTGTGCTTTCCTGGCATTGTTTTCAAATATGACATGCTTATTTTACCTGAAATTCACTGCAATGATTTTAAAGTGGATCATGATTATCATCATTTTCAACAGAGAATAGATAATAATGTTGTCATATTTTTTTCTGTTGTTGCTATTCATCTTGTTTTTGAATTTCAGCCATGTTATGAGCTGATTTTTTTATATTATGTTGCTTTCGGTTATAAACATTATATTTCACTATACTCGTTTAACATATACCAGGCCATCCGTGACATTCGTTTGCTATATGAGCTAAGTATACGAGTAGTTTTTCTAATATAACCAAGCGACATATTAACATAGCATGTCATGCATATGGTGTGTATGTTGGTGAGAGTAAGTAAAGTTTTCATAATAAAGTCAGTTTGTTATGTTATATGGAAAATAATCATCATCCTTATCAGCGCTTGGTGGGAACAGTAGGTCTACTTGGTAAAAGGAAATGTTTGATTTAAAAATTTTTTTTTGTATTTTTGCAGGCAAAGAAAAAACTTAGTTGAGGCTACTATAATTTTGAAGTTTTTATCCGGAATTGAAAACCGTGAAAGGACTTTGTTACTATTTAGAGTTATTATATCTTGGCTACACTCTAAAACACTTTTGTTGAATATTAGGTCGATAATAGTCGGCAACACTTTATAGATTATTATCGACCTAAAATTACACACGCATTATTTTTCAACAAAATGTTTTAACTAAAAAAAGTGATTGGCTGCGTGCAGGTTTAAACCGCGAGCTCCTGACTGATAGTCTGACATATCTACCATTCAGCCATAGCCGTATTATACTCTATGTTACAATCTTTCCACTTGGACTAAATATGCTTAATTTGAAAGGTTTAAAATAACTACAAAATCGATGTAATTTTAGACAAGGAGAAATTTTCAACACAGATTTAGACAATATATGATCGTAAATTTTAAGTAATGTTTTAGAGTGTAGCTTGACTCAAATCACTTGTATCTGTATAAAAATGTCATGCATTTATTCAGGTCGTATATGGGTAAAATTAATTTAAAATGGAACAAAAAGGAATAACATTTTATATATGAATTTTATTATTTTAAAATGTTTAAACAATTAAGTTGGATATTGCCAAGTTCATAACCAATTAATTACACTTTCCATTGAAGTTTAAAAATGTCAGTTCCGTGGATGTTAATTTCATGTTAAATATTATAAAAATATACTTATATATAAAAAAATATTTTTTTTAATAAGGCCAGCATGCAATATGTTATAACCAGTGTTACCATTTCAAAATTAAAAAATGGTCCAAAAAAGGTTTTAAAAAAAAAGGTTTCTTAGAAAAAAAGTAACATTAAAAATAAAGCCCTTAAGAAGTTCATTATTTGACATATTGTCACAGTTTTATTTTAAATGAAATTTATTTGCTGGTGTTTAAGCATTGTCTATATGCAGCATTTCATTGGTGCTTTACCAAATCGTCAGTAGACTTCAAACACAATTTTGCAAAGTTACAATTCCCTTATCTTGTGTACAGACTTTCAAAAACCATTTGAGAATTCACAAATATGTAACTGATTTTTAAAAATAAGCATAGTAGGCTTTGAAAATCATACAAAACCCAGCATCTAAAGACATTTAATTATTTTGGCTTGAGTTCAGTTTTAATTTAATTTGAAAATTAAATTATATTTCTATTTAGGTAAAAATGTGAAGCATGTAGACAAAGAAACATTTGACTGGGCGGAGGGTTGAACTTATATGTTTCGAAACCTACCGGTATACTGATCAGAGTTATTTATCGGTTAGACCGCTCGACTAAAGTCGGTAGTTTTCAGTCGAGTGACAGCATGAATTGATTGATTTAACTACTTGACTGGAAACTGCCGACCTTGCTCGAGTGTTCTAAGCGGCAAAGAACTCTGATGAGTAGACCGGCAGGTCCCGAAACATGTAAGTTCAACCCTCCGCGCATTAAAATTTTTCTTTGTCTAAATGCTTCACATTTTTCTTTAAATAAAAATATAATCTAATTAAAAAATTAAATTAAGACCAAACTCTTGACAAAATAATTTTAAATTTTAAAATGTTCCAGCAAAAATTTTGATGACGAAGTAATGGGTTAAAATGGTAATAAATATACCACTTCTGTTTTGCTATTTTAACAAATTATTTTAACATGGCGATTTCAATGGGGGAAAGTCGTTGGTCATATGTTGACACCACGTAACTGATTTTCTATTATTTTTCAGGAAACGCAGAAAACGTTACATAAATCTCTAAGAAACGTCCTTACGCTCAAAAGAATAAAAACCGAAATTAGTTAATAGTATCCACAAATCAATTTTCAGTTGTTTTATTCCGAAGCTTGTAACGTTTTCCGTACAATTATAATATAAAATCTTAAACTGAAAAGTTGTAAAACTCAGTTACGTGTTGTCAACGTATGACCATCGAAGTACTAACCACATTGCGTTACAAATAACAAGCTAAAAATTTCAATCCCTGCAGATAACGCGACTAGTCCATATACGCATGTACATTATACCCTATAGACAGGGTTGCCATTTCCATTTTGAGAAAAAGAGGATGGCAACCACAAAAAACGAGGACATTTCGTCCAAAAAAGCGGAAAATTTTTTTTAAAATAAATAAATAAATAACAAAAAACACGCATTTGAAATAACAACGACAATAGTTCCAACAATGTAAATGTTTCAATGTAAGACTGAATTTACACGATGAAATATTTTATGAAATTAGTTGCATTAAATTTTGTTTTGTTGGCAAGAGATGTAGAGAATTAAAATGGATAGAAAAAATGTTACGACTTCAATTTCTTGAAATTTTTTATGAAATCTTTGTATTGAATAATTGTCGAAAAAATAGAAATTTCACCACATAAACAGAACTTTAATAGAGAATTAAAAAAAAATTAATGATAAAATTTAGAGAAGTATCGATACGCTTTTTGGTCGATACGGTACCCAAAAAAGGTACCGATACGATTAGTGAATTTAAATTAAAGGTAAAACAAACAAAACAGAAGTTGAGTTATTTTTTGTTATTATACAGCATTACGGGATAAAAGTTATCGGTATTTAAAATGAATTGCGCATACTCATAGTCTACTTAAAAAATTTATAGCCTGTATTGCAAAATATTGGTTGTAAACTCTTACAGTATACTATGTTTTGACTATGACTTGTTTTGACTCTGATATGAATAAAATAATGTTTATAAGCAAACCATTCTCAAATCATTCGGAGGAAGACGGTTTCATAAGTCTGCAGTAGATAATGATCTCCCAGATGCGACAGAACTAACTTCAAAACTAAACTAATTTGGGTATATGACGACATTCCCCACAAAAATGAGAAAATAAGCGGCTAGGATTTCTTAGGTATCTCTCCACTTCTCTTTAGAAGAATTACAGCTTAGTCTGGACAAGGGCTCCAAAGCCTACTTTTTGTAAACTTAACAGAACTTCTACGAGGTGTAAGGGTGACTGCTTTAGCATTACATAGTTGCAGAATATAAAGCTACATTAAGGTCAACTAAATCAATAAGAGCAGTTTTTGATACAGAAATAGTGGACTGCAATTGAAATATTCGTTTCTTTTCAAAGGATCAGGCATTATGGATAAACAATATGTTTCAGTACCAGACCATTAAATATTTCATTAAGAACCAATACCAAGTAAATCACTAATTTTTACGATTTCGATCTATAATCCCTTTCGAGTAGTTTTGTTAAATGACTTTGTAGTCTTCAGTTTTAAGTTCCTCTTTGCATTTTATACGAGGTAGATAACATTTTGCTATAACTCGTTTTTATGTAAAATTCCTCTCAGTTGTTATTAAGCAGAAAAATAAGCCTTGAAAATAATTAAGCAGCTTCAAAAACTTAAGTGTAAAAAAGAAGTAGGACCACCCCGGACGCCCTAAAAAAACAGGTGGGTGGCCGGTGAGAAGAGGACGGATGGGAACCCTACCCATAGAGGACTAGGACTAGTCCAAAGGTAATCAAAATGTATGGAGAAAACATGGCCGATTTAACATTACGATGTCCTATGGCTGGACCATATAACCCAATTTTCCACTACATCGGAGTAGTCTTAAAACTACTCCATGTCACCACTTGATGGAGCACTAAAGTGTTCGTGTTGAAATTATTAAAACACGAGCACTTATCGCTTAGCTACAAACTCTTGTTTGCAAATGACATGATACATGTCTGCATTACATCGGACTAGTCTTAAAACTATTCTATGTCACTATTCGATGGGGCACTCAAGTGTTCGTGTTTTAACGATTGCACTCTTTAAAACGCAAACACTTGTCAGTTAACTAGAAGCTATATTTTGCAAAAGACATGGTCCATGACTGCATTATATAGTACCATGTTGTAACTAACTACTCCATTTCAACTAAAATGGACCACGTAGTCCAATATTATCTGTAGGGATTTTTAGAAGTTATTGAATACACAAAACATAACAAAAATCAAATGTCTCTGCTAAGCATTTAACTCATGGTATTTTAAGTTATTGTTGTATTTTATACCAAGTGTTTTGCTCCCTGGCTTAAAACTGTGTTGAGATGCTTATTATCTGTATGATATGCAGAGAACCTATTACTCTGTCAATAAGGGAATAAATGGCTTGTCTATTGAATAATTAATTTAACTACTCTAAAGCCGTAATCGGCGCACACATACTATTACATTTTACGCTAGTATGGTAACTCTCGCTTTCACAAAGTTTTGTTAATGTATATCAAGCAATAGCAAAAAACAAGCGATAACACAAGCTGCTTCTTCGAATGTTCATGCTAACTGGTTGATTTTATTTACTGCTAGTTAATACGTGTGACTACATACGTGTGAGAGTAAAGGAGTTGTTTGACAATGACAACTCATAACCACATAACCAAGTTTTTGATGGTATATAATGAATGAGGAAGTGTCTGTAGATTGTTGAGACATAACAATCTCCAAAAAAAACATTTACTTTTTTCTGTTTTACCAAAAATTTTTTTTGTCATTCGGTACCTTTCTTTACAACGATATGAGTTCAATATTATTTCACATCGTTTCAGTTGCTAAGAACTTGTTTGAATCAAAGCTAAAGAACTAATAAATAAAATACGTTGTTTTATAAGCATGCCATTTTTCGTCTAGTTTTAAATTTTCTGTATAACGTTTTTGGATCTCTGTTCTGATTAATTTAGATTTCATATCCTTTAAAACCCAAAACAAAAACACCGAAATCAGATATTACAAATTATAAGAACAAAATCCATACAAACAGGCAAGTCACGAATTACAATTTTTATGTGTTTCCTTTTTCGTTGCAAATTAAAATTTTAAGCAAATGGTCTAATATTATTAAATTATTTACAACTCAAATTATTACGATCGGCATACAATTTGTACTTTTCGAAAAATTTTTGGTTTTGTTTAACACTTTTGCTTTGCTCATAGAGTTTTAATTAATTTATACAGCTTATAATTTTATTCATTTATTTGCTGACAATATATAATATTAAAACGAAAAGTAACGAATGACAAACAATTTAGAGACATACTTTTAAAATAAAAAACAAAGCCTTTTCTTATGAATCTGGTTTATTTTTGCATTTATTTGCTGTTTTTATAAATAATACAATCGTAAAACTAAGTAGATCTTAAAGCGGAGACAAAAGAAATTTTTATGAAATGAGAGCGAGATATCATTTTGTAAGTAAAAAAAAAAAGATATATATAAAAAAATTTTTGTCGTGTGAGATGATGTGTTTGTTTATTGAAAAATAGAAACTGAAAATATATATATTTTTCGGGATCTAGCCCATATACTTAAGTAATTTTAGAGATGTGCTAGCTAAACATCAGTTCGAGTATTTCTGCAAATAGTCGCACGCTATTTTCTACTTTTGTTTTACTGTGCGTTTTATTATTTTTTATAAGTTTTTATGAAAACATGTGTGTTAGTAACTCTATATGAATATGGCTTGTAATAAAGTTTTAATAAAACAAAAAAAAAATTGTGCTTCTATCTGATATTGGATAGAAATGTTGTTGTCACTGTTATTTTTGCTTCAGCTACTGTCACAATGAATCTGCCATATTAAATGTTTGTTTGTCTTGCTCAGGTGAATTTGGTTAAGTCGTCCTTACCTACGACAATGAAAATATAATATTGTACAAATATATAACTTCATATGCATACATAAAAATATGCATGTATGTATATAATATATGACAGTGTTCTTTTTTCCTTCATCTCTAATATCCTTGTCACATATTTTGAACTAATTCGTATATTTGCACACTTCATCTTACTGCATCAGAAGCATTAAACACGTGATTTGCTTATTTAACTAGGTAAAACTTACTTAGAATACTTTACTCTCAGCGCTAAAATAATATTGCAAAAAAATAGTGGAAACAGTTATTATTTTTTCTCTCTATATTTATTCTACTTTGAGCAAACATAAACACAAACACTAACACATGTATTCGTCTCTAAATAGGATATGAAGGTGTCCCTTTTTTTACTGTTACTAGTTTCTATATCATCATTAACATCCATAATCTCAGCGTCATTGTTGCAGACAGCGCAAGAGAGCATGCATGAGTGTGTTTTGTATGAGGTTGAATACTAACAACCTCATATGCTGATGTTATATTAAAATATAGTTATGTATGTACTATCTATGTATGTATGTATGTATGTATGTATGTATGTATGTATGTATATACGAGTATGACAGTGTTCATTTTATTTTTTACAGGATTAAGAAAATTTATTTATTTTTTACTAGATTTTATTTGCAAAGGGATTTTCTTATTGACAAATATCTAGATCATTAAATTTTGATATAATTAGAAAAAGTTTCGTTTTATTAAGTCACCTTTAAAAAAAAAATTATATATAAAAAAAAAATATAATAAAAAAAATTTAATATCTAAAGAAAATTTAATTATTTTGGCTTGAGTTCGGTTTTAATTTAATTTTTCAACTAAATTATATTTTTATTTAGAGATAAATTTGAAGGATGTAGACAAAGAAAATTTTGACTGCGCGGAGGATTGAACTGACGTTTCGATAGCTCCCGCTAATCTCATCAGAGTTCTTTACCGCTTAGACCACTCGACCAAAGCCGGGTGTTTGCAGTCAAGAGCTGAATATCATATACTTTTAATCAATTCATACTGTTACTCTAAAGGCACCTAGCAAAAGGATAAAGCAAAGGATACATTAGGGTGGAGCATCAAATTTTTTTCAATTTCGAATAGCAAAAAAAGGTTGCATTTTATTTTTAGGTACATGGGGAAAATAATGAAAAAAATATTGGGACCTACTTTTAGCCCTCTACCGCAACATCAAGATTTTGAATATGAGATCAAATCGATCAATTTATGACACATCATATGATGCAACATTATGTATTCTTTATAGCTGTTATAACTCATTACACTCAAAATATCCACTATTTTATACATACAAGGTCAGATTTCAGACAAAGTTAAGATGAAATAATGAAGAAAAATTTCGAACTTCTAAGTCTTTGTCATATTTTGCAAAAAAAAAACATATTCTAAAATAATTTGAGGTCGCTGAACAAGAAAATGATATTCATTTATTTTTCTTAATGCGCGTTTTTCTGATATTCGCGAAAAACAAGTTTTTTTTTGTTTATTTTGTCTTCGTTTATTGGCAAAAATTCCGAAAACGGCTCATCTGAATAAAATAAATTGCACACTGTTGTATAGATATCTCTCTATTCTTTCATTCAATACACTGATTGTGCCAATCGTATAAAGAATATATAGAGTAATAGGCCTTAAAATTTAAAAAAAAGTATATTTTTAGACCTTCTCCCAAAAACTATCATTTTAAATTGCTCCATTAAGATGAAAAAATATACTAATGTCTCGATTATCGATAGCAACCGAACTTCAGTTGCGTTGCCAGCCGGCAACTGAAAATTTGTGGTTGCCAGAAAAGCACTAAAAAGCAACTGAAATTGACAGCTTTCAGTTGCCAGTTGCCATCCGTAATATGATTTTTAGCAACTGGCAACGTAACTGAAGTTCGGTTGCCATCGATAATTGAGCCATAAGTACATTTTTTTTCGGGCTGTATTTCAAAGATAATTTTGTGACGATCACATGATGGATGCAATCTCTAAATTCTGATAAAAAATAAGAAAGTTATTAGCCCTTATTATTTTTCATACAAAATTAATTTAAATCAGTTTGTATGAAAAAAATTTTTTTTTATTGAAAATAATTTTATATGGGAAATAAAATCAGCTTTTTTCACTTAATGGCTTATAACTTTCTTATATTTCATCAGATCTCCTCGATCTTAAACTTTTTTCAATCGGCACAAAAATATTTTTGAAGTGTAGCCTTAAAAAAATTATTAAAATTTTTTTTCTATATTAATGAAACTAGACTATAAAAAAAGAATGAGCATTAACGCAATGACATTAACGAATTGATTCACTCAAAAATCTTCAGTAAACAAATTTGGTACCAAGGCGAATTGATACCAGGTGGCTCTATTAGTAAAAATGATAATCAGCTGACTGAGCCAAAGTGTCAAACTCTGTGTAAAAAAAATACACAACATCTTTCTATGTATGCATTTAACATGACAGATTGGTCAATGTCAGTTGTTGTTGCTCTAATGCAGCCACTTGTTATTAATACGCTTTGCTTGGTACAATCACATTCTTTTTGCTATCATTGTTGTTGTTTTTATATGTGTGTATGTCGTCATCGGGGTTGCTTTTTTACGACACATTTTTTCTTGTTACTTTTGGTGTTGGCGTTCTAAATAAGAGTCAAACAAACAATTCATTGCTTTAGTAAAAAACATTCACTGAAAATGAAATTTATTTTTAGACAAACTTTTGCTTAAAAATTTTTTGGTGATAATTTTTTCTGTGTACCCACATAAAAATGCTGAACACAGCTTTTACTGTAAATGTAAGTTATACAAGATATCCTATGCCGATTTACTATAGCTGTGTGCAAAATTTAGAAAATTTAACTAGCCTAAAGCCCTTATGACACTACATTTTTTCTTCATTTTTCAAGTTTTGGAGAACAGTGCAAATATAATATAATGGGAAATTTTACCAGGTGCAAAGAGTTCAGCTATATTAAGATAAATACCATATTGTCAAAGCTTTTACTAATGTTATCGATAAAAAATGGGGGCCTGTCAAAAATATGTAAAAATGTTCAACTTAAAATTGACATTTCAAGCTTGAAACATTAAAGTGTTGCCAAGTTAGCGGTTTATTCACGAATTCAGCTTCTTAGCGCCTCTTTTTTTCAACTTTTTTTTCTTTTGTCGTTTTATTATAAATAAAAAGTAGGCAGCACTTAAAGAAGCCATTACGTTTTGTTTACATTTTGTATAGTTGTTTCTTTCTATCATTTGCTATTTCTTTCTTTCAATTCTATAGCAAAACAATGCAAGAAAAATGTAGTGTCATAAGGGCTTAAGGGCTAGTTACGTAACGATATTTTCTGAGTTTTTATACCCCATCCGCCTTTCACAGTGTGACTTTTTGCGCTTTTATGTGGCCAAAATTAATAACTCTCGCTCCGCAGCAAATATTGGAATTAAATTTAATATGGTTAATGTCTCTGCATAACAAAAGCTTTGTGGAAATAAATGGGCAGTAGCCCCATACAAGGTAAAAGAAGTGGTCTGCAAATTTCCTCCTCCGATTTTCGAAAAAAAATATGGCACCAAACTGAAGGCAAACCCTTTCAAACAAGAAAAGAATTTTGAAAATCGGTTGACAAATGACAGAGTTATGCCTGTGCAAACATAAAAATAAAAAATAAAAAATACACACGAATTGATAACTTTCTTCTGTTTTGAAGTCGGTTAAAAAAAAGTTGCGCTTTATAGTACCCAATCTTTTTTAACTTTTAAATTAGAGACTCTACCCAGTAAAAAATTTTCATGTTTTTTGAAGCACTAAAGAAATAAAGCGCTTCATAAATCGCTTTAAAATATGAGCTTATTCAGAAGCTGCTTTCATAACGTCACAACAATGCAGGTTTTGAAGCGAGAAAAGTATTTGCTTTTTAGTTATACAAAATCTTCGTACACAAGCTATACAAAGAAGCTGTTCTTATAGTGCTGATCCAAAGCAGGTTTTTAAGCGAGAATGAAGAGTAAGTTTATTTGAGTTTCTTGGTGACGTTTTGCAACAGTGTTTTTGGTCGAGTGATTGGTACGTTGGACTTTAAGCCTGAAGGTTCTTAGTTCGATACTAGTTGAAGTTAAAATAACAAACATTGAGTAAAAATATGAAATTAATAAAAATAAATAAAGAAAACGAAATAAGAAAAATTCAAAATGGCGTTAATGACGCCAATCCACATCGAACCATTTTTTCATATATTTTCAGTTCTAGTGCTGAAAATGTTGATGATTTTCAGCGCTTCAAAAGCGCTTTTGTGAGCAAAAATGTAGTACTCCAATCAGGGAGCTCGCCATACAAAAATCAGCAGCGATATCAGAAGGTTTGTCAGCGCTACTTTTATTCCATAATAGTAGAAACCTGCTTTATTGGAAGCAACTTTTTTACTGGGTACTTAAAATTCTGGTGGTATTATGACAGCTGAGCTCGGATAAATAATTTAGTTATACTCTATTCAAGATTGGGTGGCCCTGTGGCTGAGTGGTAGCGACGCTAGCCTGTCAGTCCATAGGTCGTAGGTTCGATTCCCGCCATAGACCCTGGATGTTTCTCCGCAGACAAGCTGATCGCTTCGCGGGTTGTGTTTGTTCTTAAAGAAAAAAAAATGTTTTTGCTTCCTTCCTTTTTAGTGGATTTTTACTTCAATGAACTTTTGGCTAAATTATAAACTTCATTATCCAAAACGCAATCAAAACTGTTTAAAATGAATCCTTTTCTAAGAAAAAATAATAATATAAATTAAAGTATGCATACAAATACTTTTATAACAATAATAAAATTACTAAAATTGCTAATATAAAAAGCCTGTTTTTTAGCTTCTCTTGATACTGAATATTTGATAACTGTTATATTCATTGCTATTCCTTTTCTTCTTTTTATGAGCATGTTTTTGTATCACCTGTACTCCTGGTCTATCATATATAAAAAAAACATTAAGATCGGGGAATTTTTTTTTCTTTTGGCCAGCTAAAAGTGCAAAAAGTCACAGTGTGCCTTTGTACCGCTTTTTAAAAAATTTTTAGTATAAATTATCTAATCTTGCAAAAATTTCAAAATGTAACTTGGTGTACTGTAGCTCCCACCTACAAAGCAAAAAAACTAACTATGTACGTGGTTATAGTTGCATTTAAGTTGAAAAATAAATGAATAAAAAACAGTTTTTATTAAATATACACTTTTAAAAATCAAGATTTATTTCCGTATTCATACGAGTTTAAGAAATAAAACTTTTGTTCACAATGTCATTATCATTCAAGCTGAATAACTTAATTTACAATCATTTTCATCTTTCAACAATTTTCACTATTGCACTTTTTCTCTTGATTTTCACATAAAATATTGAATTTAAAATAATAAATTGAATTCAAAGACCCCAGTCTGCATATAAATTTTACAAAACAAGGAAAATTGTTAACGAAGAAGAAAAAAAATAAGCAACACAAAACTGAAATCTACGTACTTTTGTACATGGAAGCGTATGATTGTAATTGTATGAGAGTATGTTTATAAGTGTTAGTGTAAATGTATGTGTGTGTGTATGTGGAAAATATAAAACACCTTTTGTCGTAATAAAAAGAATAAAAATACTGCTCTTTAACGGATGTTGTGCGCTTTCATTTCCATGTCCGTGAGTTGTTTCTTTCATGTTTTTTTTTTGTTCATTTAGTTTTTATTTTTATTTTCAAAATGAGTTTTGAGCTAAGGGCGGTATTAGCGGGTTAAAGTGTAGTTGGATTGAAGAATACAGTGTTAATGAATTCTTAGAAAGCAATAAGAACAGGGTGTGCAGTAAGATATATTAGAATTATTTTTATAATGATTTAATGGTGGAACGCAACTAATGTCACAGGACATCTTGTAATCCATACATATTTGGTAGAAACAATTTGCAGTACTTATACGAAAAACTTTACGACGAACATTTTCTGTGTTGAATATTTTAAACCTCTAACTTTTCGCTGTATGGGAGTTTTTATTTATTGCTTAAAAATCCAAAATTGTTGACTTATGAGTAATATGGCGGTATGTACTCTCATATTACTCATACGTCTAAAAGTTTGACCTAAAAATGGAAATTCACATTCGTGTTTTTTTCTTAAGCGATTTATTTAGAATTTCGTAGAAATCTTCACTATTTTCGTTGAATTTTGGATGTAGCGTCCATGCTTTAATCGATTTATAGATTCAATTGCAGTCATTTTTGAAGTCTATTTATTCTTTTGAAATATTTTAGTTATGATATATATAAAAAATAAAAAAAAAGTCCAAGAATTA
The DNA here is from genome assembly GCA_956483635.1 of Panzeria rudis. Classification (NCBI taxonomy): domain Eukaryota; kingdom Metazoa; phylum Arthropoda; class Insecta; order Diptera; family Tachinidae; genus Panzeria; species Panzeria rudis. The sequence continues at coordinate 27,207,936 of OY101447.1, read as the reverse complement.
GCTTTATTTTTGTAAAAATTTTGCCACTTTTCACTTCATTTTAGAGTTTTCATTTTGATTTTTTTTTCACGGCTACATAAATTGAGACAACTTAACAATTTCTTCCGCATATAATCATGGATTGTGTTAAAAATCATTAGATATATATTTTTAAATTTTAGCTTCGCAGATACTAATGGAAGCGGGAACAAAGTCGCGGCCAACAATCAAAAATTTAAAATTCAAAGCCAAATATCTATGAAAATATTTAGGATATCTTAAAAAATATAAAATGTTTTCTTTGCCTAATAATAAGCTTTACAAAAAGTTTAAGTTCATTAAAATCGGATAATATAAAGTAAAAGTTATGATGACAATAAGGTTTTTCATGCCAGAAATAGTCAAATTTGATATCCTTTAGCTCGCATTGTGTGTTCAAGTCCACAAAGGCTGGTCCAAGTTTCATATTCTTAGAGCTTAGGTCCTCCTCTATGATTTTCGCATACTTCGTTTTGTAATCAGTTAGCAAATTTCAAAGATGAAGATTTATTATCCTTTTTTCCAACTAGAACCACCGTGCGGCGGTATATTGTGCTAAAAAGTTCTATAAAAATATTTGCCATAATATTACAGATTTTTAAAAACAACCAAGCTTTTGCCTCAATTTTAACGCCAGAAATTATTTAAAATTTAAAATGTGTTTAAGGGCCAATTTCGTACTTATTTACAATTACTAATCGGCATAGGAAATCTTGTAGGCATTACGATTAAAACACCACGAGAAAATATTTTGTAGAACATTTTAACACTCTACCTTTTTGTTGAATGGGTCTATTTCTTCCCTTAAGTGCTATACAATTCTACTGTAGGTCTTTAAAGACACCCAAGCTCTTGACACCCAACTTGAACTTAAAATGTATTTAAGGTTTAATTTCATACTAATTCGAAACTAGAACTCAATATTACAAATCTGGTAAGCCTTACGTTTAAAGCATAAAATGTGTGCAGTTTTATATAGAACACCTCGAGAAACACTTTTGTAAAAAATGTTAGCTCGCTATATCGGCACTGAAGTGGAGTTTTCCATTCCTTTTTTAAAAAAAGGCACAAGAAGACATATCACAAAAATCTATCCCGTGGCTTTTTACATAAAACTGTTGAACACCTCTTGTAAGACTTACAAGATTTCCTATGCCGAGACACTATAACTATGTGCAGAGTGTGGGATCCTAAAATGCCTTCTAGATACAAATTTTCAAAACGCCGATACACATGTATATTTTCTGTGTGCCCTCTACCAGAATCAGTCCCCAGTGGTACAACAAGGAAACATCGCCGCTAGTGACTAAAGAAGTGATTAGTATTTTCACTCTATACACTAATGGCGCTAGTGATAGGGTACACCCAACTTTAGCTATATCTTGCTCCAGACACTAATAGTTGTAACAATTAGTACCCACTATTCGAAAGGTTATTCTCTAATCCTAACTAATGCATGCATTAGGGCAGGGAACTAGTTTTTTTATGACAAAACTAGCACTACTAAAATACATTGCAATCATTCTTCCCTATGGTTTTATGGCGTTAACACCGTAGGTATGTAAAGGTAATCTAGAGAGGGGTCAATCGCCACCTCTAATAACATCCCCGTGTTAAATTCGACACTCAAAAGCATGTGAGGTAGATTGTGTTGGGACTAGCGGTAGTTCTTAAAGAGCTAGCGAATATACATCTGCAGAGCTAGTACGCTACACCAATGGGTCGTTAGAGCCTTGTTATTTAAGTTATACAGTGTATTTAAAATAGACGCAGTAATGAAGGGATTCCTTCATCATCTAAACCTTTACTCGTATTGAAAAGCAGCTAAATCTTTACAAGAAGAGCGACAACTACACTCAAAGAAAAGATATGGTTGTGGCATGGTTGCGTCAACAATGTCATGTTTCCCGATATAGCTTATGGTTGTATCAAATAAGTTATTATTGTTTTAAAGAATTGTGAACCTTAATTAGCTTACGAAAAAAAAACTCATGCTTACATTTAATCATGACATTATTATCACTCACATTAATAGCAACATGGTTGAATCACAACAATATTATTATTAAAAGAATTCGAGCCACAGTCATGATATATTTAAAAATTCAACAACAGTATGGTTCTATAACAATAAAATATGATTCTTGCCCATACTATTTTAAAACAGTTTACTTGAATTCAAGCTTTGGTTAAAAAAGACACATGGCTCTCTGCTTCCAAAAAAGTTTTGGTTCTATCCCTTGGTTGAATGCTCTTTTGTCAGTTTTTTCTTTTGCTTCAGAGCTGTTGGTTTATTTTTGTGTGTCGCTTGGTTTGAAAAAATAAAAATAATAATAAATTACAAATAACAAAAACTGATAAATGCTAGCAATTAATATTCGGCCATGTTGTGAAAACCATTTGAAAACGAAAAAAAGTTTTCTTTTTATCGGACAATTTAGTGCATTCGTAGCTTAGTTCGGATAAAATATCTTAAACATCTGAAATATAAGAATTAACTGAAAAGCTGCAATATTTTAAAACTAAATGGTTTTGTAAATAAAACATGTGTCAGCAAATATGTATGTACATAATATATCTATGTGAGAATAGATAACACTTTTTATTTCAGATTCCACACACCGACCAGTTAAAAAATAATAACATTTTAACCATATATATGGTTGTCTCGTACCATGTATATGGTTAATTCAAACCATATATTGTAATTTTGAACCATATATATGGTTGTCTCGAACCATATATATGGTTATTTCGAACCATATATTGTAATGTTGAAGCATATATATGGTTGTCTCGAACCATATAAATGGTTATTTCAAATCATATATTATATTTTTGAACTATATATATGGTTGTCTTGAACCATATAATTGGTTGATTCAAACCATATATTGTAATTTTGAACCATATATATGGTTGTCTCGTATTACTCGTATTGAAAAGGAGCTAAATCTTTACAAGAAGAGCGACAACTACTTGCACGTAAACTTATTGATGCTAATGGCAACACAGAGAAAAAGTTTCTAAAATACAATTAGAGTGGCAGAAACTTCCCGGAATACCATCTGATAAAGAGGAAAATTGAACAAGACGATGGCTATGCCTGGGAGAAGCTAAAATAGCAGCGGTAATCAGAAACTGTCTATCGGCTGTCGTTGCAAAGTCAAACAAAGTCAAGGTCACATAATTCTAGACCAAACGTTGTGATTGCACAATACTTTGTTATCGAGCTGTTGTTTGACAGGAATCAACTCTGGAGCGAAAAAGGTCTAAGACGCACCCAGCACAGCGGTGGTCTGTTTCCGCTTTCTTCCTTTACGTGTTTAGAATTTTTTTCTTATTCAAGATGAATATATTCAATCCATCTACACTAACTAACACAATCACATTACCATTTTGGTTTAAGCAAATTTGTAGTTAAAGTGTAAGTGTTTGTGTGTGAGTGAGCTTATGAATTTTCATGTGTGCGCTCAGCGGGAAATAGAAGGATTATGGATGCCTTCTAGAAGGCCTCTGTACTCCTTATTTTGGATGTACAAGGCCTGCTCGCACCATTTCATACTCATATCTTTTTTAACACACTGTATCATTGCGGGGAGGGTCTTCCGTTTGCTAGTTCTGGAAGGCCTGGCAAAAGATCACCTAAAAAGTTAATTTTGAAGGGTATATAAGAAAGGTGTGTCAAACAGCAAGTGGAGGTACATTTTTTTAATCTTGGTATTTTTTCTTTTTGATTAATGTGATTTTTTATTTCGAATTATTTTATTTTATCTAAAGTAATTTTTTATACGAGTGTATTTATTAAGAAGGAAATGGACACAATACTTTCGCCGTAATAGGTATAAGCTAATCAGCTCCAACATACGGCATAATATATGCATGTGTCATGTCTCTTGTACTTAAATCTTAGCTTTATGTACAAATTACTTGCGGAAAAAGAATATGAGAATGTTTGTTATTTACAAAAGAATTTCTTTTGCTTTGGCAAAAAAAAAAACACAAAAATGCTACTTCTCCTTTTCTCCCTTCTTACAGAAGCGAATGTGGAATGTGTATCTTATCTTTTATGCGGAAGAGCTGAGGCCTTCTGTAAGGCATCCTTTAGCAGTTAGATAAGAATTGTAATTGAATAAAAAAAAAAAGAATATTTAAGCAGGCCTTTAATAAGGCCTGAAGTAAGGAGGTCTTCTGCATTTTCCTTCTTACCTTATGCATTTTCATGTATGCCTGTATGTGTATATTATTATTGCATGTGTTTCTCCAAACAATGGCACGTGGTTCCAAGTTGTTTTCAACAACAGCTTCTAATGCCTTGATTATATTTTCTACTGTTTTTCCAGCTGCAGCTAAATATGCAATAAAAATTGTGTGCGTGAAAATCGTGTTTTGTCGTGTGAACAAATGCATTGAGTGGATGAGTGTAAAAGACCAACAAACGTTTACTGTTGATGTTACATTCATATGAATATATCGTTATAGAAAATTCAAAAAGCCTTACCGAACATTTGAAAAGTTTTACAGGGGAAGCATAAAACTTATTTAAATGCCAAATATATTGACAATTAGTGCAAAATATACAGCCATGTCACACATTCCGTTCGGGTTGGTTTTGATTCCGTAGTTGGCATTCTGAAAAACTAAATTTTTGGTGATTTAGATTTCGTTTATTTTGTATTTCGTTTTTACAATGATAAAGTTTGCGTACCTTGAGGCGTTTGTTTACTCTTGTTTTTAGATGCAAAGCTCACATTAAGCTTTTTATTGACATGGAAAGCTCATGACCAAATATTTATTTGACGCTCCTAAAAGTATGCACGTTTTTTAATATTTACTGCAAATTTAGTCTGTAGAAAAGTGTTTTTCAATTCCACTTTGAAATTTAAAATTGGTTTGATTACGAAGAAAATTTTCGTTTTTCGTTTTCTGAAGAATCAACCTACGGAATTGAAACCACTTCCGATCGGAATGGTATTATGTGACATGGCTGATAATGTTATGTTTTTTGAGTTTTTAAAAAGCAATAATAACATTTGTACTGAAAAACAAATTACAAACATTATAACACATTGTGTGCTTATTTATAACATTGTTTATTATTTCTAGGATTCAGATGTCTTGGGTTTCGTTGAAACCTTGCACTGTTGTAATTTGTAGAAGTTCAGTTGGCAAGACCAGGCATTTGAGGCGAATGAGACAAGCTACCGTCGTCAACGCTGCGATTTTTGTTGTCTTAAGAGCGTTGTGTACGCCGGCAACCACTTCTTCTCCTTACAGCGTCGGTAATGACTGTAAGCAGAATCCGATTCGAAGGCTCATAAAAAAGTTGCAATAGGGAATTGCAATTGTTGTCGCTGTTTGCCGTACTAAAGCTGAGTTTGTAGTCTATAGGTCTACACCAGCAGAATGGAATACGTATTTTCTGGGCCGCAACGCACTTCGTCAGCATTCAGGTGTCTTGGGTTTCGTTGAAATCTAAACACATAGGATTGATGACCTTAAAACTATGACACGTTTGTGATCAGATTGATGCCTGTTTTCATTTTATTGATGACATTTGTCATAGCATTGATGTCAGAATTCTGACTCAATTGTATAATACATTTTTCTATGGGTACACTGAAAAAAATATCGCTTCATAAGTCCATTAAAAAAATTTCGTTAATGAAATTTAATGAATATGGTGAATAAATTTCATTGGAATTCCTTCATTAACTTTCATAATTTCGTTAGAAAATTTCATTGTTTTTATGACAACAACATTTTGTCATTTTATATGTTTGTTATTGTAGTACTCTTTCTTATTATTATACACTCATACACACACTGTCTTGACAGTGCTGCTGGCTGAAGTAGTTAAAACGTTGTCTATAAAGCGAATGATGAGAATCATGAGTCTGAGTTCGATACTGTGAGCGGTCACCAACATTACAAATTTTTCTGATGTACATTAGCGTCTATCGTATGTATTTGCAGCATGGGGCTGTTAATAAATTAATATATTCAATAAAACAAATAAGCTAATGAGGCTACTGCTAATGTAATAATATAATTAAAACAATGAAATAATTTCATTACTGATAGAAATTCATTAAAATTATGAAATAGTTTCATTAAATGAAATAATGAAATAATTTCATTAAAACTATGAAATAATTTTACCAAAATAATGCAATATGTTCATTATCTTAGCAAAATTATTACAATGGACCAATGAACTTATTTCACATATATAATGAAATTTTCATTAAAATAATTGTAATGAAATTTGTTTCATTAATCCAACGAAGCGTGACGTTGCTTGAGTTTTAATGAAGTTCTTCATTGGATTAATGTCGAAATTCACAGAAACTATGAACAAAATACTTTCAGTGTATACAAAAAACTATACAAATATTTCACGTTCGCATTAGTGAATTAGGGAGTTAAATCAAATGATGATTTTAATATGTTTAATTAAAAAATTCACCAATATTCCATAAAACACATTACTCCATTTCAGAATTTTAAAAATTTTATTTCTTTTCTTAAACCTTTTTATTTTGAAATCATAACTAATTTGATAGCAAACCACTCTGTGTTTGCTGGGAAAATTGAAGCGGTAGTAGCCTTGATATGAATGCATACAAATTTTGTGCAGATTTGTGTTAGTTTGTGTGCGAGCGAGTTTCACCATGTTGTTATTGTTAAATTTTTTTCTCACAAAATTTTCATGCTCGACAGAAATTTGCGTGGAAAATATACAAACGCACTTATGAAAAAAAAGATCCTAAAATGCTTTACAAATCTTTGAAAACATAAAAGTATTGAAGTTTTGTGTTGTTTTTCTTTAAGCAAAAAATCACAGTAAAGCTCAAAAGCAAAGGGAACAAAACACAACCGAACTAAAGATGAAAGAGTCTGCTTTCTAAGTATACTAAAACTGTAGTTTGCGTAGTGAATCCTAGAAAATGCTTTGGTAAGGTGATAAATTTATATGTGAATGGATTTATTTTCATGTTTTGTTATTTTGAGTACCTTTTTTCCCTCTTATTATTTCGTTTTACCGTTGTTATTGCTTTTCTTTTGGTGTGGAAACTTTCTCTATTTTCACAGGTGGCTTGGTTCAGATGTTAGCAAATAAAATTATCACACTTGCAGTACTGCTGTTGTTCGACTTTTTTGTGTGTGTGTATGTGTGTCCGGATGTTAAAGTATCTATTTACTTCCTAGAACTAAAGAAACTAAATGCAACAGCATTCCCCGTTATTTACCAAAGATATTTGTGTTTCGCCAATGTTTTTATAGTAAATAATTGTTTTCCAAGAATCGTCATCATATAACAAATACATTACATATGGCAAATAGAAACATGTCGCACAGTGTTTTGGTACCATATATTTAGTATTGTTTCAATATTAAAGGAGTTTTTGTAAAAATTGTTAAGCTCTTGATTGGTAAAAAATACAGAAGTTTTTGAATTTAAATTTAGTTGATAATTATGATCAGAAGGCAGTAAGAATTATGAACTTCTTCTAAAATGATATCGTTGAGCTTTCCGCAAAGTTTAATTTCAATCGGTACACAGAAAAAAGCTATTTCATTTTCATTTTCTGTAAAAGAATTCAATGAAATAGTAAATATTTTGTCTATGAACGGACCTACAAACGAATTTGTAATTATAGACAAAAATACCTCAACAATTTCATTGAAAAAAAAGCGTGTTTTTTTTCAGTGAACAATTTGTTTGAATCTATAAAACAATTTGTCTAAAAATATTGACAAATTGTAGACAAAACAATTTACTAAATCAAACAAAAATATTTACTCGATTTTCTGAAAAGTATCAAACAATATTTCTGTCTGAATTTAATAAACAATTAGTCTAAAAATCCTAAAAATTATTAAGCAAAATAATTTACTTAATTAAACAAATAAAATTTTTATCTGTGTCATCATCATTAAGCATTTATGAGATTTCACTTTATTAAATGTGTTCTAGTCTGTCTGAATGTTTATCTAAATACTCTAAAAAATGAATGAGAATTAACGCAACGATTCACCCAAAAATCTCTTGTAAACAAACTTGGTACAATTGCATTCCTCTTGCTATGATTTTTGTTGTTGTTATTTGTGTGTCATCGGGGTAGTTTTTTACGACACAGTTTTTATTGTTGTTTTTGGTGTTTGCGTTCTAAATAAAAGTCAAACAAACATTTCATAGATTATAGACAGAATATTTACTGAAAATGAAATTTATTTTTAGACAAACTTTTGTTTGAAAAATTTTTTGTGATAATTTTTTCTGTGTGGTTATGCTGACGGCCTTATCATATCTGTGATAGGATGGGAGAATTTAACTGACAAGAACCCTGAAAAGACAATCATTGTACCATTTACCAAACAAATAAATCTTAGGCTCATGGAACCAATTCACACACAAAAATTTCAAATTAAAATCGTCGAAAACAAGATTAATTTAACACTTTTCGGTAGTGATTTTTCTTCATACGTGTTTCATGTGTTTCAATAACCCTGAAAGAACATTTTTCCTTTTGAAATATATATATATATATATATATATATATATATATATATATATATATATATATTTCATGTTGATTTAATATTCCAGTATATATAAATTAAAATGAAGTTGATTATGAAATAATACGAAGAATCATGTTGAATCAAAGATATATCGAGTTGAAACAATGTGAATTTGATATTGAAGCAACAGGAAGAATTGCGTTGAATCAAAGTTATTTTAAGTTGAAACAACATAAATTTAATGCAGCATTAATTATTTTACTTACATGATATGTATTTGCACAGGCATCAGAAAAATTAATGTAAATGAACTGCAAGAAGGAGCAGGGGGGGGGGGCTTCTATTGTAAATATGTGCCTCAATTTTTTGTGAAACAAAAAAGCTGAAAACTATTGCATACAATTTATTCTAAATTCGTAACTAATTTTATCATCTAAAGTATTCATTTATAGCCTGAATTTATTGAAAAATTTAATTCATAAAAATTTTTCAGTTTTTTTTTCCAGTTGCGCTGTCACCGACCGGGTTAAATGCTTTTGCATTTATTATCATGTTATTGTTTGTTTTTAAGCGCTGTTCTATTATAAAACACCTTTTGAACTCAAGAGATCAAAGAAAAAAAAAGTAAAGAGTAGAGAACATAAAAATTGTTTGAACTTAAAGCAAGCAGACAACGTTGAAAGCATGGGATGGTTACAAGCAACAGCAAATAACCGCGAACACTTTTTTGTGCATCTATTGTGTGGATGTTCTATAGCTATGGACTATTTTTAGATCACTCATATAAGCGTTGTATTGGATAATAATAAGGTGGAGAAGATTTTTCAGGAAAAAAAATATTCATAAGAAATATAATAAATTTTATACTTTTAAAATACGACAAAATTATATTAGTTAATACAAAGAAGGCTCATTTTCGTGGTTGTCAAAATGAAGGCTATAGATGACATACGCTCTTAAATTATAGGTAAATCTTCTGGAATATATCCGAAAATTTATGCTATTGAAAATCATCGAAATTAGTTCTTAAATTACTGAGATATAGCCAAAAACCTATTTTTACTTATGCTTCTTCATGTTTCTTGGGACTAAACTAAAACCGTGGGGCATTGTTCACTGACGCGATAAACTCCACAAACAGGGTAAGTTAAATAAAACCATTTAACAACAAAATTTCGACTTTTGTATTCATAAATAACATAAATAACATTAAATAAAAAAAATTTTAGAATACACCCGAAGAATATAAACGATAACTTCAAAACGGCTGGACCAATTTTCTTCAAACATCGGTTAGAAGATTTTGGATCAAGCCACCTTTCTAACAAAATTTACTAAATTGAGTTAGCCGTTTGGGAGCTACGGTGTCAAAGACACACAGATTCAAGAGGATACATCTAGAAAAGATGTGATATCTTCTAAAAAAGGCAGATATAGAGAGACACACACACGCACAAAGAGGGGTGTTATACCCCTCTCTTTAAAAATAAAATATGTCTGAAAATTATTTTAAGACAATATATTCATAAAAATTTTTCTTAAAATACAATTCAAATCAATTTGAATTTTTTTATAAATACGGCAGCGAACAAAAAAAAGTTGATGGAAATATTATTTTCAAATTGGAAAGTATATAAATTTTTAAACTGAAAATTGAAGAAAATTTTGAATTTTCAAAAATTTTTCTACAGAGTAAAAGTTCTTCGGAAGTGACAAGCACAACTTTTTTCTCTTTTTAGCCAAAGTTCTGTCTGTGCATCCATGAAAATTATAATTTCGTAAATTTAATGTACCCTAATATTTTTTATATTTTTTTTTTTGCCAACATTAAAAACTGTAATGCTCTTGCTTTTTAAGGAAACTTGAGTAGTCTTTTGCTAAAAACTACTGTGGCCATCAACTATTTACTGGGTCTGGTGTTATCAACATTTTTACTTCATCATTTCCTTCATTGTTTGTTGTTGTATACCTTTTTATTTAAATTTTGCTTAAACTTCGGCATGTGGCCGTATAGCTGGTGCCAGTCAACCAACAACCCACCATATACTCTGTAGCCACAACAAAACATGACACATAGAAATACATTCGGGCTTTCTATAAGTACGAGAAGTACTTATGTATATACTTACACTTGTGCATTCATATGTATGTATGTATGTATGTATGTATGTATATATGTTTTTGTTCAAAAGTGATTACGTGGTTGTAGATGTTAAGGCCGCAAAGTGCACTTGTGGCAGTGATATAGCGACGTCCATTTTATACCATTTATGGCGTAAATACTTATAAATTTTATGCAAGTGGACAAAAAAAATGCACTCACTAAAAATAAAGATACAAACATATGAAAAAAAAATATCAGAGTAAAAATAACCCTAAAAACAAGATACTTTAATACAAGTGCAGACTGTGGGGGGAGAAGGTTGCACAGTTAAAAAATAATAATAAAAACAATGACTGACCCCAACTATAATGCCCTTATACATACACAATTTTACCATAATTTTATGATGATAATTTTTTTGGGGGAGCCATCATGAAATGTACTATTCGCAGAAGAATGTTATAATAATCCAACAACAATGAAAAATGCTGTGTTCGTTGAGAAGGAGTTGCTGTAACTGCAGATGTTATTGTTGTTATTTTAATAGTGCATGTTAATGCATAACTGTTAAAGAAAATTAGCATAATTTTGACTATTATGACTACAAGTGTACTGAGAGCGACAGTGGTGTGCGTGAGCTATGGAAAAATTTAAAAACGTTATGGAGAATTCGTAAAAGGGCCATATTCGGATATATTTAGTTAAAGAAATTCATCGCACAGCACTCTCTTTCGTCGGTATTGTAGCAGAACCGTCGGCGAAGTAAAAAAACTAATAAAATGGCTACACAGATTAAACAACTCGATGCCTGCTTGACATCAGATGGGTTTGCAACACTGCTCTACATAAAAACGAGCAATATTAGGGTTGTACATGAATTAGAAAAAAATAAATAAAAAAGTTTTTGTTGAAAATGTCTCCTTGTCTAAAATTACATCGATTTTGTAGTTGAGTAATTCCATTTAGCCGCGTGTGACCACTTTACACATATTTTTTGTTATAAATAAAGAATATAGAATTTTGTACTTAAAAAAGGTTGCGACTCGCAAGGCCATTAAGCTTAAAGTCGTTGAATAACGGCTAGACACTTAAAGAACACGATTCCTGCTCAGAATGGTCGTCAGAAAGCTGCGACGGGTGTGACCTTACAAATCTTAGTTTTAAAGAATTATAACTTTGGTATATCTGCTTGTTCAAAGTGTTCTTAGCTGTATTACATATTTACTGTTTGACAAACAATCAGTTTTCTTAGCGAAAAACGATTTTTGAAATGTGACTGGTGTGACCGACGGGTGTGACTCAATACGAAAATTTAAAAAATTCGAAGAAATAAAACTTTTTATTGATTTCATTAATATAAATAATATAAAAATAGATAATAAGAAAATAATAAAACATTAAATTATTTGCTATCCGTTCTATTATAGACAGCTGAGTATTTTTTTAAATTCAATAAAAAGGGGAAAAATATATTCTTTTCAGAGATAACGGTTTTCATTAATAATGAGAAAGGGAATAAAAGAAAATCTGAAATAAATATTAAACAAATTGATTAAAAAATATTAAAAAGTGTACTTTTTTATTTTTTCCATAATTGTCATTCTCTAAAAGACATCAATTGAGAGATTTTTATTAAAAATAAGAAAATTATTTTTTCCTTATTATTTTATTAAAGAAACAACCTTTCAAATTAAACATATTTAGTCCAAGTGGGAAAAATTTTGCATAAAGTATAATACGGCTATGGCTCAATAGTAGATACGTCAGACTATCAGTCAAGAGGTCGCGGTTCAAACCTGCATGCAGCCAAACGCTTTTTTTAGTAAAAAAAATTGTAAACTCTTGAAGTTTTCAAAAACGCTAAAACTAAGAAATTCCAAAATTAAAAAATGTCAAAACGAAAAATCGCAAAAATGAAAAAGCGCTTAAAGGAAAAAAGCATAAAATTAAAAAAAAAATCGCTAAAACCCAAAATATCACCAAAACTAAGAAGATCGCAAAAAATATAAAAACGCAAAACCCAAAACATTCGTCAAAACGAAAAAAAAATACTACAACATAAAAAATTGCTAAAACTGCAAATGTCACAAAAAAACGAAAAAATCGCCATAAAATTAAAAAAATCATTAAAAAAAACGCTAAAGCCAAAAAAGCGCCAAAACTAAAAAAACCGCCCAAAAATCGCCAAAACGAAAAACAGTGTCAAAACAAAAAAAAAAAAAAAATCGCTAAAACTAAAAAAATCACAAAAAACAGAAAAAAAATCCCCGAAATCGAAAAAAGCGCCAAAACTGAAAAAAAGCGCCAAAGCTAAAACGAATCGCTAAAAATAAAAATATCGCCAAAAAGCGAGAAAAACGTTAAAACAAAAAAAAACCCAAAAGCTACAAAAAAAACGAAAAAAACGCCAGAACGAAAAAAAGTGTTATAACCAAAAAAAATCGCTAAAGCTAAAATAATCACCAAAAACCGAATAAAGCGCCAAAACTGAAAAAAACGCCTTATAATATAAATCGCTAAAACTAAAAATATCATCAAAAAGTGAAATAAAACGTTAAAACAAACAAAATCGCCAAAACTAAAAAATCGGTAAAAAAAAATGGAAAAAAGGAAAAATCGTCAGAAAAAAACGAAAAAAGTCACAAAAATTAAAAAAGCGGCAAAATAAAAAAATCGCCAAAAACAACGAATAATACTTTAAGAAAACTAAAATTAAACAAAAAAGCACAACGAAAAAACTGCCAAAATGAAAAAAGTGGCAAAAACGAACCCTTCGTGTGCGAGCCAAAGTTGCACTTTAATTAATTTTTTATTTATTTACTCACTAAATAAATAAATAAAATTGCTTTGTTATTAGAACGCAAATCATTTGTTTTCTTTTAGAGTTCCAGCATTTTGTTTCGTTCGACATTTTTTCAAATTTATTTATTTTAATGAGTTAACACAGTTCAATAAACCTCCAATATATGACAACTGTTTTATAAATATTTATGCTTTAGTTATAATACATATTTGTTTGTTTTTTAATTTTTTAAAATTTTTAACATTTTTTAGAACTCGTACACAAATAAATATTTTTAATAGGTCAGTTTACGGTACATAAGTAAGTTATATGTATTTATCGGCGAATTACAGGAATAAAGCAACTTTTTTATTAAAATTTATATAAAAAAAGACTTATGAGTTAAAAAATAAAATCTCACTACGTAAATGTGTTATATGCATGCATGTATATCATTATCCGAAGAACACATTGATGCCATTCTGACGTAACCATGATATCATGAAATGTTATACTTTACATAAGAAATCACTCACTATTGACTCATATATGACTCATAATTGCACACTTAGGTACATCAGATACTGATATGGAATGACACAAATGTGATGTTGACCTGACATTATAATGACCCTCGTTTACTAAATTTTACATAAGATGGTAGAGAAATATCCTGATATTCTGCATTCTATTTTTCTTTTGTCTTAAGTTTCCTCGAATTCCATTACAGTCCTGCATAACTCATATCCTTTCTTTCTTTTCCAGTAGCCCTCCATTTTTTAACTTGATATTTTTGGAAATAGTTCAATTTCTAAAATTTAAATTAATTTTTAACCGACTTAAAAAATAAGGAGACATGTTATCAATTCGTTCCCCCATTTAAAACCCGATTTCGCATGCTTTTTTCTTTATTTAAAAGGATGTACTTCGAGATTGGTCCCGTTGAAAACTGGGCGGGGTCACGACCATACGAAATAAATGCACAAGCCTTTTCTTCTACTTCTACTCAACCGATTCTTATGGAACTTTACACCCACATTAAGTTTCTGTTTGAATACTACACCATGATAAAAAAGATGCAAAGTAAATTTTAGGGTATTCATTCGGTTAGCCGTTACTCGGATAACCGGTTGAAAACTATTCGATTAATTGATCGGTTAATTTAAAATTCGCTATTTTCGATTACCGGTTAAACCTGTTAATTTCAGTCAATTAATCGCTTGACCGACGTAACAAAATTTTTAATTCTTTGTAGTATTATAACGTATTATTTGTGTGTTTAATGATTTGTTTCCTTTCATATAAAAGAGGCCTTAAGTAAAACTTTCCAAACTTTGGACGTGGTTGCAATAGAGCTTTTGATTAATAATTTAATAAACGACAATAATACTATTGCCAACAATTTAATTAAAAACCTGATGATTAGATTTAACGAGAGACGAATTCAAGTTTTAAATACAATTATTTTATACCTCCATTCAGGAATATTTCCTTCTAGCAACAGTGTTTAAAATATAATTTATGAAAAAACTTTATTAATCGGTTAGCCGATTAATATCGAAATTAACCGATTATTAGCCGATTAAACTAAAATGTCGATTAATTACTCGAATGATTAACCGAGTATAGCAGAAGCCCGATAAAATGAATACTCTAGTACACCAGGTTAATATAATATTTTTCGGCTGTGATTTTGCTTCATAGGTGTTTCATGTTAAATTACCATGATTTACAATAATCTTGAAAGAAAATCTATCCTTTTGAATTAACTATGTTTCATGCTGATTTAATATTCCAGTACAGTTAAATCAAAATGAAGTTGATAATGAAATAATACGAAAACTCATGTTGAATCAAAGTTATTTCGAGTTGAAACAACGTGAATTGGATATTGGAACAACACGAAGAATCATGTTGAATCAAAGTTATTTCAAGTTGAAACAACGTGAATTTGATATTGAAACAACACGAAGAATCATGTTGAAAGTAATATCAAGCTGAAACAGCATGACTTTAATGTAGCTATTCTATTAACTATTTTACTTACGTGATAGGCATCAGAAAACTTTGTGTTGTAGCTGGCTGCCCTAGCCAAGATTTGAAGTCGTACCACCTGCATGATAGTCCACGCGCTAACCACTACAGCCACAACAGCTTCAAACTTTACTTTACCTATACACTAATGCCTTAATTCTTACGAAATATTTCTGACTTATAAGAGACTAATAAAACAAATTTTCATAAAAAAATTTCTTTTATAAGCCTCTTATTAATCTAAAAAATTTTTATGAATAAAGTTGTAAATAAATACCCTCGTATGTAAAATGAATTTAATTTCAATTCAACATGATTTAAATTATTATTTAACATAAAACTTATTTGAAATTAAAGTTATAGTCATGTCGATTAAAAACGAAATGTAACGTTTATAACAAAGTTGTTTTAACAATGAAAAATTTTAAATCAAAGAGATTTAAGGTTGGATTAATAATTTTCCGCTTAAAATTAATGTGAAACAGTAGTAATTTTAAACCAGCAGCAGTAAGTTTTTGCTAGTAATTCGTATTTTGTCGTCTACATAGCCGACACATGTAAGAATAAACAACAACAAGTCACAAAACTAAGCAGAACAGGGAATTGTAGCAATGAACAAAGCAAATAAACACTAACACACTTAAACTACAAAGAATTTCTTGTAAATTTAATATGAATTCCAATCAAAATTGAGTCATGTTGATTTTACATTCCCTTTTTTCTGTGTGTAGATATTCCTTTTCAACAACTTCTAGTAAACCGATTATTATTTGCATATACATTAAGTTATTGTTACAATACAACACTATCGTTAGAAAAGTAGGCAATGCCACGCCCATGAGAAGTAAATCTTTATTTCAACTACTTCGCACACAATTACTTCTCATGAAAGTACAGCATTATGTTAAAAATTATAAGCAGTGCGACGCCTATTTTGAAGTCGAGTTTCTTGCAAACATTACTTTATTGTTTCTAGCCTTTAGCTGCTGTTAACTTTTTTAACCTCGTAAAATTTATAGATAAATTCTATTTCAGAATATTGTTAACATAACGCTCAATACAATTTTATACGAATTCAAAATTTTTTCAGAGCACACAGACTAGATTTTG
Organism: Panzeria rudis; assembly: GCA_956483635.1. NCBI lineage: Eukaryota > Metazoa > Arthropoda > Insecta > Diptera > Tachinidae > Panzeria > Panzeria rudis. The sequence goes on along the minus strand of OY101447.1, from coordinate 27,191,359 downwards.
AATTTAAAACAATTCAGATGTATAATCTTCGATGAGTTTTAGCATATTATTAATTATTAACTAAAAAATTTCAATTAAATCAGAAAAATATGGATAACACTCAATAAATTTTTTGGGATAAAAACCATGCTTGATTAATGAAATGTTTTGCAATATAATAAATACCATTTAACAAACTTTACACAATTTTTTTAGATATCTAAAACCACAAGCCTACGCTGTTATTTTAAAGTATGTTGTAAATATAATTTTAATAATTAAAGTGAGTAATGAAGCGTATTAAAAAAGCGTAACGCTCAATACACAAGACTGCGGACAACAAAATTTTTTAGAAAAAAATTATACTTTCTAATATTTTTAAACAAGTCTTACACAAAAAAAGCTTATGTACACTTCTTTGTATCATGCTAAAGCAGTTTTCGATTAATTTATAAAATATTTTACTATACCTTCAAGGAACGCGAAAAAAACATTTGAAATAAGAATCATCCATATAGGTTGCTGGTGCATTTGGTAAAAATTTGATTTCATTGTTTTTAGAGTTACGTCACTTTTCTGCTTTTTATTAACAAATCCTTCGAGCCAAGTTGTAAGCCTTCTCTTTGCGGTTCCTGCCACAAAACAATTCCTTAACTACTGTGCAGTTTTTTGCAAGGTTATTTAAGCCAAAGATAAGCAAGAAACAAATTTTTATATGAATCATACCCAAAAGGGTAATTGTTTGCCAAAGAAAAAGGATATTATATGAGCAGCAGTAAAAATAGGGACAAGATTTTGTATGTCTCTATGGTGGTTGGTTGCATGATTAAAACAAACAACAAAATGGTTGGTTTGTTAACTAAAAAGATGCTGCGTTCGTTATTTGTTGTTTCTTTGTTTGCTTGCCAGCCATGCAGTCCAATGTGTTGCCATGATAGTGCATTTTTCATTTTATGCGAAAAAAGAAATTATGGTTGTGTGATCACATGCTTAAAATGGAACAAGTGCTTAATATGCCCGACTCTTAATAATGGCTGCTACTTAGTATCTAAATAGGAAAAATGAAAAAGTTTCATAAAGCTAAACTAACTCCCAAGATAATAAAATAAATTTATTTACATTACACTATCTATCTTCGTGATTGTTTTGAAATACTAGAATGAAAATAAAAATAAAAAGAAAACTAGAAAAGTAGTTGTTCAATTTAATGTTTTGAAACAAAAACAAAACACTCAAAATTAAATATCAATAATTTTTTTTGTAATTATTTAAAAAATTTGCTGATAAATAAATTCTAAAATGTGCCAGCCAAATTTAGATGTTGAAAATACAAGTGAAGAAATTTTAAATGACAGTAGACAAAGTATTGGCGATCTTCCCTTACCAGCAGATAATTCGGAAACCGAAGAAGTATTAATTTTTCCTTCTGATAATGGGGACATTCATTCGCTAAGATTTTCAGAAAATTATTATGCAGCAGAACAAAACGGAGAAGCATATAATATTGAAGATCTAGCAAATATGCCCGGATTAATAAATTTGCATACAAGCTCAAATGAATATTTGGCTACAAATTCTAGTAATTTGTTTTTAAATCCCGAGCGGTTTCGTCCTAGACAACGAAGATTTGGTCGTCGTAGTCGACGTCGTTTGCAGCGCCGTCAAGAGCATAGGAGCATGTATCGAAAATTAAGGTCCTTATACAAGTCATTGCGTAGGACAGTGAGAAGTGTGAACCGCATAAAAGCTTTAATGAGCCAGCAGGCAGAATTGGTTCAAACCTTACAGAGCTTAACAAACATTGTGGTCAGTAGCAGATCAAACAATGCGTAGTTTAAGATCTTCTGTTTTAATAAAAGTGATATGTTATCAATTTATAAAATTCTTGAACTTTTATTTAGTTGGCTTGCTTACGTACTTGTAATTTCAATCAGTGATCTCTCTTTTTGCGTTACTAATCGCTGAGATTTATATTAAGTTCCCAGTACGAAATTAACTATTTTGCAAAATTAGAACTATATTCATTGGCAATAAGGGATTTGTTTCTACAGCCCAGAACGTAAATTTTCGCAATTTTCGCGTTTCTTTTTCCCAATATTTGTAATTTTTAAAATTTTTCGCAAATTTTCACTTGTTGCAATAAAAGTGACTACGTACGCCATTGCTTGGATTTTTTACAGTTTTGCCGATTTTTAATCACTACCAGACTTTTCCATCTTTTTAATGTTAGCAAGGTTTTGCAAATTTTCGTAATTTCCACTATTTTTTCCGAATTTCTTATATCTTTAGATATTTTTTGGGGCTTATTTGTAATATTGCAATTTTTCGCTAGTTTTCAATGTTCAAAGAATTTAATGACTTATTTCCAATTTATTACCAGCTTTTTTCAATTTCGCGATGCAAGACAACTTTTAAGCTTTAACCGTCATATAGAGCTCTAGTGATTACACTATGCAACAAGAAAAATGCCAAGGAGTACCACCATATATTTTTTGATGTGATATGATCCCCTAACTACAAACACAGTCGAAATTTTTTTTATTATTTTTTTCTTCTTTTTTTCTAAAATTTGGGATTTTTGAAAATTTTTCAAAAATTTTATGATTTTATCATAACTTGAAAAGGTTGATTCCATTTTATTACAACCACCATTAAAAAAGTGAAATAAAACTATCTTGAAGCCGTTTTAACGATATTTTTGATATGGCTGATTCTCATTCTAAACGTACATTTTGTGTTTTGTACCAATATAACTAATAGAAATGTAAGAAGATAGGATGCATATTATAGTTTTTACCTCATTTAATAGATCCTAAAATAAAATAATAATTTTCCAACTTTTAACATTTTTGTGTATTGAACGTTACTTTCGCTTCGCGGTAGTTCTGTTTATGATGTTTGTGAAAAAATACACCACAAAAAATGAGCTGAGGGTTTGAAAGCATTCATCAACTCTGTAAAAGCATAAAACTGTAATAATCGCAGGACGAAACTAAAAGTTAAGGCGCTTTTGCAATTTTGACTTGGGTTCGCATGGAAAAATAAACGAAAATTTTGTCTTGTAAAATAATTCTTTAGAAATGTTTATACACGAACAAAAAAGTAGGCCAACTCTTCTTTCAAATAAGACTTATTTTAATAAAATTAGAATAAAAATACGCCCTACCTAATTAATACATTTTTTAAAATATAAAAATCCACAGCGTGTTGGAAGCAAAGATTTTTCAAAGCAAATCGGAAATTTATAAACAAATAATGTTCCCTGTATTGTTTCTACCCTTCAGCTGCTGTTAAATTTATTTATGAATAATATTTAAAATTTTTTTAACGTAACGCTCAATACAATTGCACACGAATTCAAAATTTTTTTCAGAACACACTATATTTTGAACTTAAAACAATTCAGATGTTTTTAACATAAACTCCTTATTTTATATATTAAAAAATTTCAATTAAATTAAAATAAATTAAGCGACTTTGGGTCGCACACGAAGGGTTCCGTATGAATACACATGTGTATATCCCTTTTCGTTTTTGCCCCTTTTTTCATTTTGACTGTTTTTTCGTTGTGCTGTTTTATTTTAATTTTAGTTTTTTTATTCTTTAATTTTTTTGTTCATTGGTTTTGGCGATTTTTTTTTGGTTTGACGCTTCTTTCATTTACGTGATTTTTTCGTTTTTTGCCGATTTTTTTAGTTTTGGCGATTTTTTGGTTTTGGCGTTTTTTAACGTTTTTCTTTCACTTTTTGACGATATTTTTAGTTTTAGCGATTTATTTTAGTTGTGGGATCTTGGGAATTTTTTCGTTTTTTGGTGATTTTTTTTAGTTTTAGCGATTTTTTTGGTTGTGACACTTTTTTCTCCTGCCGATTTTGGTTGTTTTTTTTGGCGATTTTTCGTTTTTTGCAATTTTTTTTTGGTTTTTGCCGATTTTTTAGTTTTGTCGCTGTTTTTTTTTTGTTTTGGCTTTTTTGTATAACTTTTTTTAATTTTTTGACGATATTTTTAGTTTTAGCGGTTTATTTAAGTTCTGGCGCTTTTTTCAGTTTTGCAGATTTTTTCGGTTTTGGGAATTTTTTTTATCGGTTTTTTGTGATATTTTAGTTTTAGCGATTTTTTTGTTTAGAAATTTTTTTCGTTTTGGCGATTTTTTTGTGGTTTTTGGCGATTTTTTTAGTTTTGGCGTTTTTTTTTGGTTTTGGCGCTTTTTTTCGTTTTTGTGATTTTTTTCCACTTTTTGCGATTTTTTCGCTTTTTGATGATATTTTTAGTTTTAGCGATTTTTTTATGATGTAGTGTTTTTTTTCGTTTTGCCGATTTTTTCGGTTTTTGGGGGTTTTTTTTTAGCTTTTTGGCGATTTTTTTAGTTTTGGTGATTTTTTCGTTTTTTTTTAATTTTGGTGCTTTTTCCTTTAAGCGCTTTTTTCATTTTTGAGATTTCTTGATTTGACATTTTTTTCATTTTGGATTTTTTAAATTTTAGCGATTTTTAAAATTTCAAGAGTTTGACTCTTACGGTTTCCAAGATACAGCAAATTGTGTAATTTACATAGTCAAAATTCCATTAACTGATAGAACACCCTTTAATTTTTATTGTTTTAAATATCAGTGTTATATGGTGTAGTCTATTCTACAGACTACAGCAATTAACACTTACTTTGAAAATTTAAAGTGTCTATATAGTATTTCAACATGTTTCGGTGCTCACTTTAGAACAACATTTAATTTTTAACTGTCATATATTTTTTGTTGTAGCTTCCAAACTCTTACATATTCTTTGACAATTTCAGGTCCGGTTCGCTAGAAAACAGCCGGTGACAGACAGACGGACAGCGTAGCGTACACTTTTGGTGTACGGAAACCTTAAAATATGGATAACAATCAATACATTTTTGTTGAATACAAACCACGATTGATTGATGAAACATTTTGCAATATAATACTATTTACTAAAGTTCACAAAACTTTTAAATATTTAGAATAGAAGAAGAACTAAGCTGTTATTTTAGTGTATGTTGTTGTTTAAATAATTAAACTGATTAGTGAAACGTACTAAAAAGCGTAACGCTTAATACACAAAACTGCGGATAACAAAAGTTTTGTTGAAAAAATTATTATTTTTCTAAAGCTTAAAGTTAAAAACAAGAAAAGTAAATGCAGCCTCGTTTTTGGAAAAATTCATACTTTCTTAATGTGGAAAATCAACAGCACGTATTACGGACTCGCCATTTTGTATGAAGGGCGTTTTTAATACATAATGGAGAGAAAGGGTCCTTTCTTTCGTATAAATATATTTAAAACAAAAACAAATTCTTAAATTTTCTTTTTATTTCAAAGAAAGAAAGAATTCTTTCGATATCGTTAAATAGGCTGTTTCTATTTTCAAATTTATGCGTTTATTTTCTGAAATATATATTTACTATATTTTCAACGGACATGAAAAAAGCATTTGAAATTGGAATGACCCATATACAATATTACAACAAAAAACTCATAAAATAAAATAGCAACTTATTTAAGCAAAATAGAATGAAAAAAGCCATACTGATTTAGAGCTCATTAAAATATTTCAAATGAAAAAAGTTGTTATTAAATTAAACTCTTTACCGGAAGTAAATTTATTCTAGCAAAAGTTAGAATAAAAACATACATGCTCTTTCCTGCTCAAATAAGCAACTTCACATAACACGTAAGAAAAATTATAAAAACTATGCAAGAAAATATGTGTGCCATATTAATTTTATGCAAGACAGAATATAGTAGTAGTATTCTTTCTTAGAAAAAAATGTGCCTGTCTAAGTCTTTTCATGTTACTCTGTCATACGCCAAGTCAATTAGTCCTTTTAATTATACAGCTGCTACTATTAACAACTTTGAGTTTTGAAAATAAATTAAAACACTCAGTTTCAACTTGTTTGTATATTTCCGTAACATGTGCAAAACTAATGATTTAATTACTAATCTTGTGTTTATTTTATTTTTAAATTTTAATTGGATGAAAAACATTATAATTATTATATTATAACTTACTGCATCTAAGGTGACTATGTGGGTGTTTTTGTGTTCCTTAATGCTCAGCTTAAAACATAAAATGATTATTATTTAACAAAGTTTGTTTGTATCATATGTAAAATAAGCTAAAGAATGAAATATAATCAGTTGACATCAGGCAGAAAATATTCCATCCTAATTGTAAGGTGGCCTGCGCGAAATTTTGAGTTGGACATCTCAAAAATTTTTGAGAAAAGTTCGTCATGTTGAATATTGAATAATTTTAGAACGCGTCATCGGATATCAATAACTTAGATGTCATTCGAAAGCTTTAAGGCTGCAATTAATAAGGATTAAAAAGCAGATAAGTTCCTGCTATAAGTGTCGCTAAAATGCCAAAGTATCCTTTATCCTTAAATATCCTGAAAAATAGTATCTCAATTTTCTTTATTTTTTTTTTAACAAAATGTAGCCAAAATATTCAAAAGTTACAGTTGTTTCTTTATGATATCTCGATAATTTCTATGCAAATTGACTAAGCAATAATTACACTGTACAGCACTAAAAAAAATTACGGGGTTCTGTGAACCAATTCTAGTAGAGGAGGCAAAAAAAAAATACACGAGTGCCGCCGTCTTGCAAGATCACATCGGAATTTTATTTTAGGGGGATAAAGTTTTCCCATTTTGGCCTGTTCGTGCAGCATATTGGTACATGAAACTATGTGTTTTTTACATCTAAGGTATAAGATATGTTTAGCAATTTTGTAGAAAATATTAGGACAAATTTTTTGTGGAACATATTAACTCTTTAACTCCCCCACATAGCGGAAATTTCGGGCTCTTTTCTAACAAATCGTAAAAAGTACCCCTAAAAAGAGGCAGTGCGGTGATAAAATGTTTTACAATAATGTCCATAAAGTTCTACCTTAAAGACAAATAAGCTCCAGACTACAAGTTGAGTCTGGAGCTTATTTGTCTTTGCCAGAAAACATTGAAAACTTAACTTCATACTTATTCACAATTAGTACTCGATGCCAAAGACTCCCCTTCAGCAGCGATATTGGAATCTAAAATGCTCTACGAAAATGTTCCTCGTGTACATGAAAAATTTAAGCACATCTTATACCTCAAACAAAACGATTACAAGTTTTTCTACCCCGAGTTCGAAATTAACCCTTAAACACATTTTAAGTTTTGAACGATTTTAAGCGTCCGAATTAAGTCTAGAGGTAGAGTTTCTATAAAAACCTATTGTAGAACTTTATGGCGAATGTTTTAGTAGAACATTTCAGCCCCTAACGTCGCCGGTGAACGGAAGTTTTTTTTTTGCCACTTTTTTAAGAAATGTACAAAAAGACCCATAAAGCGAAGAGTTACAGGGCTAAAATGTTCCAGAGAAATGTCTTTTGTGCTGTTTTACATAAAACTGCTAAGCACATATTGTATGTTAAACGTAAGACTTACAAGATTTCCTATACCGAGTACTAATTGTGAATAAGTATGAATGCAACCCTTAAACATAGTTTAAGTTTTCAATGATTTCATGAATACCAGTTGAGTCTGGAGCTAAGTGGTCCTCAAAAGCTGATAGTAAAACTTTGTGGCCAAAATTTTTGTTGAACATTTCATCCTCGCACTCTCCCTTTTTATGGATGTTTTTTACGATTTGTTAGAAAAGAGCCAAAAATTATCGTTATATGGGGGAGTTAGAGGGATAATATATTCCACAAATATATTTGCCCTAAAATTTTCTACAAAGCTGCTTAACATAGCCTACACCTCAGACATAAAGAGCACATAGTTTCATGTACCGATATTCTACACAAACAGGCCAAAATTATTTCAAGTTGAAATAATGCGAATTTAATATTAAAATAATACAAAGAACAATGTGTCATCAAAGTTGTTTCAAGTTGAAACAACATGAATGGAATGTATCCATTTTCTTAATTATTTTACTGAAGATGTGTATTAATTAGCATAGGCATCCGATAAATTTGTATTGCAGTTGGCTGGACCTAGCCGATATTTGAGCTCGGTTTAATGCTACTCCTATCATCACATGCTTGGTAGTCAACGCGCTATCAACTCAGCCGCGATAGTCTCAATTAAACTTTTAATATACATATTTCAATATAAATGTTATGATAAATGACATGAATTTCATTTTAATTCAACATTTAGTCATATTGATTTTAAACGAAATGTAACGTTGATTTTTCATTGATACACGAAAATAGCTCCAACTTTAATTTGACGTGATAAAATTTGATTTTACTATAAAAAATTATTTTTTTTGATTTAATGTTGAACAATGTTATTTTAACAGTGAAAAATATTAAATTAACGAGATTTAAGGTTAGATTAATACATATTCGTTTAAAATTAATATGAAACAATGGTAATGTTAAAGGAAGTCCTTATTTTTGCAGAAGTTTAATACGATTTCCACTCAACATTGCGACATGTTGATTTTAAGTACTAATTAATGATGATTAATTTTATAATAGTTTGAAATCAAATCATATGTTACGATCGCTTCGTCTCTCATAGCTCATTGCTAACATGATCACAGCTCATGAATTTTTAACGCCTGCATTATTTTAAATTGTCATACATTTTCTTTACGATTTTCTTTAAATCATCAATAGTTACACAATGAACGTAAGTGCATTTCTTTGTCTTTTTATATAATTTTTTTGAAATTTGTTGCTGATTCTTTCTTTCCTTTCCTTGAACATGTATTTTTTGTTTGTTCATTGTACAGTTTGTTTTCTCTTGTCATAAAACTTCCAATCAATCTGATGTACATTTCGTCTTCTTGCTTCATTTCATCACTGGATGTATTATCTTTTTTTCTGATGCCTCAAGCTGTTCGTCATTTCTGCAATGTTTGTGTGTAAATAAATTTTTATGCTTTTTTTTTTAATTTTTTGTTTTTCGTCTATCTGTCTGTCTGTCTGTCTGAATCTCTATCTTGTAACAATAGTCCATTCTTTTCATGAGTTTTTTCATTTTTATTTAAACTATTTTGCTAAAGTACAATCTTTGCTGTTGTATTGCTTTCTAAATGACTTTTTTTATAGAAATATTTCTTTTAACCATTTGGCTCATTGCAAGTTTTGCTCCATTTACGTTTAATGTCATCTTGCAAAGCGATAGCTTAAAAAAATAACAAGCATTTTGTGGTTAAATTAAGGAACAACTATGTTTGTATATAGATGCATGTTAGGGGTCTGAGTTCTATGCAGAGAAGTAATTATTTAAATTCTAGTTTTCACTCAGTGGAGATATACGGATAGACCATAAACTAATACAAATACATTTTTTTATTGATTAAGAAAATTATATTTATCTTTTTTTTGAGGCCCTTCCTAGTGTGCACCTATATACATTCATTCTTTTTTTTTTCTTCAAAATTTTTTTCCATTTATTATTTTTGTTTTAATGTTCAATTTAATATAAGTGCGGATAAAGTTGCAGACAAAGTGTAAAAGGTAAAAATCACATATATACAAGTACATGTTTTTTATTGAAACAATTTAACTCAAAAGGGGCTGCCGGAAAAAATTGGCCATTTAATATTTAGCTCACTAACACATACATGGAGTGGTATATTTAATTATACGAAGTGATAAGCCGTATTAAACCTGGTGACACCAGTGGAAAACTCAATGTTAATTGATCAATTCTCTTTGGGTGGCGGCATTAGATCAAACTCCTTATACATATGATGCGCTAAGCTCTTCATACACTTATATTTTTATATATTTTTTTTAAGAGAATAAAAAATATATCTATGAAAAATATTAGAAAATTTAGAAATGCCAAACACAGGGGTTAATTAAAAGTTTTTAGCCGGAAACTAAGAACTTTCTTTTCTACTTTTTGTCAGACAAAGTCTTCGCCAATCACAGTTTTTCTGTTAACATAGTACATAAAAAAATTTTAAATTTCTAATTAAGTGCTTAATTAATAATATTAAAAATTTAATTGCAATCTTGAAAGTATTTCAATTACAAATTTAATTAATATGTATTTAAAAATAAGTTCATCTAAATTAATGATAAATATTTTATTGTTTTGATTAATTTGCTTATAGGTGAAAGTTCAAACTAATTTTTAATTGATATTACAAATTTTTTAATTGAAATTTTATTTCATTTTTTTTCTGTGCATAAACTTTATGACGACTGTATGTTAGCTAGTGAATATTGTGACACCTTCAAGAGTGATACAACGATCCTGAATATTATTATACTTCTCCGGTTTTTACAACGCATGGTATTTTTATTTAGTTTGAAGTTACAAATAACATTTGATTTGTTTTTTAATTCAAAAGGCTAGGGAATTTGGGTGCAAGACAAGGTTTTCTACATACCTTGTCTGGGGTTGCCAGGTGGGCTGGACTTGGCTGGATTGTCTAGCTTTTTTGATGCTTGCCCAGTTTCGAGCTAAAATTAAATTTGTTTAGCTAAATAGGAATTTTCGGAAAAATATCCATAAAATTTATTACTTTAAATTTATAATTACTCTTATTAGTTGGTACACAACAATAACTCGAATAAACATTAACAGTAGTCAGTTTTTTAAACTCTGCTTAACAACTACTAAGAGGCCTTTGCTACAACAACAAGTTGCAGTAAGAGCTTGTCTATCTCGTATAAAATGCAAAATAGAACTTACAACTGAATGGTGATAGAAAAAGTGGCTCCAACGTATATTAGGAAAGCCACTTGATTCCCTTCGAAAATTATTAGATAACATGATAAATCTATCAACATAAAGATAGAATAGATCGAAGTTGCAAAAATTAGTAAATGACTTGGTATTGGTTCTTGACGAAAGATTTGATGGTTTGGTAATGAAAAATATTGTTTATCCACAATTCTTGATCCTCAGTCTACTATTTCTATATTAAAAAATCGTCTTGAGCTATTCCGCAACTATTGCAAAGACGATCACCTCCTAACCTAGCGCAAGTTTTGCTAAGTCTATGATAAGTAGGTTTTGGAGCGTTTGTAAAGTTTTATAGAATCCAAGGAAGATGAGCTTCTGTTAATTTTAAGCCTTAATTCACTAAAGAAGAACGCAGATCCACTTGTTTTCTGGCGCATTGACGTCATATAGCCAAATTTAAAAACCATCATGCAGTACTACTTTATTTTTCAAATGAGTTTTGTCTCATCTGAGATTATTTTTTAGTACAGCTTCTACAAATAGATTCTTGAAATCATCTTTCTCCGCAAAATTTAAGAATATATACATTGGTTTTCAAATAAAAATCTGTCCTTTTTTTTTGAGTATTGGTATGTATCGAGTATCGATTCTTCCCTAATAACAATGCATAAAAATATTTTTTAATAAAATTTGTTTATGTTCAAAAAATATTTATATGTAATGGGTTAAGCTATTATGTACATATATGGCTGCATTTTGTTGATGCTAATGCCAATTCATCAGTAGATCTTTAACCATCATGTTTGAAAATTAAAAAAAAAAAAATTTTTTATACAAAACAAAAATGAAAAAATTCTAGTAATTTTCGCATGTTCGGCATTTTGTCGGTTTGTCCAGCTTTTTTAACCCCTATGTCCAGCTTTTTGCAAAGCTGGATCTGGCATCCCTAACCTTGTCACATATTTTAAAAACACAATCTTAACCATCGAAACATCTAGATCTTTATAAATGCGCTGGTTTCTGCTGGGGCTGCTGATATCATACGGAGAATATTATTTTGTCGCCTTTGAATTTTTGATACATTTGAAGCCGAGGCAGTGCCCCATGACTGGATATCGTAGGTCCATATTGGTTTTAGAATGAAGTTGTATAGAAGAAGTTTACAATCTAGGCTTAGAGTAGAGTTCCTTCCAATGAGCCAATTCATTTGAGCTACTTTTAATTTCATTTGGATCACCCTTGCACTTATGTGGGACTTCCATGTTAGACGACAATCAAGATGAACGCCGAGATTTTTTACTTCAGTGAGCTGAGATATAGTTTGGTTATTTATTTGTATACACAGAAAAAACTATAATTCGTATTCTATTACTAAATTCATAAATTCAAATATATATTTTACAGAAATGGGACCTATCACAAAATTCGTAAAATTAAACACTAAAATTCGTAAATATTTAATAAGAAAAAAATCGCATATTTTTTCTTTAAAAATTTTGTATTGGAATATTTAAAAACCAAAGAAAAACAATAATAAAATTTAAAAACAAATTCAAACACATGTGTGTTAAAATAAAAACCTATGATAATTTTTTCTGTGTAGGTAGGCAGGTTTCTTTGCACAATGTAAAAGTAATGTGTAGACATTTTTGTTCGTTAATTTTTATGCGCCATTGTTTGACCCATTGTTCCAACTTGGGTATATAATCTTGTAGGTTGCGGGAAGCTTTTGATGGCTTTTGTGAAGACTTAGAAAAGCTGTATCATCAGCGAATGTTGATATGTGTATGTTACTGCTTACCGACAAGTCAGAGGGGTATATCAGATATAATACAGGACGGAGGATGCTGTCTTGAGTAACTCCGGCTTCAATCGGTTGCGGAGGGGTTAGACAAACTTTCTCTCAGTTAAGCAGCTTTCTAAAAGCTTAAGGATGTTATCGGGTAGGTTTTGCTTTAGCTTATGTATTAAATCTTCGTGCCATACTTTATAAAATGGCTGAGAAACATCGATGAAGATCGCAGAACAATATTTCTTTTCTTCCAAGGGTTTTCTAACCACGTTCACGAGTCTATGTGTTTGTTCAATCCTGTCTCCTAAAACCGAATTGGTGGTCTGGAATGCATCCAGTACCATGTAATATGGGTCTTAGCTTACTCATAAGTAGCTTTACAAATAGAATACCTTTTTCAACGTCAGTTCTTGCCCAGTCTCCATTCGAAGCTCGCAATGGAGGCTTTTATGTCACTGATCTTTTGAGGCCTCGGGCTGCTCTCCATAGCGAATAGTTTGTTTGAGGTGTTGCGTCGAGCCCATTTAGCCCATTTTTGAAGAGAAACGGTTTAATGATATTCTAGTAGAGTTTTAAGCTGTTTAGTACATCTCTTCAGCCTAGATTTTAGCTGGGGTTTCAGCCTAGATTTTAGCTGAGGGGATCTGTAGCATTGCCATTCTCTGCGAAGTCTTCTTTTTTTCAGATAAAAGCCGTTCTACATCTGCTGAATAAAATTTATTATATCTCACCTGAAGATTTGTAGTAGTAGCATTTAGAGCAGCTTGCTTACGGTTTGCTTCAAACATTCTAATTTTCATCCGACGTTTCGTTGGAAAATCCCAAATATAAATAATATAAAAAAGAGTGTTAAATGATTGTTTTTCAAAAATTGTGCTTTTATAAAAGCTTTTAACACTCCTTTTTTAACTATTTATATTTAACATGCTACCAGATTAAATAACAAAAAAAACATCCCTGATGAAGTTGGGATTTTCCAACGAAACGTTGGATGAAAATAAGAAATAAATGATCTTTTCTTTTATTTTAACATTGAATGACCTTGAAAGCCCATTAAAAAACAAATTCATAATATTTTTTTGCTGGTCTGTTATTAGAGAAAAATGAAAAAATATGAAGCCTTTTTTTCTGAAAAGATGATACCATAAATGTACTCTGGTTAGTTATGAAATAAATAGAGTTTAAATGAAAACCATCACAAGTTTTATGCTTCTACATTTAGGTTTTAGTTGGTCCCATTATGCTTGAGTAAATTATTGTTAAATATAAACGAGTGTAGATGAAAAAACCAAATTACTTTTTAATTCTAAAAATAGCATATGAAAAACAAACTAAACTAATCTTAAAGCCAAATATCTGTTAATTCAAACCTAAACATTTTGTAAGTAAAGACATATCGTTGATATACTTCAATAATGTCATAACTCAAAAATACTAGTTTTGCAGAACACGTTTTTCTAGTTTTCATTTTAGAAACAACTTAATGGCAAATAAAATTATATTCTTCTATCAGAGGTGTGAGTATACAAGATGATTTTATGAAATTCTTGCGCGATATAAAAAATGATATGATGGTTAATTCTGCAATATTAACTCAACAATCATGTTTTTTGAGTTATAACTTTATTGAAGTAAATGAGCGATAGGTATGTATATAAGTATACCAATATAATTTATGCATAAAGCACAGTTTTTATTCAACACAAAACTTTTGTTATATAAAAATATTGCGCTAGTAAATCCGTTGGAATACAGTGCGAGACATAAATGTATGAATGTATTGTTACACTACCGGAAATATAAAAAAAACTTTTCGTTTTAATATGATTATTGCGAACTTATTTGTTTGTGAATCCAAATTGATTATTAGGCTAAGGTGATACAAAATACAATAAAAATTTATATTCGATATGCATTTATTTCATATCATTTTTTGTTGTGTTTTAATGAAATGCAGGCATGCTTAACCTGAAACAAATAAAAGTTTTTTAAAATAAAATTGGGAGAATATCTCAAATAATAAAATAATAAATTTTATAAGTCCATATAATAAATGTTATAAATCTAGTAATACATATAACATTTATATATGTACTTTTGTCTCGTACTTTATGTTTTTATGTGTATCTGTACAGATATTATAAATTCACGCTTAACAAAACATGTATTTAATCAATAATATACAATTGAAATAGTGCTCATATATTAACAGCTTAATATACGATAAGATCTTTGGACAAGTAAAGCGCGATAAGATAGTTAAACAAAACTATGTTTTTATCATTAAAATATGACGTTAATTGTTGCCCTTGATTGGTAGAAACATTTTAAGCACCAGCATTAAATTATTTGCTTAAATGTTCAAATGTTTAAGTGTGACGTTTCTTATCGTCGTTAAAGCCATAAAATGTACTTACAACTGGAGTGCAATACTTTATTATAATTCAATTTGTCTGGGATATTCTTGAAAAAGAATGTAATATTGTAATTTTGTTGAAAAAAAAAACAAGTTAAGGTCGTAAAGTGTTTACATTTTTATACGTTTAAATTGAGGTGACTATTGCTACATTTCATTTAACAACACTTACATTCAATTTAATCATATTATTTGACAGACTTCAAAGGGGAATGGCTACAAATTAATAAAATCATTTATGGGTCTTCATTACAAGTTACCTTGTGTTACATTTTAGCAGTGCACAGTGGGGACTTTTGCAAAATAAATGGTAGTAAATCTGGAACTTGTAAGCTGTTGATTGGATTTATCTGAAACATCGAACACATTTAGAGGAGGAGTCAGACTTTACAACGCACGACTTAGTGGACTTCTGGCTAAAGCACGAGAGGAGTTAAAGTCGGCCAAATGTACTACCTGGGACTCAACAAAACTTCTGAGTCTTGTAACTTAAGTTAATCTAAAAATTTAAAGAAAATTTATTTTACATGTGTTTCCATATCTCTCACAATTTGGAAGATATTTTTCTTTAAAGAAAACACATTTTTTTTTGTCTTGATTTTTTTTTTAGTATTTTGCCTATAACTTTATAGCTTACAGTTGTATTTGAAATCTAAAGCCAGCATTCTATTGCTGACAAAATTCTAAGTGAAAATGGTTAAACATTTTTTTAATATCTGTATTCTTGAAGTCAGAAAAAGGCTGAAAATTCAAATATTTTAAATTGACCTGAAAAATATTAATATATTTAAAGAAATATTTAAAGAAAATTTATTTTACATGTGTTTCCATATCTCTCACAGTTTGGAAGATATTTTTCTTTAAAGAAAACACATTTTTTTTTGTCTTGATTTTTTTTAGTATTTCGCCTATAACTTTATAGCTTACAGTTGTATTTCAAATCTAAAGCCAGCATTCTATTGCTGACAAAATTCTAAGTGAAAATGGGGACTATTTTTTTAATATCTGTATTTTTGAAGTCAGAAAAAGGCTGAAAATTCAAATATTTTAGATTGACCTGAAAAAATAAATTTTTTTCTTCAAAAATGTATCTTCATTATTTTCAATTTTGTAAAAAACTTTGTTTAACACATTCACTCTTTAATTACATATTGCAAAAGGTAATCAATTGACAAAGTGCTTAGTGCCAAATATTATATATTATGGATATGTACCCTACATTCTGCAATTACCGAAAATCGTCAATTTTAAAAATATTTTTATGTTTAATGGCCTATAAAAAATTGAATATTGTTCAAAAGATGTGTATATTATGTTACAAATATCTTAATGAAATAAACTGTATTTTCTTCGTTATTTATAAGCTTTATAACAAGTTCAAAATCGGATAACATATTTTTTAAAAGTTATGAGCCCAACAATTTTTCATGCCCGAGGTAGTCAATTTTGACACCTGGTAACTCACCGTGTGTTTCAACAGGGTATTCCAAGTCTCTAAATTCTTAAAGCTTAGGTCCTCTTCTATGATTTTTTTATACATCGCTTTTTAATCGGATTGCAAGTTTCAAAGATACAGATTTATTACCCTTTTTTGCCAATTGAAACCACTGTGCAACGTGGATTAAGCAATACGATTACTCATTCTAAAAATTTCCAACGTATTTTACTCAGAAAATTAGTGACTTATTACAACATTTATTGATTATTTTTCTTTGTTATTTTGCTATCATTTTATATAAACAAGCTATAATAGACAAAACTATCGAAGTGATATTTAGGCGTTTACAACACGTAATTTTTTGTTAATTTTCAAGAAACGAAAATATATGCAAACTGAAAGAGTTTCGCTTCATAAATCCAATGAAACAATTTCGTTAGATTTTTTCACAATTCTAATGAAATATTTCACAATTCTAATGAAATTTCACGAATATTGTGAAAGAATTTCATTGGAATTGCTTCGTTAGCTTTCATAGTTTCGTTAGAAAATTTCATTGTATTTATGACAACAACATTTTGTAATTTTATATGTTTGCTGTTATTGTACTCATTCTTATTATTATACACTCATAGACACATTGTCTTGACAATGCTGTTGGTTGAAGTCGTTAAAACGTTGTCTATAAAGCGAATAATGAGAATCATGAGCGGTCATCAACATTACATTATCATACGTATTTATAGCATGGGACTGTTAATAAATTAAAATAGTCAATATAAGAGATAAGCTAATAAGCCTACTAGGTAATATAATAATTTCATTAAAACAATGAAATTATTTCATTACAATAATGACAGAATAGCATTAAAATAATGACAGAATTTCATTCAGATGATGAAATAGTTTCATTAAAATAATGAGACGATTTCATTAAAACGAAATTTCGCCAAAATAATGGAATATGTTTATTAGCTTAGCGAAATTATTATAAGGGATCAATGAAATTTTTTAATATATTTAATGAAATTTTATATCGGGACAACAAAAAGAAATTTGGGGGTAAGAGTAGCTGAGCATGAGACTGACATTAAAAAAGGACGACAATCAACTGCATTAGCGCAACATTGTTTGGATTATTCTCACACAGCTGATCTGGAAAATGTAAAAATATTACACAAAGAAAGAAAATACAATAAAAGATACACTTTGGAAAGCTTAAGTATTCAACAAAAAATGGACATAGCAATGAACAGCAAGACTGACAAAGACAACACTAATGCTACTTATAGCATTGTATTAGGTTAAACTTTAGTGTAACTCCAGCTGTGATATTAGAACGTTAAGAATAAGCTTATACTGTGATATTTACCAATTTTTAATTATTTTTGCAATTATTTTTTAAATTATGTGTTTTATGTCGTATGTAGTCATGTCGCGTCAAATTACATTAACAAAATTTAAGTGCAAATTTTATTAAGAGAGTAAATATGTAAGTTTAAGTAAAATATTAATTGTTGTATTATCGCTATTGTCATTACATTAAAATTGTTCTTTTTTATTTATTTATGAATGTTACCAGATTTCAATAAAAACTATTATCCCTGAAGATGTTGGAAAATCCCAACGAAACGTCGGATATGAATAAATGAAATAAAATTGTCTTTTATTTGCATTTAAATCAAATTTTAATGACCTTAGAAGCCTGAATAGAAACAATTCTATAAAAACTAATTTATATTTTAAATAAAGGTCGAAAAATTATATGTATATTTATATGAAATTTTCATTTTCATCGAATTTCTCCGAAACTCATAAATTAAATTGAAATTGTCGAATTATTAATCAAAAACTGTTACAATTAGTGTGTATTGAAGTTTGACGATGAAAAAAAGAAAAAATTTGGCCATCCTAATATACACTCATAGAAAAATGTATCATAGCATTGACATACGTCCTATCATTAGAATTTTGACATCAAGGCTATGACAGGCAAGTGTCACTAATAAAACGAAAACAGACATGAACCTGATGCCAGACGTCATCATAGAATTTTTTCATAGTTTTAGTGTCATCAATGCTATGACTGGAATGACATTAATACGATGTCACTTATTAGATATCATTAAAGTGTAAAATATGTATAAAAGAAATAAGTAAACAATGTGATAATGTTTGTAATTTGTATTTTAATGTACATTTTTATATATGTGTTTAAACGCATTTTTAAATAGATAAAAAACATTGCATTATTGTACACTTATCATCATTACTATGACAGAGCTAATAATAAAATATGCAAGTCTTTTTAAAAACTACCCAGTAAAAAATTTTCATGTTTTGTGAAGAACTAAGGCAATAAATCGCATAATAATACGCTTTAATAGAAGAGCTTATGGCAGAGCAGTTAATGTATATGAAAGAAACTATACGAAAAAAGCAGAGTTTTTACTGCTGATACAATGCAGGTTTTTAAGCGAGAAAGTTCCAAATGCTTATAGTTTTAGTGCTGAAAATGGAGATGATTTTCAGCGCTTAAAAAAGAACTACTTTTATTTTCTCATAGTAAAAAGCTGCTTTATTTGAAGCAATTTTTTACTGGGTAAGCAAGTACTGCAGACAAAACATTGTAGAAAATTATAGTAGGACACCTTTTCATCCTATTGATGACACTCAGTCATCATATTTATTTCGCATCAATAATGTTTATATTGCCTTTGTCTTACAGATGTTTTGGATGGAAATATAGTTAAAAGGGTAGAAATGTTACTTTCTGAATGTGCGATGAATTGAGGAGCCTGTGATCAAGACCAATATTATAAGGAAAAATAAAATAACAAAAAGTAAAACTAAAATAATAATAAACAAGTGAAAGTAAGAAAATATAAATGTACATAATTATTTCAGGCATTTCATTGAAAACATCTGATATAAAATTTGTCATCACAATAATGAAAAGTGTCATTTGGTCAAAAACGAAGACAATTGACGTAGCATTGATATCAAATTACATCAGCGTTATAAAGGTCTTGCTGCCAGCGACATCATATTGGTGACATTTCGTTATTAAATTGATGTCAATTAGTCATTTCCCTTATGTCAATGTGTCATCAATGCATTGATGATCGATTTGTCATAGTTAGCATTGATGACCAGCTGATGTAAAGATTGACATCACAACAATCCAAAGTGTCTTGGGCTCAAAAACGAAAAAACTTGCCATGGCTTTGATGTCAAATTTCATCAGCCTTATGACGCTTTTTCTATCAGTGTAGCAAGGTCACAACTCTTTATGCCGATATCCACCATATACGGGTACCTCCGTAGTGTAGTGGATATTGTGCAAGACTACTAACCGGGAGGTCGTAGGTTCGATTCCTGCCAAGACCATGGGTGTTTCTGCAGAAGAGCCGATAAAGGCTTAAGCAGTATGTGTGCTCGTTTTTTTAACCGACTTCAAAAAAGAAGGAGGTTATCAATTCGTGTGTATGTTCTTTTTTTTACTTTTTTTATGTTTGTACACGCATATTCATTTCTGAACCGATTGAAAATATTTTTTTTGTTGAAAAGGGTTTGCCTGCAGTTTGGTCCCATAATTTGTTTTCGAAAATCGGAGAAGGAAATTTGCTCTTTTCATGCATAACTCTGTCATTAGTGAACTGATTATCAAAATTCTTCTTTTATTTGAAAGGGTTTGATAAAAATTAGTCACAAAATTTTTTTGTCGAAAATCGGAGGGGGAAATTTGATTCCGCCCCGTACATAACTCTGTCATTTGTGAACCGATTTTCAAAATTTTTGTTTTGTTTGAAAGGGTTTGACAAAAATTGGTCCCAAAATTTTTTTTCGAAAATCGCAGGGGACATTTGCTTACCCCCCCCCCCCACATTCCATAACTCTGTCATTTGTGAACCGATTTTCAAAATTATTTTTTGTTTGAAAGGGTTTGCTAGCAGTTTGGCCAAATAATTCTTTTCGAAAATAGGAGGGGAAAATTTGCTCCCCCTCCGCCCTCCCCCAAAATCCATAACTATGTCATTTGTGAACCGATTTTCAAAATTATTGTGTTGGTTGCAAGGATTCGCTAGTAGTTTGGCCCCACAACTCTTTTCGAAAATGGGAGGGGAAAACTTACTCCCCCTCCCCCATGCATAACTTTTGACTACAGTTTTGTTCCATAGCTTTTTTTTAGAAAATCAGTTGGGAAATTTGCTGCAAACCCACCATGCAGGTTGGTACCATAATTTTTTCCCCTTCCCCCGAAATATTGGTCATCGCATCTCCATTATGGGCCGACTTCTTTTTTTTTGTTGGGAATGGTTTTCTTAGAGTTTGGTCGCATAATTTTTCTACGAAAATCGGTGGGGCAAGTCTTCCACGCCTTCACCCAAAAAGTTTTATTAGAGCACAATTCCTCCATTTGCATACCGATTTTCAAAATTGTTTATATGAAAGGCCATCAAGTATATTGCTCTTTGTACTGAAGTCGGGTTTTTTGCCAGAATTATTTTTTAGTATTTTCTATTTTTATAAGTGTTGCTAATATAAACAAATGTGCAAAATCTTATCGCTCTATTCTATTTTTTGGCGCCAAATGAAACCACTGTGCGACGTTGCAGCAAAAGAGCGATTTATTTTTGATCGGTTATGTAAAACGATATTGCCATTAAAATCGAGGTTGAAATTTATGGAGCAATGTGGGCTATATAAAAGAGTGAACTAATACCGCTAAACTTTTAGTTAAGATTTAGCTCAATTTAGTCACTTATGCTGAGTAAATGACAAGTTCTTTTAAGCATTTGACATTTAATTTCTAGCTTGACATTTTTATAAAGGGATTTAAACCACTTTTAAAATAAACGGCTCATAAATAAATTGATAGTTTTTTTTATCACCTGGCTTTATTGATATTTTTAAATCGACTTTCTATTAAACATTTAAATGCTCATCATTATTTAGGTTTTTATTTAAAACCAGTTGGTTTGTTTTTATTTAATTAATATACATACTCATTAGGGAGATAACCAAATATAGCAACTATCACCATAAGGTGGCCGTTCATGTGTATATAAAGAAAATAGATTACTACTTGAAACGATTTGAATGAAAGATCTTCTTTCAAAAGGTTTTAGGTTTTTCGCCGCAGCCGCCCTCCCAAATATAAAATATTGAAATTTATAACGTTTTGTCTACACATTTACATTAAATATGTTAATACAACAGATGTAGTATTTTTAACAAACGATATTATTTGTATAGACAAAGCTTCAACCTTTTATCGATCGCCTCCAAAAAGTAACAATATTTTTATTAAAAGTTTTTCATTTACTATATCTAAGGTATGGATAATTAGTTTTTGATTATATTAACATTTTGTTAAAAAGTTATATGCCTTTTATTCAAACTGTACTCTCTTCGTTTAATATTTGCTTATAACCAACAGACAAACAGGTGTATGGCTATTTGCTGAATTATAACTAGTTTGTCTACTTGTTTTTTTTTCTTGCTAAACACATCATAAACATTATATTGTTAATTGTATTAATCAAAATTTTTTGGTAATAAATTTCGAGTACATTACATTTATTTATATTCTCAAATTTAAATTCATAAAGTGCTTGAAAAATGTTTTGGCCAAATTATAAATTGGCTTCATATTAATTGTATATGATAATAATAGTCGATGCAAATTCATACTTCCTGCTCAAGTTCAACCTTGTTTTTATACAAATAAAATAAATAACCTCTAGTTTTTTTTTATTATGGTCGAACTGTCTTAAATTATACAATATTTCAAAATTATTTTTAGTTTGGTTTTAAATTCTCTATAAGGAAAAAAAAACCATTTATTTTATGTATCAGCATTTTTACATAAAACAGGAAAAGTAAAAATTAGAACAGCTTATTATCTATTTAATCGGACATTCGATATAAATAGAATACTAAAGATAATTAATTTATAAATAATGTTTGATCATCCCATCAGGGTAATTCCATGTTAAGTCAACAAACAGCTAGACACGACCCCTTTAGATTTTGATGAAATTTGGTCAGATGTTTTCATTTATCTTATAACGAATTTATGCCAAAGAAAAAATATTAAACATGTTTATTTCAAAAGTTATGACATATTCAAAATGCGACTATTTCACAAAATTTTTAAATATCTCGAAAACTATTTTATATACAAGGATGGTTTTAGTATAATTTTAAAGAGGATATTTGGGGATACAAAAATATATAAAAAAATGGAAAAATTACTTATCTGCAAGGCTTTAAAAATATCAAAACTGACTAAATCAAAAACCTAAATTTTTTTCCTCTGAACATATCCCAGCAAAAATAAATTTGGTACAAGGATGCAGTAAGATTAAATAGAAGGGCTTCGGAGATGGGCAAAAGCAGACAGTGCTTCTCCTCTGCCTTGCGAGGTTGCAATAACGTAAGCGAATGAAGAAATTTAACGCACACACGAGAAAGGTGGTCGGCTATTTAGGGCTTTTTCATGATTTTTAAACCCGACGTTTTTTTTCAACTCAAACTTTTTTATAGTGCATCCTCTCTCGCTTAAGTGGATACAAATATGGATGCCAGTGTTAATTTTACTTCGTAATTTGATTTTTTATTCTTCCATTGAATTGTGTATGAAAATAAATGTGCCTCGGTAGCTTAGTGGTTAGTGATCTAGCCTACCATGCGGAGATCGTGGGATCGATACGCGAGCAAAAAGTATTTAATAAAAGTAAATTGTAGTGTAATATAGTTTCCAATTGTGTTTGTACCAGTTAGTACATAAATAAATAGAAAAACAATATAAAATAATTTCAAATAAAAAAATGTATCCAAGTGTAGGTGAAATTGTGATATAAAGAGCAAAATTTTTTTAAATTATATACATATAAAAAATAGATGAGGTTAATGCATCTAAGATGCGCAGAAAGAAGCTCATGCGTCCAAACCTACCAAGTGGGACCGTACCGAAATCTCTCTCTTACAAAACTGCTTCCAGTAGACGGATATTTTTGTAGGGATGTATAATATCTCTCTCTGAATGTCCTTAACAAATCCGGAATATTTTGAGGAGGTGTTCTTTTTATTTTTTAGGATATGCTTTTTTCTTTCGCAGCCTTGAAAAAAATAGTATCGAAAATCATTTAAATTTGTAATATGTATTAAATTTGATTTAATTTAAAGTTTTGGAAGGAAAATAAGTAATAACAGTGACAACTTTGTGCTTTTGTTTTTCGGTGAAATTTTATGTTGGAAATGTTGTGTTAAAAAACACATTTTTTGTCGTATCTGAAAAAATAAAAAAACAGCTTTTTTAAAATTTCAGGACTTTTTAAGGACATTTAGAGATATTATATAAAATAAAATTCAGCAAAAAAATTTAGGTCTTTAATTTAATCACTTTTGAAAATTTAAAAACTTGGCAGATAAGTCATTATTCCAAAAAACATTTTTGTGGTATATATATTTTTTTTGTAGTCTCAAATATCCTGTTTAAAATGATATACAAACCATCTTTGTATATAAAATAGTTTTCGAGATATTTAAAAACTAAACTCAACACACTCAGTAAATTTTGTGAAATAGTCGCATTTTGAATATGTCATAACTTTTGAAATAAACATTTTTAATATTTTTCTTTTGGCATTAGAACACATCGGACCAAATTTCATCAAAATCAAAAGCTAATACACTCTAACTCTTAGATGATTTGACATGGAATTACCCATCAGATATATGTAGGTGATTCACATTCTACATGTACATTTTTTGTTTTTTTTTTTGTTTACCAATGTAACTAATAGAAATACACTGAAAGAATTTTGCTTCATAAATCCAAGGAAACAATTTCGCTACATTTTTTTCACAATTCTAATATTTCATAATTCTAATGAAATTTCACAAATATTGTGAAAGAGTTTCATTGGAATTGCTTTGGTAGCTTTCATAGTTTTGTTAGAAAATTTCATTGGATTTATGACAACAATATTTTGTCATTTTATATGTTTGTTGTTGTTGTACTCTTTCTTATTATTATACACTCATAGACACATTATCTTGACAGTGCTGTTGGCTGAAGTAGTTAAGACAGTGCCTATAAAGCGAATAATGGGAATCATGAGTCTGAGTTCGATGCTGTGAGCGGTCATCAACATTATAAATTGTTCTGTTGTGCATTGGCATCTATCGTACGTATTTGTAGCATGGGTCTGTTAATAAATTAAAATAGTCAATAAAAGAGCTAAGCTAATGAGGCCACTCACTAAGTAATGCAATAATTTCATTAAAACAACGAAATAGTTTAATTAAAATAAGGACAGAACATAATAAAAATAATGAAATGATTTCATTAAAATTATGAAATAATTTCATTAAAAGAATGAAACAATTTCATTAACAAGGTGAAATAATTTCAACAAAATAATGAAATATGTTCTTTAGACTAGCGAAATTATTACATCAGTTCAATGAATTTATTTTATACATCTAATGAAATTTTCATTAAAATAATTTTAACGAAACTTCTTTCATTAATCCAACGAAGCGTAGCGTTGGTTGAGTTTTAATGAAGTTTTTCATTGGATTAATGTCGAAATTCACAGAATTTATGAACAAAATTCTTTCAGTGTATGAGAAGGTAAGATTCATATTATAGTTATCGTTTGGTTCAATGGACCCTGAAATTATATTTTATTTTTCGACAATTTAAAATTTTTGTGCACTGAGCGTGTTACATTTGCTTTCGCGGTTGTTCTGCGAATGATTTTTGTGACAAAAATAAATCACAAAGAGAGGGTACAG
Source organism: Panzeria rudis (assembly GCA_956483635.1). Classification (NCBI taxonomy): domain Eukaryota; kingdom Metazoa; phylum Arthropoda; class Insecta; order Diptera; family Tachinidae; genus Panzeria; species Panzeria rudis. The sequence goes on along the minus strand of OY101447.1, from coordinate 27,166,250 downwards.
GCTTTGAAAGCTTTATAAATCTACTCTCTGAAAAAAATATAATAAACGCAAGACGAAATTAAAAGTTATGAGAACGTTTTTAACCTTACTTGGTATTACACGGAGATATAAAAAATTAGTATCTTTTAAAATAGATTTATACATGAGCAGGAAGCAGGCTAAGTCTGCTTTCAAATAAGACAAATTTTAATTAGAACATTACTAAACCGAGATTTTATCAGTGTTTACCAAACTGACTTTAGTTTCACTGATTTAGCAATGGTTTGACAAAGTAAATCATGTTCTCCTATTTAGAGCCCAGCAAATACTTTTCTTACTGGTTGGGAAAAAAGTATTGAGGATTGAAATAGTAACTACTTATAATTCGACTCGTTAACTACTTAGTTCTGATTGAGAAGTTAACAAATAAGGGATACCCCTTACAAATGTACCTATATTGTCGCAGCAATGAAGTGGTTATTATATAACTTAGTTGTAGCTAAAATATAAGTAGTCAAATAAAAAAATTATACTTCAGAAATGTATTTTATACATATTATATTTTATTTATAATTATTCACACTTTGTTTTTTTTTTTGTAAACCAGCTGGGATACGAACCGTGTTCCTTCAGATTTGAAGACAAGTACTTAACCCACTCAGCTATTGTTGACTTATAATACAATAAAAATTATCAGAAAAAATTTTTAAACAAAAGTTTGTCTAAAATAAAATTTAATTTTCAGTAAATGTCCTTTACTAAATCAGTGAATTTTCTGTTTGACTTTTATTTAGAACGCAAATACAAAAAAAACACCAAAAACCATTTTTCTGTGTCGTAAAAAAACAACCCCGATAACGGCATACGCATAAATAACAACAACAACAACAATGAAGGAAAAAATATTGCGATTGTAAGTTTGTTTACTAAAGATTTCTGATTGAATCAATTTGTTAACGTTGTTGCGTTAATTCTCCTTAATTTTGTATAGTCTTTAGATAAACATACAGAGTTGCCTTATGGATGATGATGTTAATATTTAAAACTTAAAAATAAATTTTTACTGACTCAGACAAAATGTTTTGTTCGATATATTACAAAAAACCAGTAAATATTTTGTTTAGAGTTTGTAAGTATTTTTAGATAAATAAGTTTATAAATTCAGATAAAAATATTGCTGGATATACTATAGAAAATCTAGTTAATATTTTTGTTTGACTCAGTAAGTTGTTTTGTTTAGTATTTGTAAATATTTTTAGACAAATTTTTTTTTTATAGATTTGGACAATTTGTTTACTGAAAACCCCGTTTTTTTTTTCAATGAAATTGTTGAAACATTTTGTCTGTATTTACTAATTTGCTTGGCAAATATTTACTAATATATTGAATTTCTTTACTGAAAAGGAATTTTAGTTTTTTCTGTGTAAACTTAAGCAGCAAAAATAAATTTTCAAATACAAAGATATCCCAGGAAAAATATTGATGGCAAAGTATTGAGTTAAAATGCTAATAAATATAACCTTCAGTACATCTACTTTGGCATTTTAACCAATTACTTTAGGCAAGTACTTACCACATTTGATTACAAATAACAACTTATAAACACAATAAACATTAAATGCCTCTGCTAAGCATTGAACTCATACGGGCTTAAAACTTGTTTTCACAAACATGAACACAATTAAAAAATCCATTTGGCTTCCCCAAGGGTTGAACTGTGTACCATCTGTACGATAAGCAGATACTAACTACTGGTAAGTAATTCAGACGGTATGTAGTTTGTGTTCAAAAGTATGCTGTTCGGTAATGACAGCTCATTAATACGTTTTTGCTGGGATGTTAATTTAAAAATTGTTTGTCTACTTATTTGATTAAAAGATAACAAGAAATCATAGCGACTTTCAGGTAATGAGATAAATTTGTACATTACTAAATAGTAGTTCTAATTTGGAGCATAGTAATAAGATAAATAACTACCAGTCATTAATTTGTAGCCCATTAAAAGAGTACAACCGATTACAAAAATGCTAAAAGTTTTTGCTGGGTGCATAAAGAAGTAAACAGCGTAATTAAATTGGACTTTCATGTACTTAAATATCTATCACTCTATACGGTCTAATGAAAAGACAACAACAATTAAATTGATGACTTGTTTTTAAAAATCTGATTAACTTAGAAAGTGAAGAGCAAACAAATAGAGTTTTAGTAAAAAAGGTAGTCGTGCGTCTTTGCTCATAACTCGGCTATTTATTAGTTACTTTTTGATAAAGAATTATTGGAAGTATATTTGATATGACAGCTTTATCTAACATCTACCATATGACATATGTATATCAATACCATTTCTACTTATGATCTAACTATCAGTGTATTGACGAGTATTTAACAAAAAATTGGTCTTGGAACTTATACGCACTTACTTATGTACGCATTACCGCACAGTGGGTTAATAAAAAAGTCTTGAGTTTTTTAACACAAATTATTTTATACGTTTCATTAAAATTATGCTAATAAAAAGATTTACATTTTTTCTTATCGTTTTTATTCTTTAATTTTTTAAAGTGTATATTTTAAACTTTTTAATTATCTATTAAAATATGTTGTCAAAACTGAAAAGGGTTCCCATAAAAGGACACGTTACCTAACGAAACTATGAAAGCTAATGCAAAGCAAATCCAATGAATTTTTTTTTCACAATATTGGTGAAATTTCATATATATTGTGAAATATTTCATCAGAGCTGACAAAAAGCGAAATCGTTTCATTTTATTTATGAAGCAAAATTATTTCGGGTCGTAATATATGAGCTCTATATCAAATACGTATGGACATCGAAAGGAATTTGCTTAATTTCATAACAGTACATCACATTTGAAGCTTTAAAAATTGTACATATTAGAAGTGCGAGTGGTAACGTATTTTCTTTTTCTAATGTGAACTAGAAAAATCTTATGACCGTGTACAATTTTTATGACCGTGTACAATTTTTATCGCAACGGATCAACCCACTGAACTGTGGAAACTTTTGCACAATAAATGGTAATAAATCCGGAACTTCTGAGCTGCTAATTGAATTTATGTGAAACTTCAAACATCCTTAGAAGAGAAGCCAGGCCTTACAACGCGTGCCTTGGAGGCCTTCTGGCTTAAGCATGAGATAAGTTACAGTGGGCCAAATTTGACTACCGAGGCACACGTTCAACTAATCCTCTAAAGATGTCCGAAGTTTCAGATAAATCCAATCAGCAGTTTAGAAGTTCAAGATTTATTTCCATTTATTTTGTAATAGTCCTTACTGTGCACTGTGCTTCGTCTGAAGAAAAAACTAAAATTAATAAATAAATTTTTTTCTGTGGTAGTTTGATACGTTTACTTTCGCGTGGCATTATGAACGTATGTATGTATATAATTCAAACATATATTTATGTTTATGGCAAATTTTCGGTTTTTCGAAACTTGTGTTTCTGCACCAATCAAAATTTGATTGACGCTATCAATAAAAACTGTTAACGTAAATAGTTATAAAATAATATGATTTTTAAGAGATTTATGACAGTTTTTGCACTAAACAAAAAAAAAAAATCGGGATGAATTTATGAATAGAGTTTGGAATAGAGTTTAGGAATTTTTTGAGAAAAAAAATAAAATAAAGGGAAAAATCGTACTTTTTAATATCAAAACTCGATTTTTGATCTAAATTAAAGAAAATGATTTAAAAGGATGACATTTCCAGGGAAATTTCAAGGCACACAACAGCAATTCTGGTGGGAGAAATGCAGCCCCCAAATGAAATTTCTACGTCAATGATCACAGCAGAGTTGTCAGATTTTTTTCTGATCCATTTCGCCAAATCGCCAAAAGTCGCCAAAATCTGTTTTATGTAGTTTTTCCAAATATATATTTTTTTAAAATATATTTGGTTTTATGTAATAGCTTTTTTAATATACGTTTTTATAAAATAATCGTATAAGAATTTAGCAGAAAATCGCAAAAAACTATTTTTTGCAAATATTTCCCGTCAAACCTTAAAATCCATTCACGACTGTAATTAATATAAGAAAAAACATCAAAAACATCACATATTTTTAAATTTTCCAGACAAGTTTTGGTAAGATTTATTTTCGAAAATACTCCTTCAACAAACTAATTTTCCTGAACTATTAACATTTTTAAGTTAAATTTTGTTGAAAAAAAGACAGAAAAATTGCCAAAAAATTTATTTATCGTCAGAAAAATCGCGATGTCACCAAGTCAAAAATTTTGACGCCAAACAAGTTAAACAATTGCCACGTTTGGCGAGAAATCGCCATATCTGACAACCCTAGATCACAGCAGTAGGGTGGTATAGTATTCGTCATGAAAATGTACTTTATTTGTTCGTTCCCATTTCGTGTACTACACTCTAAAACATTACTTCAAATTTACGATCATATATTGTCTAAAATTGTGTTGTAAATTTCTCCTTCTCTAAAATTACATCGATTTTGTAGTTATTTTATTAAAGAAAAAACCTCTCAAATTAAACATATTTACTCCAAGTGGAAAAAAATGTAACATACTAAAATATTATACGGCTATGGCTGAATGGTAGATACGTCAGACTATCAGTCAGGAGGTCGCGGCTCTAACCTGCACGCAGCTCATCGTTTTTTTAGTAAAAACATTTTGTTGAAAAATAATGCGCGTGTAATTTTAGGTCGCCGACTATTATCGACCTAATTTTCAACAAAAGTGTTTTAGAGTGTATACACTGAAATAATTTTGATCATAAATGCGACATTAATCCATTGAAAAACTTTATTAAAACTCAACCAACGTCACGCTTCGTTCGATTAATGAAACAAATTTCGTTGAAATTATTTTGATGAAAATTTCACTATATATATGGAACAATTTCATTGATCTAATGTAATAATTTCGCCAAACTGATGAACATATTTCATTAATTTGGTGAAATTATTTTATCATATTATTAAAACTGTTTCATTATCTTAATAAGTTTATTTGATTATATTAATGAAATGCTGTCATTATTTTAATAATATTCTGTCATTGTTGTCATTATTGTAATGATTTCATTCTTTTAATGAAATTTTTACATTCCTTAGTAATTTTATGAGCTTATCTCTTACTGATTATTTAATTGACAATTCCATGCTACAAAGACGACCGCTTATAGTATCGAACTCAGACTCTTGATTCTCTTCATTTGCTTTATAGGCAACGTCTTAACTACTTCAGCCAACAGCGCTGTCCAAAAATGTGTCTATGAGTGTATAATAATAAGAAAGAGTAGAACAACGAACGTATACAACTATTTTCGCTGTTCGCTTTTGGTTAACAACTGTTGAAATAAATAAGGGTATGTTTTTTAAAAAAGAAAATATCTGAATTATTTGTTTGATTAGTCTTTCATAAATACAATAATAATTCTATTCAAAACAATGAAATACATTTCATTGGAATTGTGTCATTTAAGGACAAACACTTTCTCATTTTGTTTTAATTTCTTATGGTATATATTTCAGGAATTTTACGTATCGAATAAACCATTTTGTCAAAACTTATAGTGATGGAAATCCCTTACAAAATGTTGTCATAAATCCAATGAAATCTTGTAATGAAACTATGAAAGCTAATGAAGCAATTCTAACGAATTTCTTTCACAATATCCGCGAAATTTCATTAGAGTTGTGAAATATATCTTTAAGAAATTTATTATTTGACATATTGTCACAATTTTATTTTAAATGAAGTTTATTTGCTGATAGCTAAGCATTGTCTATATGCATTTCATTGGCGCTTTACCAAATCGTCAGTAGACTTCAACCACAACTTTGAACAGTTACAAGCCTCTTTATCTTATGCACAGACTTTCAAAAACCATTTGAGAATTTACAAGTGATAATATTTTTGAAAATCACTACGCTTATTTTATTCTTTTGGCAAAAATGATGACAACTGGCAACTGAGAGCTGTCAATTTCAGTTGCTATTTAGTGCCTTTCTGGCAACCATTAATTTTCAGTTGCCGACTGGCAACTCAACTAATGTTCGGTTGCATTATATAATATACCCAATTATGGTTGTTTTAAGGTTTTTTTTTCTATAGTAATAATAAAAAATTGAAAAAAATATTTTCAAATTATTTTAGTTTTGGTACTTTGATAGCACGTAAATGCATATTTCTGCGCTAATTTTTCATTTTTAGGTGCATTTGTTAAGCATTTAAAGTCAATTTTTAGATGCATGAGAGTCCGAGCCCTGATTTTAAGTTATAACACACTTATTTTATAAATTAAATAGAGCGCATTACTAAGATAATCACTCAGTCAGCTGAGATAAGCACTCAGCCAGCATGCTGTATTAAAAAAACGTTTAAGAAAGAAAAAACATATTTTTAATGAATGTTAAAATACAAAACAAAAAACTTTATTAATTCCATGCCAATATTTACACAAAAATTTTTCGAGAGAGAAACTTTGTAATTAAAACAATAAAAAAACAGAGAAAATTTTTAAAAGCCCCTTTATCTCAATTATTAAGATGCACCTTGATATTTTGATAAATATTTAGTCAAATGACACTCTTCAATTGATAGCTTGTCTGCCTACTATGATCGCTTTTTAATTATTGTTAAAAAAAGAAATAAACAAGCAAACTTGACAGCTTTTTTCTTATCGTTTGCATTTTTTTTAAAGATTTTTTACCAGCAAAATTAACGCTCACAATGTTCAGAACAAGTTTAGACCGTGTCTCGTGTAGTACTATAATTTTATACGCTCTTAAAGAAAAGAAAGAAATTGTTATTAAAATACATACGTAAAAAAGAAAATATATTTATAACTAATTTAAAGTTAAATTTAAAGTAAAGTGCATTTGGTATTTTTTTTTATAAAAATAAAGGTGAATTTCTCTTTTTTATTGAAATAATCGAAAGAAAGCAATAAAAAGTAAATTAGAGGCACAAAATGTGGTTTGATATTGAATGTATATTGATCATTGTATTGATGCAAAAAAAATATTTGACGAAAAAAACGAAAAAAGAAATCAGCTACAGTGCACCAATCGGATATACCGAATCTTCTATACACTTCAATTTATTCAAAAACACGATTCTAGAGATTTTTTGATCTTATTTTAAGTTTCTCGTTTTTAGAATTCTGCTAAAAGAAACTTTTTCAATTTTAACATTTCATATATTTTGTAAGTTTTCTTTTAGAAACTTGTATCGATTTTTGCGATGTTGATAATTTTTAACCGAATTCAAAATAAGAAAGGGCAGAATATGGTGAAATTTTATGTAAGACATATTTTTAATACAAACTAGCCTTATACATAAAATCCGGGTTTGTGGAATATTTTAGCAATAATTTTAAAAATAAGTACAGAATTAACCCGCTTAATCACAATTTAAAATTTTGACATAGGGGCTATTCACATATTACGAAATGCTATTTTCGGATCTTTTATACCCCCCTCATTCGTAACGCTTTTTTACAAAATTTATATAATCCATAACAAATCTTGAACCCCCCTCCCCCTGGAACGTTACGTAATATGTGAATAGCCCCATATGTATTTCGCGCGTTAAAACAGAATTTTTAACTTTCATGTTTTTGAAGAATTATAGTAGATTTTTATGCCAAATATTTTTGTGCAATATTTGAACCAGTTTTATTGCTATTTAAGGGAAGGTTTTGCCTCTTTGTCAAGATATGAACAAAAAAGACCCTTACAACGAAGCGTTAGAGGGTTAAAATATTGCATATACATTTTTTTGCAGTTTCTTTTTCATAAAAGTGTTGAATCTGCCCTTTGAAAAGGGGGACTTTGCCTCAACCTAAAATAAAGGCCAGACGAAAACTTTCAAATATTTACATTTTAGTTTTTTGGAATTAAAAATTCGAAAAAATGCACGGCCAAAAGCAACGAAGGGGTTTGAATAGTCTATAACTCCATTATTTGAAAATTTTTTCTTAAATTTTTTCAGATTGTTGTAAAGAAGATTTTGGCAATTGAAACTGAAAAGGTTTACTACTGAGCAACGAACAACCAGAATGGGAAGCAATGACGCTGTTCTGGGACATTTTCGTGACTCTTTTCAAGATTTTCGAAGCGATCGCACGAATTTTTCCTCGAATATTATTATTTTTGGTTGGGCTATGGTCTATGGTGAGTTATCTTTAAAATACCCAAAAAGAAAAAGCTTCGGGAATGGTTTAGTCCGGATAATAAAATAATTGCTTCCGGAAAAAATGCGTTCGCTGAAAGCGCTCCGTAACAGCGTCATTGTTTCTGTTGCTGTGTAATCGTTGCTCGGTAGCAAACCTTTCCTGTTGCAATTTCCCAAATCTTCTTTACAACAATATGAAAATATAGGAAAAAAATTTAAAATAATGGAGTCATAGACTATGAAAACCGCTTTGCTACTTTGGCCCACCCACCCTGTGTATTCATCTCCAAACATTGACCTAAGGGAAAACAACAACACCACTAAAAAGACGTATACAATACGTGTGTATACAGAAAAAACTAAATTTCATTTTCTATAAAGGAATTCAATGAAATAGTAAATATTTTGTCTATGAACGGACCTACAAACGAATTTGTAAATATACAAAAATACCTCAAATTGTTTAAATCTATAAAACAATTTGTCTAAAAATATTAGCAAATTTTAGACAAAACAATTTACTAAATCAAACAAAAATATTTACTGGATTTTCTGAAAAATATCAAACAATATTTCTGTCTAAATTTAATAAACAATTAGTCTAAAAATGCTAACAATTATTAAGCAAAATAATTTACTTAATCAAACAAATATACAAAAAAAAATTTTTGGGTGTCATCATCATCATCCATTAATCATTTATGAGATTTCACTTTGTTAAAAGTGCTCAAGTCTGAATGTTTATATAAATACTCTAAAAAAATGAATGAAAATTATTGCAACGAAATTAACTCATCGATTCACTCAAAAATCTTTTGTAAACAAACTTGGTACAATTGCATTCCTCTTCCTATGGTTGTTGTTGTTATTTGTGTGTATGTCGCCATCGGGGTGGTTTTTTACCACACAGGTTTTATTGTTGTTTTTGCTGTTTGCGTTCTAAATAAAAGTCAAACACACAATTTATAGATTATGGACAGAATATTTACTGAAAATTAAATTTATTTTTAGACAAACTTTTGAAAATTTTTTGGTGATAGTTTTTTCTGTGTACACTGTATAGTACACACTATATACTCAAGAGAAGAAAACATAAAAAAATTTCATTCAGTAGCAACAACAACGGACGTTTGTCGCTTTCTTTTATGAAACCTGCAACAACACCAGTACATTCTCATTCTAAGTGTTTCTCTTTGTGAAGACCACTGATTTATTATAACCCTGTAGGTTGTTGTTCCGACGTCATTTTCATCGATGATGTCTGCAAAACAATCAATGATTTGTCGCCTTTAGAATACATTTAGAAATCAGTATGACGACAAGGTGGTATACGTTGTCGTGTATAAAAAATTTTTTCTGACAAAATGATGAAAATTTGTGATACACAATCTTATTGACGACAAGATGAAGAATAACTGCAAAAAAAAAGATGTCGTGTGTACGGTTTTATTGCCGACAACAAGGGTAGCAACTGCATCGAAGTTGTCGTGCTTCCATTTATGTACACTAAAAAAAAGCTTTAATCAGAGCCATGCGATGCTTGTTATGGCCCACGACGTTCGTTGGCTAAATAGCCGCCAATTTCCCTGCAAACAAAATGACTAGTATGTGTGTAGAAATATACTAGTTGCTTTTTAACTCAGACTAGTTGCCTATCTGTCCTTTTTTCATATATCGAACTATCGAGTTTAGCATTACATTGTCATATGAGCACAACTAGCTCATTTGTATACAATTATATTCCAATTTGAATACCAGTTGTTGTAAAGCAGTGCTCTTACTAGTTTTGTATTTCATAAAAAAACTTTCGCTCAACCGGGGTACGAACACACATTCCTCATATTTGGAGGCAAGTACTCTACACACTGAGCCACTTTCTACTTATTTTTTGAAGAGGTAAAAATATGTTTTATGTATAAGTCGTATACCTGAAAATTGTGTCCTTTTTTGACTATTATCGTTAATAGTCTCGATACAACGAGTAATATAATTGTTCTCATCGTTACTATCGTTACTAGTCTTGTTACAACTAGTAATATTACTGTTGTTTTTTGACTAGTATCATTACAACAAGTACATGACTGTCCCAAAGCGTATCTAGTTGTAAATTTAGCTGCTGGGTTACATGTACACAATACAAACAATCAAAATAAACACCAACAAGAGCACAACAGTCAGTTGTACCTATCCTGCAGGAAATGTCGATAGTAAAATTCTACTGATTCACTATTGGCTTTGTCACCAGTACTACTGACTAATTGTACCCAGGCAATGTTCTGTGCTATAGACATTTAACATGTGCTTGTCATTGAGATTCCACTACTGACCTCGGAACTGTTGACTTACTATAGACTAGGTGGTTCTTATGGGACCATAGTCAAAATATATAAAACTTTTTACCAGCTTAGATTTTTTACCAGATTAGATTTTTTTACCAGATTAGATTTTTTATAAAAATTTTTAGTTTTCCGATCAGCCGCATATATTTTCAACACATCAAAATGAGACCATAAAAAATCGTTTTCTAGCTGTTAAAAACTTATCTTCTCATTAAAACTAAAATAAAAAGTGTAGACGACTCGTTGACAACGTCACCAAAAAGTCACCAAACTTGTCGACAAAAGAGGTGACTTGGAGACACTTGACCCCTGGCTTTCTTCAGGGTATCAACAAAGCAATTAAACAATAATATACTTAAACAACAAATTATTTCATTGCTTGGCTCTGGTTTAAATTGCCCACAGAAAGCGTTTTTGCATAAAGCTTTTTGAGTACCTCGGTAGGCGTGCTAGCCCATCAGTGTAGAAGTTGTGGGCTCGAATCGATTATTATATTTGCTTATTGATTGGCGACAACTTTAGTAATATGTTGGCAACGTTGTCATCAACTACTTCTATGCCCTTTATTCGAAAATGTCGTCAAAAGTTGGCTTGGACTGTAGGCAATGCGTCGTCGTTGATAGACACTTGTTTCGCACATGTATCGACGATGTCTCGAAGACTTGGCCTACGGGGGATAATTTGCTTATAAGCATTTTAAGCATTCAAGTGAGCACACATTAGCATGAACCATAAAAAACAAAGTTATTCGCAGTCCCATCTCTACTACAAAGGTTCAAATTCATATCGCGCCTAAAAACCACTTCTCACAATCGTGTTTTCACGTACAATGTATTTTTGTTTAAAACAATAACTTTTTATTGCAATCTTTATTTCGATCAGTAAGCTATTTTAAAAATTGTTTGGTAATTAACATCACAAAATTGGCGAATGTGACGCTTGTTCTCTTGAGAGAGTGTTGTTGTGGTGAAAATTCTCGTGTTTAAGGCCATTTAATCTAGTAAAAAATATATTCGGCGGAAGAAATACTAATGTTGAAAACTAAAATTTATGTTGATTTGTCATTTGCTCCTTGAAAATATAGATCATGTCTAATTCTTTCTGAGTATAACATTACTAACTTTAGCCTATTTTGCCCGAATTAATTTTTTTTCTCCAACATATACCTCTGAAAGAATTTTTTCAAAAAATGAATACATATTTTTTAAAAGTTTTTTAATAGGACAGACCAGACTCAACCGCGACTGCTTTTTAGTTTCACGTATTCATCTATTTTTGAAATAGAAAAATATCTGCTGCACAGTGTAATAATAATAATTACATTTCTTTGTTCTGTTCTTATTTTCAATAAGTTGTTATCTAAAATTAATAGCTTCTTATCCAAAATCAGTGTTAAAGTACAAAAATATAAATATCAGGTGCTAAAAATATTTCATGAGACTGCAGTTTTAATTATGACAGTAAAATAAATTGTTGCTGATTTTATTATATCATTCAAATAAGCAACATTGTATCAGCTAATCCTAAAATATTATCATAATTTGTGAAATAAGAGTGTAATGATTAAAAATCGTTCCAACTACGAACATTTCCGATTATACCGATTCCGATTCGTATAACAAAAAGATTTATAAAAGCGAATTTTGCTTGTAGTTTCTTTCTCTTATATTATCACAACTCTTTGACTGAAATACTCGTAAATAAATTTTTTGATAGTAGAACTATCGCATTTATTTATTTTATCTTTATGGATGCAACATTGTGATATATTTATATATTTTTTTAATAAGAATATAATCAGATTTTTATCTAGAAACGTCATAAAAAAAGAATTTTAAGTTTTATATATATTTTGCCACACTTTCATTTTGAAAATGAAACACGAGTCACGAGTTATCATGTGAGTAATTTCAATTTAATAGCTGTTCAAAATTCCCATTGTATTTATGGGGATCTACACATTTAATTGAAATTTATATTGGCTAATTTGTTGTACATATGTATAAACATTTTATTTTTTGGTTATGGCTAATCTCTGTCATGAGCTTTTAATACACGATTCCCTTTTTTGAACGTCATTGCAATCAAATAATTTCGCCCCTGTTGTATTTGACATCTACTGTGTGATGTTTCTGCACTGTTGAACATTGAATTAGAGATGTGCAAATGTCGTGAATTTTTCGTGTCAGGCGTGATTCACGCGTGATTAAACTAAAAAATAATCACGCAATCGTGCGTGAGCGTGATTTACAAATTAAATACCGTGCGTGATCGTGCGTGATTTTAAAAATGTAATTTTCACGCACTCACGAAGTAACATTTCGTAGCTTGCTGAAAAAAATTTCCTCTTTACTCCTACAATATTTTGATTTACTTTGCGAATTTTATACGACATTTCTGATAAGTTTCTAATTTTAGATCCGAGTTTTCTGCGACATGTCGAAAATTCCATAAAAGAATCGTCAAAGTTTTTACAATTTTCTTAGACAAAGATGTTCGTTTTCTTGTTAACCACGCATATGGACCGTCTTCGAATACGAATTCAGCATCTTGTGCAGACTTTCTGCCCTACTTCGGACCGAAAGTATTGTTTGGCGACAGCAAAAGAAACCCAGTGAACCTTTTATGCCGACATGTCTGACATCAGGAAAAATATGTTTTTAAGCTGAAGACAACCGAGCACACAAAAACTCAAAATGTTTGAAATACGATATATCGCTTATTTACTGAAACAGCGTACACAAAGATTTTGTCTTCTATGATATTTCGCACCACGGCATCACTTACTAAAGATTCTGTGTAATATGAATTTGTACGAAATATTTTGCAAATCTGGTACATAAACTAATATTAGAAGTTACATAACTTTCATATTTAATAAATGACAGCTTACAAATATACACCAAATGAAAGCTTGGAAGGTTCCCTATAACATAAAATATTGAGTACCGCTATATTGTCCAGTCTTTAAGATACCGGTGTTTTTAGGTAAAAAGCCAGGCGAAAAATGCTTAAAGCTCCATTTCACTCATAATGGGTTAATGGCTTTGAAAATATTGAAAGTATTTCATACAATAAACGCATACGTTTTAAAATGAAATCTACTCCAGCATGATTTAATATATTATTTAATATATAAATAAAGGTACATAAGCTTTTTTAATGTAACACTGACGGTTATGTGTTAAAAATAAAGAACGAAAATCTTGTTTATACTCTCTTCATACAAACTGATGTATCGGAATTGTATGATGTTTTGCATCAAATATTTGAAAAATAATTTATAACTTTTTTAAGAAATTGTTGTAGTTTGCAGTTATGTGTATTGAGCGTTACTTGTTTTTAGCATGCTTCAATATTCAGTTTAATTAATAATATAACAGCGTAGGGTTGCCCTTCTAAATATTTAATAGTTTTGCGAACTTTGTTAAATAATTTAAATTGCAAAAAGTTTCATCAATCAATAATAATGTATTGTAGTGTGTAAATAAGGAGTTTATGTTAAAACTTGTCAAAGAGTATGCATCTGAATTGTTGTAAATTCAAAATATAGTGGTTCAAAAAAATATTAAATTCTTAAGAAAATATTTATATTGAGCATTACGTTAACAAAATTCTGAAATATAATTATCTATAAATTTTAGGGTGGTAAAGAAAGTTAACAGCAGCGGAAGGACAGAAGCGATATGGAGAGCATTATCCGTTCAGAAATTTCTGATTTGCTTTCAAAAAGTCACTCCCAGAACAACCGTGAAAGCAAATGTAACGCTTAATGCACAAAAATTAAAAAAAAAATCTAAAAATGTTATTTTATATTAGGATCCATTGAATGAGGCGAAAACTATAACATCTTCTCAAACCCTAAAATATACAATGAGAATCCCCATGGATATTATTTTCAAAACTCGTTTTCATATGAACACTAAAAAATTATTAAAACTTTAATGCTCGATTTGTGTTTTTGTGGGATATAAAAAAAATAAATATCGTAAAAGCTTAAGCTTTTGTCGTGCGTGACCGTGCGTGATAAAATCAAATTTGATCGTGAGCATGCGTGATCATGAGAGTCATAAAATTTGCTGTGCGTGAGCGTGCGTGAAAAAATATTTTTTTTCGTGATCGTGCGTGATCGTGAGCGAAAACTCACTCACGCGCTCATCTCTACATTGAATGATGCAATAGAAAATTTCAATTTACAAACATATTGTTAATGAATATGTAAATACTAAACCGCTACTAATTCAATTGCAAAATTATGTAAGCAATAGCCTAAGACGTAAGAAAATTAAATATTCGATCATTCTAACACTGCGGGAAATTTTCAATCTTCAATAGACTTGTCCTATGACAAATGAAAATTGGAATGGTACAATATATTCTCGAGTCGTCAGCAGTGAAAAGAAAACATTTCACTTAACAAGAATAAGAATATTAACAATATACTAGGGTGATCGGCCTGGGTTTTCAACCGGCGATTTTTTCCCGCAATACGGTTGTTGGTTTTTCAAAATGTTGATTTTTCGAATGTCAAATAGTCTGGGTTTTCAATTAAAAAACCGGCCCAGTCGAATACTTTTCGACTCGTATATTTTATTAGTTTTTCCTATATTAAAACTTATACGAACTTTTACTGTTAATTTTCCTAAGTATTTTTGTTTAAGAATATTTACTGAAACACGCAATTAAGATGAACTAATTTTACAAGGAGCGAATTCAATTGGCCTTGTGATGTAGAATGTATGTCAAACTTCATATTTCATATGGAGTTTGACATCCATCATAGATAAAAAATGCTTATTGCGTCAATGTCAAGAAATAAACAAGAAAAAGGAAAAATGTAAATCTGCGCACTAGGTTTTCCCTTACATGTGTGGGCCAAAAAAACTGTTCTTATTGCGTAACGGGAAGGCGTGCTGTATTATAAGGGGCACTATAATGGGCAATCATGAAATTATGGGAAATTATAGCGATGGGAAATTATAGCGATGTATTACATCCAAAAAACTTACCAAAAAATAAAAGTACTGAGATCAAAATGAGGAAAATTTTTTCTTGATAGGTACAATACCATCTCATTTTTAGGCATAATAATAATAATAATAATAACAAAGAATCCAGTAAATATTTTTGTTTGATTAAGTAAACTATTTTAATTTAATATTGGTTATTATTTTTAGACTAATTGTTGTATAAATTTAGACAAACATATTCTTTGCTACTATTCAGAAAATCCAGTAAATCTTTTTGTTTAATTTAGTAAATTCTTTTGTTTACAATCTGTAAATATTTTTAGAAAAATTTTTTTATAGATTTAAAAAAATTTTTCACTGAAAAAATAAACACATTTTTTCAATGAAATTGTTGAGACATTTTTGGCTATATTTATTAATTTGTTTGTAGGTCTGTTTCTAGGCAAAATATTTAAAATTTTATTGAATCCCTTTACTGAAAATAAAATTTAGTTTTTCCTGTGTATGTGCAAAAGTAGGACATTTAACTCCCCTTGAAATAGATCCCAGATCTAAACCTTCAAAACGCTAATAGACATATGTATTTTTTGGTGGCCTCTACGAGACTCAATTGTTAAAACCTTGTTATCAAAAAAAAATTGATTTTGTTGTATAGTGTTAATATTCGCAATTTTAACAAAAATTAAGTGACTTCAATTTCTTATGAATAAAGTCCATATTTATCCATCGATTTTTCTAAAATAAAGCTCATTTGATTTGTAGTATATGTGGCTTTATGACCAGTTAAGAACAATGGTAAGTTTTTGCCATATTATATTTTTTATATATTTAAAAAATATTAAAATTTTCCACTTTTGCCTAAAAAAATTATATTTTTTTATTATTACGGTGTGAATAATTCCGAAGTCATTGAGTATATAAAAAAAATATTAAAACGACTTAAAGGTAATTTTATTAAAAGTTTTTAGAGTTTTTTGTAAATAAATTGGACTACCCCTTCCCAAGTTATGATGAAATCCTTATTGAAAACCCCAATTTTTGTTTCATTTTGAAAATTTTTTCGTTTTGCTGTTAAGTTCAATTTTAGTTTTTTATTTTTTAAGTTTTTTTTGTTGATGAGCGTTCTTTTTTTGGTTTTGGCGCTGTTTTAAGTTTTCTTTTTTTTTTTGCGATTTTTCGTTTTTGCAATTTTTTTTGTTTTTTGCCGCTTTTTTAGTTTTGGCGATTTTTTGCTTTTGGGGTTTTTTTGTTTTAATGCATTCTTCGCTTTTTGACGATATTTTTAGTTTTAGCGATTTATTTTAGGTTTTTGGGATTTCTCGGTTCTTGGTGATGTTTATAGTTTTAGCGATTTTTTCGGTTTTGGCACTGTTTTCGTTTTGGCGATTTTTTCGGTTTTTGAAAATTTTTTTAGTTTTGGCGGTTTTTTTGGTTTGGCACTTGTTTATCGTTTTGGTGATTTTTTCATTTTTGGCGATTTTTCTAATTTTTTTGGCGATATGTTTAGTTTTAGCGATTTTTTAGGTTTTAGTGTTTTTTTCGTTTTGATGCTTTTTCGGATTTTTTCATTTTTTTAGTTTTTTGTCGATCTTTTTAGTGTTGGTGATATTATGCGTTTTAGCGTTTTTTTAATATTGGTGCTTTTTCCCTTTAAGCGCTGTTTTCATTTTGGCGATTTTTCGTTTTGAAATTTTTTTAATTTTGGAATTTTTTAGTTTTAACCATTTTAAAATTTCAATAGCTTGCCTCTTGCGGTTTTCAAAATACAGCAAATCGTCTAAACTATATAATGAAAATTACATTAACTGACAGAACACCCTTTAATTTTAGTGCTAATTGCTGTAGTCTATTCTTTAGACTATACCAATTAACACTTATTTTGAAAAATTTAAGTGTCCATATATACGTAAGTGTCTGTATATTACATTAGTATTTCTTATAGCGGCCAAAGTTTTACATGTTATGTGAAAATTTCAGGTCCGTAGCTCTTATGGTTCTCGAGAAAACAGCCTGTAACAGACGGGCAGACAGATAGACAAACAGATGGACAGCGTAGTGAAAACAATAGGGTTCCTTTATATTTTTCGTATACGGAACCCTAAAAAACGTATCCGTAGAATAAAAAATTTTTAATTAGTGGACCAAACACATCAACAAATATAGGTTTAACTTTGTTGCATAGTGCTATTTAAAAATTACACTATATTTATTAAAACATTTCTTTTTTTTAATATATTTTCAGAACAATAAAATAAATTAAAGATCGTTCTACAAATAAATATGATAAAACCTTCGATTTTCTTGGAACGCTTTTGGAATGCATTGACACGCCTTAAAACTGATGATGTTATTGAAACTGAATCGAAGCTGGCCAGAGTTCTTAATTTATTCGATTTAACAGCCTTAAGTGTAGGAAGCACTTTAGGTTTGGGTGTTTATGTTTTAGCCGGATCAGTAGCGTATGATACGGCAGGTCCTGCCGTGACCCTATCATTTCTAATAGCAGCCATAGCATCAGCCTTTGCCGCTATATGTTATGCAGAATTTGCTGCTAGAGTACCAAAAGCGGGCAGTGCATATGTTTACAGTTATGTAACAATTGGAGAATTTGTGGCCTTTACTATAGGTTGGAATATGATATTGGAGTATATTCTAGGTGTGTGTTTTTAATATTTTAAGGATATGTACCAGTATTTATGTGTTATAATTTCCAAAATTAATTTCAGGTACTGCTTCCGTGGCTAGAGGTTTTAGTGGTTATTTTGATTCATTGATTGATAAAAATATGTCAAAAGCCATGTCAGCAAATCTGCCTATAAATGTTGATTTCCTAGGTGATTATCCAGATTTTTTGGCCTTTGGTTTGATTTTAATACTTACAGCTTTATTGGCGTTTGGTGTTAAAGAATCAAGTTTTATTAATAACATTTTTACCGTCGTCAACATCCTAACGATTTTAATCGTTATTATTGCTGGTAGTATTTATGGTGAGTCTGTGTGAGTTATTGGCAACATTTTTAATATTTTTAATATATTTTGTTTGTGTGTGTCCTTTTTATGTAGCTGACGTCTCTAATTGGTCCATACCGCAAGAAAAGGTGCCAGCTGGTTTTGGTATTGGCGGCTTTATGCCTTTTGGTGTACCCGGTGTTATGGCAGGTGCTGCCAAATGTTTTTTCGGTTTTGTGGGCTTTGATGGTATTGCCACTACTGGCGAAGAAGCCATTAATCCTAGACGCAATATTCCTTTGGCCATTGCCATTTCATTGATCATTGTTTTCTTCGCTTACTTTGGAGTTTCTACAGTTTTAACATTAATGGTTCCCTACTACCTACAAGATCGTAGTGCTCCTTTTCCTGCTGCCTTTGATGCAGTTAATTTGATCAGTGTGAAATGGATTGTTACTGGTGGAGCTATATTTGCTTTGTGTACTTGTTTATTGGGTGCCATGTTTCCTTTACCTCGTGTCTTATATTCCATGGCTAGTGATGGCATTATTTTCAAGAAGTTATCAAAAGTCAACGATTATACAAAAACTCCTTTGATAGCAACAATTACATCAGGTCTTTTTTCCGCTGTAATGGCCTTAATATTTGATTTAAATCAATTAATCGATATGATGTCAATTGGTACTCTTATGGCGTATAGTATAGTGGCTATTAGTGTACTCGTCTTACGCTATAAAGATGAGGGCCAGACAAAAGATATAACATTAAGTAGTCCCATTGTCATTAAGCAACTTTTTAATGTCAACAATAATCGCCAGCCAAATGTTTTGAGTTCAGCTATTACTAAAGTTGGCATAGTGCTCTTTGCTTTGATCTGCATTTTATGGTGCAGTATGGATAAATTATGTGAGTTTGGCTCCACTGCCAGCATTTTGGCTCTAAGTTTCTTAGGTGTGGTTTTAATTATCATTATTATAATAATTGGCTGTCAACCTTCAGCATCTGAAGAGCTATCATTCAAAGTACCTCTCGTACCTCTCGTACCTTGCTTAAGTGTTTTCTCCAATCTCTATCTAATGTTCCAGTTAGATGTGAATACTTGGATTCGATTTTTAATATGGCTGGCCATTGGTTATGTGATATATTTTTTGTATGGCATTAGACATTCTGTACAAATTAGCAGAGACAAAAATAATGTTGAGGTCGCCAAAAAAATTAACTATACAAATAAGGCTTTCGAACCCGATTGGATTGTGCAGAATCGTAAATATGAAAAATCATGAAAAGTTTGTATTATAACTTTGTTAAAAGAAAGTTTTGTATTTGCCGTAAAATTTATTAATGCAAGTTTAGGCCATAGAAAAGTACAATGAGGTGAGCAGGCTCGAATTAAATCTAAAGATACATTTTTTAGACTTTAAATGACACTGTACAACAAAATCGATGTTTGTTTTAGAAGGCACCGAAAAATATCTACGTGTATCGGCGTTTTGAAAGTGTACATCTTGGATTCATTTTAGGGGGAGTTTAGTCCCCCCTGCCACCTTTGCACATAGTTACAGTGACTTGTAAGCCTTAGCTTAAATATATAAGATGTGTTCAAAACTTTTATGTAAAAGCCCACGAGAAATGTTTTTAAGAAATATTTTAGCTCTATAACTGGCCATTCTTGGCTTTTTGCCCCTATGCTAAGATATAGCGGACTGAAATGTTCTACCAAAATGTTCCTCAAGGTGTTTTACTCTAATTGCTTAGATCATCTTGTTTATTTAATTCTGAATAAGTACGGAAATAGCTCTCAGTAGTACTGATACGTACTGTAAGTCTGATAACACATTCTAAATTAAACACTCTAAAATTCTACTATTATGGCCAGTGTATCACTTCCCCATGTATTATGCATAGTTTAAGATATAATAATGTGGCAGCACCACAATAAATGTAAAAAACTTTTGCACACAGAAAAATTTATAACCAAAAAGTTTGACTAAAACAAAATTTCATTTTCAGTAAATTTTTACTGAATCAGTGAACTAAAAACAATAACAAAAATCAGTTTTGTGTACCGTAAAAAAACCATCATGATGACATATTCCATATTTACACCATGCAACTTTGTTGCATTCAATTTTCATTTTAAGTGAGAGTGTTGAAATAGAAATGTATACATTTTGTATTTCTTATCTGTTTTTCTCACTGAAAAAAGAGAGTTGCATGCAACAATGTTGCGTAGTGTAAATATGGTAATACACATAAATAACAACAACAATATTCTACCCAAGTTGAATTAATTTTATCAGGTGGTGTTGATTCTAAAACAACTACAACATTACAATAACATTTGACATCACAGCTGTGCTTATGATATCATCTGTATAACTCCACCTTGATGCTACCATTGAAAGCGATGTCGGGCTTCATATAATTAATATCAAACGTGAGTTGTAACAACTTTGTTTACGAAAGATTTCTAAGTCAATCAATTCTTAGATTGTTGTCTTAATTTTCATTAATTTTTTAGAGTCTTTGAATAAACAACATACAAAGCTGATCATATTTAACAAAGTGAAATTTCATATATGTTGTTTTTTAAAACTTCAAGATATTAAAACAAAAATTTTTTACTGACTCAGACAAAAAGTTTGTTTGATATATTACAAAAAAATTAAGTAAATATTTTTGTTTGATTCAATAACTATTTGGCTTAGCATTTTTAAGTATTTTTAGACAAATTGTTTTATAAATTCAGACAAAAATATTGTTTTATATATATATTACAGAAAATCCAGTAAATACTTTTGTTTGATTCAATAAATTATTTTGTTAAAATTTTTAAATATTTTTAGGCAATTTGTTTTATGGATTTTGACAATTTGTTTAGTGAAACTAAAAACGAGTTTTTCAATGAAATTCATGAGAGATTTTTGTCTGTTTTTGCATATATGTTTTTAGCTACTTACTAATTCCTTCAATTTCTTTACTGAAAATGAAATTTAGTTTTTCTAAAAGCTCAATTTTATGTTTACCGATTTTTAGATTTATTGGTTTAAACATATTTTAAACCAAAAAGGGAGATTACCTTCCACTGATTAATTGGCCCTTAATGATAATTTGAATTTACATTAATTTAAATAATGGGCTCAAGCCTAAATAATAACTTTCAAATTAACCCTTAAGTACAATTTACATTTTTTGAGTATTTTTGAAGTTCAAGTTGAGTCTGAATCGTGGGTATCTTTAAAGACCTATATGAGTTTTCCCCATTTTTCAAGAAAGGGTGCTATTGGCTGAATAGTTTGCGGGTTCGACTACAAGCTCTGAGGTCTTGAGTTTTAGACTAGTTTCAGGCAAGCCAACAACGTCATGCATTTTTCTGATGTGAACTGATGTTTTATTGTATTGGCTGTTGTTGGACTGTTAAAGTGATGAAGGCATAGCACTGATCACTTTGGCAGTAGCGGCAGTGATTAATACTAACATATCCTAATGCACTTCACAGCACCCTCCTTCTTCGGTATTGCAGCAGGACCGTCGGCGAAGTAAAAAAACTAATGAAATGGCTACACAGGTTAAACAAATTAATGCCTGAAGATGGAACATAGCCGAAACCGATCTGTTTATCAACCAAATTTGACGTCGGATGGCAGAAAATCGTTTCAAATTTTAACAAACCCCGTCGGAAGAAAAACGTAACACTCAAATTAATGCCTCTACGTGACACCAGAGGAGCTGCAACACTGCTCTACAGAAAACGCCGGATTATGTAACTTCTCTTTAAAAAAAGACTCCTACCTCGAAGAGTTAGAGGGTTAAAATGTTAAACAAAATTGTTTCTCGTGTTGCTTTACATAAGAGCCCTCAACACATCCTTAAATGTAAGGCTTACAAGATTTACTATGCCGAGTCGCTATAGCTATGTGCAAAAGAGAAAGAAATTTAACTCCCTCTAAAAAAAGTCCCAGGTGTAAACTTTCAAAGCGTCGATACATGCGCATATTTTTGGGCGCCCTGTGCCAGAATAACTCCATGATCAATCCTTGCTTTTTTTTGTACAATGTGACCAGCCTCCTTATTCTCTAACTCGGTAAAGCTAAATCTCTGTCGCTAAAAATTTATAAAGTCAATTTATCAATTTTTGGATACGAATATAATTTTGCAACGTCTATTGCTAAATTAGACAATGTCTTAAAAATTCAATCCGCCGAAATTTTAGTGGTTTATGTCATCGCCAAAAATTTTGTTTTTGTTCAGCCTTTTAGCGATCGAGATTTAGTTTTATCTTTAGCGAATTACGGAATAAGGGGGCAGATGTAATAATATGTGTAACATATTGACACAGTTATTATAATGAAAGAACTTTCTTTCTAGTTTTATTTTTCTATAGCTGAAGTCCCCAACCTCTCGATGCCCTGTGGGGCGCAGTAACAGGTAATAAGAGGTTAAAAACTTTTAAGGTAATTGGCCAATTCGCATGCAACTAGTTGCAATTCTTAGCAGAGATCAAAAGTTTAACTAAAAAAAGCAAAAAAAAAAAAAATTATATGTTTAAAAATCAAACTTCTTTAAAAGCAGATGATATTATTCCTGCTTATTGAAAATGTTCGGAATTATATCAAAGCATTGATAATATATATAAATACTAATTTGTAATCAACAATGGTTTGATAGCTTCGAAAAATTTCATTCGTTATGGAATACGAAGCAAGTCTGATTGAAAATATTACAAATCGATTAAAACAGTAATGAGAAAATATTAAAAGAATGGATAAGTTCAAAAAAGTTTTTAGATTTTTATAGCCTGTACAAATACTAAAACCGACTACCTTAAAGTACAATAGCCTGTTATTTATTTATTTTTGTTGAATTGGCTAAGTATTTAGTTTAGAGGTGCTACAATTCCTTTTATTTCACACGACTGGGCAATGCTTTTCATATTTAATTTAATTTAATTATAAGTTGTAAGTTCTATTAATTATAAGATTTATACAAAAGTTAGTCATTATATATAAGAGATAAGATTATTTTTTAAGACATCTTACAAACAAAAAGATATTCAGGTATTCTTTTAATAAGAAATATTGTGATATTTTTTACAATAATAAAAAAAAGTTTTTTTATACATATAAATACGCTTTTTTTGAGTGAATAGGATATTTTCGCTTTTTAAAATTTATAATCGCACTATTTCCCAAAATTAATATTTTACTTATTAAGTATATTTTCTTTTTATTACACAAGCTTACAAAGTTTTGAAATGAAGCAACTTAAAGTTGTTTCTTATGTACTTTGTGGTACTGAATCTAAATCTGCAGTCCAGATATACATACCCAGCAAAACCTACAGCTTCGGCCGACGCAGGTTTATAAGCGAGAGAAGCTGGTTTTGTTGTTTCGACTGCTTCGAAAAGCGCTTCGACCATGCATGATTTTTGCAGCGCTTCTTTCGAAGCATCAAAAATGCTCTAAAATCATGTCTCTTCGTCTTTTTGCGTCGTTCAATTATATCATTGTTAAACTACAGACAAAACAAATCGTGTTTTTTTTTATAAATTTCTCTCTTTCATACAATAGGTGGGAAAGTCCTCTTTCACACTATCAAAGTTTACTTTGACAAAGTTTTTTAAATTTTTCTTTAAACTTTGTTTCACTTCTGCACACGCAAAGTTTACTTTGCAAGGTTTGTGTTGTTTTTTATACGACTATGTATGGACGACGAACGAAGAACAAAGCAACTTTACGAGAACATCAACGTATGTACTCACCCCCCTTCGTTTTTCCCTTCTCTCCCTCAAACACAAGACTTTGCAAAGTAAACTTTTTTAATGTAAAAGGGGACAAATGTAAATTTGCTAAAATTCTATGATTCTGTTTGTCATCAGATTAATGTCGGCTTTCGCTTTACTGAAGATATTTTTCATAACAACAACGTCACAGTTCTGAGGCGTCATCAAACTTATAATTTATTTTCTATGAAAGTAACCCATAAAGATTTTAATATTTTCTCTCCTTTTTAGCAAATATTTCTTTAATTAAAGTTTAAACCATTAATTAAATATTTCTTTTTTTTAACTCATCTTGCAATGATGTTAGTGTCTTCTATTATATCCTTTTTTTAGTTTAAGCCCTCATGTCAATTTAATTTGCATAACATTTGGTTTTGGTTTTTATGTGTGTTTGTCGAAGCAAAAAATAGACTGAATAATGAACAACAATTTCAAGTCTGTATATTTTCTAATACGAATATAACTTGAAGTTGAGTTTTTTACTGTTCTATTTTAATACACACATTTCTATTACGAGTAGCTCTATTTTTTGTAACGCTTGGATTTCGTACTAGTGTCTTACATCTCTATAACAATTTATATTCATTATTATCATTTCATGTTTGGTTTGATTCCTTAGTCTATTTCGTGGTATACATACACTGAAAGAATTTTGTTTATAAATTCTATGAATTTTGACATTAAACCAATGAAAAATTTCATTAAAACTCATGCTTCGTTGGATTAATGAAACAAGTTTCGTTAAAATTATTTTAATGAAAATTTCATTAAATATAGGAAATAATTTTATTGCTCCAATCTAATAATTTTAGTAAGCTAATGATCATATTTCATTATATCAGTGAAATAATTTCATTGTTTTAATGAAACTCGTTCATCGTTTTAATGAAATTAT
This sequence comes from Panzeria rudis, assembly GCA_956483635.1. Lineage (NCBI taxonomy): Eukaryota > Metazoa > Arthropoda > Insecta > Diptera > Tachinidae > Panzeria > Panzeria rudis. The sequence goes on along the minus strand of OY101447.1, from coordinate 27,141,161 downwards.
TTCATTATTTCAATGAAACTCCTTTATAATCTTAATGATATTCTGTCATTATTTTAATGAAGCTATTTGATTGTTGTAATGAAATTATTACATTACTTAGTGGCCTCATTAACTCATCGTTTTTATTGTCTATTTTAATTTATTGACAATTCCATGGTTGAAGACGCCAATACACATCAGAACAATTTTTAATGTTGATGACCGCTCACAGTGTCGAACTCTGACTCTTGATTCTCGTCATTTGCTTTATAGGCAACTAGCTCATCCAACAGCACTGTCAAAACAATGTATCCATGAGAGTACAACAGCAACAACAAACATATAAAACTCTTCTTGTTGTTCGCTTTTGACTGCCAACTGTTGAAATCAATAAAGGTATGTTTAAAAATAATATGTATGTGATATAACGATTTCATAAATCCAATGAAACTTTTCATCAAATCAATGAAATACATTTTATTGAAATTATGACATTCTAGAACATGCAATTTTTAATTTTTTATAGTATATATTTGAAAAATTTGAAGTGTCAATTAAAATATTTTGTCGAAACTTAAAGAGTTTTCCAAACGTCAAAATGTGGCTGTTATAAATCCAATGGAATTATTTTTAACAAAATTATGAAAGTTAATGAAGCAATTGCAATGAAATTCTCTCACAATATTCGTGAAATATCATTCGATTTGTAAAAAAATCCAACGAAATTGTTTCACTGGATATATGGAGCGAAATTCTTTCAGTGTGCATAAGTAATTACAGTGTTTCTAAAAGAGTAGAATAAAAAAACTAAATTAAAAATTAAACTCTATAATCGAGAATATTGGCATCTGTTGATCGCAACTTCTTCTTGCTAGGTGTATTGCCGATTTTTGTATGAAAAATATATAAAGAAAAAGAGAGTGAGAGAGGCCCATATATATAAAACATATGTAGTAGTATCTTCTCTCTCACTCTGTCTTTCTCCCATTAAATTAAACTTGCAGCAAGAAGACTGGCCTAATGTAAACTATCTCTTCAGTATACAAGAAGCTTAATTAAATATTTTAAAATTTCTATTGGAAATCGTGTACATATTTACGTTCGAAAAACTTTTCCTTAGCTGTATGGGTGTTCGCGCGTGTATATGTGCATGTGTGTTTACAATTCTGGTATGGCGCATAGTGTAGTTTACTAATTAAAATGCTTATTTTGCTAATTTAAATGCTGGCATTTCTACTTGACTTAAGCAGCAATTACTGCATGTCGTTACAAATTAAATAGTTTTTTTTATCTGCTTACTTCCATTTTACTTCTTCGAAATGTTAAGTTATACATATGTATCTATGTATGTATGTGCGAATGTATGCTTTGAGAATCCCTTTCTATATCTGTGCTACCGTGTGTATACGTCTGAGTTTATATTTAGGTCCTTCGGGTAATTCTATGGAATGGGAATTGTTAAATTTCTTCTTCTTGTATATTTTTCCGTATCTCATTGTTATTGTAAGTTTATACTCTGGAAATAGAATATTTTTTGTCTTGTCATTATGTGCATGACTTTTAACTTTTTCTTTCTTCTATAGTGCTGCCTTTTTTGCAAGTCAAGTTAGCTAAAATTTGCTCTTTTTTTAAATTTTTGCTATTTTTCTGATGTTATTTTTGTTTTTAAGAGTATATGTGTACCTGGTGTACTCCAAAGTATATTACTAAGGAGTTTTTATACTTTATGTTTAGTATATTCATTTGCATTTTAGTCTAAATATTAACACTATTAAATTTCTCCTGTATTACCTAAAAGCCTTTTGAGTAATTGCAGGTATTACTTGCAGGACATGTTAGATAGAGTATTTTATACTCATGGTAAGTGTATATAACTTTTTTTTCTTAATATAATTTCTTGCAATTTAACATACTCGCAATTACTTTTAACCATATATTAACTGACACTTATGCTAAATTGACAGAATTATAATTGGCATTGTAAAATATATTTATATACATATATTAGAACACTATGCTTGTATATACGGCTTTATCTTCGATTTTATTGTGCATAAAGATTATAAAATAACATGTAAATGATAATAGAAATAATTTTAATCTTTTGAGAAATATATATTTTTATGTTGCGGGATGAAGGATTAAATCCTTATCCATATATTATTTATAAAAAAGAGTTGTAAGTTTTTTCTTTGTTTGTTTGCAGATTTTTGTTACAGCATCATGCCTATTCGACTGAAGCTATTTGGATAAAAGTCGGTATAGAGATACGAATTTGACTCATAATTAGTATAGCATACTTGGTTATCGATTTTCGGAGCAGGAGGTAATAAACTAGATAAACAGCTTTTTATCAAATCAGTAGTAAAATAAAATCAGTAAAGTGCCAATTTGAAACGCGCACGTAGGGATCATAAGTATTTCATTCTAAATATTTCATATATACACAGAAAAAATACCAATGTTAAATAAACATGTCGCAATTTTGAAAATCACATTAAATTCGTGCAACAGTGAAGACTTTATTTAAAAATACAATTGTTTCATATTGATTTTACACGAAAAATTATTAATCTAACCTTAAATCTTGTTGATTTAAACTTTTTCGCTTTTGAAATAAAATTGTTCAATATGGAATCAATCCTGTTTTATAGTGAAGTCAAATTTTATCATCTTAAATTAAAAATTTGGATCTACTTTAGGGAATCAATGAAAAATCAACGTTACATTTCATTTTAAATCAATATGATAATTACTTTAATTACAAAGAAATTTTATGTTCAATCATCAATTATATAATTGGCAGAATATTTACTTCTTTATTTTTATACTTGTACCTAATGCACCATATAGTTGGTATCAAAGTGTTATTGTAGTTTTGCCCACTTTTAAGGCGGATACTAGTAGGTAGAAGTCTTAACAGTTATTTTGTTACATTAATATCTTACCAAAATGTAGATTTATAAAATTACAAAGAAATAAATGAAATATTTCTTTTACTGACCAGCGTTGGCAATTTAGTTTCAAGTCTCAATTAACTTCTATCTATTTGTATAGGTTGTAGGAATTTTATGCCTATGCAAAACAATGAAAGTCTTGATTCCATTATGATGGAAAGTTTCTTTACTTATGGAAACATTATACTGACATAAAGCGAATACACTGTATACATACATATGCGTATACAAATTTAACGTTACTATAAATACATAAATAAAATGATTTTCTAATTGAATATCGTATATAATGTTGCCATGGTAAACTGCCTACAGGCATGACTTTGCAATTAAATTATCGTCGAAGTTTGTTAACGTATTATTTATTCATGGCTAAGAAATAAGGCAGCAACAGTTTGCAGTTTAAATAGATGTTGGGTGCCCAGAAAAAAAAACTCCTAATAAAACTAAGCAATATTTATGTCTGTATAAATATTAACTTATGTTAACAATGCACAGGACTGCGATCACAAAATAAGTGGCAATAAATAAACTTACAATTGTAATTACTTTATTCAGGATTGAATTCGCTTTCGTTTCTTTAATAACACAAGTCTGTGGGTATCCATTTACGAGATTATTTTATTTAGAATTAGTTTTTCATTTACAATTTGTTCTTAAATGAAGTTTATTTAGTGTATTTAAACTTTTTAAATATTCTTGCCCTTGGTTTATTTATTGCCCTATGATACAATATTTTTACTTTAAATTTTTCGTTTGAAAATGCGAGCTGATAATTTAGGTAATTAAAGTTTTAATCGAAATTTTTAAGCCTACTTCACTTTCAGAATAATAAAATGAATTGTGTAAGTCACGTCACCAAAGTGAAATAGTACGCTATACCACTGGTGTGTGTATATACTTATCTACCCTATATGCAAATCTGTACTCGACTACAAAAATAATCAACTTATAGTTAACTTTTTTAGACTAACTAAAAGCTAACTACAATGAAATCCAGAACTGACCCAAAATCAATTCTTAAGTTGAGTGCATAATGGGATTTGGTGAGAGCTAACATTTTTACTCTCTCAGCTACTTTGAAACTCATTTCGAGTGTATTAACTTATTGCTGTCATTATTTTAAATGGTACCTTAGCGGGGTGGTCAGGACGTTGACTACAAAACGTGTGATACATAGTTCCAACCCCAGCATCATCTTTTTGCACACTAACTACCATTTGACTTAAATAAAGTTAACTTTAAGTTAGTTGGAAAGTAATGCAGAGTCGGACAATTGACATCGCAATGTTAAAATAGTCAGTTGACTCCATTAAAAGTAATTCAGTCATCAACCACCATTGGTTGAGAAATATTTAGCTTAAAGTGCGGTAAAAGTTAACTGAGTTGCTTATAGGGTACACACAGAAAAAAAGGAATGTAAAATCCACATGCCGCAATTTTGATTGCAAATAATATTAAATTTACAAGAAATAATTTATCGTTTGAGTGTGTTAGTGTTTACCTGCTTTGTTCATTGCTACACTTCACTGTTCTGCTTAGTTGTGTGATTTGTTGTTGTTTATCCTTATATGTGTGGTCTATGTATACGACAAAAAACGAATTACCAGCGAATATTTACTGCTGCTGGTTTAAAATTACCATTGTTTCATATTAATTTTAAACGGAAAATAATTAATCTAACCTTAAATCACCGTTAAAACAATTTTGTTATCAACATGATTCTTCGTGTTGTTCCAATATCAAATTCACGTTGTTTCAACTCGAAATTACTTTGATTCAATATGATTTTTCGTATTATTTCAGCATCAACTTCATTTTGATTTAACTGTACTGGAATATTAAATCAACATGAAATATAGCTAATTCAAAAGGAAAAAATTTCTTTCATGATTATTGTAAATCATGTTGATTTAATATGAAACACCTATGAAGCAAAATCACTACCGAAAAATGCTAAGTTAACCTGGTTTTCGACGATTTTACATGGACATTTTTCTGTGTGTAGTTATATAAAAGAGAATGTCTGTTTGTTTATCTGTTTGTGTGCTTGAAAGCTATGGACTCGTAAGCCAGTGCACCGATCTTGCTGAAAATTTGACAGTATATTACTGATAGTCTAGAAGGAAAAATAGGCGATATGTTTTTTTAGATATTGTAAGTGGGCGTGGCACTTCCCATAGAGAGGATATTTATGCAACTAATGAAGGTAAAAAGTTAAAATTTTGTGTGAGTAACACTTTTGATAATGTTTCTAAAGAGATGGTATAAATGAGGGGACAAGGGGCGTGACACCTCCCACATATAGCAAATATATATTTTTAATTATCTTAATTAGCTTGGGAGTTAGTCCATTGATATCATAAAATTTTGTAAAGAAAATAGCCAGAATAAAATTAGTGGGCGTGGTACCTCCCATATAATTTTTTATTTTGGAATATCTTTCTAGCTAATGCAGCTAAAAACTTGAAATTTTGTGTGAGCTTTTGTTACAATGTGCGTTGTCGCACAAAAAAAAAATACGGATTGGACATGTAGGTGTGGCCCATCCCATAAAGAGAAAATATTTATTTAGAAATATCTTAAAAACGAATATAGTGAGAATCTTGAAATTTTTAGGGGGGGATATTGTGCATTGTCTTTGGAAAACATTTACGAATTGAACAAGTGGGCGTGTTTTCAAAACCAATACCAGCGTACCGATCTTGCTGATTTATTTACATCGTATTACTGGTGGTCTTGAAGGAACAATAGGCTACCAATTTTTTATCCCATATAGAAGCAACATTTTACTTTAAGATGTCTTGAAAAACCTGTTTTGATTTTGTTCTACTAGCATAGTTTAAAATAATTAGTGTAATATAAACATAATAATAATTCTTAAAAAAAACCGACTACAAAATAGGCGTGGCACTGCCCATAATTTTTATCATAATGCTGTACTTTCACGAGAACTAATTGTGTGTAAAGTTTCATAAGAATCGGTTAAGTAAAAGTAGTATAAATATATATTTACTTTTCATGGGCGTGCCACTGCCCTCTTTTTTAACCATAATGTTGTGTTGTAACAATAACTAAATGTGTATGCAAAGTTTCACAAGAATCGGCTTAGTAGAAGTCGTTAAAAAAGGGTATTTACTTTGCATAGGCGTGGCACTGCCCACTTTTTTTAACCATGATGTAGTATTCCAAGAGAAGTTTAATGTGTGTGCAAAGTTTTATAGGAATCGGTTGGATGGAAGTAGGTGAAATGGCATCTGTATTTACCTCGTATGGGCGCGGCCCCGCCCACTTTTGAACGGGACCAATCTGAAATTACATCATATTAAATAAAGAAAAATAATCCGACATCGGTTTATAAATGGCGTAGTTTTGAGGGAACATCCATAAAAAAATATATTTGTATACATGACGAATTGATAACCATTCTCCTTTTTTTTCTACTAGCTTTTCATCGTGTAGCGAAGCACACGGATGTTAGCTAGTGTTGTATAAAAGTCGCAATTTTTGTCAATGAAATTCCCTAAGTTAAATAAAAATAAAATTGACATTACCCAATGGCTCATTTTATTCTTAATTCTAGCTTCCTGAAAAATGATATAAATATGTATAAAATTTTTGCTCTCTTCATATTTTTTAAGAGCTTTTGAAAATGATCTGTTACTATAATATTTGTTTTTTTACTACTAACTACTATAACTTGGCTATTTACTAACTGATTTTTAAAATATATGCTTTATTTGTAAGACAAGAATCATATCTTTCAAACTTAAGAAAAAATTTTTAGAAATTTGTTTTTGAAACAAAGAAGTTATGACTGTCTAAAATTCAAACTCTAAGAAAACTATTTTTTACTATATTTACCGTTATAAAATCACTTAACGAAGCGACCTTGAAAAACTAAAGGTATCTTCTTTCTCTATGGGCTCCAACAACACAGAAATGAGAGCACCTGAATAATATTTTATCAACTTTTTTATTATAGTGTTATTCTCAAAATTCGGAAGATCCAAATATTATCTTCGGGCATAAAAGTAGTCTTAAACGTACCCTAGCTATTTCGCCATATATGCGTGATGGGTACATACATCATAAGCGAACTAAGATATGCATTTCCATATGTTGTTTAGGATTGAAAATATAATTCTTTGTCTTGCTATCAAAAATTAAGTCCCTTGCTTTTGATTTTCCTTACAAATTCTTTAAAGCTTTTATATTTTATATATTATTTAAAGGTACTCACACTTTTTAATATCTGCTTATAATAATATTACACGGTTTTTGGCATGTGACTTACATATATAATCTTGGAAAATGTTAAGCTGTCACAAAGTATGCCTTTATTTTATAGTTTGCTGTAATCTTATTTTGCCTTATCGGATTCTGTTGGTCTCCTATTTTACTTTTCATAATGCGCTTTATATTTATCCGAACGCCTTGTTCTTTCTACATCAAATATATTATCCCATTGTTCGCCAATAAAATGCATTTCATTCATTTATAATGTTTGTGTTTCTGTGTATGTGTGTTTACTGATTTGACAATATTTCAAATTTATAAATGTGGTTTAGTAGAAACTTTGTGTAAGCTTCCGCTTTTTTTAGCACTGACACAGAAATCCACTATCACCTTAATGCCATGTTTCCACGGCAGCTAAAAATTATTTTGTTTATTCTATGAACAATAACACGACTCGTATAGTATAAGGATGATAACAGAAGAGTAAGAAATTTAGTTATGAATGCAGTTGCCGTGGAAACTCCTTGCAATAAATGTAAAGACATTTAAATTATTTGGTATTCTGCTGCTTCGTTCGTTGTCATCATTGTCTGCTTTTCTGTCATCTTTGCTGCTGCCATTGTAGTTGCAGGTTTGTTTGTACAATTTCTTGTTTGATACTGTAAGGTTGGTCCATGTTACTTGTTTTTGTTGCACAAATCTTTTTTTGCTTCTCTTTTTGTATTGCTGCTGTTGTACATTTGTAATTTGTTGGTGGCAGCTATTGTTACTTCAGAATATCCTTCTCTATTTAATAAGTGAACAATACTCTGGCTTTGGTTTTTGCCAAACAGGTGTTGCTGTGACTATTTTCTAAGGAAAGGCTTTCTTACATTCTTAATATTATAAAGGAATAGCATGAAATATTTTTATGCAAATAACTTGAAAATGCTATATTATTAGCAAGACTTTTTTGCATCCTTTTTAAAGGGAAGAAAATGTAGATAAATTTATAATGAACATTTTCAAAGACACGTGAATGTAGTTTAGATAAAATAAATTTTTGTTATATGTATGTCGCGTACATATTGTATATTTTGCAATATTATTATGCCAGTAAGACGATGTCTTTAGAGTAAAGTCATAGTAAGAGTTATCAGCTTCATGAAAATGATTCGAATATTGCAGAATTTTGATGATTCTTCTTGAAAAGAACAAACTATTTTAATTTAGAACATTGGTGGTCAAAAACATTTTGCAGTTGTATTGCTGTGAGAATTGTGAACTACAGTAATACGATAAAGTAAACGCAAAGATTTTCATTAAAATTTTATCATAAGAAATCATATTG